>CM076583.1:494085094-494685094 GCA_034641835.2 Pinus albicaulis
CGAGGGACTATTGTCACCATCCCATACATCATATAACATTTATTCCACGTTTATTTTGGAGCACATATGGTGATGACACTTTATTCACTATATGCATGGAATATTGGGCAAGAAGGGTCCCTAGAATCAATGAAGGGAATCATGAGGTTCCAAGTATATTTTGGCTTCATGAGGACTATATTATTGCAGCCCAGGATCAACAACTCCACATTTATCATAAATGGAGGGAGATACAACGTAAGTTGAACATTCTTACCTCTCATTTCCATCCATGCAACCCCTATAAATTTCATAAGGAGGGGATTGGTGACTATTTCTGTGAGCTGCCAAGGAAGGGTCACTTTGTTTGGATGATAGCATGGAGATTGAAGTTCCTCATGAGGGTCGAAGCACCCACTATACATCATCTCCCATGCCTTGGGAAGACCAATGGACAACACATGATTCTTTCTATGTATCTCCCACTTCTTCATGATGATAGCTATTTGGGTTATTCACCAAAGGAAAACTTGTATTCTTGGGAGGAGACAATTCCATTAGAGATTTTGAATTTTCCTTGTAAGTTGCTCGAGGACAAGAAATTTTTTTGAGGGGAGGACTGTAATATTCCCAATTAGCCTCAAGCTATTCGGAATATTAAATTTGTCTTTACTTTCTACGTTAACAGATAAATGCAAGGAAATTTGTAAAAAATCCTAACTTAAGTGAATAAATATTTTATGTGAACATTAAATCTAGGCTACTTCAATAAAACACCCTTATGTGTGAAAGGGGTTGATACTTTTGACTGGGTCAACAGGACCAAATCAACAATGTTGTCTAGATTCAATGAACCTCCTAGATGCACAACGCAGTTTTAGATGGAGGCCACACATGTGAAAGGAGCTAAATCATTGAGATGGTTTAGGGTTTTGCAAGATCTCATTCTTATAAAAGGAAGAGGAGGACAAAAATGGAAGGGTTATTGAAGACCATATTATTTCTGAATAATATGTCTATTTAGACATTTCTCATTCTCTTGGTTGTTTAGCAAAGAATAGTGTTGTTTAGCACAAGGATCTCTTGTTTAGGAATCCTTCTCTTTCCTTGAGTAGCTCTTCGAAGAGACTTGTTCTTCTTGACCACTATCAAGCTTAATGCCAAGCTTCTACTTCCATCTACAACTTAGATCCTATTGATGGTTTGGTTTTCTTTGTAATCTACAACAAGTGGAGGCTAGATCTACTCATATCTAGGCCAATCTAGATCTAGGCCAATCTGATGCCCCTTTTCGACTCCATATGCTTCAATCCCATTGTACGATTGAGTTTTGGATCATTTAAGCTTCAGATCTACATCTTGGAATCATGCGAAAAATTTCTTCAAGCCTACAACGTAGTCCCTCTTCCGGTCTTTGCGTGATCTATTTAGATCTAGGCCAATCTAGTGCCCCTTTTCAGTGGGAGAGGCTTCAATCCCATTGGAAAGAGTGTTCTGGATCATTTGAGCTTTATATCTACATCTTGGCATCAAGACAAATATTTCTTCAAGCCTACAGTGCAACCCCTCTTCCAGTAATACGTTATCTGCAAAGAGGAAAGTTACAGGGTGATTTGGCAAAGTTTGAGGAGTGATATCTGTTGTTGGGGATCTTCCCTTCACTGTGGTGATCCATGGATTTTTTGTTCTTATCCATGTCATATTCAGATCTGATCTGAATACTCCTGTATATGCTTCAAAAATTCTGAATAGATCTGCAGATCTGATGCATAGAATCTCAGATCTACTCCATGTGTTTCATGATTTGCTGGAATCCCCAAGGGGAATATAAAGTAGAGACATTATAGTGTATGGATCTGTCATGGATCTGAATTTTCATGCATTATTTTTTTCTAGATCTGATATGTAATCTACTGCTACAATACACTCAATAAAATAATGTTTTCAAGCCTTTACATTCAACTCTATGTGTTGCAGCACCTCTTTCTGAGGGTTTCTTTCTGTATAAGTCTTCTATTTTCTATTCTAAGACTCATAGGCTTCAATATAATTCTGATTTATTGATCTATATGAAATTATTGAGCCTCCATATTGGCCTACTACTGCTACCTTGCTGAACTGCGTTATTTTTGAAGCAGTGTTATTTGATCTTGTTGCAGTCCCTTTCTGGGGCATTTTCCAAGATATACTAGGTGTGGGAGACCTGTTTAACCCACCTATAAGGATTTTTTTATGATCTCCTCTTAGATTCAGGTCTTAGATTGTCAGATCTAAGGGATCCTAGGGTTGGTTTCCAATCCTGTAGCATACATTCCTGAAAAATGCATTTTTCAGGCATGCATTGCTAAGCAGTCCTATTTTGGGATATTACAACATTCTGGGGGCCAATCTAGTGTGGTCAATAGATCCTTAAGGTCATGAGTGAAGTGAAATGGACATTAAGTTGGGGGAAAAACAAGGTAGGGCAAAGGGCAGTGAAGTATCCTTTGTCATATACCCATAAACAAGAAGGTCTCAAATATGATAAGCAAAAGATACTAATCATGAGATAAGGAAAACCATTTACTCAATGACAATACTTAAACAAATAAATATCCAAGATAAACATTTCAATGAAACAAGGAAAGAAGGAAAGCTTATCTAGCCTTAGTAATTTCACCTTTAGAATTCGAAAACATATAAGATGACACAATAACTTTAATCAATCAAAGAGGGAACTCCTAGACATTTTTGATCAAGCTACAAAAAACTCTGAGGCAAACTGACAGCCATGGACAAAGGGCAAGATCAAAACAAGACCTCTTTGACTTAACCTAGCAAACAGTACTTCAAAGAGAGGTTTCAAGACAGAGTTTAGATAGCATCAAATAAGCAGGGCTTACCATGAATCATATTTGTAAACTAGCATATTAATCCATAGATGAAACAAACAAGCATAAGGAGGCTTAAGGAGTAGCAAAGAATTCCTTAAACACACCCAGCAGAGGAAAACATCAAGGCAGCAGAGGAAAACATCAAGGCAATAGAAGGCAAGAGGACGAAGGTGCTTCAAAAAGAATTTCTTAACGTATACTTTTCTGTTCTACTGCATATAGAAGGATGAAACATAATGATAAACAAGAAAACATGAATGAATTAGAGACACATCACCATTAAACCAAGCTCAGGGATCCTGCAAACAAGCTTCTCCATCATCAATCCAAGCAAGCCATTCATAAACTCCACAACACCAATTTCTTCTCCAAGCTTATAAAAACCATGTATTGCTGTCAAAGCTCATCAAATGCCAACATTTACAATGAAGCCCTCATGCTCTATTTAACTCAGCAAAGGAGGGAAAAAACCCTAGATAGAGTTGGAAAATGTCAAAATCACTCATAAATGCCATTTATGCCTAGGAGACCATGCAAGGTCCAAGGCACAAAATATCTCATGAAATAAAATGCTAAAATAACTTCTTGCACCTAATTATGGAGTGATTTGCCTCAAAAAACACTAAAATATGATTTTGCAATAAATGAGTTTGTTTTGTTGACTTTTGGTCCAAAACACACTAAACAGTCCATTTGCGTAGCGCCAAAAATAGGTACTTTTGCAACCAAGTTTTGGACCCCTTCACGATATCAGATTTGGCTCCGTGATACTCAGCACAGCAACAGTCCTCATTCTAGATATGCCTTTTCTTTTCTGATTGGGCCCCTGTAACCTATTCAAAAAGGTAATTTCAAGATCAAGCATTTAATCAGGCAAGATCAAGCAATAGAAAATGGGCACTCATGGTAAATGCAAGTTTTGGACCCCTTCCCGATGTCGGAGTTTGCTCCGTGATGGCTCGTTGGAAAGCTTGATGAGTTTGATTTCCAAAAATAATCTTGGTTTTCTGATCCAGCCTCTGTATCCTATCCAAAAGGTCAAAATCCCAAGACTACCATTAGCACAACGTCAGGTCTGAAATAGAGGCAGAATGGTGAAAATTTAGGTGCTTTTTGACCTTTTGAGGGGTCAAAACTGCTCCAATCGCTCTGAAACTTGGTGAGAATAATGTGCTAGGTATGAGAAATCCAAAAATGTTGAGTTTTCCCTCTGAGTATGCTTGAGGGATTAGTGTAGCGCCAGTGGCGCTACGCTAATAGGCCTCCAATTTCTCAAAAAACAAAAACTTGTCCAAATTTCTTCAAAATTGGTGGATGTTTCCCTCATGGGGTTTAAGAATCCTGTAGAAAATATTGAGGCAAGATTTCAAGGTTTACTTGGCCTTTTACTCTTTTTAGTGTTTTTTTAATTTTAATGAGGGCCTCATTGTCACTGTGGTTTGTCTCATTAGTATCAGTGTTGCCTTTGGTTTCTTCATTCTCCTTACTGTCTTCATCTTTGTCCTTGTCCTCTTCTTCATTTTCTATCTCTGCCTCCTCACTTTCCTCTTCATTTTCTTCTATATTGGCACTGTTTTGTTCACTGTCTTGTTCATTGTTTTCACCTTTATTACTGTCATGCTCACTGCTTTTACCTCCATCACTATCATGTTCATTGCCTTTACCTCCATCACTATCATGCTCACTGCCCTTTTCTTCATTATCATCATTCCCTTCTTCTTCTTCTTCAATTTTTTCCTCTGTCTCTTCTTGCTGGCTTGAATCACCATCATTGCCTAAACTGTCTCCTCTGTCCTCTTGTTCATTTGTTT
Organism: Pinus albicaulis; assembly: GCA_034641835.2. Lineage (NCBI taxonomy): Eukaryota > Viridiplantae > Streptophyta > Pinopsida > Pinales > Pinaceae > Pinus > Pinus albicaulis. Next base: position 494,089,758 of record CM076583.1, read on the forward strand.
CATGGTAATCCTCCTCCTCCATTTCTGTGTCTTCTTCCTCTTACTGATTTAACTCACCACCACCTTGTTCATCATCATCACTTTGTCCTATTTCCATATCTTCTACCCCTTGGGCTGAGTTAGTGGCACCATTACCTTCACTATCAGCACTTTGTTCATTATTTCCACTTTGATCCTCTTTACTTGATACATCAAGAGAAGGAGAAGAAGGGAGGTTTCCTTGAGGTGAGGGAAATTTTGTAGATGAGGAGGGCAAGTTTGGTTGATGAGGAGTTTGTGGATTTGTGAATGAATGCCTTGCCCTTGAGCTTGATGAGGTTTATCTTGAATATGAAGTGTAACTACCCTAAGTTACCTTCCCTCAACTGATAATGAATTTGGTCACGGAGGCCAAGAACAAAGGTGAAATATGAATTTGAGACCTAGGGTTTACTCAACTAGGATTTAATCATTTCATAGACACCAAATTATGAAAATTTTTTGGAGGAAAAGGGGGAGAGGTCGCCTACCAGCTTTAACTCTTCTGCAGCCCTTTGAATGAAACTTGGAGGATGAATTTTAGTCTTGGGGAAATTTATTTCATTATTTGAGGAGCCTATGCATTATTGCAGTGCCAGGAAGTCCTGCCCATGGATTAGTGCAGCGCTGGGCAGTCATGCCCGTGGATTAGCGCATTGTCGAGCAGTTCTGCCCATGGATTAGCGCAGCGCCAAAAAAGGGTCAAATTGCAGATAAGTTTTTATGACTTTATGAAAGTCAGATTTGGGCCTGTGATAGCTTGTTGGAAAGCTTAACCTGTCTTATTTATAAATATACCATTTTTTCTTTGATTGGATTTTATCTTCCTCGTCAAAAGTTGAGTTTCCAAATACTAGTCAAAAAGTATTGAATGATGGTGCAGAAATGCAGAGTGCTGGTGTAGAAAATTTTTGGAGGCCTTCCTTAAATCCAAATTGAGATCATGATAGCTCATTGTAAATATATTCAATTCTAGTTGTCTTTAGACCCATCAAGCAAGTAATTTGGACACTCCAACTATGAGAAAACTGGATTTTCCCAAGGTCCTTCCAGCAGTGCAGAAATTCTCCTGTGACACCTGTATTTTTGACATTGCTCCCAAACCATGATAGCTGCGTAAAAAATGAAGGATTTTTTTCTTCTTGGCCCCATTATGGAAAAAAAACTCTCTCACTTTTTCCAAATTCATCTCTTTTTGTTCAAAAACATATTTTTAAACAAAACTGGCCCTAGGTGTGGCAAATGACTTAGCCCTTGGAATGATTTTTTGGAAAATGATGGAAGCATGATGTTTATGAGTTGGTATGGAATTATTATTTCTTAAATGATCTAAAAAATGGATACTTTTCTCTTATGAATCCTTTTCATAGCAAGCCCTAGCTTAGTTGGAAGAGGAAATTAGGGTTTGGTGTAGGGGATTTAGGACTGCCTTGTAGAGGGAGGGGAATGAAGGGTTTAAGGGTTGTCTAAATTCTTAGGGAAATTTTGGGGAATAGGGATAGATGTTAGAGAGTAGGGGAAAGTGGAATTTCAAGAATTTAGTGAGGGGAAAGGGTCCAAAAGGGAAAAACACACACCTAGTCTCCAAAAGTGTCAAATTGTAGCAATAGGCTAGGTTTTGTAGAAAAATGATGAGTTTGAAGGATAGGAGTGATGGGAATTGTTTATGAAGGTATATTAAGGATAGGAGGAGGTATAAGAGCATCAAGATACAAGCCTTGTTGATGTTTAACCATGGAGGTCATGAAACCAAGAAAAATGCCCTTAAAAACCCTAAATGGACAATGGAGGAGTTAGGAAAAACAAAATAGAGGGTTGAGGCCAAAGGTGGCAAAACATAGTGATAATGAGTGGCAGGAGCCCATGATGGGTATTTTGGGAGTAGTGAGCTGACCTTGACATGATGGGATAATGAAAGAGTGAAAATTTATCCTAAGGATAATGAATGCAGTGAGATTTCTAGAAATCACAATGTTCATGAACTTTGTTTCTAGAAATCTAGGATAATTATCTAGTCATCCATGAGAAGAAAAAATTAATGATGACTAACAGAATCATGCCCAAAAATTTCTTCTTGGGATTACTCATGCATGTTGCCCCACCTCTCACCTGGTGGTATAGCTTCATTCACTCCCTCTGCCCATCTAGCACGAAATTTATCTGCATGAGTGGTTGATCCCACTCCATGATCCTCATCTTGTGGCTGCTCCACATCTCGAGGTTCACTCTTACCTGCATGCAAATCCAGCTCCCTCTTAAGGGTCAATTTCATGGATTTCTCACACTTGCCAATAGTAGAAAGCTCTGTAGAAATCCCATCTACATCAAGTCTATATAGATTCTTAACTCGAATCCCAACCTTCTTGGCTTGCCCTGTTTCTTCGTGTCGCAAGAAAAATTTTCCTTCACTAAAGACAACATCATATCCTCTATCCTCTAACATTGCGACTGAGACTAATTTTTTCTTCGAACCTGGTACATGCATTACATATTTTAAATGAAAGATTTTACCTGACACCCTTTGAAAGGTAATGGTAGCAATTCCAGTCGCACTGTATCGTCCATCATCGCCCAACTCAATCTGCATATGGAGATCTTTCTCCTCCAAGTCACTGAAAAGTTTATTATCTCCCATCATGTGAAAGGAAGCACCACTATCCAAGTACCACCCTGTTCCCAATGCACTTGATACCATGCATGCGATCAATGAGAAGTCAAGCTCTAATTGTGAGGCAAGAGCCTCACTAGCTGCAGCTCCAACAACCATCTTGTTCTTCTTCTTTTGTGGAAAATTTGTGGCAATATGCCCATGCTCGTGACAGTGAAAACACTTCACTTTGGAAATGTTGTGGACATGTTGTGCTCCTTTCCATCTTCACCGGCCTTAGATTTAGAATGGTATTTCTTCCCCTTCCCCTTATTCGCCTTGGCAGCCAAAGAACAATCCTCTTGATCATCATGATTTGATGAAGAGCTATCTTTGGTGTTCCACCTGAACTCCTCCTGCACCAAATCCAACCACAGTCATTCCCAATCCAGAAATTTTTCCCGTCCGTTGACAGAGTCTTCATAAATGTGCAAACTCTTAGGAAGTCCCAAGAGTTCCAAACTCACCAAATCATCATCAACAACACTTATTCCTACACTCCCAAGCTCATCCCTGCATTGGACAAAATTTGTTAAGTATACCGGAATAATGTTGTTCTTTTCCATCTTGATCTTCCAGAGTTTATCTTTGAGCACCAATTTCCTATGGTCACTGTTGCTTTGGAATAGATCCGTCAAATCCTTCCACATAACATATGGTGTGGCTTTCCCATGAAGTCTTGAGACAATGTGGTCTCGTACTCCTTCCAACAGAATCCTCCTCGCCCTTGCCACTTTCTTTTTCCATGCATCAAGTAATGCAGCATATGTCGAAGTAGGCTTAGGAACATCTTTGTGAATGAATTCCTTCAAGCCATTATCTTCGAGCACTGCATCCGTCCTGTCCTTCTAATAAATTTAGTTCGATCTGCCCTCGAGTGCATACTCTAGCCACAAGCCATTGAAATCCATTTCGATGTTTACTCAACTGTAGCACCAAGAAAATATTTTGACAAATTCGAATTCTTTCCACCAACAAACTCAGCTCCTGCTTCAAAATTGCAATCTTTTGTGCTCCAATACCATGTAGAAATTTTAATACAAATTATGTATTGCTTGGATTCTCCTGATCTAACAATTATATGCCACTGTTAAATACATAATCGCTTCTACAAAAATCTTTTTGGAATTTAAAAAACATGATCGCCAATTGCAATGTCAAGAATAAATATCAAACACACATAACACAGATGTTTTTATCGGGAAAACATAAAGCTAAAAACCCCACTATCATATATTATGTATGTATCATGTATCATGAAACAATCTCATACAAAACTCTAATCCAAGAGCTCTCAGTACAATATACAATCGTCTCACACTGTCATACAAAAATTGGCAAGTTCCTTAGCCAATTTACTGCCTCCAGACAGCCTGCCTCCACTGTTCAATCCCTGATGGTTAAGAACCTCTGAATGAATGATTCTGGCCTTCCTTGACTGTGCAATCCTCATAGGAATCTCCAATGTGTGTGTGGTTGCATGAGTGCACCCACTAATGTTGCAACTGATAGTAAAAATATCCCTTTCACCTACATCTCAACTGGGTCTCCACTGGATCTGACATGCATGTAGTTAACAATAGTAAATCTTCAGTTGCATGTGAGACCACTAATTGTGAATTAATTAATAATTAAATCACTGATCTTTCACTAGTTTATCGTCAACTACAACTAGCACAACTGATTTTAACTCACTTAATTGAGTTAAACTACTTTACAACTTTCATAACTGCACTTCCAACTCTGTTACAATTTCGAATCACTCAGTTACAACTAAGTCCACTTGCATGTCCCACCAACCAACCTCTGAACTCGAATTTCCTATAGCTAACTGATTTTCCACTTCGGTTAACTATTTCCAAGTGCTCATTGAGAATAGATTTTTTTTTATTGTCCAACTATTATTAAGGGATAAGGATCCCTCGATTTATGTAGAACGTTGTTATAATAAACATATAACCATAAATACAGAGATGCAGCGGAAATAACACTTCATTTCATTAATATCAAAGAACCGAAATTTGCTTACAGACAGAATGGAAATAAAACTAGCTAGGGCGCTGGTAGCTATCTCTGAGAAGAGATGTGGCGGCTACAGGCCTCTGAACTGCGTTACAATGAGGCTCGAGGGCCTATTTATTATTGAGAAACAATGGAGAACCCTAAACATCCCCAAAACCTAACCCTAGGAGATGAAGCGCCAAAACTATGGGCCCCGTTTGGGTAAATTGGTGTTTCAACTTCCCAGGGACGTAACTTTGGCATACTATCTCCGTTTGACGCACATGATACATCATTAGAAAGCTCTATCCGAGGACTACAACTTTCGCCATGAATATCATTCTGAAACAAAATGATATTTTCTTGAGGCGCGATGCCCAAAAAACGTCGTTTAGGGCCTCAAAACGGCTCCGGAAGTTCAGGACCCGAAAAACTGCTAAAAATAGTAAATTATGCCGAAACTGAAAAATTGAAAGAGACAATTTGTAAATACCCAAGTGGAATAGGCTGTGGCCACCAATATCCACCGGATCACAGATAATACACATATGCATCTATAAATAGACATGCGACCTATAAATAGAACTTGCACATACATATGTAAATAGACCATCATCTATAAATAGAATTTACTCATACATCTATAAATAGACATCATCTATAAATAGAACTTGCTCATGCATCTATAAATATTCCTCCAATTAAAAATAGCTTGTGTGGGCCCCACCTAGTGTAGGTGCTTAATTTTCACTAGGATCAAGGATGTTGTTTCTGGATGCCATTTTCACTGTTTCTTGTTGCAAACTTCAACATACTGTGCAAGTGCTTAAAAACCATACTGTGCAAGTGCTTAAAAATGGGTTTTTAAGCGATGTAATCCATGATTCTTGTTGTCTTTGGAATTTTTTTTCTTCCAACATTGTAGGGGAATACTTGAAACACTTCTTCAGATAGCAAGAGATCCAGATTGGCGGTAATTTTCCTAATGGTGACAAAATGATGTGTAACAGATTTCCCCCTTAAGTTCAAAGTTAGAAAATATGTTTGAGGACTGAAGAACTTTATCAGGCTAAAGTTTGGATTAAATACCATGGTTGGAGACTTGAAATAAACAATTAAGGGTTACAATACAATATATTCATATAATCATCATTGAGGTAGGAATTCCCATACTCAGAGTAAAAGTATCTCAAAGAATTAGTATGCAAATATAAAAAGATCCATGTCAACAATAGAAACAATATGGATGCAACCATTAAATATGGATCCATATTTACAATCATGAATATTTAAAACTCCACACATCCTAGATGGATGAAACTAGATCCAAGTTCTTGATCTTCATCTCTATCGATCCATAGTATGAATATAACCATGCGAGTGAATGTCTCAAAGTCGAACATGGTAGAAACCACATGATTACCAGTCAATGATGTGAAACATTAACAGGTATGAGAGAAACCACCAATAATGAAAATGGTTCTCAAGGTCCCATAATACAAGCTATGAAGTGTGATTAAATGTTTTGAAGTCAAACACTCATAGAATCATTCGATTAACGATCAATGATGAGGACCTGTCATCGAAGGCAAAAAACCTACCATTGAGGCATGCAAGCTCCAAGGTACTAAAGGAGTTTTCCAGACCAACTTCCTAGATAATGAGATGACGTTGATAGGAAGAAATATGTCTCAAGAAGGCTTACGACATGAAAATAATGTCAAATTTTGAAGAAAAAATTTGAAGTAATTCAAGGCTAACTTAATGATGGCCGATGCAATTGAAGGCTTTGAATTAAAAGGTAATTTTGACTGATGCTAGACCTCTCTTGAACATATCGATGACACAAAATTTTGACTTGGAAGCATTTGACTAAAAAATAAGATCCAAAACCAAACTGAAGATTTTCAATGAGGTATGATCAACTGAGAGACAAATGGATTTCCCAAACCAGACATAAAGGTGACAGATTGTCATGTTCAAGAGCGACATATTGCCTTTTTGTAATACAAAAACAAATGTTTCTTTCCAATTTTACCCCACCATTATTGACAAGTACTTCTTATTTGTATGCAAGCTTGAGGAGGATAACATTTTATTGCCATGTAAGCTCATCCTTTGAATGAGTCCTTCAATGTATTTTTAATGAACCCTAGGAAGGAGTGTTTCGGTCTCATCATGGCTTTTTACGAATCCAGTGAAGGAGCAACTAGATGTTGTTTCCATATTTAAAGAGTTTGAAAAACACACAAAAAGGAAACTCATACAATTCTCTCAATGTAAAATTTTAACGAGGCCGAAGAAAGTAAAGCTCGATGTTTTTCATTTTTAGGGAGTTAGGAGAAAAACATAAGTAAACTTTGAAATGTCATTTTTTCATAAATTTAGTCTCTCAAGCCTCGAAAATGTTAAAATAATGTAGGAGATAACTCTTTTGACCATGATTAGTCAAAGTATACCTTGAAGAAACACAATTCGGATTATCCACAGTATCAACAAAATTTGGCCGACGTTTCGAATCCCAATGGGTATCCATCTTCAAGACATATTTTGAATGAGAGCTTGAGAGGAGAACAGACCAGAGATAAATAGTGAAAAACCTAATTAGAGTAAGAGAGCCGTCTGTTTAGATAATTTTTTATATAATATTATTTATATATATTTTTAATTAATTGATTAAATTTTTAATATATATATATATATATATATATATATTATTAATAATTATTATGATTATAATAATAATAATTATAAATATTTTATATTAATAAGTTTTACAAATTAATTATTAGTAATTTATTTTAATAGTAATAACAATTATTATTAATATTTTAAAACCCCTAGTTGGAAACACAGAATCCTTCATAAAAGAATAATGATTTCATAAAACTTATCAAGAATGAGAATATTGAGGATGATGAAATTTTGGTAAGTTTTTATGTAGTATCATTATTTACCAAAATACCACTAGATGAGGTTGTTCAAGTGATAAAAGATGTAACTGATCCTGAAACAACTAAGGTCGCTGAAATTTGTTTACGTTCCACCTTTTTTTCAGCTTCCAAGGGGAATATTATGAACAAGTGTCTGGTGTTGCGATGGGATATCCTCTCTCATGCATTGTTGCTAACTTATTCATGCAGTACTTTGAAAATATGTCCCTTGATTCCTTTCCCCTGAAACCAGCTTGGTGGAAGAGATTTGTCAAGGACACTAACATAAAATGGACTCATGGTAAGGAGAATCTTGAGAAGTTTTTTAATCACCTAAACTCTATTTCATCAGAAATTAAGTTTACCATGGAGGTTGAAGAAAACAAGAGAATTCCTTTTTTAGATGTCCTGGTTAATAGAAAAGAGGATGGTACCCATGGGCATCAGGTATTTAGAAAAAAGGCTCACACTAACAGTTATCTTCACGCAGATTCCTACCATCATCCAGCTCAAAATTCAGTGTTCTAAATACTCTAGCTGTTAGGATCCTTAGGATTTATGATTCTGAGCACCTTAACATTGAAATTAATCACTTGACCTCTGTATTTAAGGGTATTGGATATAAAGAGAGAGATATTAAGAAAGCATTAAGGAGAGATGGGCATTCGGTCCTTTCTCACAAGCATCAATAACCTCAAAATTCGAATGGTAGGGTTTTCCTACCATACATCCAAGGAGTCACTAATAAGATTGCAAGGGTTCTGGGAAAGAAAAACATAATCGCACAATTTACAATCGTTGGAACAATAAGACAAAAAATGTGACCGGTTAAAGATAATATCAATCAAGGGCAACTTAAAGGAGTTTATAAGATTTAGTGTTCTTGTGGGAAGAGTTATATAGGAGAAACTGGACGATCCTTGCAGATAATATTGAGAGAGCACGGAGCCGATATTAAGAATGGGAGATCCTGTACCTCATCCCTCACAGAACACTCTTCAAAAACAAAGGATCACGTGTGTTTAGAGGAGGCCAAAATCATCACTAGAGAAGGACAATACCACAGAAAAAAATCAGAGAAGCTCTTGAGATTATGAAGCATCCTCATAATCTCAATAGGGATGGAGGGAACGAAATCAGTGATAGTTGGCTTGCTCTCATCAGAAAAATTTTCTCCTCCAACCCGTCTTCCCAGGTATAGTATCCCTGGTAGAATTATTTTCCTTTTATTAAGGTTTAATCAATAATTAAGTTAGTATTAATGATAAAGAATAATTAATGCACATTAAGGACTAACTATATTATTTCTAATTATTTATAACCTAAATATCATTTATAAATAAATATTAATAATAAGATTAATTATTAATTTTAACCAATAATAATTATTGGGTAAAAGTAATAATTATTTGTATTAATATTTATTTATAAGTTAATTAATTAATAATATAAATAAATTTTAAATAAAAACAAAATAAAATTAGGTTAGAAAAAATGATTAAAACTATTAATTAATTTATAATCAACATTATTATGAATTATTATTATTCTTAGTAATATTAATTAATAAAATTCCCAGATGCTGCGCCGGGCAAGATTAATGGTGATTTGCTGGGACCGTTGCAGACAATGCATAGATCCAACTTTAACCCAGTGAAATATTGTAATAAATATGATCATCAAAAACTTCTACCTCGATTGCAACTGCTTTACCTTCTAACTCTATTGGTAGGTCATTCAAAATATCGTAAGGACGAAAACCTCTTCCATAAAAGGCTTTGAGAGTGGTAGGCGATTAATTGATATTTGAAGAACCCAAAGATTTCCAACGAGAAATGGACATAATACACGTAGAGGCTCCTTTGTTAATTAATATATGAAAAAATATTTTGGTCTTAACAAAAACCTATATTTGAAATTCCATTTGATGTGGGAGTCTAGGTATATGAATTTCAAGATCAAAGATTATGATATTAGAGTCCTTAGGATCAATTTCTCCAATAGCTAAGAATAGTAATTTTCTTTGTGATGGACATGTTTGTAGCACTTCAAGAGCTGACATTTCTAAAGGAGACTGACCTAGGTCTTCAAAAATGTTGTAATTATGAGTCTCTCTAGAATGTGGGTTAAAAGTTGACACCTTTGGGAGGTGGAGGTATCACAATGTAAGAATTTAGTTTCTCAATCTATAAAGGTTCAAAAGGAGATGGAACTGATATGGAAGGTTGACAATATTGACTAGCATCATTTCCGTTTTCTATAGGACTTTTAGACCCATAATATTTAGATCTAGCTGCTACCGAAACTTGTGAAGACATTATTATGATATGTACAAATGGAGATTAAGAGGATGGATTGTGTGCAACCATTTTAATATCCTGATAAGGGAAAGGATCCTTCAAAACAATAGGTGTGGGATAACCTTTGAGGAATTTACTAACCTGTGCACAATTTGGGCATTACTTCATGCAATGATCTTCATTACAGATCAGACAAGGATAATGAGGTTTCTTTTCTTTTCAGAAGGTTCAGTTTTCGTTGGTTTCTCCTCTTGAGAGGAATTTTGATTTGCTTCTCCCTTCCCCTTTTTCTTACCTCCAAGTTGTTGAGATTTCCCAGTAGATGAATATATTGCATTAATTTCAGAAGTAATTTCAAGAGAAATGTTTTCACTGGGTGAATCTTGTATAACCAAATTCTGAGTATTTTTAGAATTATTCTTAGATGATTTACTCTTTGACTATTGGCTGGCATAACCAATTACACCATCAATTAGTGCTTCTGAGATCTTATAGAAAGAATTGAAATTGTTGATCTGAATTAGATGAGCGTAGGTATAATCTCTGGGATCCATTTTGTACAAAGCACCAAATTATGAATAAACAAGGTCTAGGTATTCGGCACGAGACCCACATGCTCCTCAGTTACAATGCCTCCTTTAGCAACAAATTCCTTAATATCAGGAATTAAAGATCTAGTGAACCATTATGCTAATATTTGGTATGGAATATAAACTTTGATTGAATGAAGTCTACGCTTCCATTCATGTATGTGATCTAAAATGTAGATAGACTTAGATTTCAGTACGAGTGACATATCAAATGGGTAATTGAAAATGCGTTAAAAATGTTGTTTCAAAGGAATTGAGATTGTAGAAAGAGACATGTGGTAACTTAATGTACCATTTTGTTGCTAAACCTGTTAAAGTTCATTGGAAAAGGTGTAATCTGATAGAATCATCAATCAATGAATTCAAAGAACACCATAGATGATATGTCATGATGTGATTTGATTTACCTTCACATTTCGGTATATCGCTTGGAAGTTTAGTAGGAATTGTCGACCATAATGGATAATAATAAATTGGATCATTTGTAACCTGAGATAAATCTGATAAATTTAAGGTTTTTATGAAAGGTAACTATTGGTTAAATTATTTCTATGGATATTTATAACCTTGAGAAATAATTCCAACCCCTAAAAGAGGATATTCAGGATATCCTGGAATAGCTTGAGCGGTTGGTATTTCCATCCCTCCAGGGTAACTAAGGTAATCCATACCATGTTGCAGTTGAGGCGGGATTTGAAAGGTATGACCAAGGTATGGTTGAATTGGGAAAATTTTATTTTGATATGATTAACCTTGTACCATTTGACCCAAGTAAAGTTTCCTCTGCAATGGTTGACCTTGATATGGTGTTTGAATCATTCCTACACTAGGTATTCTAATAGGTATATGTGATGTAGACTGCAAAGTAGGACCAGTTTGATAAGAAGGTGCTTGAGGGATAAATTGTGTACGTTTTTGAACCAATATTTTAGGCGTAATTTGAACTGTCATTTGTGGCACAGATTGGACAGGCTTTTGAGGTGTACTTCGAATTGGTTGTTGAACAGTTAATTGCACAGTAGGCTGAACAAATATTTGAGGAATACTCTAGACTAGCTGTTGAACATACACTTGTGGAGTTCCCTGAATATGTTGTTGAACAGGTGTTTGCGGAATTCCCTAGACAAGTTTTTGGATAGGCATTTGTATAATTCCTTGGCCAGGTTGTTGAAGAGGTGTTTGCAAAGTAACTTGAACAAGTATTTGTGGTATAGATTTCTTGATAGGTTAAACGAGTTGATAAATAGGCACTTGTGGAGTGGCTTGAATAGGCTTTTGAACATAATACGGGTTCCAAATAGTACTCCTTCCTAGAAAAAGGAGCACCAATCAAGGGTTGAGATATAACGGGTTGACTTGGACCAACCTGAGGTACCTTACCAAAATTTGTACAAGTTCTGGAAAAATGTTGTCATACAAATGTACGATACATTTTGGCAACATGTTGTCCTCTAGGTGGAGGAAAATATGGTCGCCTCCCAAGTGGATAGTAAATTCCAATTGGGGTTACTTGAGGATTACCTGTATTACCAGATATTATATTAATGCACTGGTGTGATGCCAAAGGTATTTCAGGCATGGAAGTCATGCTCTGAGCAGTATATTGTAGATTAGAGGTAGATAAACTAGATGGGGTTCTAGAAGGCCAAGTAGAAACTTGAGGAGAAGGAATGGTTCCCAAAAAAGTTCTAGAAATTGACTGATACGTAGAGGGAACTGAAGGCCCACCATATAATAAATACTTCAGAGAGCTTGCATACATAAAATTTTCAGTAGGTTGGCCCACAGGAGGAGTTTGTGACATGATTTTCCTAGGTGAAAAATAAAAAGGAGTGCATAAATGAGGTATACCTTGACCTAAATAATTCAAGGGGATAAAATACCCAGGATCTAGTTGAAAAGGATCAATAGGAAGTATTGGAAAAACTAGTGGATCACCAATAGTAAAAGGGGTATGTGGTGATTTTTTCCTCCTCTTCTTCAATAATATCTTCAATACTTATAAGGCCAAGAGGCAAACCAGTTGTAATTATAGTTCTTCTTCGAGATGAAGTCAACGCAGGAGTAGGGGATATAACAGTTGAAGGTGATTAATGCTCAGAAATGTCATATTCAAGTTCTTCAATGTTTGATTTAGTTAGTTCTGTGTCTGAAATTTCTTTGGTATCGGATTCTTCTTGAATAATCTCAGTAACTCCATGTCCATTTTGAGATACGTTTAATTCTCTTCAAAATTCTGTGTGTTATAATCACTTCAGTATCTATTGTTTCCAATTCTACAATTCCAGATATCTCAGGTTGGTCTGAGATTCCAGATCCTATCAATTTCGATCACTTTGCTTTGATTTTTTCCATTTGACCAAGTGTATACTCGGGGCGTAGACCCTGCATTCTACGTGAATGTCTTGGTAACTCGTCCAAGGTGAGTTTTATTAAAGGTTTTTTCTAATTTTATTCAATCAAATAAGTAACCGAAATATAAAGGGTAACTACGTATAAATGATTACTAATCCACTATGAATTGTGGAATACCATTTACAGTATGTGGAGGTAGTCTCCCTAAATGTTGTGTTCGGTATATCACAGATGAAAAAGTAATCGACTTAGTTAATTATGGATGATATGCAACCTAGAAGGGGACCTCCAAAATTTACTTGAGGTACGTGGAGGTACAATCCATGTTAGCATTGTCTACTTCGAGCTTGTACGATAGGAAGCATCCCCATATACTTTTCATGTGTGTAACATTGTATGATATACCCAAAGGCATGTGGATAATGTTCACATATACTTATGTATGTGGAATACCGACTACTTGCAGAATGTGTCACACACAAAAAACGACAGTTGTTATGTTTATAGGCGCCGAAACACATCTTCTAACCTAGAACCACTACTGTTTGGTTAATTTGAAAATTTGATTGATTTTATAGTTCCTCTTTAATTAAATTCAATTTCATAAATGTGGTGTAAATGATATCAATTTTTAGACTCTAAACCTAATGCAGTAAATATGCAAAAAATGAATCTTTTACTTCAATGAATTTCTATTTATGGTAAAGGGAAATTTTTTTCAACATCCATACAAATGAAAAAATTCCAAATTCACCATAGTTATTTTCAAGAATGAAAAATTTTCACTTTTTGATTAACCCAAATGCATAAATTTAAATTTTTAATTTCAACTCACCCAAAAACGCAAGGATCATAAAAACTTATCTTAACATACAACACCCAAAACTTTTCAAAATGCAAAAATAAAACCAACATAACCTTAAGATGAATCTTTCAAATGAATGTTGTGAATATAATATTGTCAAAAGTATAAGTCTGAAATGCTTCATCGCTAACAAGAACAACATTTGTTGATTTCAATTTCATAAAAAGAATTAATTTTACAAGCGAAACATACTTAACCTTGAAAAGAAATATCTTTCATTAGCATAATGATCTCTTAGAAACATGTAAAACAAATGCTAAATCAAATTCTTTGGGAGAGAAGAAAGAGAGGAAAACACTATCTTAGCAATTACCAATCCCTTTTTTGATAAATCAACAAATGACCAGATCAAGTTTCCAACCCTAATTTGCAAAGATGGATAATTTTTCAAGAAGACAATATTTAACATATAATCAAATAGAAACATTGTTTTCAAGAATGTAAAAAAATCCAACAAATCATAGTAAACAAATTTTTTTGGACTCAGCAGATGAAAACCCTAATTTTTCAAAAATTTCAGAGACTTGCATAGGTAACTAGTTGAATTTAGTGAGCAGGGGCACCGTTGCTAAAGGAAAAGTGTGCAATATTGCACACTATTGCTAAAGGAAAAGTGCACAAACCAAGAAAAATTAAGAAAAATAAAAAAACAAAGCCAAAAATCCAAAAAAAAAATCAAACTTACAATATTCAAAATACATTCATATAAAACTACAAAAAGAGATTTAAAAGTCACAAGAGGAGATAATTAAGAACAATTCATTCCCCAATATGGTCACCAATTTGTTATAGTGGAAAAATCACTCTTATGGACAAGAGAGATCTCCCTAGATTCAAAGACAAATATAGAAAAAAATAGACAAGTAGCTACTACCTTTCCTTAATCTATAACTGAAACATGATATATGAATGTGCAAGAACCTATTACCTCTCTATGAAATGCTTTTATATGTTCTTTCTATGCCTTCAAAATATCTTACTCACTGATTCAAGAGAAAATTTGCATAAATAGAAACAAACAAGGAACAAAAGCATAATGTAGATAAAGATTCAAACATAGAGTGAATGGAAATTGCAACATAACATGTATCAACATTAATCTTGTTTTCAGTTATAAACTATGAAAAATATCAAGGAGTTTTGCAAGAAGCATCATAACAAGTGAAAATAGGAAAGAAATAGTTTCTTGTATTAATCTTGAACAAGAAGGAGAAGCACAACCTTAGCCTTGATGATATAAGCCTCTTCCCAATGATCTCCAATCCTCCCCTTAGTTGACAATATTTCAGCCTTAATCCGACAACATAATTTTACATTCCAAATTCCTCCTTTACCCTATGGTATGTGTTGAATTTATAGGCTAAGAGGAGGAGGTTTGAGATCATCTTTCTAAGGGATGAGATCCATAAAGAGAGGGATTAGGGTTACAAAAAGAGAGGGAGTTTGATTCACGAACCAAGGGATGAGGCCCTATTATGTAGGGTCTCGAGGCCTTACATTGGGAAATATCCCCCCAACATGGATTCTACAAATCACTTTTTATTTTTACCCACATTAAGAGATTTGTGTAGTTTTTAATGGAATACATAGTGCAAAATTGTGCAGGCCACAATGGAAAAAACTGCGCTTGCACAGGTAATGGCTAGGAAGACTGCACAAGTGCTTAAAATTTGGTTTTTAATCAATGTAATACATGATTCTTGTCATCTTTGGGATTGATTTTCTTCCAACATTATGGGGGAATGCCTGAAACACTTCATCAGATAGCGAGAGATCCGGATTGGTGGTCATTTTCCTAATGGTGAAAAAATTATGTGTAACAATATGTCATACCTAGATAAATATCCTACCATTGTATTGGAATATGCACTATTGGATGCTCACTTAATGAAAAATTCATAGAGAAGTTTAGAAACTTTGTCTCTGTGAATTCTCACTTGAAGTCATTTTATTTGCATTGTCAATTCATGTCAATATGGGGATTGGCATCACATTTTTTTTTCATAATTTTTTTTAATACCATGTTTATTATAATGCCATTCATTTTTTTTATCTCTACCGCAAATTCTCACTATACTATTGTATAAATTAATTTTAGATTAAATATTGCTAATGTAATGTTCTAAAACATAACGCAAGTCTACCTCTACTCATATGCGGAAATAAATTCATGGTTGATAAGAAATATCAAAAACATGTGACAAGAATCAATTAACACACATCACACTAGGATATATCTAAGGGAAAGTCAATTCTCAAAACCCCTTCCTATATGTATTGCATTAATCATAAAATAGAGAATAAATACAATGCTTATGCAAGCCTGAACAATATATGCACTAGTATAATCTATTTCACTACCTCAGAAGTTGACTCTGGAAAATACTTAGCCAATTTTCTTGCCTGCCAAGCCCCTATTTCATTGCATTTCTACTCAAGGAATTATCCCCCTATTAATTAGGGAAATCCCCATTCTGAACTATGCAATCCTTATAGGTCCTTCTCTGACTGCATGCACCGCCTATACAACCTGAATAGTTATACAACTGATAGTACACTTCCCTTGAACTCCAATCTCAACTGGGTAGCTCGTAGATCATGCATGCATAAGTTAATTATGGCTTATTTATCAGTTAACTTGTTGATCAATGAGTACACAACCCCCTACTAGACCTCCCACTTGTTCCTCCAACAATTGGAACTAGTTTAACTGACTTTAGCTCAATTTAACTAAATTAAATTAGTACAAGTCAAATTAAACTCAACCTAGGCTCCTAAAATTTAGGAATCACTTTACATGACTCAAATCAGGCCCTCAAATCGAATTAACTAAGCCAACTAAGTCAAACTAACTTATTTAACACATTATTGTTGTCTTGTGATGTGGAATTACAATTTTTCTCCTAATTTAATTCAAGGTAAAATTAAATCAAGATTTTCTTATTTCCATTTTCAACACTCCCTCTCAACAAGAAATGGACTATCAGATACCCCAATCCTACCTCTATGGAATTCAAATTTCCCTCTTAATAATGCATTTACCAAAATATATGCATCTTTTTCTTGTGTGGGAATGTATTCCAGCAACATAGTCCACCTCTACACACAATCTCGTAGATGGTGATATTGAATGTCAATATGCTTGGATCGATAATGAAAAAATGGATTTTCATAGAGTTTGATACAACTCTGATTGTAATACAAAATCATAGTGGGATCCATCATCTGACCAAATAACCCAACAAGAATCTTCCTTGTCTAGATATCTTCACAAGCTTCTTGAATAACATCCATGTGCTTTTCGTTTACTGAAATGAGTGAAATTGATCTCTCCTTCATGTTGTACCAAAAACATTTTGTTGACCCAATACTAAATACTCCTCCTGAAGTGCTCTTCCGACTTGATGGACTACCCTCCCACATGAATCTGTGAATCCTTGAAGCTTCACTCCCTCTGTCTGTCTGTACCAAAGACCATATTGAGTGGTGCCTCTCAGATATCTCAAAACATGTTTGGTTTCCTTCCAATAAAATTTGGTTGGGTTAACTGTAACAAACTTGGTGAAAATTCCATGTAATAAAATTTAATAAAGGAAAAATAATAACCAAGGTCATGGGGCACATATTCCAAGATGAATGTTGGGAAAAAAAATCCTAGTGTGGGTGTTCATATGGTTTATTATGGCTATGGAAATTGGCAAAAGAAATGGCTAAGGCTTTGGAAAGGAAAAGTGGAATTTATTGGTATTTATTTATGAAATTAATGGATAATAGGAGAAAAGGGAGGTGAAATGTCATAGGTTGCATGTGAGGAGGAAAATGAAGGAAAATAATGGAAAATTGAAGAAATTAGAGGTCTCATTAATAAAAATGCTTCTTAGGATCAGTTCATGGCTTTGGATCAGCAAATTTTTGGAGCTCTCATTCTATTCTCTCTCTCTCTCATACTCTTGGAAACTTAGAGTTTCTTGGAGCATTCTCAAAGAGTGTGGCATACTTGGATTTTTGGAACAAACAGAAAAAGGGTAGGAAATAGCAATAGGACATCAGGATCAACAGCTACATCGGGTTTTTCTTGCAGGTACCGAGCTGCATGTATGATTTCCTCACTAGTTTTGGCATTCATGGGAGCATATGCATGTGGTCTATTGGTCATGATCTGTCATTGACATAGAGGATTACCTAGATTGACATTGGTTTTTCCTAGAATTTCCATTTCCTGGGTAGCCATGGTGTTGTGGGTTTTACTTTTGTTGAGTTATTAGTTATTGGAAGCCTTGGTCGGACAAATGATTTGGAATCCATGTAATAACTTGGGTTGAGTTACTAGTCCTTGAAGCCTTGGTTGGAAAAATGCTCTTGAATCCCTTGGTGGGTTGAGTTAATAGTCCTGAAAGACCTAGTTGGACAAACGCTCTGGAATCCCAACAACAATTGTGGGTTGTGTTACTATTCCTGAAATCCCTAGCTGGAAAAAATGCTTTAGATCCTTGGAAATCTTTGGTACAGACCAATCTGGTGATGGTTAGTGTTGTTCAACCATTAGGTAGAATCATTAGATGAGGGTTGAGGTAGTTTGGCCTCTAGGAGCCCTGGTTTTGGATTTGATTGATGTGTTTTATGAGATCCCATATTCATGCTTGGAATACGGCACGGGGGTGACTGGTTGAAGAGATATTTGGCTTAGCCATGTATATGGTCGAGTGGAACGTGAAAATCCGAGACTTGGTTTCATTTTTCTTATGGAAACAAGAGCTCTTTTACTCTTGTATTGATGGGTAAATATTTTTTCTAATTATGTGGCTTATATAATTTTTATATTCTTATCATTTATGTTGTTTATATTTTGTCTATGAATGTGTTATATGATAGTGATGATGTATGGCTCTCATCATGTTTTGATTTTTAAATGAATGAACAATGAATCTATGACCTAATCGATGATAATGCAGTTAATGTGATGAGGAAACAATGCTTCTTATCAATTCTCAAATAACTATGATACCCCTATGCTCAGATATGTTGTTTAAACCTATATATTACATATTTGTGACATGTTTGACGAAATATTTTTCACGGCTAGTAGGGGTCTATTCAAGTCATTGTTCAAGTAAATTCACTTGTATCATTATTCCACTGCTATCTTTCATTCCTAAAAGTGTCATGGAGCTTTGGGCAGAGACTTGAGCCCTGGGCTTGAAAAAGTGGCACAGGAATCATGGTTGTAGGCTCATAACTACTTTGGAAAGTCTTCAGTCGCACATATACCCATGTTGTGTTAGTGACTAGAGCTTTCCATATGCACTCTTTCCCATGTCAAGGGAGTGACTTGGGGATTCATGCATGAAAAGGTCAGTTAATTGATTCAATGGATATCCTCATGGAAGGTTGGGATAGCTCCTGGGTGTCCTGTAGCATGTGCAGAGGGTTTGGGTTGTTGTGTGGTGTCAGTTCCACTTCCTTAAGGTGACCTAGGAGTTTGAATCAGATCATATTAACTCTTCATCGCATGTTTACCTCAACTGGCCGATTACTTGGGTAGATGTGGGATGAGGATGTTACATAGTGGTATCAGAGCAGGTTTAGTTCTCTTTGGGTGGTGTCTGGTTTCTAGTCTCTTTGTGTGATATTTGATACCACAAAGTGGTATTAGATCAGGGTTCACCCCTCAAAATGGATGGGCAGTGTGTTGGTCATGCATTCATGTTGGTTTCATATGTGTTACTCATACTTGTGGTCTATGTGCTTGTTGCATATACATGGTGTTGTTCATGGTTGCAGTGATGTCACCATGGGAGAGTTGATGGTGGTGTTGTGAAATTTATTTTCATGATTGTATGATTGGTTATGTGTTTTTTATACATGTCAAGTGCTCACATATTGTCAGTGTACAATGGTATGGTTTTTATTTTCATGTGTGAGGTCATGGTATGTGTAGTTGATATGGTCATGCATTGATGATTGGATTCTAGCTATAATGATGTTTATGTGTTGATATACAATGTGTTATATGTCTATATGTTGTTATGATTATGTCTATACATGTATTACTTTTGGGGCCCTTGTTTTGAAAAAAAATGGTTTTTGAGTTGCGGATAATAGGTGGCAGAACGCAACCACGACAGACAGAGAGTTGTCACAGTTGCAAAGAATCGAAGAGAAGGTGGCGCGAATATTGCAGGACAAGCACAAATGGTAGAAGGAAGCGAAAAAGAACAAGAAGTGGAATTCTCAGTGATCAGGGAGATGAAACAAATGCCAGAACGGAAAGGAAGGGATAACTACCAGTTGCATTGGAAAAGGAACAAATAGACAGCCGGCCAGCGGAGACAGAAGGTTGGCACTGTAGGGATCAAAGGACAGGAGCCGTAGGAGAGCTCTGTTCGTTCTATTCATTATGTTTTCCCTCTCTCTCTCTTTGTTCATTTTTTCTATCATATGTGACACTATTGTAATCAGTTCTACCAGGATCGCTCTGAGGAGCACTGTAACTATCTCTTGTTGTTAATGCAAAATATTATGTTCTATGTTTGATGTTATCAGTTCAGTACTGTGTCTCTGATTTAGTTGAATGTGCAGGTTACTTTAAATTTTGTTTTTCCGTCCTGAATATTTTGATGAGTATTGTCATTTACAGAGTATTTACACTTATTTGGAGCACCTAGTCCTGTGTGTTTTATCGATACTTTATTTGATCCTAACCTTAGTAAGGTCACGACATGCCTCGGGTGAGACTCTATGCTCTTCGGAGTACGGTGAAAATGTAAGCGTTGTGCTAGACTATTGTGGAAAACCTTTTTGGCCTCCATCCTGAACCTGGGTCTTACCCAAGAGACCTTTTTCCTTGCCAAAAAATGGTTCCGTTGTCGAGACCTAAAATTCCATTTTTGAACTAGATCATGGTATCGCGGATCTTCGAGAAAGAAATATGAAACTAGTGGTATAACCACCTAGATCAGTTCATAGCTCAGCAAGCAGAGTTGAGACAACAAAGGGATAAAGTTGTGAAGAATCAGGTTCTATTCTCTGAGTCCGCCAGTGATATCTATGAGATATTCTGGGGAAAGTTTCAAGAGGATCTCTACAACTAGTTGAGGAGACTAAAAGCCAAGACAGTCCAAAGAAGCTCGTGGAAGGTCTGTCGCAAGCCGTTGCACGTAGATCTGGTAGCGCTCCATCGATTTGATACAGATCTGACCCGAGCGATAGATTTATGGGTGCAATCTACCTTGTAGGGATACATATTGGAGTTTGCAACTGAGTGTTACCAGTCTTTCTTGAAAGCAGAGGACATATTCAAGTCGGGGTTATGGGGAGACTTGTTGAAGGAGATCCCTTTGTGGATCAAAGATTTGATGGTGGACGAAGGGTTAATGGAGTTCAAAAAATATGAGATGGAGACCTAAACTTCCAATACTGGGGGAAGGAGTTGAGGGAGAGATGCTACAAGTACGTTGAAAAGGGGAATAGGGATATGGATGTATAGACCTCTAGTAGGTTGAGAGAACGACGAACACATAGGAGGGTGAAAATCGCTGAGAAGTGACGAGAAAGGGTGATGAAGGAGTTGGAAAAACATGAAAGGAATAGAAAAAGAAAAGATAAGGCGCCTCAAATGACAAAGGAGATGGAAGGTCAGGTGGTTTCCCAAGATATAGGAGGGACCATCAAGGAAGTGCGGCAGGTGTATAGGAGCTCAGTGCAAACAGAGAAGGGAAAGGAGTATGACGGAGATGATGCGTGCCTCGAGGAGACGTCCGATGTGGAGTTGCATGTTATGATGGAGCAGCTATTCCGAGAGGGGCCGACACCCATAACCCCAAGTAACTCTATTCCCCAAAGTTCAAGTATCTCTAGTCCTGACCTTTCCCTGGTACTCTATCAGCCACTAGGTGAAATTTTTGTTAAGTTACAGAAATTGAGTAAGTTGAATAGTGTTCAGTCTACAGTAGAAATACACACTAGCATTAGTGCTAGTAATACCATTTCACAACTGGGAATTAGGGGTTTTGTTCTAGTAACCCCCACACAAGGAATCATGGTGGGATCATTTACCCAATACCCAGAGTTCTCTGGGAGGGGTAATGATGGCGTGGAACAACACTGGTACCTCTATGAGGCCATATGTGAGAACTCGACAGACACTAGAGGCAAGTAAGTTGATAGAATTTCAAACTACTCTCAGGGAGAGAGCTCTATGCTAGTTTATAAAGTGGTCTGAGGCTCATCAAAACCCAACAATAGATGATGTAAAGAGGGATTTCTTTAAGGAATTCAAATTACCCCAAACAGATCTGCAGGGTTTGTTAGAGATGTGGGAGATCAAGCAGCGAGAGGGGGAAACTACATGGGATCTGAAGAGGAGATTCAAGGATGTGATTAGAAAGCTCAGCTATCCAATCAATCATAACCATCAGAGAGAGTGGTTCATCAAGGCCCTTCTTCCATTAACAAGAACTCTGATGACACAACAGAAGATTGAGACATTACAAGATTCATTGGATCAATCTATGAAGATAGAGGCCATGGTGGGATATCTGCAAGAATTTAAAGGGGAAGCATCGGCTCAGGACCCTTCCATACTGGGGTTACAACATCAAATGGATATCCTAATAGAGAAGCTGAAAGAAATTCAACCAATGCAGTCGGTAAGACCAAATTTATGGTGTATGCACTGTCTAATGGAAGGACACATGGTAAATGAATGCCCTAGGTTGCGGGGCTAGAATGTGGGTACATCAGCAACATGGGCATAGGGAGCTATGCCAGTAGGAGGAGTTGCGCAGATAAACACCCAGGGATTATATCCGCCGCAACACCAGTACACGAGGTTCCCTTCGCAATAGAATTCAGTCGCAACTAAATATTGTGAAATATTCAAAAGCATGGGTCATTCACCCTGCCTATGCCCAATATTGAAAAAATACTCCAACGATCTGAACAACATATAGTGTGAGTTTTGTGCTTCTACCACACACAAAACAGAGTAGTGTAGGGCTCTGGATGCATTAGTGGAATGATTGGACATGCCTTCATATAGAGTAAATGAGGCTCCCAGAGGACGAGGGGGAGGCATGAGAGGAGGCCGAGCTGGAGGAAGAGGGCCGGTATGATGTTGCAACTATGACCAAGAAGGTCACGTAGCTAGGGAATGTCCACTTCCTAGAAGACCCTGGTGCTCTCAGTGCAGATTTAACACGCATGAAATAGAAGAATGCCTAGAGCTCATTAAAAGATGGAAAGAAAGAGCCAGACAAAGAGGAACAAATATGGTAAACGTAGAGCCAAGAATAATAGAGGCTCAAGCTATGCAGAATGTGGCCATAATGACGCAAGGAGGAAAAAGAACCGGGGAAGATGCACAAATGACGGAACCAATAAAATTGATAAGGGAAGCATCTCCAAAGCCACTGCTCAGGCCAGAAAGACAAAATCAATACTTTAAAGAAGCAGTGGAAACCTTTGCCCAACTTGGGGAAAGCAGAGGCATTGAGTTTCCATATGCCAAGGAAGATAACAAGAACCAAGTTAGTACAAGTACTATGATTGAAGAATGGTTCCATCTATTCTTAAAAATTGTTAACAACGCGCCAATGTTGGAAAAATTAAAGCATAACCAGGAAAGGGTGGTGTAGGAGAACAGAGGACCAGCGGACTCAAGCGGTACCACTCAGAAATACATACGAAGGGTAAAAATAAATAAGAGAAGGATAGGAAAAGAGTTTTGGATGAATATTTAAGTTGCGGGATTCCAAATTAAAGACACAGTGCTTGACCTAGGGTCGGATGTAAATATATTGCCAAGGGAGACATGGGAAGCATTGGGAATACCATGGCTGACATATTCACCAATTCAACTCCGTCTGGAAAACCAGTACTACATTGTGCCCATAGGAAGACTGGAGGAGGTTGAAGTCAATGTCGCGGGAGTAAAGACATACATGAACTTCGAGGTGAGAGACATTATGGGGGATAAAGATCCCTATCCAGCATTACTAGGGATCGAATGGACTTTTGAAAACTACGTAGAAATATATTTAAATAAGGAACTGATGATCTTCGAGGACGGGGAGGTCAAGGTCACCCATCCACTCGACCTGTATCAAGGTCCTCGATACACAGAGTCTGTTGACAACAGAGAAGATGCTCAACTTCTTGTTCATCTGTATTAGATGACTGTAGGAAAAAGGGAAGATTATATCAACTCGAAAGCGAGGGGATCAGTGATCTGGAGAAGTATTCAAAGCTCAGACTTAGGCTCAGAGATAGCCTGGGATGATTGGCAGCAAGGGGGATATGAGACCAATACAAGAATATTCACCAACATCGAAAGAATCAATTGGATCAGGACTGAGGTAACAGATTACCACACTTTGTAAAATATGAATGTTGTAAATAATTTTATTGCCAAAATAGAAGACAAGGTACCAACGGACCATAGGGTCCCACTCATGGATATGGCCTTAAAATCCACATCAGCAAGGTGGTGGAGTAACCACTGCAACTCACTGTCGTGATAGGACAAAGTTGCGGCAGCATTGAAAGCCAGGTTCAGGGAAGAAGAAGAACCACATTTCACTCAAAAATTCCAAGGGGACTCAAACCCCAGAAAACATTTGAAAGAGTGTGAGGATCAATGGAAAAATGCAGGATACCCATAAGAGCTATGGGTCCACAAGTTTATACATTCACTAAATTTGATTCCACAAGCTTGGTACCTAACGGAAGAGATGAAAAGAGGAACTAGTACTTGGCAAGCAGTTGCGGAGAAATTTACACGGTGCTTCTTATTTGAAGGAAAAACAGAACCAGTCACCCAAGCATTACAGGCTATTAAAAAGGTATTGTTCTTCCCGAATATTCAGGAGGAGGATGAGCAACTGCTCCTAAACCAAAGCGTCAGAAAGTCGGTAGCATGTAAGAAGATAAACAATGAAATGGACGATGATGATCTAGAAGGTCTTAGAAATCTGTATTTTGAGGAAAAGGAGGGGGAGCGGGATATTAAGGAATATCCAATAACAAAAGGAATTCATTTGCTACCACTAAAAACCAAGAAAATGAACATTGGGACCGAAGAAAAGCCCAAACTTGCGTCAATTGGTGATTATTGGGATGCGGAGACGACTAAGAAAATATTCAACCTGCTACAAGAATAAGAGGACTTTTTTCCATCATCCATAGCTGAATTGAAAGGAATAAAAGGAGACATGGGGGAAATGCATATAATTCTGAAGCCTGATGCAAGACAAATCAAGCATGGGCCCTATCGACTAAATTCAAGGGTGAAGGAAAAAGTTAAAGCAGAGATCAAAAAATGCTAAAGGCAGGGTTGATATTCTCGGTGGAAGAAGCAAAATGGGTAAGTCCAATATTCATACAAAGAAAAAAGGATAAGTCTGAAATCTGAGTTTTTGTTGACTATAGAAGCTTGAATAATGCATGTATACATGACCCATTCCCTACTCCGTCCAATGATGAAGTCCTCAACAACGTTGTGGGGAATGAGGCTTATTCCTTTACGGATGGATTTTCAGGATACCATGAGGTAAGAATAGCCAAAGAAGATAAGAAAAAGACAACTTTCACCACTTAATGGGGTTCCTTTGCATATCATGTAATGCCATTCGGATTGAAAAATGCGCCAGTAGTATTTTCGCGCATTGTGATAGCATTCCTCGAATACATCCACAAATTCCTGGAATTCTGTATGGATGACTGGACTGTATACAGCCTGTTAAAAGACCATGCAACATTATTGAGGATAATGTTTGACAGGTGTAGGCAACTCCAGATTTCATTGAACCTCAAGAAGTGCATCTTTTCGGTGCCTTTTGGAACACTGCTAGGGCACGTTTTATGCAACCAAGGAGTTTGTGTTGATCCAGCAAAGGTAGCAATTATAATTAACATGGAAGCACCAAAAACTATAAAGAATTTAAGGTCGCTACTAGGCCACACAAGCTACTATAGGTGATTCATCCGCAACTACGCAAAGATAATAGCCCCATTGGAGAAGTTGTTGTGGAAGTCGGAATAGTTCAGTTGGACAGAGGATTGCAAGACAGCCTTGAATACTTTGAAGGAAAAATTAGCAAGTGCACCATTATTGGTTCACCTAGATTGGGACAAGAAATTTCATGTCAACATTGATGCTTCGAGCATCGCACTTGGAGCGGTTCTAGCTCAACCAGGGGACACTTCAGTTGATCACCCAGTTTATTTTGCAAGTCATAGGTTATCAACAACAGAGCGGAACTACACTACAACAGAGCAGGAAGCATTAGCAATGGTGTATTCCCTTCAAAATTTCCATCACTACCTGATAGGAGGTATGTTCAAGTTTTTCACAGACCATTCATCTTTAAAGTACCTAGTAAACAAACCAGTCTTAGAAGGAAGAATCTGCAGATGGCTCTTACTCTTTCAGGAGTTCACCTTTGAGGTAATACTCAAACCCGGGATACTGAATGTGGGGCCTGACCACCTGTCAAGGCTGGAAAACGGAGAAAATGGAGGGTCTCTGGACGATCAGTTGTCGAATGCTGATATTTTTATAGTAGAAGCCATCCCAGAATACCTAGACCAGATAGCAACCTACCTGAAAATAGGACAATGCCCAAAAGAATATACAACATTCCAGAGAAGACACCTAGTAGTCCGAGTAGCAGAGTATCAGCTAATAGCAGGAAACCTGTATAAGATGGGGCTAGACCAAATCTTACAAAGATGCATCCTGGATCATGAGAGGGAAGGCGCACTTTGGGAATGCCACTGTGGAGTTGCGAGAGGGCATGTAGGAGCAAAACCGATGGCGAGGAAGATACTACAGGTGGGTTTGGGTTTATGGTGGCCGACAGTGCACATGGAAAGTAATGCATTTGTAAAAAAATGCGATGTATGTCAGAGGACGGGACGTCCATCACACAGAGACAAGCTCCCACTTCACCCAGTAAAAGCACTGCAACCATTTGAGAAATGGGCAGTTGATTTTGTAGGTCTGATTGCACCTATTGCAAGACACTCACAGGCCAGGTATATCATAATGGCAACAGACTATTTGACAAGGTGGGCAGAGGCAATGCCAGTGAAGGATTGTATAGTCGAAACAGTGGCTCAATTCATATTTGAAAATATCATCAGTAGGTTTGGTTGGCCAAAAATCTTGATAAGAAATCAGGGTACGCATTTCATCAATGCTACCATTAAATCCCTGCTCGAAAACTTCATGGTACAACATCATAAAAGCAGTCCTTACCATCCACAAGTT
Source organism: Pinus albicaulis (assembly GCA_034641835.2). Taxonomy (NCBI): domain Eukaryota; kingdom Viridiplantae; phylum Streptophyta; class Pinopsida; order Pinales; family Pinaceae; genus Pinus; species Pinus albicaulis. The sequence goes on from CM076583.1 coordinate 494,116,737, forward strand.
AATGGTACAATAGAAGAATTTAATAATATTCTGGAAAGGCGCTTAACAAAGATTTGAAATGATGAATGAGATGACTGGGACGAACGTATACCAGCAACACTGTGGGCATACAGAACAACTGTCAAGAGAGTAAACAACCATACCCTGTTCTAGCTGATGTACGAGAGGGAAGCAGTAGTATCGGTAGAATTTGTCATACCGAGCCTCCTAATCACAACATATCTCCAATTATCAGAGGAAGACTCGCTAAAAGAGCGGTTAAATGAACTACAAGAGCTGGAAGAAGACAGGTTTCTCGCAGAATTCCACCAAACTGTCCAAAAAGAGAGACAAAAAGCTTGGCACGATCACCATATCAAGCACAAAGCATTCCTGGTAGGAGGAAAAGTTTTAATTTATGAAAGTGAGTTCCAGAAGTTCCCCAGGAATCTGAGAATGCATTGGCTAGGACCATACTACGTGATAGAAATCAGAGATTTAGGAGCAGTTCGGTTAGCACAATTGGATGGGCAGATACTACCAGGATGGGTGAATGGCGCACTCCTGAAGCCCTATCACGAGTAAGTTCTACATTTCAACTTTCAATAACTCTCGAAACCGAGAGGAGTCAGTAGGGTGGGTTATATTAGATAGAGTCAATAACTCTCTCACACCCAAGAAGAGCTTAGATATAAATCCCAATAAAGAAATTTTAAAGCCAAGAAAAAATTCAGAGTTGCGGTGCAGAGACCGCAACACAATTGATTGTGGTTGGGGGGAGGGTAGTGTCTAGTGTGTCATCCATGTCAGAGAAAAAGCGTGTCGAATATCATTCCATCATCATCACTCATAGTACCCATGTCAGTCCGTAGGATTACCAAGGTTTGAGAAGTAATTTCCATAATTAGCATCGTCCATACCGCAATAAATTTTCCATAATAGGCCATAATCATTACTCATCGCATCTGTCCAACTCCCGAAACCACAGTCAGATTTGTCAGAACCCACCTCATCCCAGTAACTAATCACACGATTATAGAGGCAGGGGAAGGCAGGGAAAAATAATTAGTTATGGGGTCTTATCAACCTCATGCGTGTTGATTACTTACATAACTTGCATGAAAGATAGTGCGAGAATGTCGGAGAAATCCGAGTTAGAACCAGAAACAACAGAGGTAGCAAGAGAAACATCAGAAGAAGAAGTTAAGAGGGGGCATCCAGAGGCAGGAATTTATAAGGAAAGAAAAGGATTAGCTCTGAAAGTGTACCAGAGGAGAGCTAAAATGACCAAGGTAGTGCCATCAGTCGTTGAGCAAGAGCTCGATGAAAGAATCCAAAATATGGAGTCACTAGTGGGAAAATATGATAGCGCATCGTTGATCAATACCGACCTGACAGATTCTTTTCAATTCCCAGCGATGAAGAAACAATTCTACATGGAAAATTATGCCATAGAAGCAGGACAAGAAGCAGCAAGAGTACTCCTGAAGTTCAGAGGTGTCCATCAATCCACCATATTGAACCTTAGAAATCTTCTAGTATCCGGCACCACAGGGGCTATGATGCAGTGCACAAAGTTCCTACTGAGCAAAATCCACAATGGGTCGTTGTGGCTAGTAAGATAAATACCAATTCATGTGGAAGACATTCACAGGTTAACCAGGCTATCACAAGAAGGGAGAGACGTCTCCACTGCATTCCAAAATGTGTCAAAGAGAGCGAAGAAATCAGGAGACAAAAACTACTACAGGAAGTATGACACCAAGAGAAGAGGAAAGGGGGCCAAGATAGACCTGATCAACAAGCCAGTGGTCAATATTTCCTGCTATTTGATTGAGAGAAAAACTATGAGACATTACACAAAAAGGGAGTGTACACTGGATACCATCTCAGTTGCAGAGCACTGTATCCAGATGGCCCAACTAAATTGGTGTTCGTTTCTACTTAATGAGTTATTCGAAGCTTGTGAGGATAACTACAAGAGAGCCACTGGGTTCATCTACGGTTATCTTGTCATGGTGCTGGCAATGTGGAAATGGACATTCCTAGGAATCACACAGCCTCTGGAAATTGCAACAGGTCAACCGTTAGCAGTGAAGTTCACACCCTAGAAAGCATCAAGGGACCCCAGCACTAAGGAGGTGAACGAGGAAGCATTCAAGTTTTGGTACAGTCAGATGGTCGACGTTGCGATGAGACATCATAGAATCACAAGGAGCTTGTTGGATAGTTATTCTTCACAAGTATGGTTTGGATTCAGCCATAAGAAAACTTACATCAGGCTAGCATGTGTGCCGAAATCAATCTTCAAGATGAAGCCTTTGAAGTTTCAAATCGATGAAAGAACTTTCCACACAAAATTATTTTTATGGACGGGGGTATAAATGGAGGTCAGAAGCGGAGTATACTGCTATTCATTTGATGGCATGCTGCCGGATCCATTGCCAGGAGAACTACCAGAGGAAGCGATGGCCAGAATGTTGCGACTAAAACTCACACCAATCATCGAGGAACTGAACACAAAGGTACAAAGTTTTAACCGGGTAGTTCAAACTCTAACAAGTGATTCCTCATTATTTCCCACGTTTACAGAATTTCAAGCCTCCAATTCTGCCTCCTCTTCCATTACAGTCCCCATAGTCACGACCATACTACTTAATTTTTTTAATTCACCAGTAGCGACAATCACAGTTCCTGTCAAAAAGAGTAAAGCCTCGAAGCCACCCATAGCCACACCAAAAGCAAAGAAGGCAAGAGTTATAGTGTCTAGCTAGGTCATTGATCTCACGGGGGAAGATCAAATGCAACCAATGGACATGGGGGCCCAGATCCAAGAAGAGCCTTTGGTAGAACCCCAGGTAACTTAGGAGCTACCTCTACTCAACCCTTATTCCTTTTTAAATATCAATATATCTCCACCTCGCACTCACCACTCATTGGCCCACACCTCATTCACCTCTAAAGATCATCTAGCCCGAACACCCTCCACATTAGCCACCATATCCGAATGAGTCAGAGCAAAGAGTAAGACAAATAGAGACAACGAGTAGAAGTTAACTCTGGTATAGCATTGGTACCTGAGGTTAACCAAACCCTGGTTGAATAGGTCACTTTTCAGGAACTTTTAAGTCGCGGGGGATCTTTTACTGTAGATACAACACCCTTGCCTAAAGAGCTGAACCCATTTCAGCAAGTAAACATGATACTTCACTAGATGCATCCCACTCTAAACATGGGTAACCCTAATCAGCCGTTTCCGCAACCAACACCGCCACCATCACCGCAGCAGCACTTAGCCAAGTCCATTGCAAGCAGTCAACCACTCCAAGAGAGATAGCCGAATCAAAATATGTCCGGAGCTGAGAGCATGCAGACTTGGGGAATGGCATAGTTGTACAATTTTTTTCAGCGAGCAGCACAGTAAGCCGAAGGGTTTCACACAGAACTCCATCAAAAATTTGAGTAGAAACAAATATAGATCATCACGCTTACTGAAGAGTGTGAACAGCTAAAGATCGAGAAGGACAACCTGCAGGGCCAACTAGACACGATGATACAGATTTTCAGGGATCTCTAGCCCACAATAGCAGCTCACAGCAATCAAATACCAGATGACATATCAGCTAGTGACATAGTCGACCAATCCATCCATGTCCGGGTGGCATGTTCGAATCTCAGTCGAGAAAATAGGGAGCTGAATGCAGCACTAGCAATCAGGCCCGCGCTACCAGACCCAGCGATCATCTACACGGAGAAGATAACAGAGAGACAGAACCAGGTAGCCAGGATGCAGGAAACTCTGAGCACCATGGTAAAGGAAGCCTATGACCTTCTAAAAAATATACATGAGTGTTCAACAACACTCACTTTGAAATCACAAATAATTTTAGCACAATTGTAGCAGGTGTCGAAGGATATTCAAGAAGCCACAGACCCCAATGGACTTGACCAATTGTACAACCAAGCAGAAGAGCTGGAGGTCAAGATCCAAAAAATTGAGGAACATAACAGCGAAACAGGCCCTCCGGGAGCTAAGGCAGCCTGTCAAGCTTACGGCCCAAACAATGCAGCAAATGGCTGCTGAGGCCAACATCAAGATTAAGGAATCTTTGGTAATCTATTGCCTATCTCAGGGGAAAGAGAAGCAGAACATGTCACTACAGAGACAGACCTTCTCATGTAGGGATGGCAACAGGCCATTGCCAGCTTCAGAGAATTCAAAGCATCAGCGCTGGTGAAGGTCCCTAAGTTGGGGCCCTTGTTTGGACAAGGAGAAGAAAAGGAGAAGATAGTACTGGCCACGGAGGCAAGTGGACCAATGGAGACTGAGGCATCAGAAAAAAAATTGAATCGGGACGAGTCAATAGGATGTGGTCAGGGCCTGTTGGGGCCCTTGTTTTGAAATAAAATGGTTTTTGAGTTGCAGATAACAAGTGGCAGAATGAAACCATGGTAGACAGAGAGCTGTCACGGTTGTGAAGAATCAAAGAGTGGGTGGCAAGATTGTTGTGGGACAAGCACAGATGGCAGAAGGAAGTGACAGAGAACAAGCAGTGGAACGTCAAGTGATCAGGGAGATGCAGCAAATGCCAAAACGGAAAGGAAGGGAGAACTGTCAGTTACGTTATAAAAGGAACAAATAGACAACTAGCCAGCAGAGACAAAAGGTTGGCACAGTAGGGATCAAAGGATAGGAGCCGTAGGAGAGCTTTGTTCATTCTGTTCGTTCCATTCTCTCTCTCTATATTCATTATGTTCTATCATATGTGACACTATTGTAATCAGTTGTGCCAGGATCGCTCTGAGAAGCACTATAACTATCTCTTGTTGTTAATGCAAAAAATTATCTTATGGGTTTGATGTTCTAAGTTTAGTACTGCATCTCTGATTTAGTTGATGTGCGGGTTAATTTAAATATTATTTTTCCGTCCTGAATATGTTGATGAGTATTGTCATTTACAGAGTATTTACACTTATTTGGAGCACCTAGTCCTATGGGTTTTAGGATATGTTTGATTGATACCTGATCTGATCCTAACCTTAGTAAGGTCGTGGCACACCTCGGGTGAGACTCTTTGCTCTTTGGATTAGGGTGAAAATGTCGTCATTGTGCTAAACTACTGCATAAAACCTTGTTGGCCTCCATCTTGAACCTGGGTCTTGCCCAAGAGACCTTTTTCCTTGCCAACAATCACGTTGATTGGTTGATCTTGTAGATGACATATCCTCCCCGAATTATGCTAAGGTACGTTGGTTTATTATGATTTGGTTTAGTTGACATAGTATGCCTTGCAGGAAAGAAATCAAGACAACTAGCAAGATGGTAGACTACACAGATTCTCCCTATGAATCAGATCAACAACATCGTGTTGGGAACTCTTCTGAATTATTAGACACATTAAGAATTTTTAAGGAAGAAATAAGGATTTGTAAAGCAGATAATGACAGAATCATATAGGCACATGAAAAACAAGCAAATGTTAATGTGTTAATTCTTTAGAGTTTGTCAGAGTTGCAACAACAAAGACCACTCTGAATCATCTATGGATGGGAGGATATGACTAATGAGGCATATTTTAGTAGGTATCATGGTGGTCACAAATCGGATAGAGATGACACGATCAAATATTGTAGGTTCTTGGACACTCTAGATAGGAGAGGTGACAGACACAGGTACTATTCTAGTTCTAGTTCCGACAGGCACTATGATCGTCATCATTATCATCCAAGAGGAGAGACATGGGATATTTTCTAGATGATATTAAGAAATAAAATCCACCTAAATTTGATGGAGAAATGAATAAATCACAAGATGCATAGTCATGGTTGTTTGGTATGAGGAAGTTCTTTAGGTTGCGTGATTAGTCAGAAAACATGAAAGCCAGAATAGCTACATTTAGCCTCAAAGATAAAGCAAATATTTGGTGGGAAGATGTGAAGAATATCAGTGGTATTCATGAGAAGAAGTTACATTGGAGTGAGTTTGAGAGGCTATTATAGAAAAAGTATCTATCGGAGAGATACTATGAGGATAGGGAAAAGGAATTTTATGAGCTAAAGATGGGATCTATGATTGATGAAGAGTACACTAGTATATTTCTAGAGCTATTGAGATATGTGCCTTGGATCAAGGAAGAGAATGCCAAGATTCAGATATTCATTAATGGGTTTTCGATAGCATTCAAAGATGGGATTGAGTTTGATGAGCCTAGATCATTGGAGGAGGCCATTTGGAAACTAAAGCATTGTTACGAGCAATCAAAGCACAAATATGAGACTAATTCGAACTAGAAAGGTAATGAAAATAATAAAGGAAAATGAGACAAAAAGCGAGCAAGACCTCATGATACAAGTAACAAAGAGAATGTTGCACCACCTAAGAAGTTCAATACATCTCGAAGATGGTAGGGACTTCGATCTAAGGAGTAGAATAAGGATGAAGGCTGGAAAATTATACAATGTTGGACTTGTGGAGGATAGCATCGAAAGACATATTTTACACAAAATTAGGGTCGTAGACTACAGATTTATAATGCTCATAAGGCACAGACAGTGGGCGATCTTGGATAGAGTATTCCTAGGATCTATGCATTGCTGAAAAACAGTCAGGAAGATCGTCAGATATTTATTATCGAGATGGATGGTAATATTTTTTATCAAGTTGTTTATTTTTTTATTAACCCCGAATCTAATTATAGTTATGTTGATAATGACCTGGTGGATAAGTGCGTTTTGAATAAACAAGTGCATGAAAAATATTGGTTATTGTAGTTGGATACAAGTACCAATAAGAGAGTTCATCATTGGCTAATATCTTGTGCATTTTACTTGAATGGTATGCATACCTCAGCACATCTGAATGTATTGTCGTTTGGATCATATAATATTATTTTGGGTATAAACTAGCTATATATTCACAGTACCAAGGTATATTTTTATGACAAGGATATTGAGTGCTTGGATGAAAATGGAAAACAGAGAATCTTACAGGGTAAAATGAAAGCAACATCGTTGAGAATGGTTACATCTATGCAGACCAAGCACAGTCTCAGGAAAGGGTGTGTGTTATTTGTAATACAAATTTCTAGTGACAAAGGTAAGGCAGTTGAGGATGCAGATGTTTTAAGAAGGTACCCTATTCTACAATTGTTTTAGGATGTCTTTACCATAGATATGTCATAGTTTCCACCTCACAGGGAAATATACTTTTCTATTGAGTTGGTACTAGGGACAGTGCCATCATCTAAGGCACCTTACAGAATTAGCACACCAAAGTTGGTAGAGCTGAAATTGCAGTTGAAGGAAATTCTAGAGAACGGATACATTAGTCCAAGTGTATCACCTTGGGGTGCACCAAATTTGTTTGTGAAGAAAAAGGTTGGTACTCTCAGGCTATGAATTGATTACATACAGTTAAACAAAGTGACCATCAAGAATAGATATTTGTTATCAAGGATTGATGATTTGTTCAATTAGTTGAAGGGAGCATCGGTGTTCTCGAAGATTGATTTGGGATCGGGATATCATCAGGTACGCACTAAATAATATGACATTCCCAAGAAATCCTTTCAGACTAGGTACATACATTATGAGTTTCTTGTAGTTCCTTTCAGATTGACTAATGCTCCAACTACATTTATGTGCTTGATGAATAGTGTGTTGCGTCCTTATTTGGACAAGATTTTTATTGTGTTCATTGATGATATATTGGTATATTCTAAAAAGGAAGAATATCATGTTGAAGATTTAGCAACAGCGTTGATATTTCTAAGAGAGCATCAATTGTATGTTAAGCTTGGAAAATGTAGTTTCTTTCAGACAAAGGTACACTACTTGGGACATGTGTTTTCCAAGGAAGGCATAGCAATAGATCCATAGAATATAAGGGCTATCATGGATTGGGAATATCCCAAGATTGTGGATGAGGAAAGATCCTTCATGCGGTTAGCAGATTATTAGAGTATGTTCATCAAGAAATTCTCACAAATTACTTATCCTATCACATCATTGTAAAGTAAAGGTAAGAGGTTTGAATGGACAAAGGAATGTGCTTCTAGTTTTGAACAATTAAAGCATTTTTTGACACATGCTCCAGTGTTAAAGATCGCAGATCTGGACAAAGAGTTTGTGGTATGTACAAATGCTTGCAAGAGAGGGCTTGGTGGATTCTTTATGCATGAAGGACAGGTGGTATGTTATGAGTCACATAAACTAAATGAGCAAGGGTAGAACTATCTGACACATGATATTGAGTTGGTAGCGATCATTCATGCATTGAATATGTGTAGGCACTATCTTCTAGGTAGATGATTTGCATTGGTGAGTGATCATAGTGGATTGTGGTATCTATTTGACCAACTGAATATGAACACCAGGCAAGCTAGATGGTTGGCCACCGTCAATGAGTTCAAATTTGAGATCAGGTATATTAAAGGTAAAGAGAATAGGGTTGCAGATGCTCTTAGCAAGAAAATACAAGTGAATCATATAGAAACTATGAGTTCCTGTGGGACAAATCTATTGGATATGATCTTGCAACCAGTTCAGCAGGATATCAGGTATATGGAACTTAGGCACATATTGCAGTAGAGTACAGGTACAAGTAGTGGTATAGGTACAAATGTAGGATCGCAGGATGTGGACTATCATCTCACAGTAGATGGCTTGATCAGGTTTAGAGATAGGATATATGTGCCAGAAAGAAGTTAACTCAAGAAGGTGATCTTGAGGTATTTTCATGTGAAACTATATTCAAGTCACCCAGGATATCAAAAGGCACCAAAAATAGTAAAGCAGTTTTATTATTGGCTGAATTTCAAGAGATACGTAGTAGAGTTTGTGGCTAGGTTCTTTGATTGCCAACAGGTCAAAGCAGAGTGTAAGCATCCAGGTAGTCTATAATAGTCTGATTCTAAAATTTGATCAATGTAGACTTCATAGAAGTTCATCATGAGTTCTAGAGGATTGATGAATGTATACGATTCCATGATTGTTGTGGTGGAAAAGGTTGGCCCGAAGATAGTGCATTCATTCTAGTGAAGTCCACGCCTCAGCGAATGATGTAGCCTGAGTTCTTCATCAATGATGTCAATCAAATACTCTATAGTTGGGCGTTTATTCACTACCATGCAATGTTTTATTAGACTAGAAATATTGGAGGAAATGGAACAAAAATGTAGGTAATAAAGAATAACTTGAAAGTATCACAGGATAGGTAGAAGAGATATGCAGATCGAAATAGGTTGTTTAAGTATTTTCAAGTTGGGGAGAAAGTGTAATTTCACATCAAGCCGAAGAAGAGATCATTACATATTGGATCATGTGCCAAGTTGGCACCTTAATATTGTGGACCTTTCAAGATTCTTGAGAGGATTGGACCAGTAGCCTATCGACTTGCACTGCCTCTGAAAATGAAATTCCAAGATGTTTTCCATGTGTCAGTGATTAATAAGTGTGTTAAATATGTTGATCATGTGATTGACTGGTTTGTATTTCAGGTGGAGCCAAAAAGAGAATTCCAACTCGAACCGCAGTACATTTTGTAGAGAAAGATGTTCATGCTCCGGAACCGAGGAATCGAGAAGGTTAAAGTGTAGAGGAAGCAATTTGGGTTTGATGAAGCTATATGGGAGATGTTGGATCGGATGTGGGCTATGTATCCTTCCTTATTCTCTAGTTGAGCGAATGTTTTGGCATGTGTTTTGATATACGTTTTTGATATATGTTGGTATGATGTTTTGGTATATGTAGATATGTATATGGATGTAAATACCACCATGAGTTATGTTATAAAGCTCAATAAGCGGTATGGGTATCATGTCATTATGATGTTATCATGTTGACATGTTAGTTTGCTTCTCAGCAGGATCGTCATTGTAAATATTGCAACTAGCTAAGTTATAAAGCTCCATGGGAAATATGTTTTGCTTACAATAGTCTTGTTGTTTGTAAGTGGCGTTGAAAATTGAGAACGGTGTTGCCCCAAGGGGGAGGGTTTTGTAACATCCCTGGTGAAAATTCCATGTAATAAAAGTTAATAAAGGAAAAATAATAACCAAAGTCATGGGACACTTTTGGCTTTAGGGGTCTTGACCCAGGCTCAGTTTTAAGGTTTGCCAACAAACCCCTATACTACCGTCCCTTTCGATAATGGCCTGCTTGAGCAGGTTAAGGTCTCACCCGAAGTAGTAAGGGAGGGTGTTGGAACCAGCACTAGGACATTTGGCTCAATTTCCCACGGCCACTTCGTCGCTATTCCGACACATAGTCGTCGCAAGAGCGACAGCCTGAGGCTGGAAAAAAACATGGTTAGCCTTAGAGTCGCAATTCTGACACTTCAATAAAGTGTCGGACTAGCGACACTATTTCCAACATTTTCCAACTCGTCACTCTTTCGACGTTTTTTAAATCATCGCTCTTTCGACGTTCTCCAAACCGTCGCTCTTTTGATGTTGCCCAAACCATCTCTCTTCCGACGTTTTCCAAACCATCACTCTTCCGATGTTTTTCCAAATTGTCGGTCTTCCGACGCTTATCAGGTTTTTAAAAGAGTCGGTCTTCCGACGTTTATCAATTTTTCACACTACTGTCACAATTCCGACGATATGTCTTCCGAAATTTAAACCGTCGGTCTTTCGACGTCTATCAATTTTTCACACGACTGTCGCAATTCCGAAGATATGTCTTCCAACGTTTAAAGCGTCGCTCTTCTAACGCTTATGAAACCGTCGCTTTTCCGACGTAAAAGTAAAAATATTTTAACAAAAAAGAAATGTCGCTCTTCCGACGCAAATTTCTTCCGAGGCTTATGAAACGTCACTCTTCCGATGAATATACAATATGTTTTCCTACGTTTATACCGTCGCAATTCTGATGGAAACAAAAAAATATTTTAAAAAAATTATCTAGATTAATCCCGCATGGATGACCTTGGTTCTCTCCTTTGGCCTCTAGGTATCCTCCTTCACCTCTAAGACTGTCATTTATTACTTTTGGGTTCTCATCATCTACAACTGCAAAATTTTCATATATAATCCAGTCACCTGGTTTTCCATCCACGGGGTACCCATTTGGATTCAGATCTACCTCTTTTCCTGCTGTGTCTGCATCTTTCTTGGACTGCTCAGGTTCTCACACATTCACTCCAGGTGCTTCTCAGATTTTGACCTCTGGTGTAATTCTTCTACCCCATATCGACATCCTTATGACGGATTGAAAAAAATTCCAACTCCCAGAATGATTGAATCTGGGCCGGGCCAAAATTGGATTTGATTTATTTAAAGACAGCATCTAAAAAATGAGAGGGTAAGAAAAATTGTGCTCAAACATGTAGTAGTTTTGGAAGGTCCTTTGTTAACAGATGGGAAAAGTAGTCATCTGGAAATCATTGTGAAATTACTAATAATGGCATACCATGTAGAAATGTTATTTATGTTGTGAGTAGAGTTCATTGTACAAAGATCAATATTTCAATATTTTTGGTAATACAAGACCCCAACCATGTTTCATTAGTTTACTCTGTTAACCAAACCAAGTTTCATCAGTTATGAATTACATATGACATTCTAATAGCTCACTGCGTGTGTTTGTACTACCAATTTCTTCTAATCAAGTAAAAAGTTCTAAAAAATATAAATCTGATAAGATATCAATGAAGTAGGTGGTGGGACCTCTTAGAAGTGAGGAGTCTTTGGGAATAGACACTCATTTACAATAGACAAGCTCCAGGAGTCCATTTCAAAAAATGGGAAATAATGCTCCGACAGGTGCATTGGCCAGAATGTTTGTAAGTATTGCTATATCATTTATTTGATTGATTGAAGCATGGGGATCATACCTAAACCTGGTGGGAAAGATTAACAAATAACTAAGTGGGAGATGTTATTGAATCTAGATGACTAGATTTGGGGACTAGATACATTTAAGCTTCAAAAAATGTAAAAGAAAGAGTGCCCTTTTTTAATTGGATGGATGATAGCCTACTTAAGGCTCATGTTTGCGGAGACTTTGAGATGGTTGAAGCTCCAACTGATGAGGAAGATATTCTCCCAGTGAGATTCATTCATGGGGATAAAATGACTTAGAATTGGATCAAGCCAAATTGGGCCTATATGACCCCAACATATTCAAAAATAATAATTCATCTACACTATAGTGCACCTAGTAAAATTTCTGAAAGGCTATAATAAAGGTTCTAAAGAAGCTTCATAGAGACATACACTCAAAACATAATGATTTTTACTTTTATTGCCAAGAGGAGTTACCTGTCCTTGAGTTGCTAGAAAATCCTGGAACAGATCTGAGAAGTGGCAATGAACTGCTTGCCTCAAGGAAGTGTGAATGCAGGCACGGAGGAAGTGATGCTATCAAATATTGCTTCAATGGTTCATTGTAACTGTGGTGTCTCATAGGTATTGGCACTAGCTGTCTTTATGAGTACTATATTGTGTGGTTGAACAAGCTATATGATGTTGGAAGTTACACATTAGTCACCTTAATGAGGCAAGACTCAACACATCCTCCACCATTGATAATGGAAAATCATCGTCCTCTGTAACAAAAGCTAGGGCAAATTTCACACACTCAGGAAATTAATGCAAAACCAAAATTTCACCTTCTTCCCAAACGGTTTCCCAGATCTTAACCCTAGAATTTTCAGCCTTTAAGACTATTGTTTTAATTTAGAGTGTAAAAAAACAGCAGAAGGATCACAATAGTTCACTTCAAACAGCCCCAAACATTTCACCAAGACAAGGAGAATATATACAAAACAAATATACAAGTTTCAGCTTCTTATAGGGTAAATTATCAGCCAATAATCAGATTTGAAAATGCACTTTTACAGCAGTACAATTACCCCCTTATATTCTACCTCATATGTCAAATAACTTAACAATTTTCCCTATTGCTTATGTCCAATCAGTAAGACATGGATGACTAAATAACAATTTTCCCTGTTGCATGGATGACCTAGTTTGGATGCAACAATTGACAAGCATGCCAATGTAAAGCAATCCAATATGCCTAGCCCTTTAAATTATTTGAGATCATGTAAGCCATCCATGGCTTCTCTAGTTTATCAAATTTATTTTCATTATTTTACAAGTATTGTTCTATAACCTGTGACTTGACTATGATACTATTATAAGTTATAACCAATAAAGAGATTTCTTTAATATGGCTGCAACATAAGAAACGACAAACAAAATAAGTGAATGGACAGTCCAACACCAACCTCACTCATTACTGCCAGCAAGGATCTAGATAGGTCAACATTGAGCATCATGTCAATAATTTATAATGGCAAAGGACATCGAAGCTAGAGGATCAAGACAATGAAGGAAAAACACCAGTCAAGCCCTCCACAACAAGAACTTAAATAAGCACCCATTAATGTACGTTTTGGAGTCATGCCATGTCAAATGTTCTAGCCTGCTATTGTATTTCATGTGCACAAAGTTTGCTATCAATTAAGGCCTGTACACTTGAATGGAAACTATTATTTATTGCTATAGGTGGTTAGATTTCAAAATTAAAAATTTTAAAACAGCTCTTCCAGAAAATGCAAGCATATTTATGAAGGAATAATTCATACTTTTGGTATAGTGAAAACAAAAAAATATTTAAAAAAAAATATTTAGATAAATCTTGCATGGATGACCTTGGTTCTCTCCTTTGGCCTCTAACACTACTAACAACTAATCAACAAATTTAACATTAATAAACTAAACTAACCTTTTCAAATAACCTAATTTTGATGTAAATAGATGATACTAATAATAAATTTAATCAAGTAAAGCATAAGACAAACGAAAATAATCTCCACCAAACTTTAGCACAGCCTTAAATTGGAATCAGCCACTTGTTGCCTCCTACCAAACAGATTGTGTGGGTATATTTAATAGTGAGCATAGTGTGCTACACCTCTACATATTTTATACCTGTCTCCAATCGTGTACCACTAATTATTTGATACATTATTCTCTGTATACCCAACTTGGTCTACAACTACCTTTTTCCCCAATATTTTAATGTAACCACGGTTCATGCTACAGAAATTTATAATGGCTACCATGCGTATTTTCAAAGGAGAATATTGTCATGATTCGATAAAATCAAGCATGATATGCCAGAAGGAGTAGATAAGTAGGTACCCACTAGATTGTATTGTCGTTCCTGTTGATACCAGTCCATTACACTGTTCAAAACCACAACAATCACTGCATTGACCAACAATACATTTGAATTCCAAACTCCCAAAAACAAAATGGAGGCCTAATTTAAAATCCCCCAAATTTTTTAACTCTTACCTGTTGAGGGTTGATCTTCTCGTAAGATCGAACATGATCAAGATGGCTGTAGTATCCTGGCAAGCAATTGGCACAATGTCTGTAAATTACTAATGTCCTGAAAAAGAAGAATTGAAGTGAGTAAAAAATTATTATGTAAAAATTAGAAAGGGGCCATACAGCTTTGTGTTAATGAAATTAAATCAGAGAGTGTTGGCAATATTACCACCAAAATACCAAATGCTAAATGAAATTTTAGCACCTCTAATACGGATAACTTTGTCCTTAGAAGAAACTCCCACTGTTTGAAAATACTTCTCATTTATCTCTGAAGATACATACTTTACCTTATTTCAATAAAAAAAATTCATGTATCAGTAGAGCTTGTGGAGTGGAATAAATTTTAATGATGACCAACATTATGCTTGCCAATTTTTAATTCAATCAAACCACCTATGCTTACATAATGCAATTTGTGATTCCCACTATATCTCAAATCCCTCATGGATGACCTTGGTTCTCTCCTTTGGCCTCTAGGCATCCTCCTTCACCTCTAAGACTTTCATTTATTACTTCTCTTTTATTTTAATGAATTATTTTCACCTCCATAGGAAGTTTTTGACTTACATGTCCTTGAGCTTTTGGCAAATCCTGGAACAGATCTGAGAAGTGGCGATGAACTACTTGCCTCAAGGAATTTACTTTTCAGATTCTCAGCATATTTAATGAGGTTATCGTGTTTCACAAGTTCTTGCCTCAATGTCGATGAATCCTGTAACACAACAACTTGGGATCAGATGCTTCTCATGGCCTTATATGACATGGGATCAGATGAGTACAGACAAACCAAGAATGAAAACAAAGAGAGAAGTTAGTGATGAGAATCTCATGGGATCACTTGTGATATTTTATGATATTGTTATAGATACGGTTGAAGCAACTAGCTTATTATAATTTATAACATGTTTTTTATGGTCACATCATGTTATATAAAGGGACTATTTCCTACCCAAGTGGGTAACCCCTATGAGAAAAAAATTCTCCTATTATTTCAGCTTTCCAGCCAAGAGCCTTATGATAATCCATGTATACCTAGCCTCAGACACCTCCTATCCATGCTCTAGTCAGTGCTTTATTACATCTATTCTACTCAACCAATGAGAATGGTGTTGAATTTTCTAAAACAGCAGAGTAGAATACTATTTTCTGCCAGATAATTACTACCTAATGATTCTTCACACAGTATTCTTATGCCACTGATATTCTTATGAGTTGAGCTTGGTTGGCTTCCATTCCCCTAATTACCTGCGCCTGATTGAGTTGCATATCCTTAACCATTTGGGATAATTCCTTGATGAGCCCATTCTCAGACCTTTTAATTTCTTTTACTTTAGTTTTGCTTTGACCTTTTCTTTATCTCCATATTTATCTTCAAAGGCATCAATAATTGATTGCAAAGATTCAAAGGTTTTATCTGAAAACTCTAAGAACCAATATAGTGTTCCACGAGGTCGCATCCCCCCAATTCTTCTCAGACTATCCCCACTCTGTCACTCAACATCTCGAGCCCAACTGGGGAATGCAAGACAGAGGTGAATAGATCAGGTGAACAATTCCCAAAGCCTTCTCCCAAGGACAGAGTCATGGCACTGGCTGCAGCTTGTAAAGTTAAAGATGTTTCTAACCTGTCTAATTGGATGACAAGCCACCACGATTAGTGGATTGTTGTGAGATCTTCACAAAGTGAATCTCCAACATCAGATAAACCTCTATTGAAATTAGACATTAGTAATGGCTCCTCCATCCAGGATATTACTTACAAGGCTAATGCTGCAAACTTGGTTTACAAAAATAAAAAATCAAATAAAGCAGTGCATCTCCTCTTCACATCCTTTCTTCACTCCATCCACACCCATTGATTACAGAGCCATGAGATTCGCACACAATAACTATTTATTTCACTCATGAAATTTATTGAAATAAAATCCATTATAATTTCTATGAACTATTGTGACTTAACCATTTACAAATGCCAATGAAGGGAGGTGAGGGACTAGCGGGTCAATGTTTTGACTGGTCGCCACTTGGTAAGTCCTACACTCAATAGTCTTAGCCAACAGGGAAGCTCCTACCACATGAAAATAACATGCGAGTGGAAGCACGACCTATCTCAACAAGTATATGGATCAGGTTTTCATATTCTCACCTGGTTAAGCAAACAAAATGTCAATTAAGTGGTTGTGTTATGTCTCTTGCACTCAGCCATGCACAAAAACTTAAGTTTTCATTCACAGAGCTAAAGGATTCATGATACAGATACTTCTTATTCTCACATCTTCATTTACTATGCTTACAGGTTTACCCTTAAGAATTATGAAAGAACTCAATTGAAATATTGTACGTTGATACGAGTCATGAAATCAATGAATATAACTTCTGCTTGTGGTTTCTCTGCATGTCGATGCATCCTAGGAAAAAATAGACATTCTTAAGCTCAACTTTAGAGTATTTCATGAAAGGTCAAGTCATTCCACCAAATCACAGTCAGGTCTAACTGGAAATGGCTAGAAATAAGTGTGTGTGGGGACTATCATACTGCTATCAAGTTCATCTCCAGAATTGTAGGACGAGAATTGGTTGTAAGGGATTTGAATCGATTCCATCATTTTAGGGAGGGATCATGCTCATGTGGTGATTATTGGTGATATAAGAGGAGATTGCAACATGCAGTGTTGTATTTGGACACATTTGCTTTAGTGATGTATGCAAAGACAAAACATCCAGGACAAAAGTGATGTGTACTCTGTTGCATGACATGAATGCTACATATGTGAAGCATAGTATAGGGTATTATGTCATCTTGCGAGAGGTCGAAAACTGAAGGGTATGCTATTAGATGCATAATGTAGACTCTAGTTTAATAGTGTAACCCTGAGGACTTAATGTGCTAGATATTCAAAGACGTGCCCTTCAAGAACGATGATGCAAGTGTGCCGATTTGATTTAAAGTGCTCAGTTGGATTATGAACCCTTTTGTAGCACACAAGCATCAACTATAGAGTGGCCAAATTTGATTTGTGACTGTGTGAGCCTGTTAATGTGGATTTGCATAGCAATTTTATGTGTTGTCAATCACTTGTTGAATTTTATATGGATGTCCATAAAACATGAAGTAGTTCTACTGTTCTCATATTCCTTGTCTGGCTTTAGAAGGAGAAAGTTGTAAAAATATGCTCAATCAAGGTATCAATAACTTATGTTCTCCTCTTGTTTTTCCTCTTCACATTTCTAGAAAAATCCTTGTCTACTTCTTCACTTGGTACAAGTTTTGGTAGGACAGGAATAACCATAAAATCAATCAAGGAAGAGGTATCGGGTCCTGGGACCAACTCCATGTTCTCCACTAGGGAAACCAGACACTCTGGAGCTGAGAAGACATCAAAACCCAAAAGGCCATTGGAGCAAATGCCGAAAAAAAAAACACATCAAAACCCTACAGGTAAACTAAAACACATCGAAACCAAATAGCCATTGCTACAGATGCAAACTAAAACTTCTCGCAAATATAAGGGAAAAGTAACCAAATGAGCATATCAGCTAGCGTAAACACATTGAAATCGGATACGTGTTAATGCACAATGCAAACCAAAACTTCTCAGTTACATGTGAAAGATTAACCAAATGGGCATATCAGCAAACTAAAACAAAGAGAAACCAAACAACCATTGCCGCAGATGCAAAGAAGAACTTCTTAGAATAACATAGAAAAAATAACCAAATGGGCATATCAGCAAACCAAAACATATAGAAACCAAATAGCCATTGCCACATAAGCCAACCAAAAATTCTCATAGCTAATAAAATGCACCATAACCAAATGGGCAGAAGTAGAAAGTAACAAAACCAAATGGGCAAAAAAATAACCAAAGAAACCTAAAGGGCATTGCATTATCATTGAATAAACACATAAACTTAACTCATCTATGGACATTTTCCATGAATTTTAAGACAGATTCAATATAGGAAAGGTGATAATTAAAAGGCTCCCACATGCTTTAGAAATTTTATATCTATTGGTTTATAAACATTAGAGGTGGAAAAATATCCTAAGCTCTAGAGCTAAGTTTGTTCCAACTTAGCTATATCTTGAACAACAAATTGTTGTTGATGTCAAGGATATGATAGAAATTTGGTGGGTTGTAGGGTAGTCTTGTCATGAAATAAATGTAATGTAGTTACTAGGTAGGTAGGGGGAACCATTTTGGTGGACCTTGGCCATAAATGGGACATCTATCCATGCATAGTTTTTTAAGAACAAATACACCTAGTGGATTATCATTGTATGGGAATCACTTTAGGATCTAGGCTACTATGCACACACTAACTAAAGGGATATTAGTGAAACCCACAAAAGTATTATAGGTGCTTTTATATAAATAGGTGTTCTTGTGTTCTCATTGGTTAGTTATGGGCAAATGACAATAAAGTAAGAGAAGTTATAGGTGCTTTTATAGAAATAGGTGTTCTTGTGCTCTCATTGGTTAGGTATGGGAAAATGACAATAAAGTAAGAGAAGGATTTGATTACTGGACAATTAGAGGAATGATTCCACACAAAACCAAGCGTGGTGCTGCAACACTTTCTAGGCTAAGGGATTTTGAAGGGGTTCCCCCACCATATGACCGGAAGAAGAGAATGGTCATTCCAGATGCTCTGAAAGTGTTGAGGCTTCAGCCAGGTCACAAGTATTGTCTGCTAGGAAGGCTTTCCAAAGAAGTTGGCTGGCATCACTATGACACTATTACGGAATTAGAAGGGAAGAGAAAGGCAAAGGCTTAGGTATCATATGAGAGAAGGAAGCAATTGGAAAAATTGAGATCAAAAGCAGTGGAGTTAGCTGAAAAGCAACTTGCCCCAGAGATGGATAAGATAAAACTTGACAACATATTGGTCAATTTACTTGACCCTTTATTGGTTATTCAGAAGGAGTATGAATACACCACCATTAATATCAAGGTAACCCCTAGCAGATCAAGGGCTACAAGTTGTAGTTTTCGTCTGAACATCAACATACCACAACCATGCTTACAACCAGGATATGTTTTTTGAGGAGGAGAAATCTCGTCGAGATCAACATCAAGAATCCATTGCAAAAAAAAAGTACAACTTGTGGTGATTCTAGATGAGCATAGATGAATAGCTACAATAGATGTCAAATGTGGAAATTATGGAGGAAAAAGATGAAATTCATCTTCCTTTTGCATTCGAGTGAGAGGAAAATCAATCATCAATGAAAATTCAAAATTTTCAAGCTGAGCAAGATCAACCAAATTGGGGGCAGAGTTTGGGGAACCTTCGTAAGTGAATGGGGCCTATGTGATATTGCTACGAGTTATCTACCCCCACACAATCCGATATGCAAACAATAAACATTGTAGGCATAGGGTTAATTAACCCCACACATAGGGATTACATAGGTTTTGTTCCCACGCCACATGCTCATGAACTGAAATCTCTCTTTACTGTCAATATGTGCATATGCAGCAATAAGAAATCTATTCAATTTTACTGGTTGGGTGGCTCTAAGAACCATGCCCGAACGCGTTTGGGTGGGCGCCCTCAACCGAATGACCCGACCTGAACAGGTTTGGGTAGGCGGCCTCAAACAAAACAACACGACGCGCTTGACCGAACGAAGGCGCAAGGGAGAATTTCACTATGGCTTGTGTAATGGTACACTCATATCAATGCTAACCTTAACCAATCATACAAGATCAGCTATTATATAAACATTAGCAATCAAACTGTGTTTCTACTTAAGGTTTATAAGATACACATGTTGGCATAGAGCTAGTAAGGCTATGTACTTATTACTATGATTCTGGTCAGTGTTAATAAGGTATGAAATGAATAGGGAAACAGAGATCATTATGTCATAACAAGGAGCTTAGCTTGAATATGGAGTTCCTGGACACTATAATCTAAGACCTGTATTAAGGATATCATGTTTATACGAATATGTGTTATTCCATTACGTGTAGTTACATCAAGAAAATCTTGGTCACTAATTCAATGGACTTGATTCATTAGTACTAATAGCATAGTGAAATCAATAAGCTTATAGATTCAATAGAGCTTACTACTAGCTTAAGTAAGGTGATATAGTGATAGTTACTAAGCTTAAGATGGGCATCATAGGTACGATACGGTCTCTTATATATACCAATATGCTTTTAGTTCCATATAACTGTTATCATTATAACTAATACATGCGAATCATAGAAGAGAGATAAGGGTGAATACATTACTCAGCTTAAGCTAATCCAACTCTTTTCACTAATCAAAGCTAGAAAGAGCGTATTCAATGATATCGAGCTAGAACAGGAATAAGCATATCTCAGTATTGAGCTTACATTACACCTATGTCCACATTAGCTATTGAAATACAAGATGATTTATTAGGTAGAATATTGTATGCTATTACTCTATCCTTAACCTGTATGATGAATATGGACATTGCAGTTACACTAGAGTAACACTGAAACATACTTTTTATAAAAGACCAATATGAGATAATGTAGATTAGGGAAACACTATCCTCATATAAACTATACAAGCTTATGGATCCAAATATGATCTGAGCCTATACTACAATATGTATATTTTTTATCACTTTATTATGATATATTGATTGGCCTAGGATTAAGGGACATTTCAACATCTCGGAGCACTAGACAATACACCATTGGCTTGGCACCTTGGTACAAGGGTTTTAAGGGTACAATTGAACGAACAAATATAAAGGATAATTGTGTGTCTTACACGATTAGTGGCATCATAGAGGAAATTAATGAGACAACATTAAGAATTATAGAGTTTCCTATTCGCAAGTGGACTCAGGATTGCAAGGAATTTCTGGAAGCATTGATGATTAGGAATGATAAGATTAAAGAACCATTCATAAGGGACTACAAGGAATACAATACTGATACCAGGGTCCATTTAGAGGTGTCATTGTCTGAAGAAAATATGAATATTTCACTTCAAGAGGGCCTTTTAAGGAAATTCAAACTAACTACTACAATCAATACAATTAACATGCATCTTTTTGGCTCAAAGGGAATCAATCATAAATATGAGACCCTTGAGCAAGTTTTGGAGCACTTCTATCATATCCATCTTGAATTCTATTAAAAGAGAAAGAAAGTCCAATTGGACAACCTTCAGCTTGATTTGTTGAAATTGGACAATAAAGTCAGATTCATCCTGGGAGTGGTAAATGGAGAAATAATAGTGAACAACAGGAAACATGTAGAGTTTCTTACAATCAAATAGATGAAAAAACACATACAAAAAACTAGATAATAATCGTGAACAAGCTTAATATTTAATTATGAACTGTAAAGGAACTTACAAAATGTGACACTATGAACCTGATCAAGCGCACAAGCAAAAATATCCTGGACATGACCCTGGTTGACAAGTTGTATTGCTCATGATGCAAGAGGATTTGTACCTGCACTGCCAAGTCATTCAAAATCCATAATTATCTATACAATAAATAAAAGTAATGGATGTAGTATTTTTTACTCTAAGATGCATTCTTATGATAATGTTAGAATATATGTTGAAAATGTCAAAACATACCTGAATAAGCTCCTCTTCGTTTCAAGAACATTTTATTGGAGTCACCTGAACTTGGAACAAGCCTCCCACGATCTGAAAGAGTAGCAACTAAGTCAACGATGACTTTTTTGTTGCTACGTTGGATTGAGGGAGGTTTTCTCCAAGATTAAATCGCTCCAATAAATTATTCTCTACTAAACAAGGCAAACCACATGAAGGTAGAAGCTCTTATGGCCCCTCCCCCCACCCCCTCACATCACTTTCAATTCCCTAATACCCAATCTATATTTCATTTTTTACTTTCATGAGCAGAAAAAATAAATAAAAAAATAAAATAAAAATAAAAATAAATAAATTCAATAACTAACAAAAAAACAATGCAAGAAAAAATACGCAAGAAAACATTGAAATTAATGCTTGATATAAAAATAGTATGATAAATGAGTTTTTAATATAACGCAAAAAACTTTCCAAGTATGGTAACATTTGTCTTATAATAATACAATATTTTACATTATAAAATTTTCTTTTTCTTCTTCCTACTTCTAAAGCTCCTAACTACATCATCAACATCATCATGCTCTACTCCTGTTTCGTGTCTTTCCTGCACTGTTAACCTAGTTGCGTATTCACGATGTCTGGTCTCATCCAGTGACGAGGCATCACCTACAAAAACAGATAATATTAAATTTTAATTGTCAGTTTTTAAATATCATTGAACTAGTTCGGTAATATTAATAATAATAAAAATTGCAATGAGATTATTTACCTAGTGCACTAGTTGTCACCGTTGGGACCGTTGCCCTGTCTTCCTCTCTGGTGGCAAGATCCTCAAGTACAACATTATCTGTCATTTAAACAAAAAATGTTATAAGGACAACCATCAAGGTATAATTAGAAAAAATTATAAGTGGAAATTAATTACCTTCATGGTCCTCACTGATAGTAGCATTCTCGGCCTGGTCCCCACTACAATGATCAGGTTGCACGTTAGGAACATGTTCTTCTGGAAATATTTCGCTCTCAACGCACTGCTCTACAACTGGTTTATTTGGTTCATTGAAAGTGTTTCTCCCCTAATTTAAACAAAGTTGTTAGACATTAAATTTATGGACGAAAACAAACATATTGAAAGGTTAAAGTTTTACCTTATCAGGCATTTTGGATCTTGGGACTTGTCCTAAGCTTCTACGATATTCAACTACGGCTTCATAGCCGGAATGGAAAGCGATATTTTTATCCTCCTTTGTAGTTTCCATTCCAAATTCATCACCCTACATTACATATGATTTCGTATTTTTAATGTTATTTGATGGGATTACAAAAACGTTGGAAGGCGATACAATTAATTATAAGATGTTTAGCTACTTACAATTCTTGTGACTAATTTCAAGTAGCTGCCCTGGCCTAGCTTGTGATGGCCCTTTTTTTCAATCCTAGCTTTGGTTTCCTTCGAGGTGTTAGGCAACCAATCATAAAAATATTGAAGCCAGATATGACGTAGCACAATTTTATTTTAGACATAGAGAAAATTAAAGCTATTGAATTAAAGTTGTAATTTACCTTGCGAGTTGTTAGCCAGCTATAAAAAAATTTATATCAAATGCTGGCTAAATCATTTTTGGAGCCTTCAAGAAACAATTTATTGCTAAAAAATGTTATCTCTTCAAGACTCTTGAAGGCCTCATGCCTCTGTCCAAATCTTCACTGCTGTTTCCTTTTCCAAACTCAGAAATTTTGTTGTTTCCATAAGTGAAAATACTGTTCCAAGGGCCATTTTCCCCCTCCTTCCACTTCCAAAACTAGCCTCATTTTTACCCCTTTATTCCCCATAAAAATCCTTAATTTTCATATTTTTCCCCTTTCCCCTCCATCAAAACCCCTTTGATAAGGTTTAAGACTTTTTCTTTGCCTTATCGAAACCCTCAAAATCCATTAAAAAGCAGAAAAAATCATAAAAAATACATATTTTGTATAAATATTTAATCCCCCTTGGGATAAAACCTAAACCACTTCCCATCCATATGCCCGCACCCTAGGACCAAGTGCTAGGCCCACAAAGTGCTTATCACGTCGCAAAAGTTCGAAAATGGTTAGATCAAAAAGACCGAGCCCGAGGCTCTGATTGCGATTGGCCCTTTTGTTATATAACGCCCCGAGCGTATTATATTTCATATAATCCAAGGCCCCGCAGTCGGGTGCCTATCCATATCATAAATATAATCCCTTCCCAATACCTTTTTCCTTTGTATTTCACGAAAAATCAATTTTTCTATGTTATAAAGGGTTCCTCCCATTCATCGTTTTTAACCTTTTTCCGTTGTTGATCCTTTAAACACATCAACAGTTAGCACGTTTTCCCTGCCCATCGCATCGGAAAATTCTTCAAGGTTTCTTCCAATTGCGCCCCATTGAAACCTTTGATTTCGATGACCCAATCGCACCATCGCATCAGCCTTCCTCCATTGCGTCGGCCTTTTCCTCGATCGCATAATCACATCACCCCACCTCCAATCACCAATTGCGATCTCCTGACGCATCTCCCACCGTCGATCTGATCTGCAAATCGACGGTCTTCATCTAATCTCATCGGATCTTTCCATCGGATGCATTTTTAACTTTTGTTTCTCGCCCTGCCGATTGCGATCTTCCGATTGGATCTCGGCCGTCCACGTGTCTAGATCGGATGGTCCCAAAGCATTCCCGCATTATTTCATCACCCTCCACCTCCACCAAGAGGATTTTTAACACTTAATCCCCACCTTTTATCTCCGCGTGATCAACGGTTTCAACTTATTTTCTCCCTCTTCCCTTCTTTTAACCTCTACGAATAAATATTCACCGTTGGATCATGCCATCCAACGACCATGCTCTCTTCCCACGCCCTCTAAAGCAGTATACCAGATAACGCAAGATTTTATAATTATTGTTTGTATTTTGCAAGGATTAATGGTTTTCCATTATATCAAAAGAAAGGCCGAAGGCTGGGAATGACAATTCCCGTGCCTTTGATTCATCACAGGGAACCATTCACAGGGCTCAAAATCCACGTCTCGTCAATGTTTCATGAGGCATTGACGCCATATGAGCCCTGCGCGGCCTGCACATCAACAAGACACAGTGATTTTAAATCACAATTAAAAGAGTATCAGTGTTAAAGATAGAATGCGGCAGAACAGAAGTTTGAAGATAGATTTTCGGGGATCATGGCTAAGATTGATTATCAAAAGCCTAATCCACAAAATTAAAACACAGTTAAAAGAAAATCATAAGTTTTTATCAGACAGAAAGGCCTCCACCACCTCAATAGAGGAAAATTGATTCCTCTCATCTACCACAGTGCCACCTGTAGCCACAAGCAATCAAACAGAGGCCGAATTTATCAAGCAAAATCAGATATTCGCCTCAACGCAACCGAAGAATTAATTCTGCCAAAAGAATTTAATGTAAAAATATCAGCAGAGTTATTTCATTCATGACAACAGAGCCTTAAAAGTCAACAAAAGCTCCCACCGAGCTTAATCTTAAATGTAAACAATTAATACAGACAGAACACTTGTAAAGCTTCTTCAGCGAGCCCCTCAAAGGCCGAGAAGTCATTAATCTGTATTAATTATCTTGGGAGATCTTTTATCAGATCTCACCTCCTCATTCTTCTATAAATACTTCTGTAGAAGATGAGAAATTGTTGGTTGAGTTGATTGCAGAAATTTGAAATATACTTGAGCTCGGAACTTCTTCTTGTAAATAATGTTCAAAATATCTTGGAGCTCTGTTTGTGTTCTAATAAGTTAGGCTGAGAAGTGAAGATGATTGCTGAACTGAAACATTGGACTTGAAGATGTAACTAGTTTGACTTCAATATACAAGTTGTTTCTTGGGATCCTGGTACATGTCACTGGTGAAGTTCCTCTTTCTTTGTTATTGTTTTCTCCTCCTATGTATGCCATATTGTTCACTATTCTCTGATAAAGAACATAAATTATAGAGTTAGGATTTACTATTTACCAGTACCCTTCTCTGACTGATAAGCTTTATCTCAATGTTTTCCTCCAATTTGTTTATTTAAGAATGATTCAATACAGTCTAAGCAGTTAGGAATGTTGGCGTTCCCTCGTCCTACTGTTTGCTTTAAAAATTGTTCTTGAATGTGATTTCCATTATTGGCTATTAAAGTTAGACTAGAAAAGTGATGGTGAGCCCTGCTTTCTAGCTTCTTGCTCCAAAGGTAGATTCTGGAAGTTTACCTAAGTGTTTGCTGAAAGCAGACTAGGTTTAAAAGTACCTTATCTGATCTTGAGTTGCATTTTGTTTCTCTTAAGTGTTTTCATCCTTTCTGAAGGTAATTATGTGGATTACTGGATTGTTTGTCTTTTGAGTTATCTTTAATACAAGCTTTTCCAAAGAGGTTTATGGTGAGCCCTGCCCTTTGGTTGGTTTTAAACAGTTGCTTAAAGGCTTTTTCTTGTTTTAGACTGACTATAAATCCTTGTTGAAATTATTATCAGTTTCCACCCCTCCAACACTTTTATTATTTCCATTCCATCATTTTATCTCAAAATATCTTGTGATATAGATGACTTGCCCCTTGGACCACTCTTGAAATTGTTGCACAATTAAAACCCTATTATGACTCCATAGCCCAATGGACTAAAAGCCAGCGTTATATCTATATTTTTAGCCAAAGATTGTTCTGATTTCTTGCAACTTCACACCTTTGAAACTCTTTCTTTTAGGACTTTCCACTCAACTAATAATCATGCTCAACCATCCAAAAAACAAAACAAACCCTTGGCCTTCATAACTAGCCTAATATCATTACCCAAAACTTCAAAGAAAAATCCATCTTTGCACTTATTGGAGAGATCCCTCTCCGGATTCAGGAGGGCTAGATCCTAGAATCCCAAAGTGGTTGAAACGATGTTGCCCCTGCGGTCATACTTTTACCAATCTTGCTGATTACAGGGTGCTAACATTTCTAGCAACTCCACTGGGGAACTTTCTGAGTAATTTTAATTTTAAGGTAATCATAGGATATCAGAAATTTAGGTTCAAAGAAAATTTGCTATATTAACCAACTGAGCCACCAGCAACCTAAAATTTCTGGTGACTCCGCTGGGGATTTTGAGTCCTTTTCATTTTAAATACTGCTAAGAATCAGAGTACCCGTGATCTCTTTAGATTGGTATTCATAATAAACTTGGTGGTGGACCATAAAACGTTTTATCTCCAAAAGAGCTAAAAACTTCCACTTGGCGACTCCACACTCTGAAACTCCCAAAAGACCAAATGACTCCACTGGTAGAAGACTTTGAACTAGTTGAATAGACACAGTGACCTCTTTCTTGATTTAAAAAAATGATTCCAAGGATACAACGAAGATATGCCCCAATGAGTAGATATCATATCCCTGGGTTCCCACATAAGATGCCCCAGGTAAATTGGGATGACAATCTGCCTGTTTTTCAAGGTGAAAAGTTTGATAACCCATTATTACATCTTATCAAATTTCACATACATGTATGGAGGTTGAAAGTTGAATGGCATGAAGACTACCTTATGAAAATGTTCATGTTAACGTTAGAAGGAAAAGCTAAGGATTGGTATGAATAGTTGAAATCTGGTAGTTTGTTCTCTTTAAATAACCTTGAGAATATGTTTTATGAGAACTATAAATAAAACACTACATCATTATCATGGGGTGCAATATATTATGATCCATCACAAAACATCACCCAACACATTATAGATAATGATGAAGTTCTGGAAGAAATGCATCCTGAAGATCTTTTAACAGCCATTCATGAGTTTAATATGCTATTGAAAATTTTTAAAAACATAGATGAATCGGTTGAGGAAGAAATGATCCAAGAAATAAAGGATATTCCTCAAGTTATCCCTCAAAACCCAAATAATGATTCATCATCCCTTATAGCTGAGGCTCAAGAAGACATCCAGCCTCAAAATTAGTCTGCATAAGAGACATAGAACTGTTGTACTCCTGTTCAAAGGAACATGGAAACATCTTCCCCTTTGACAGAAAAAGAAATAGATCAGACTATTAATAAACAGTCAGTCTCTGAAACTTTTTTCAAAACAAACACTCTTTCCCATTCACATATATAACTTTGTTGTACAGATTTAGAAAGTTCTTTTGTAGATCAGAATGAAGAAGGACCTACTGATAACCCAGTATGTTTGATTGGTAATATTACTCATATTCGTGATTCTTCTAACTTTGATATATCTAGTGATGATGCTTCACAAACAGAAGTTAATTTTGCAGGATCATCATTAGCATATTTATGCAAGGAAGATCAGTTCCTTCAAAGAAGTAATGAACCAGTGCAGACTATTTATGATACTGATGATGAGATTTTTCAAAGCCTAGAAGTGAGTGAAGATCCATTGGATCTTTGCTCTGCTTCATTTCAGATCATCAGTAATAGTTTCCCTGTGATTGGGACTCAGCAAAATTTCAACTCAAAGGGTGAGGAGGAAAGAAACAAAGAAATTTTTGAGCAGGTTGTAACCAAAGAGCCTTATCTTGAAAAAGAGGAAGCAATTGAACATACCCTTGCTCAAGAATATAATAACCTCCTCACAGAGTACAGTCTGCTAAACTAGAGCTTACCAGGACTAAAAGAGGACAGCCCTGCAATATATTATGAGTCTTCCAGTTCAAATAATAATGAAGATGAGGAATTTTGTCTTCCTCAAAAGAATCTTTGCCTTGATCTAGTGGAGAAAGAAGAGATGATCCTAGTTGAAACACATCTTCCAAATACTCTTAACCAAGCATTATTTCAAGATCCCTATGTTGATTTCCTGAAGACATCTGAGGAAGGGATAGAAGTTGCATACAACAGTATATTACCAAGTGAAAAAAATTTCAAAACTTCTGTCAAGAAACAGAAAGCATGGGATTGGCCCTGCCTATCCAGCATGCTCAAAGAAATGAGCAGAGACTAGTCATGGAATCATTTGATTGACTGGATGTATTGGAAGAGAGAGTTTGTAAGTTAAAAATGTAAATATTCCAAGTTATAATAGGTTATATAGGAATGTCAATAAATCTCAACCTTTGAGCATTTAGTTAGTTGTTGTTTTCTGCTTTGAAGAATACAAAAAGGAAAATACAAAAACAATGAAAGACAGAAAAGAGGGCAGATTGTAAAAACAATAAAGGTACAGCCCCATACCAAAAAAAGAGAAATAAATTCTGAAAGTGTGCAAGCTTAAATGCCACTCTTGAAAAAACACACTTCTAGTTAGTCAAACAGCCTAATCTTAACTAATTAGTTTTAAATTTTCTGCTGATAGGATAGTGAATTCGATTTTCCAAACCCATTTAATATTGGCTTATCAGTAGATATATTAGGATAGAAATTAAAGGTTCAAACATGCTCAAAATCTGAACCTAAGTTTCCAAAGAAAATATGACTCAAATTTGTTTAAATTTATGAGTCAAAAAACAGAGGAATAACTGGTTCTAATCAGCTAAAAATCTGAACCAGTTAAACAAAGGAAAGACAGCTCAAACAAAATTCAAAAAAGAGCTGTAAAAAAAGATGAAGGAAGTGCTTTGAAATTTCAAATCTTAAACCTTCCATTTTGATTTAATTTTCTGCAAAATAATATCTATGTGCAGCTTGTTTTTTATGCCATAGATTAGCATCAAGTTAGACCGTTTAATCCTGACTTGTATGCTTTTAAATTTCTATTTTAGAAATTAGTGAATAAAATTTGTTGGACAGTTTAATCCCAATAGATGGTAGATTAGGTAGAGAATCATATGGACTCAACTATTTAATCTGAGCCCATGGAGAAATAAGGAGTAGAAATTGATTAGATTTCCTGTTTTCAAAAGAATAAAATGTTGTAAAAGAGTTTGCCAATCCAAGTGCACTCTAATGAAGAAAAAATGTTAGATCAATAGGATTAGGTAGGTAGAAAGCTTGTTTTGATGAAGTTCCATTGTTTTCCATGGCTGCTGACTTTTTCCAGAGCAAAAGAAGATCATCCAAGGAAAGAAAGACAGCCCAATGGATGAGGCACAGATCAGCCTCCCAGAGAATGCAAGTCTGAAGTTCTTGATGCCTTCAAGAAGGCACCATCCCCAAGTGGAGCCACTGTTAGCTAGCTATTAAATTTGTTATATCAAATGCTGGCCAAATCATTTTTGGAGCCTTCAAGAAACAATTTTTATTGCTAAAAAATGTTATCTCTTGAAGACTCTTGAAGGCCTCATGCCTCTGTCCAAATCTTCACTGTTGTTTCCTTTTCCAAACTCAAAAATTCTGTTGTTTCCATGAGTGAAAATATTGTTCCAAAGGCCATTTTCCCCCTCCTTCCACTTCCAAAACTAACCTCATTTTTACCCCTTTATTCCCCATAAAAAGCCTTCATTTTCATATTTTTCCCCTTTCCCCTCCATCAAAACATCTTTGATAAGGTTTAAGACTTTTTCTTTGCCTTATCGAAACCCTCAAAATCCATTAAAAAGCATTGAAAAAATCATAAAAAATACATATTTTTGTATAAAGATTTAAGCCCCCTTGGGCTAAAACCTGAACCACTTCCCCTCCATATGCCCACACCCTAGGACCAGGTGCTAGGCCCACAAAGTGCTTATCACGTCGCAAAAATTCGAAAATGGTTAGATCAAAAAGACCGAGCCCAAGGCTCCGATTGCGATTGGCCCTTTGTTATATAACGCCCCAGGCGTATTATATTTCATATAAACCAAGGCCTTCCAGTTAGGCGCCTATCCATATCATAAATATAATCCCTTCCCAATACCTTTTTCCTTTTTATTTCACGAAAAATCAATTTTTCTTTGTTATAAAGGGTTCCGCCCATTCATCGTTTTTAACCTTTTTCTGTCATTGATCCTTTAAACACATCAATGGTCAGCGCGTTTTCCCTGCCCATCGCATCGGAAACTTCTTCAAGGTTTCTTCCTATTGCACCCCATTGAAACCTTCGATTGCGATGACCCGATCGCACCATCGCATTGGCCTTCCTCCATTGCATCGGCCTTTTCCCATATCGCATAATCACATCACCCCACCTCCGATCGCCGATTGCGATCTCCCGACGCATCTCCCACCATCGATCTGATCTTCAGATCGACGGTCTTCATCTAATCGCATCGGATCTTTCCATCGGATGCGTTTTTAACTTTTGTTTCTCCCCCTGCCGATTGCTATCTTTTGATTAGATCTGGTCCGTCCACGTGTCCAGATCATATGGTCCCAGAGAATTCCCGCATTATTTCATCACCCTCTGCCTTCCACCAAGAGGATTTTGAACACGTAATCCCCACCGTTGATCTCCGCGCGATCAACGGTTTCAACTTATTTTCTCCCTCTTCCCTTCTTTTAACCTCCACGAATAAATCTTCACTGTTGGATGATGCCATCCAACGGCCATGCTCTCTTCCCACGCCCTCTGAAGCAGTATACCAGATAACATAGGATTTTATAATTATTGTTTATATTTTGCAGGGATTAATGGTTTTCCATTATATCGAAAGAAAGGCCGAAGGCCAGGAATGACGATTCCCATGCCTTTGATTCATCATAGGGAACCATTCACAGGGCTCAAAATCCATGTCTCATCAATGTTTCATGAGGCATTGACGCCATATGAGCCCTGCGCGGCCTGCACTTCAACAAGACACAGTGATTTTAAATCACAATTAAAAGAGTATCAATGTTAAATACAGAACGTGGTAGAACAGAAGTTTGAAGACAGATTTGCGGGGATCACGGCTAAGATTGATTATCAAAATCCTAATCCCCAAAATTAAAACACAGTTAAAAGAAAATCAAAATTTTTTATCAGACCGAAAGGCCTCCACCGCCTCAACAAAGGCAAATTGATTCCTCTCATCTACCACAGTGCCACTTGTAGCCACAAGCATTCAAACAGAGGCCGAAGTTATTAATCAAAATCAGATATTCACCTCAACGCAGCCGAAGAATTAATTCTGCCAAAATAATTTAATGTAAAAATATCAGCAGAGTTATTTCATTCATGACAACAGAGCCTTAAAAGTCAACAAAATTTCCCACCGAGCTTAATCTTAAATGTAAACAATTAATACAGACAGAACACCTGTAAAGCTTCTTCAGCGAGCCCCTAAAAGGCCGAGAAGTCATTAATCTGTATTAATTATCTTGGGAGATCTTTTATCAGATCTCACCTCCTCATTCTTCTATAAATACTTCTGTAGAATATGAGAAATTGTTGGTTGAGTTGGTTGCAGAACTTTGAAATATACTTGAGCTCGAAACTTCTTCTTGTAAATAGTGTTCAAAAGTTCTTGGAGCTCTGTTTGTGTTCTAATAAGTTAGGTTGAGAAGTGAAGATGATTGCTGAACTGAAACATTGGACTTGAAGATGTAACTGGTTTGACTTCAATATACAAGTTGTTTCTTGGGATCCTGGTCTATGTCACTGGTGAAGTGCCTCTTTCTTTGTTATTGTTTTTTCCTCCTATGTATGCCATATTGTTCACTATTCTCTGATAAAGAATAGCAATTATAGAGTTAGGATTTACTGTTTACCAGTACCCTTCTCTGACTTATAAGCTTTATCTCAATGTTTTCCTCCAATTTGTTTATTTAATAATGATTCAATACAGTCTAAGCAGTTAGGAATGCTGGCGTTCCCTCGTCCTACTGTTTGCTTTAAAAATTGTTCTTGAATGTGATTTCCATTATTGGCTATTAAAGTTAGACTAGAAAAGTGATGGTGAGCCCTGTTTTCTAGCTTCTTGCTCCAAAGGTAGATTCTGGAAGTTTCCCTAAGTGTTTGCTGAAAGCAAACTAGGTTTAAAAGTACCTTATCTGATCTTAAGTTGCATTTTTTTTCTCTTAAGTGTTTTCATCCTTTCTGAAGGTAATTATGCGGATTACTGGATTGTTTGTCTTTTGAGTTATCTTTAATACAAGCTTGTCCAAAGAGGTTTATGGTGAGCCCTACCCTTTGGTTGGTTTTAAACATTTTCTTAAAGGCTTTTTCTTGTTTTGGACTGACTATAAATCCTTTTTGAAATTATTATCAGTTTCCACCCCTCCAACACTTTTATTGTTTCCATTCCATCATTTTATCTCAAAAGATCTTGTGATATAGATGAATTTCCCCTTGGATCACTCTTGAATTGTTGCACAATTAAAATCCCTATTATGACTCCATAGCCCAATGGAATAAAAACCAGCGTTATATCTATCTTTTTAGCCAAAGCTTGTTTTGATTGCTTGCAACTTTTCACCTTTGAAACTCTTTCCTTTTAGGACTTTCCCTCAAACAATAATCATGCTCAACCATCCAAAAAACAAAACAAACCCTCGGCCTTCATAACTAACCTAATATCATTACCCAAAAATTCAAAGAAAAATCTGTCTTTGCACTTATTGGAGAGATCCCTCTCCAGATTCAGGAGGTCTAGATCCTAGAATCCCAAAGTGGTTGAAACAATGTTTCCCCTAAGGTCGGAATTTTACCAATCTTGCTGATTACAGGGTGCTAACACGGGTCTAGTTGGCATTTTTCCTTATTTCTTTGCCCTTTTCTCTTTTCTGTCATGGATGAGTGCTCTCCACTCACTCTCTGGAACTATGAGAGGATGCTCGTATCTAGGGTTAAATTGAAATTGCATCCTATAGGTGCCCCTGGTATATTTCAAATATTTTCCAACTACCTGAGCCACCGTTATTCTGTCAAATGTGCCCATCTCAAAAAGGGTTTCTAGATAATCTAGAAGTTATTTTTTCAGGTTGTAATTATGGGAATTCCACCTTGTGCATATGGTTGGGCCAAAAATTACCAACACATGGCTCTCCAAAAACCTGTAGAACTCATTTTTTCCTACACAAAAAAATATATTATCATTAATTTAAAAATAAAAATCATGATAAAATATGTTTTAGATAGAGTACATGAAATAGTTAAAATATTAAAACTTACCTGGGAATTGTGCATGCTTTATAGGGACACCTTCATCGTTCACCCACAATGTTCCATTAATGGTCCCCGTGGAGCTAACACGTGTAGCTCCAGGAAACCTAATAATATAGTTGGCCATATCAGCCTCGTCACTACCAACACGTTCAGCGGTTGGCTGGGTGTCTTCTTGGGCAGGGTGTGTTTCTCGACTGCCACCTAAAGGCGTAGAAGGTGTATGAGATGGTCGCTCGGTAATATCTTGCCCTTTTGTCCCATTACCACCAACACCGGGTGCACCAGGAGTCAGATAACGCTACATACAAAAGAATTTTTTTGTTAGTTTAGTTAATGTAAAAATTACAAATCAAACTATCAAAATTCATCTCATGCAAAACAAAAAAAATATCCTTTTGATTTTTTCTTATTACCTTATAGTTTTCAAGCTAGGTCATAATTTTTGTTATCCTCATTTCTGTTTCAGGTGTTTGAGGTGAAGCGTCTACAAAACGCTCAAATTCCAATTTTGCTTTTCGTGCCTTTTTTCGCAGCAACATCATTGGACATAGGGATGAAGAAAGCTCTTCCTCATAGAGGGAATCATTAGGCGTACCATGGCTAGGTGTCTGCATATTTGATCAAAATTAATATTATTTCAATTATGTAAATAAATAAAATACCTGAAGATAGAGCAATGCTTGCACTTTACATATTCTTCCGCTAGCCCCTTTCTGTGATCATCCTGTCTCGAGGTTGTTCCTGTACTGCCTTGATCAGTCTACCACATTGCAATAAAATTAGAAATGTGAAAACTTGAAAACAATATCTAACTTGAAAACACAAAATGAAAACTGAAATAATTTCTAAATTTACCTTTCTAATACATAAACTTTGTGCATTAAAGAGGCCCTGGAGTGGTTGAGTATAATTAAAAGTAAGGGTTGTAAGAAAAAATTTTATACTTACACCTTTCTAGTAGACAATTTCTGCAAATTAGGTAGATTAGATGAGGCTAAAGAGATTTTCAGTGAAGCTTGGAATGGTATCCACAAATGGGGTAGTCGTCATAACTATATAATGGAAAATATGCAAAATAATAATAGCTCTAACTCTTATGTGTTTCAATCAACCAATTTGGCATATCCACATCATTCCCCCAAACAGTTTCCTAGATTCTATATTAAGATGCAATCACACCTGTAACAAACAGAAAATAAGTTCACCATTTGAAATGGATTAACTCTAAATGTTCAAGAAGACATCGAGCCCTTTGAACCAGTTTGTTCCTGAACAAGCCAGTTCAGCTACAAATAGTCCAACCAATTTTTTCTAGAATTAAATGAGATTCGACCAAAATGTCAAGTCGGCTCACCATGTTGGCAAGAAAAGTTGACATGTTGAGTACTTGCCACAAATAGTGAGTAGTGTTACAGAGCATAGAAAAAGTTCTTTATTTTTCTAATATGTAAAGGGCTTCCCATAAGACCATTGCCAAGTGTAAAAAATAAATTGCTGAGTGCTCAAATTCATCTTGAACAATGGCACCCATCTTATTGTGTTGAGTTACCATACTATCATCATGTTACTTAATGGCACTCCTTATGCTTAATCTACATACTAGTCTTTTTCCTAAGCTAACTTCATTGCTCAGCTTCATGCTAATTATTGACACATAATAGTAAGAGTTAATATAAACTATCCATGTTCGAAGTGGAACCCTTGTGTATACCTTACCAATACAGAGTAAAGCATAACAAACTACACTAATATGGATCCTTATCATACTCTAAGCTAGTAACACTGAATATAGAATCACTGCTATATAACAGACTATGTGTTTACATACAATATTGAACCTCTAATAATCAATGGCTCTTGTTCATCTTATACAAGTGGTGTAATGAAAGCGGAAAACAAGGTGATTACTAGTACTATTCATGAGCTTAGTGCTTATACTAGTCTAGATAGGTAGGCATAGGTCCATAAGCTTAGATAAGGGTCTATTACACTATGCTTAACTATGAACACTTAAGCTTGTTTCTCGTTTGTATTGGATTTGTTAACCACGTGTTATCCATGGGAATAGTTCAGGTCATGGATTCGAACCATGTAATCTTGAATAGGCTTTTCACCCTTCATATTAAACACAGCTATATTGAACACTATGTTACTTATACTGATATAAGCTTTGAATACACTCTATTCTATGAGCTTATGTTGTGCTTATAACTTATAACCTGTATTGATTAGGGAAACTAGATAAGTGTAACCTTCATAACCAGTAGTGGAATCACTTGTATTACATTAGCTTACTACCATTGTAATTATGAGCTTAGAGATTACATGAATACAATAGGTGGAATCATTGAACATAATAGAATGGTTACCCTTGTTAATCATGTGTAATATGAAACTAGCACATAAGCTAAGTTGTATTGCTATTACTCTGTACTAATTATGTAAAATATACAAGTAATCATGTACAGACTAGTGTGTACAAAACATACATCATCTTCTAGTATCTATGGTATTCATAGTCCAGCTTAGTGTTAGTGATAATTTTTTACATATTAGGTATAGAATCTTAAGTAATAGTGATGGTTGTACTGGAATACTGTGAATAAGATATGGTAACTATGTGTGATTGATTAGGTAGGGTTAGATCATATCATCTTCATATATTGTATATGGCACTCCTTTTTATCTAAGCTCGTAGTATTCAATGATAATGGAAAGGGTTATAGGCTTATCCATATTCAATATTCTTAAGCTCATAGAAGTGGCATACGTCATTACCTGGATATGATGAATATTATGGGAATAGTGTCGATACCAGCTTATGGTTACATATTAATGTTGTAGTTCAAGCTGATACTAGTCATTGTGTTTGGTCATTGGTTGTTACTTACTCATAGTACACCTAGCTTAATCTGTATAACTATGGGGCTGAGTCTGATCACCACTTCCTATATATGGTAAATGTTCACCCTTTATTCCATATTCATTGCACTCATATGTCAACGGTCTTATACATAACCAAATAGGGACAAAATGGTGATATATAGAACCCATTACGTATTATGCATAATGAATGGTTGTATTTATATACTCTCCATGTTAGATCACTGTTTTTAAATGAAATTCAGCAAACTGCAACCACAAATGTATATGAGAGTATAGTTAACAAGCCTGAATGCTACCTGAAATCGACTCGAAAAATTAACATTTCATGCAAATTGTAATGCAAACCCAAATTTGTTTTGAAGTGATCAATAAACTTGGATGAAATCTGTCAAGATAGAGGCTAATACCGTCCTTACAAGTATTTTTCCTAGTATTTTGTGAACAAATGCAATATATGCTTCTTAAATTTTACTAGTGCTTAAACCCAGTTGCTTTCTGAAGATTGACTCTGGTGTCGACATTGAGTAGTGTCAAATAAGACAATAGGACTGTAAGCAATGTGTTAAAGATTGACTTTGGAGTTGACATTGGGTACTGTCAAATAGGCCAATATGTTTGTAGGCAACATGTTAAATCACTGAAGGCATTCCATGCTCATTCTGTGAGATGATAGAGCCCCCCAAAGATGGCCTTAGCACATCCCACAAATCACTATTATGAAATCCAAATTATATGGCATTGTAACAAAGATTTGTGTAGTACTCATCCACATTCCAAAAGGCCTACAAGTTGATCAGTAGCAGGTCTAATTAATCCAGGTAATCTATGCTGATCTTGTGAGATTAACTTAGGCCAATGGATCTTGTACATTTTTGTTTTGTTTGACTTTGGGCTGGCAAAACTTGGGGCTCAAACATAAATCCATGCTCCCAACACACCCATGTTTCTCTTACCTACTCGAGTTTCCACATCACCAATATACTATAATTTGGTCTAATCGTATGACCTGTTGCTTGTTTGTGATACCAGTTTAAGCCCAAAATCGATCAATTTACCTGTCACAAGAAACCTGCTAACGAATTTCATCTCTACAAATATATTTTTGACCGTATTATCCTGTCTACAATGTACATTACATAAATCCATATTGAGCTCTTTTTTATTGTAATAACCAGTATTAGTTACATAAACCTGCTTGCTTATCTTTATACCTCATGTTTGGTCTGTGTTATGAGTATGAACTCCATTGAATCTCAAGCTTTCCACGAGCCATGATTAAAGCAATGGAATAGTAACAGTGATGATTAGAGTCATACCACCATTGATATGGAATTACTAGTAATATGTGATTAGAATGAATCGATAGGAGATTCATGGTTGAATGCATGTGATTAGAATGAATCGATAGGACTGCCTACTTTCATGGGGTTAGTTCATCACACTTATCTAAGAGCTTATGTGAATCATAGAACCAATACCCTTTGAGCAATAATAACACCAGTATTACACCTAAAGAGCATTACCTAATAAGAGCTCGTACCATTGTATTACTCATATTCATAGAGCTATCAAAGCTCATAGTTTGTATAAAGCACTCATAAGCACGAATCATCATGTAGTACTAATACCCTTATCTGGAATCACATATCAAGCCTAATAAAAGCAATATAGTATTCATAGTTAAGCTAACCAAGTTATACTAGTAATAAAGCTATCCTTATATGTTATGTAGATCGTATGATTAGTCTGCAATCATTGTGGAATCTCTATACGGGGCAACATTGATGTAAGCTTCAAGTGCAATGGGTTTACTACTATCCATAACCAATCATCAGCTTGTATTATGTTACTACCAGTGTTCACATTACCTCTACTATTCAACCATGTTAGTAAAGGTTAGTTAGATGAAATGATTCACATTGTTTCCATAATGAAGATAAGTTGCTTTGTGATTCACATGATTACATAGGGTCGATATCAGTTATAAGTTGCATGTTTATGGTCTAATGATGATGCTTACTAAGCAGTTGTGATTATAGCTTCTCTAAGACTAGTTATGAGCTAGATGATCATAGTTAATATCTAAGCTATAAATGATGGGAATACTACATCATAAACACTGATAATCACTTGTACTATTAACTATGATAGCTAATCCATTGTAGTTGATCACATTCCCTATGTGTAATGATTACTTTAATTACGTTATGATCTTTCTATAATATAGATATGTTGTACTACTAGGTTATGGAGTTCATAGATATGGTGATTACTTTTCTATACATGTGGGAGAAACGTATATGATAGCTTAAGTAAGCTCAATCCATGTCCAATAATTAGGGGAACTACATAGGTCCTTGTGCTTTACTAGTATAAGTGAATCCGGATGAAATGAACCACTGGTACAAGATTCCCAACCCGTCAATGCCTCAGATGTCAATTATTTCTGCAACAGGAAGCGTTTTATGTTTGGGGAATCTCGTTGCAGAGTGCAAGATATTATCAATCTGCAATCCAATTAATAAGACAGTGAAGAAATTACCTCCAACTTTCAGAATTCAGCTGATACACAAAGCAACCATGTGTCTAAACAAGAATTCCCACTCATATAAAATTGTAGTAGCAGGAGAAGAGAATAGCATTATTTCTACTCCCATAAAATCCAGAGTAAATACCCTTTATACTGAAATTTATGATTCCAGTACTGGTCACTGGAGAATGGCAGACAACCCCTACCCAATGCAAAATTTGGGTCAGATCCAAGAGTGTGGTGTAAAGGCTTTTGTTACTGTATCACAGAGCTTCCATATGGAGTTGTTAGATTTGATGCCGAGATTGGCATTTAGTCTGAACTTGATGCAGCCATGCCATGCTCTATTTCTACTCTGGTCCTTGCAGAGAGCAATGGTCACCTAATCATGGTTGGGAGAGTGGTTAACAAGTCTGTTTGAGAAAAAGTTCGTTTGAAAAATATTCAAATTGTTGCCTTTATTAAAGGTTTTGTTGGGTCTCCTTAGTGAGTGGAATGTATCCTTTCTTGGGTATTCAAATAGGCTAAATATTTTCAAGCTCTTATTAAATTGTAATGGAAATATAAAGGCTTCTTTAATTACCTTCATTATGTATTTATTCTAGCTTTCCAAAATCCAATTATAACTTTTCTTTTTTCTGTCAATATTGTAGGTTATCTTTCCATACACTCAAGCTCTGGAGAAGTTTGCACCACACATCTGATAGGTAACCTTTTGTCTTGGATGTTCTATGTTGTCAAATTTTGTTCACTTGAGCCTTCATTTTTTGAGATCATCTTTTTTTATTCACAAATTTCTACTTGATCTAAAACACAAGGAATATCACTTCACATATATCATATCGTTGTTAAGAGTACAAGAATAGTGCCACAATAAGGGT
This sequence comes from Pinus albicaulis, assembly GCA_034641835.2. NCBI lineage: Eukaryota > Viridiplantae > Streptophyta > Pinopsida > Pinales > Pinaceae > Pinus > Pinus albicaulis. The sequence goes on from CM076583.1 coordinate 494,156,897, forward strand.
CGCAGTGGTCATAAACACCTTTTATGCCAAATATCTTTGTTGCTACTGATGTTAACAAGAGATTTCCATCAAAATACTGTCATGTGACTTATAATATGCTAGCTCTCGATTTGTCCAAAATTCGTGTAGCACATCATAGTTCTCAGATTAGAGCTTTCTATTTCAGATGCTAATGATGGGAACTGCCAATACCAACAGTATCATCAAATTGGAGGTTGCTAGTCACAACAAATATCCACTACTATGGTCAATAAAACATCTTAATTTCAACAGTAGAGATAAGATGCCCTACATAGGCTTTATTCTTTTATTTCAAGAAAGGGATCACATGCTTGCTAGACGAAATCACATGTTGATATTTTTTCATAGGGCCACAAACATAACATCTCAGATCTTTCACAGAGCCGTAGCCATTATTTCAATAGATTGGATACCACCTATAGATAATAAAAAAAACCGTGCTAAGAAAAAATAATCAAATCAAAACACCCATAGAATAACCAACTTCGTTCATCCAATTCAAATAAAAAAGGTTGTAGGAAAGGAAAAACAGAGAAACTCCCCTTTGACATTTACATGTCCTCCAATTCATCTTCATGGAGGATGTTGTTATACATAGGAGCAACATTATGTTGTGATGGGTATACATAAACCCCCTCACTTCTTTATTCAACTAGGAGTGATCACCTACTTGAGTTTGTTATCCTCATAGCAACTTAGAGTGGAGTCTGATTGTTTCTATTCGAGATATTCATTCCATCACTTCTTTATCACTCGGGAAGTTTAATATTTTTCTCTCTATTCAATTCATCATAAACCCTCTCTCCCTTCTGGGAGATATGGCTGACATTGCATTGATTGGGGCCTTCCTACTCATTATCTCTTGTATTTATGACATTTTTATAGCACTCCCTTGTAAAATGAATGGATCAAGATCATAATCCCTCAGATCATAACTAGGAAATATTTGAATGTTTTAATGGAACAATGCCATATGATGCCTTAGATGGAAATAATTGCAGTGCAAATATATGTTATGAAGTGATATATTGTCTTATTAGAATGATCATATATTTTTTATCATACATTGTTGTATTTTCATGAGAATATAGTCCCATAGCATTATGTGAGGTCAATATAATAGAAATACAACTTTTCCAAACCCATGCATACAGATATTCATACATCACAACATATTCCTTATTAATATCGAGTAGATTAAAAATGAGTCTCTGGCTGAGGTATTAGACCTTTAAAATCGAATATGAACACTTTTATGTTCTTATGACATGGTTTATGTGATTAGGTTGTATAATTGTGTAATCATAACTTTCATAATGGAGGTTGAACATAATTTCTTGAAGGATCAAATAAAGAGGCTTTAAGCCTTGAAAAATCCAAGATTATGGAAAGAGACAGCGTGATATACTCCAGAAATGAGACTATCCATACCTAATCAGTATTGAATTCATGCAATGTGGGAAAGTCATAATTCATTTGAGATTTATGATTGTGATGCACAGATAATCATGAGGCCATATGGAAAATGAAAAATAATGTGCCACTGTCATGTGAAGGTAACACTAGCACAGTTGGCCCAATTTCCATATGGAGTTGCTAGATTTGATGCTGAGAGTGGCATTTGGTCTGAACTTGATGCAGCCATGCCATGCTCTGTTTCTACTCCAGTCCTTACAGAGAGTAATGGTCGCCTAATCATGGTTGGGAGAGTGGTTAACAACCTTAATAAATATATTGAAAAAATAGAGATTTGGGAATTGCAATCTGTGGGCCGTGATATTAAAGCTTGGACTGAGCTTCAACACATGCCTCCAAGTATCTATTCAGAGTTCATGGCTCCTCTCAAATTGTATTCTCCATTGGTATGTTATGCAATAGGGGATTGGTTGTGCATTGATACGCATTTAAGCCCATGTGCAATTGCTTTCAATTTATACAACAAAACTTGGAAAATAAGTTCACACCTGTAACAAACAGAAAATAAGTTCACATTACCATTTTTCCTGCTGATGGAGGAAGGGCCTGCAGTATTTTAGGAAGCTTTCTGGATTTTATTTCACGTTTCATGAGTGGTTATTTGCAGTAGGAGGCATATAACCAGTAGGGTTTGAGTTGATTATGGAGGTGGAAAGTAGCTGTAGTGATTACATGCAGGGGTAGCTGTAGTGATTAATGTAAAATTTTGAAAGGCCCGCGTTTAATCCAAAACCTTTGAACCATAGGTTAATGAATATGCCACCATGTAATTCGTTTGAAATGCCTATGTTGATATTAAAACCATAGTTTATGGCAGTAATGCTCCACCATATAAATAAGTATTAAAACCTTTCAAATGCCAACATATAAAAACTTTGGAACTTAGGTTTGATTTAAACATGGCATATAATTTGTTTGAAATGCCTCTGTTGATATTAAAACCATAGTTTATGGCGGTAATGCTCCACCATATAAATAGGTATTAAAACCTTTCAAATTCCAATGTATAAAAACTTTGGAACTTAGGTTTGATTTAAACATTGTACATTGGTTTACAACCCTTTTTTCCTTTATATTTAATTATTTTTAGGTTTACAGCCCCTTTTTCCTTTATATTTTGAAAAGGTCAGTGTTGAAAATTTATGATTTTAAGGATAAAGTGAATGATTCCCTTATGAGGATGATATTTCAACTTCAATCCATTATTTTTCTATTTTCTGGTAACAAGTTATCCTCTCACTCATGATTGACATGCAAACTGTTTGTGTGGCCAAGTTTCAAGCAGGCCTTGGTGAACATGCCATCGACTCCACTTGGAGGGATTCATATCACGCGTGGCTTCACATCAGGTTACGTAGAACCTCTGTATTTCCTTTTGTTTCCTTGGCTGGCCTCATACGAAATGACGACCCGACCAGACCCAATCCGACATGCAAAATGTTTGTGTGGCCAAGTTTCAATCAGGCCTTGGTGAACGTGCCATGGAATCCACTTGGAGGGATTCATATCACGCGTGGCTACACATCAGGTTACGTAGAGCCTCCGTATTTCCATGTGTTTCCTTGGCCGGCCTCACACAACATGAAAACCCGACCAGACCCGACTTGACACACAAAATTGATTGCTTAAATTTTAACTATTGTTTTGTGAATTTTGGTGTAGCCGATATCAGTTCTCTCTTTTTTATTTATGTCTCCATTGATTTTTATCCAAAGAGTAGATAAGTTGAGCTCTTTTTCATCCATTTTCGTGACATTATATTGAAGTATATGGATCTTAGGGCTTCCAAGGGGCACAAAAATACTCTGTTGTCCCACCTTTCTCAATATCATCATTCATATTGTAAGAGGTCACAAAATTTGATGCGCAATCAATGTAGGTGTTAGAGTTTATCGTATCCTTTTTAACGTTGGATTGGATAGCAGTAAGGTTTTGAATAAAAGATTTTATTTCCCTTATTAATATCACCCCATAAGCTTCCTTATACTCTTTTGTGTGTTTAATCAAACCTTTTAACTTTAAGAACTTATAATGGCTAGAGGTTTCTATTAGGTGAAGGAGATCTAAATTTTGGGAAACATCACTATGTGGTATTTACGAGGTGGGATAGGGTTCTTGGGAAAATAACAAAAGGGAAAAGCTTGGTACTAGAAATAGGATTAGAAGGATTAAAGTTAAAGAAATGAAGATGAAATAAGATATTTTAATGATAATTTTCATGGAATATGTACACATGGATCAAATACAGCTACATTAATGCTACCTATGAAAAATTTATATATGAGACATATATCTAAGACTTTTATGAGTCAATGAATAAATAGGCATTGGACATCGGTGTTGGGTTATACTTCATTATTCTACTTATTAGCAAAGGGATAGATATTGTTTACTTTCATGTCTAGTAAGGATGTGGAAGTCATCCAAAAATAGAATTGGTTCTCGAGAAATACTTACATGTCATTAAAAGAATGGTGACCCTATTATGACCCTCTCAAGGAAAAAGAGATTGTATAAGCTATTCGGGTAAATCTCCTTTCACTTCTTGTTGAATTTGTAAGGGGAGAACTTTCATACTTATTGGGGACACTCTAGAGAAGTTCATTAAAATGAATGAAAGAATAAAATCTTAGACCACCAAAATTGTAGCTAAGTTTTGTAGAGATGGAACTAACCAAGTTTTATATTATTATGACATTCCCTTTAGGTGAATAAATTGATGTATTCATGGCCATGTTAAAATTGTTGGCCCATTGGGACACCCACGAATATTTTTGGGTGAAAAGGAAAGGAGACATAATGAATGATCCTCTAGAGATATGGGAACGCTAGATAAAAATATTTTTTGAGCCTATGCTAGGAGTTGAGAAGAAAATATACCCTACCATTACCATAAATTCATTGCAAGGAAAGAGAGCCAATGGGAATTTCAAAATTATAGAGTAGAAAAGGGGAGTCCTTGAAAATGATGTTTGGGCATAAATATTTTATGTGGAAAGATGATCAAATTGTATAGGAGGTTGCTAGGAGATTAATATCCAAGCAAAGGAAAAATGTAAGTCGTCATAGATCTCCTCCAATTGCATTTTTTTCTCATGGGTTGGTAGTGGATAACCCACCCAATTGTCTACCCCTTGACAAACAAACCTTCATGGAAAAAATTGAGAAAAACATAGTAGCAAGGGTTTTAATTTTGAAACTTTTCCACCCAAGGAATGCTTGATATGTGTGTGTGTATATATATATATATATATATAGGGAGGGTGGTCTTCCTAAGGATATAGGGGATATGAGGGTATCTTTTTTTAATATTAAGGTTGATGGAATTTCTTGGTTGGAGGTGGCAATGAGTAGGGTCACGATTCATATATCCTTTAATATATTTAAAAAATCTCTTTGCAGTGAGGAGTAATGTTGATATAAAAGGTGGCATAAAAGTAAACGCCTCATCTATTATATTAAAATCCACCATGGGAATAAGGTCATACATCCTTTTGGCTAAACAAAAATCAAAGAGAAAGGTTAAATCAAGGAATATGAAAAACATTAAGGGGCACTCAGAGTTGGGACTACCTATGGGGATTTTTAAAAATTATTATTAAGCCATTGAATGTAAACCCGACCCGCCCAAACGCATTTCCTTGAGCACCATCACACGACTCAATCAACCCGACCCGTACGAATTTATTTCCTTGGGCGTCCTCACATGAAAATACCCGACCAGACCCAACCCGACCCACTCGAACGTGTTTCCTTGAGCTCCATCAGTACACGACTCGACCCGACCCATACGAACGTGTTTCCTTGGGCGGCCTCACATGTCGACAAGACCCGACTAGACCCAACCCGACCCACCCAAACATGTTTCCTTGAGCGCCATCACAGGACTCGACTTGACCTGTATTAACGTGTTTCCTTGGGCGGCCTCACACGACATGACTCGACCAGACCCAACTCGACCCGGCCCGCATGAACGCATTTCCTTGGGTGGCCTCACATGACACGACCCGACCAGACCCAACTCGACATGCCCGAACGTGTTTCCTTGGGCAGCCTCACACAACACGACCTGACTCGACCATATCACCCGACTCGACCCGCTCGAATCGCGTGTTTCCTTGGGCGCCCTTATAATACGGCACGAACCAACCTGACCTTATAACCCGAACTCATTTTAGCTAATTGGGCACCATCACACGACTCAAACCGACCCGTACGAATGTGTTTCCTTGGGTGGCCTCACACGACAAGACCCGACCAGACCCAACCTGATCCGCCCGAATGCGTTTCCTTGAGCGCCATCAGTACACGACTCGACCCGACCCATAAGAACGTGTTTCCTTAGGCGGCCTCACACGACATGACCTGACTAGACCCAACTCGACCTAACCTGTATGAACGTGTTTCCTTGGGCGGCCTCACACAACACAACCCGACCAAACCCAACTCGACTCGCCCGAACAGGTTTCCTTGGGTGGCCTCACACGACAAGACCTGACCAGACCCAACTCGACCCGCCCGAACGTGTTTCCTTGGGTGGCCTCACATGGCACGACCTGACCCGACCTGACCCGACCTGACCCGCGCTCCCAAACGTGTTTCCTTGGGCGCCCTTACAATATGGCATGAACCGACCTAACCTAACTCAAACTCGTTTCCAGCTAATTGGGCGCCATCACACGACTTGACCCGACTCGTACGAATGTGTTTCCTTGGGCAGCCTCACACGACAAGACCTGATCACTAGACCTAACGTGACCTGCTCAAACGCGTTTCCTTGAGCACCATCAGTACATGACACGACCCGACCCGACCCGTACAAATGTGTTTCCTTGGGTGGCCTCACATGACACGACTTGACCCGACCTGTATGAACGTCTTTCTTTGGGCGGCCTCACATGACATGACCTGACTAGACCCAAATTGACACGCCTGAATGCGTTTCCTTGGGCGGCCTCACACGGCACGACCTGACCCGACCTGACCCGACCCGCCCGAATGTGTTTCCTTGGGTGCCCTCACAATATGGCACAAATCAACCTGACCTAACCCGAACTCATTTCCAGCTAATTTGGTGCCATCACACAACTCGACCCAACCCGTACGAATGTGTTTCCTTGGGCGGACTCACACGATAAGACCCGACCAGACCCAACCCGACCCACCCGAACACGTTTCCTTGAGCGCCATCACACGACTCGACCCGACTTGTAGGAACGTGTTTCCTTGGGTGGCCTCACACGAAAAGACCCGACCAGACCCAAACTGACCCACATGAATGTGTTTCCTTGAGCATGACTCAACCCAACCCGTACGAACGTGTTTCCTTAGGCGGCCTCACACGTCAACAAGACCTGACCAGACCCAACCCGACCCGCCCGAACACGTTTCCTTGAGCACCATCACATGACTCGACCTGACCCATACGAACATGTTTCCTTGGGCGGCCTCACACAACATGACTCGACCAGACCTAACTCGACCTGACCCATATGAACATGTTTCCTTGGGTGGCCTCACATGACACGACCTGACCAGACCCAACTCGACATGCCCGAACGTGTTTCCTTGGGCGGCCTCACACGGCACAACCTGACCCAACCTGACCCGACCCGACCCGACCCACCTGAACCACGTGTTTCCTTGGGCGCCCTTACAATACAGCACGAACCGACCTGACCTAACCCAAACTCATTTCTAGCTAATTGGGCGCCATTGCATGACTCAACTCGACCTGTTATATGAATGTGTTTCCTTGGGCAGCCTCACACGACAAGACCCGACCCTCCCGAACGTGTTTCCTTGAGTGCCATCAGTACACGACTCGACCCGACCCATACGAACGTGTTTCCTTGGAAGCCTCACACGACATGACCCGACCAGACCCAACTCAACACGCCCGAACGCATTTCCTTGGGTGGCCTCACACAGCATGACCTCACCCGACTCGCCCGAACATGTTTCCTTGGGTGCCCTTACAATACGACATGAACCGACCTGACCTAACCCGAGCTCGTTTCCAGCTAATTGGGTGCCATCACACGACTCGACCCGACCCGTACGAATGTGTTTCCTTGGGCGGCCTCACACGACAAGACCCAAACAGACCCAACCTGACCCACCCGAACGCGTTTCCTTGAGCGGCATCACATGACTCGACCCGACCCATACGAACGTGTTTCCTTGGGCGGCCTCACACGACAAGACCCGACAAGACCCAACTTGACTCACTCGAACGTATTTCCTTGAGCACGACTCGACCCGAGCCGTACGAACGTGTTTCCTTGGGTGGCCTCACACATCGACAAGACCCGACCAGACCCAACCTGACTTGCCCGAACGTGTTTCCTTAAGCGCCCTCACACAACTCGACCCGACCCATACGAACGTGTTTCCTTGGGCGACCTAACACGACACGACTTGACCAGACCCAACTCGACTTGACCCGTACAAACATGTTTCCTTGGGTGGCCTCACATGACACAACCCGACCAGACCCAACTTGACACGCCCAAACGCGTTTCCTTGGGCGGCCTCACACGGCACGACCCGACCCAACCCGACCCACCTGAACCGCGTGTTTCCTTGGGCGCCCTCACAATACGGCACAAACCGACCTGACCTAACCCGAACTCATTTCCAGCTAATTGGGTGCCATCACATAACTCGACCCGACCCATTATACGAATGTGTTTCCTTAGGCGGCCTCACACGACAAGACCTGACCAGACCCAACTCGACCCACCCGAACGTGTTTCCTTGAGCGCCATCAGTACACGACTCGACCCGACCCGTACGAACGTGTTTCCTTGGGCGGCCTCACGCGATGCGACCCGACCAGACCCAACTTGACCCACCCGAACACGTTTCCTCAATGGGTGCCCTCATACGACTCGAAACATTTTTCCTAAACCATAAAACCAATCACATGACCCAACACATTGTTCCTAAATCCTAAAATATAACTCCCAAACCCTAAGCCCTAAGATTGTTCCTAAACACTAACAACACTTGCCTCCTAAATGTCGCAATACCGACACTTGAAATAATTGTCACAATACCGACACTTGTTCTAAATGCCGCAATACCAATAATTATCTTTTTAACAACGCAATACCGATGCTTTGCCCCCAACCATCGCAATACCGACGCTTTTTTCCAGACGTCACAATAGCGACACTTAGCTCTAAGTGTCACAAGGCTGACACTTTTCTCCAATCCGTCGCAATTCTGACACTTTTCTCCAAATGTCGCAAGAACGACACTTACCTCTAAGTGTCGCAATACCGAAACTTGTCTCCAAATGTCGGTATAGCGACAGTTGTGGGTGGGATTTGAAAAACTGATAAAAATTGGGGAAATTTCCGACATTTCGTCAAAAGTGTCGAAACCAAAGTGTCAAAAATTTGACCAAATGTACTAGTGCAGGTTTTTGCACCCTTAGAGAGAGAAATTTAATTAAAGGGGGTATGTCAAATCTAAGAGTCCTACGCAGGAGGAGCCCTAATACAGAACCTTTTAGCAGCATAGCACATATCCTAAATAACAGATAACTGGAGTAGAGTATTTAAACCAGATCTATGCATTCATAATATCGCATCCACGTGCGCATTGGTATATCATCAATATTCAACAGGCACCACAATATTAGAACATAAGCCTAGCCGATATAACATAAAACCACTTAAATATCATCAATAGTCTATTCATGCATTCATATCTGATCCGACTTACAAACTCTAATTACCAACCTGCGCACACAACTAGCAGGGTCTGCACACAGTAGGACTTAGGGTCTCCACGCACATAGCCAGTAGGAGCCCCTACCCAGAAAATCGACACAGATCCACAAGTTCATATCAAAGCTTATTTACTTATTAACCCTCTCCTAGAATTGGTTTATCCATATATTTATATTATGCTAGCCTGCGTTATCCTATGGTTTTCAAACCGTGGTTTGCGAACCCTTGGTATATCCTTTGACCCATTACAACTCATTGAGGGTTTTGACCCACCCCACACCCCCTGCGCTAGACTAAATATTACAAAATATTAAAAAACTGGACAAATTTATGGTTAGGGAATCTTGTTCCAACAGTCCCCCAACACAATCTTGTGACTCATCCCGAGTCACAGCACCGACGAGGTCTTCATCATGTCCTTGAGTTGTTCAATTGTGGCAGTGAACGAAGGTAGAACACGAAGGCTCTGCGTGGCGGCAGTCTGGGTGATGTCCACCAGCTTCTGCAACGTTGGTCCTTCCGTTGTAGTGGTGACACTGTCTAAAGTCTGGCTCAACTGTCACACTGCCCCTTCTAAGTCCTGTGAAAACTTGAGAGCTTCATCAGCCCAGGGTTTTAGATGGTCACTGAGTATCTATTTCTTACATCGGAGCCCCACAATTTCATTGCAAAGCGCGTGGCTGGTGCGAAGACGGGCTAATCACTGGGCTGGAACAAGGGTGGTCATTGTGGCTTCCATATGTTCAAAGTATTGTTCCTTCTGGTGAAAATCCTGATCGATTTGTCGGATGAGAGGGTCGTATTGTACCTAGGACCATAGTTCCATGGCAGTTTCAAATAGAGTTATGCTTTGAATGATATGCGTCGTAATAGTGGTCGTGGTTTTTGTAACCAATGTTGCTCTCTAGGTGTGCAACTCCGAAGGGGTCTCAAGCTGGAGCTTGGCCTGCAACGATGTGATCTGAAGTTTGAAATCGGACTTGACAACCTGAACCTCAATTTGAGATGCCTTCAAGACATCAAATAATCCCTAGACCTTGGCTTGTGGCTCAGTGGAAGCAAGAATTACTTCTGGCATGTCTTCACAAAGCTAGTTGATCAGCTGCTCTAAGACAGCTTGCTATGCGATAGTGGCAACATGCGTGGCCTGGACCTGGGTGGCTTTAGCAGCTTGAGTCACAATAGTCTACTCAGCTTCGCTGAGTTGCTGTTGTGCATGGATTTCTCAGTGTTGAAGTTCGCTGGTGATGGCGTTAAATAACTCATGCAGTTATGCACCTACCATTCGACCAACATCAAAGTCGACGGACGAGCATGTCCGAATTTGGTTGCACAATTCAAGAGGATCCATTGTAAGAGAAGTGTCAGGGAGAGGGCAGATCCTACTATCCGTGACAGTGGTCAGGGCTATAACCAGAGTTGGTTGGCCCATGTTAATTTTCCTCGCTTGATCCTCGCTCACTTGAATCTGCCTCGCTTGATCGACACTCACTTGAAGGGTGTCTTCTTTGAGCCAGAGTGCGTGTAGCTCTACTTACAAGACTTCTACATCGGCCTTCTGTTATTCTTCCCATGTAGTCCACCAATCAACAAATGCAGTGGTGATAGCATCAGAAATCTGGTCAAGATCATCCTCCATCAAAGTAACCTCTGTGTTGGTGTCGGTCTTACTGGTCTTATGCTTCTTCCTAGACCCATGAGGCAGCCCGCGGGTACGCTTGAGACTATTCAAGACTGACATACCTACATCTTCAATATCATTTATGTTCTAATCCAGCAGGGAGTCTGGTTCTGGCTGCGTGGTAGTGCCTTTGGGGGTCACCTACTGCGTGGAGGAAGGAATCGCTGAATCCTTTGTTGGGCCAGGGGGAGTGGTAGCTTTTGACAGTGTGTTGTAGCTATATGTGTCTATTGCGTCTAGGCCGATTGGATGGGCTGCAAACTTCCACGCCGGCGGCCATGTGGAAATTATCTGTTTTATCTAAGCTTTGGTGGTTATATATGGAAGGTTATGCCATGTGTGATATTTATGGGCTCGAATTTGCACAGTGTGCATGGTCACTTGAAACATTATAATATGCTTATATTTTCTATAGACTGTTGGGGACAGGTGTGGCTGGGAATGAACGGCCACAGATATGGCCCCATTGTAGAGTACCCAAAAGGACTTATTCTCCTCAACCCACTTGGGGTCCTTTAATTCCCATAGGTTGGAAAACTGCACCCCCTCGCGCATGTCGGGATCAAGAGGGGGGAAGATCGCTTCCTCCGGAGTCTCCCATGCAACTAAGATGATTAGCAGTATCATCCAAGAGTAGTATAAATATTTTCCCTGATCCTAAGCCTTACTTACATTGTTAAGAAATTCTTCAACCAGGTATTGGGACCAATTAAAATAGACTCCCTTTTCGCATTTCCCTGCAAGTTGAATTACATGGGCGGGGGCAGCCGTCACCTGCCATTTTCGCATCAACTTGCAGGTAATAAGTAAGGTACCCATGCGTGTCCCTTCATCGCTAATTGTATCGATCTGAAAGCCCTATTTTTTGCGTTTGACATGGTACCTTTCCCAGACATATTCAACAATATGGTGCTCGAATTTCTTGCCAGTACCTTCCTTAGGATTGGGTCCGTGCATATGAAGTCCAATGATTCGATGAATTCGAGCAGCATCAATTTGTATGCGACCTTGGAGCCATAAGCACCCATCATGAATGAGCGCCAGAAGCTTTCAAACAACTAGGTTGGTGATGTTGTATCGACCAAAGTGGGCAGCAGGTTCAAGATTCCTGACCCGACTAATCCTTTGACCCATGGCATTGGCTCCACCTTTAGTACAGCGTCCTCGAGTACCCGCTCCAGGTATAGCTCTAGGGCTAACGAAGGGAAGGCGTCCAGGTTCCCCAGGTCGTGGTCATCAAATTTTATATGGGGGAGGTGGCTGAACATTCCTCCCAGCTGGGGCACTTCTTCTGGGACCAGAGGCATCTGAAGGTAGGCGTTGATGATATCAACGTTGGGGATGAATGTTGCTATCTTGTGTGGCCTAACATAAGGTGTTAACCACAGTAGTGGGGTCACCTACAGTCCTTCTTCAGTAAGCTCCATTGGGCACTGGGATGAAATAGGCAATCGCTCCTTAGGCGCTTTCTGAGGGGAACGCCTAATCTGAGGGGAAGTACGAGGCTTCCCGCCAGCCCACTTTGCCTGCTTTAATTTTTCTTTTCCCTTCCTCTTTTTCGGGGTTGAGATGATTTCCTCTACTTTAGTGGTTACTTCCAAGACCTCATCAGATCCTATTTCCTCAGACATAATGGTAGGTAGAGGCTCATTAGGGTTTGTAGTATTCATCCTTGCTCGGAAGATGAACTCGGTGTTGCTAATGTCAGACGTCGTAGCTCGCTCAGTCATGCAGAAAACAAGTAGACAAATGAGATGATATATATCGAAATGGTCGAGGCGCGAGAAATTTGGACAGCAATTCAATCCTGTAGAACTAACAGTTCTCATCTTATAGCCTTGGAGAGGGAAAAATATCTTGTTTAGCCTTAACTTCATTTCATCATTATGGGAACGGTAAAAAATACTCGTAAATCGCCACATTAATTGCTAATTACCCATTTCGTCGAACGGGAGGTGCAACTTTCCATGCTCCTGCTCTGTGTCAACGACTAGTTATTTCCACCACGCATAACACCTGCGCTTGTATCGCACCCACCTATATCTCCAGTTCCTGACTAGGTACACGCAACATCCATTATATAGCTACTCTGACCATATAGTCATTTGGCCAGCACCGAGGAGTCCTTTTAGGGCTTCAACTGACTCGCATTAACATATCCTAGCAGAGAGTCACTGCACAACGTAGCCAACTTGACCGAACCACCTCTCGTAATTTCCTTTACCATATATGGGCCTAGCCAATGTCGTCGGAACTTCCCCAGGTGTCTCACAAACTAGCTATCGTACAATAGTACCAATTCCTCCTCCATAAAGACCTTCTGCCAAATATGTCAATCATGCCAATATTTTTCCTGTGCCTTCTAAACTTTTTGGTGGAATTGGGCAATGAGACAGTCTTCTTCCAGGGCCACTAGTAGCGCCGAGCGTTCCTCCATGATGTTTGCCATTTTATGATGGCCGAGATGCGCAGGCTGGGAATGATGTATTCCATAGGCAGGATAGCCTCCTTTCCATAAACCATTCTGAAGAGTTTCCTTCCTGTGAGATTCTTACATGTAGTCCTGTAGGCCTAGAGTACAGAGGGGATGCACACATCCCAATCATTTCGTTTTGCGTTACAGACCTTGGTGAGTGCATGTTCCAAAATTTTATTAAATGCTTCTATGGTCCCATTTGCCTATGGATGATATGGGGTACTCTTTGCATGGTGAATTTGGAACTCCTCAGTCAGAGCCTTAATATTTTCATTAACGAAATGCGTACCTCTGTCACTCATCAAGTTCTTCCGACACCCAAACTTGGTCAGCATATTTTCAAAGATGAAGTGTGCCGCCATATCTGCACTGCAATCCTTGACAGCTTTGGCTTCTGCCCACCTGGTGACGTAGTCTATGGCGGTAATAATATACCGAGCACTAGTATTCTTCCCTGGGGGATTAATGGGGTCAAAAAAGTTGATGGACCATTTTTTGAATGCTTGTAGGGCCATCTACGGTTGCAAGGGCATCTCATCCCGTTGGGAGCGATTTTCGATTCGTTGGCACACACCGCAGGCTTGAAAATACATGTGAGCATCAGCGTGCAGTGTGGGCCACCATAGCCCAGCCCATAGTACCTTCTATGCAATGGTTTTACCCACGTAATGTCCTCTCACAACTCCTCCGTGGGCTTCAGCCAAGATAGCCTGTCTCTTGTGTTCCAATACGTACCTTCATAGTACCTCATCCACCCCTAGCTTGTATAGTTGTCCTACAATGATAGTGAAGTCAACTGCACGAGCGACCAGTTCCTTTCTCTGTGGTACTAAATAGCCATCGAGGGCCTTACCTATGGTCAAGAAGCGGATGATATCGGCAAAGTGCTCATCAATTACCTTAACAAAAAACCGTTGCACATCAGGAAACCCATCATCCAAGTTAGTCGGCTCTTCCCCATTCTTGATCCCGAAAAAATGATCTGGTTTGACATTCAACCTCCCTGGTTTGACGATGATTTAAAAATAATATTCCTGAAATAGTAGCAACCACCAACAGATTCCCCCCCCCCCCCCAACACAGGCTTATTAACAAGATATTCAAATCCGAGTGATATGTGAACATCTTGAAGTGCCCTCTGAGTAAATAATGCCTGTAATTTTGTAAGGCATATACCATTTTCCATGGTAGAATAGTTACGCTCTGCGTTCGAAAGCTTCCTACTAGGCCACCGTGTGATCAATATCCCCTTCTCCATGCTGCACCAAGAAAACTCCCAAGGCAATCCCTGATGCATCTACGTGGACATGGAAGATCTTTTCCCAGTCGGGGAATATCAGGATAGGTTCAGTCGCCATAATTTATTTTAGTAGCTCGAAGCTTTTCTAGCATTCATCATCCCAAAAGAACAACACATCCTTTTTCAGCAATTTTCCATCAGAGCGGTGATCAAAGCGTACCCCTAGATGAATTTTTTGTAGTAACATGTGTGGCCGAGGATGGAGTGCAACTGTTTTTCAGTGGTTTTAACTGCCAAGTTGATGATAATCATGATCTTGGCTGGGTCAACCATCAATCCCTGCTGGCATACTACGTGTCCTAATAGAATCCCGAATGGGACACATAAGATGCATTTCTTGATGTTTAGTGAAATTTGGTGTTTCCTGCAGGCATCCAACATCATGTGCAGATTATATACATGGTTCTTTACTAATCCAAACACCGTCCAGCCATCAGAATAGACTTATAGGAACTTGTGAATTAATTCTTTGAATACGACTACAAAAACGCGTGAAAATATGGCAAGGGAATTCTTTAATCCAAAGGGCATGACATTGTAGTGAAATGAGCCCCACTCCATTGTGAAAGTTGTCTTGTTGCGATCTTCAAGTGCGATGCATATCTGATGGTACCCAAAAAAACCCATTAGTAAATGAATAAGCTTCTTGACCCCCCACATTATCTAGGAATTCATCGGAGAATGGTGTGGGGAACGTATCATGTACACAGACGTCATTTAACTTGTGTAGGTCAACGCAGATCCTTATCTCTCCTTTAGTATTCTTTCCCTGGACCACCATGGGACTTACCCAATCTGATTGTTCTATTGGTTCAATGATACCTGCGTCCACCATTTTCTCGATTTCCTCCTTAACTTTTTGTTTGTATTTCGGATTCAGGCGATAGGGTCGTTGTTTGACCGGCCACACATCTGGCTTCAACGTAATCCTAATAAATCCCATTTCCCCTACGATCCCCTTAAGTTCAAAGAACTTGGTCGGGAACAGATCTTGATATTTAGATAGAAACTCTACAAACTTTCCCACCATGCCATCATCCCAGTAATCCCCAATATTGGCCATCTTGGGCTGCTCTTGCGTGCCAATATTGATTTCCTTTAGTTTCAGAGGTTTGGTGACATCAATTTCTTGTAGCAACGGACCTAAAATGACTCGTTCTCCTTCTGATTCTTTGATAAGAATATTCTGAGGATCTTCATCGCAGGCTTCTATTGACATGCTTCTAAAGTTTATGATGTCCTGTAGCTGCGCATCCCAGGCTGGCGTAGCATGTTCCTACTCAGGGCAGGACTTATTGAAGACCAGATCATCTATATCCTATAGGGCTTCGTCAAGTTGATCAATGCCTCTCGTTATTCCAAACGTCATGAAAAATTCTTTAGCCATTGTACTCCAATGCCGGGTACATTGATGTAGTTCTATGTCTAAATACCAGGTGGTAGGGATTGGTCCTAATGTGTGAATAAATCTATGGACCCATTCATTCCCTGTGCCATCATTCCCTACTTCTTACCAGAGAGACACGTGTCAGTGCGGATCCCCTCACCCCGAGAAAAGTTCTATTAGTGGTCTAATTGGTACGTGGAATCATAAGTTCATCATCCTTCAGGATTTCCCCCAGTCCCATAAAGCTCCTTTATGATTTTCCCACCAGCACGCAGAGGTTTCACGCATGGCCAAGTCTAGGTCCAAAAATCTCCGCTCCTTAGGGACGTTTTCTTCTATTGCTTCAAGGAAATTTTCAACATTACCAGAGCCATCAAAGTAGGGTAGTTCTCTTACCTCTAAAGAAATACATCGGAAGCTTTTCGTGGCCTTAAGACACCTTAGTGTAGACACATTGTGCAACCAGTTTTTCCAGTTTTCTACTCTCTGTTTGAATCGGATAAGCTCTCGCTATCATTTTCCAAACATAACATGTTGTTAGCCGTGGGGTTGATCCAGTTGTCGTCCCGTGCGGTCAGTTTGTATATGTGATCGACATCTTCTTCCTCCCGTATTGATTCAGTGTACCACTCGCCTTCTACTGGGTCCAACGAGACTATCACCTTTGTGCCTTTGTTTTAAAAAATCATGATCCTTATTTTTATATTAATGATACCTCCCATATCTATAGTCCAATCCAAACCCAAGAGCACAGGATAATGGTTCGTGTCATCTACTCTCTGGATTACCTCAAAATTAGCGTAAACCTTAACACCTACAATATCTACCACCATCTTCATTAATATTCCCAATGGGATAATCTTCTACTAATTAGCCATCCATAGTTGAATAGTCGACCATTACAGCTTAGGTTCTCCCATTCGTTCCCAGGTCTACTTGGGTAGGACGTTAGCATATAAGTCTAAGTCAAGGATAACTTGGTCCATTTCGTAGGCTCTAATTTGTGCGGTCATACACATTTCTCATCCTGTCTTTTTTTGTTTTGTATATCTTGTTCAAAGTTTTAACCTCGAGCTGCCCTTTCTGCGCAGTTATCTCTTAGGGCTTAGAGATTTTCTACGGCCTTCTGGTTACACAAAAACTTCATGCATGCCTAGAGGAATGGTTTAACTACTTCATCTGCTTATGGATCTATTGCACCCTTCGCATTGGGTGTTTCATTTTTTTTCATCTCCCTCTGGGCTTCGATGAAGGTTTCTTTTTCCTTTTTTAGGTCTAAACCTTCCAATTTTTCCTTAGCCTTTCGAATTAACGATTCAGTTTCAACCTTATCTTCAACTCCTCTGGTGGAAATGTCATTGTGCGTGATTACATTGATACATGGCCCATTTTCCTGTGGTTCTACCTTAACCCTTTGCACATTCTGCGTAGGTGTCTACTGCTTCTCTTGCATTTTCGCCATTAGTACCAGACAGTCTTCAACGACGTGATCGAACTATTAGTAATATCTACAAGACTAGCGTGCCGAGTTCAGGAAATCTCGTGCGAAATTTCCTACATCGCGATAGATGTAACAGATAAGTTGTGTATGTCCTTGACCAGCACTCCCCCCTCTCCCTCCTCCCCTTCCTCTTGTGCGGGGTTCCCCCCATCTCGAAGGAGAGAGTGGTGATGAGGGGTCTACCTGCACCCTGTATAAATTTCCCCTATCTACCATGAGGTCAAGGGTTTCGTAGTTTTTCTCATCGTGACCCATAGATGAGCATAATATGCACCACTGTTGTTTCAATTCTGGAACATAAGCACCCAACCGTCGTCAATGATCTGTATCATGTCTTCCTACCACCCGACAGTCAGCACACCATAGCATAGGACTGTAAGGGCCAACCATTTCCCTAGGTCATAGAGGGCTTGGTCCCCCAACCTGCATGTATTCTGATAACAAAGGGCATTGATCCTTAGTGTGACCCGAAACCTTACAACGTATGCACCAGACGTCTAGGCTGGCTTTCTTACCGTGATCGTTTTTCAAGCTCTGAATTTATAAGTGCATTGCCTCTAGCTGGTTCAGGGTCTGTAGGGCTGTGAACTGCGTATCATCCCTTGGTGCAACTTATAATTTCATGGCTATTTCCAGAGCTTCCTCTTGGGAGCCTATCTTTTGCTATCCCATGGGCCC
Organism: Pinus albicaulis; assembly: GCA_034641835.2. Lineage (NCBI taxonomy): Eukaryota > Viridiplantae > Streptophyta > Pinopsida > Pinales > Pinaceae > Pinus > Pinus albicaulis. The sequence continues at coordinate 494,175,159 of CM076583.1, forward strand.
GCACAAGTGTGGTAATAGTATAGTGATAAACCATTCTTTGTGCTTCTTATATTCATAGAAAAATCCCCCATTGCTAATAACCTTTTTTAACCATTGGTCAGCTTCTTATACGGACTCTATAGGTCCCTACTTAAAGTCCTTTAGTTCGACTATACATTGAGCGTATGAATTAGGCTTCCAAAATTGTTTTTTTAGGGTCTTTAAAATATCCTGTATGGATGTGTTCATGTGTTGACCAATATATCCCATAAACCAATCCAGGGCCCTCCCCTCGAAGGCTATGGATAGGTGCTCTCGTTTTATAGCATCATTGTTAACATTTTCACGGTCCATATAGTCTCTGCTATGAACCAAAATCGATCCATTTCCTTGTCCCCTATGCCCTTAAAGGTAGGAAGCTTCATGTGTGTAGCCATGTCATCCTCTAGTGGTGGTGGAGGAGGTGTAGGAGAGTTCTTATCCTTGTGCAGTTTCGATGGAGGTGTGGCCGGGGGGCTGGTTCCACTTTGCGCAACCCCTCGTTGGTTAAGATTATATGATTCCCTTAAGGGACTATATACCAATCTGTCACCTTCTTGATTAACCTGGTAGTATTTACCGCTTCATGTCATGCTCCCACTCTAATCGAAGGTCATTCATTCGGTGTGGCCACAGAAGACACCCTTTTCACTCAATATCATCTTAATCAACAACGACAAGGTTTTTAGGAACTTACCTCTAAATCCCTTGAAGAACCTTCGTTCTTCTTCCAAATATGACACAAATTGATCTACAACAAATTCTGTCACAAATGTGCCCAATATGCTCTCAACCTAATGATCCACAGTTCTGGTAATCTTATTATCATTATTTTCTAATTGTCGTATCAATTCAGGGGTCCACTGTGTGACCCAATCGTCCTTCCAGCAAGTTTGAAATTCCACCACTCTTGGACACTTAGAGCTTCTTGTAGCACTCTTGGAGATTCTATCATACTTGGATTTTTTTAGCAATAAGGCAAAGGAAGAGTAGGAGAGTTCAAGAGGACATTGGGGTTAGCAGCTACATCAGGTTTTTATTGCAGGTACTGAGTAGCATGTTTGATTTCCTCACTATTTTTGGCATGCATGGCATATGCATGTGGTTTCTTGGTGTAATATTCCTAAATTAGCATGCAGCTAATTGGAATATTAATTTTTCTATTGACATTTAGTTAGATGAATAAATGTGTAGGGAGGCCCATAAATATTTTAAGTAGGCATAAAATCCCTCTTAATGTGAAAAGGGATCATATTCATAGCTGGATAAAGCACCCTCATGTGTGAACAAGGGCTAATGCATGTGGACAAGGTTAAGTTTGACCAAGTCAACAACGTTGGTATGGGAGGAGTGGATCATCAATAGAGACAACACAGTGTGAATGGGAGGAAGATTACATGATGGTGGAAACCCTAATGAGTGGGACCCAAGGTGAGAAGGCTCACATTTTTTTATAAGGAGGGAAAGGCACCATAGTGAGGCATGTTTTTTATTATTGATTTTATGGTCTGCATGACTATTTGCATTCTTTAGCTGTTTAGTTGAGATTGATGTGATGTTTAGAACCGGGTGTTATCGAGTGGGAATCCCATATCCTTCCTTGAGAGGCCTCTTGGGGAAACATTGTACCATAATTTCCACTATTAGGCTTCAGGCCAAGCTTCAGTCTCCAGCTACATCACAGTTTCTGCATATTATTGTGTTGTGTTGCAGGGTGTTGCAGTGGAGGGTTGAGAAACCCACTTCCGGAGCTAGTTTTTCAGAGGAGGAAACATTCTTCTCTTTGGGAGGTCAGCAAGGGAGGTTATTGAACTTTCTTTCACATCTTGGCACCAGGACAACATATTCCCATCATCTACAGTGCAACATCCCTCTTTGACCATGTTATTTCAGTGAGCATTTGCAGTGGGGGTTTCAGTGCCTGATTTGGAGGGTGAGATATTTAGTGTTAGGATCAGCCTTTCACTTGAAGGATCTATTGGAGTAGATATACTCATTATGTGTCTTATCTAAAACCATCCTCATCCAGTTATTCAGTAGCAACTACTATTCATCCTTAGGGTTGCATTCCAACATTTTGGTAGTTTTGTATATTTCAGGAAACCCTTCCCGGGTTGTCTTGGAAATGTGTTTGGGAGCTTAGATCTCTACTCTCGGCACTTTATGAGCCATATATTTGCAGATCTATATTATTGTACATTTCTAGTAGCATTATATCATCTAAAATTGTGTTTTACTTGTCCTTTGGCATTCTGCTATGTAGCAACATTTCATATTTGTTATATGCATTCATGGGAGGCTTGCTTTCCTTGATTATTTGAGTTGTGCCCACTTCTATTGGATTTATTTGTTGTTGATTTACATAGTAAAATGAATTCATGGTTGTCATACATGTTGGTATAACGTTATTCATTGTTATTTCCAGCTTTTTGTTCATATATTGTTGCTTCCCCATTTGGGAATATTACAATGGTATCAGAGCATAATCTTGGCTCATCCTGTGAGTTTCAAGCCAATATGCTATAAGAAGAAGAAGAGCAGAAAACGAGGTATAAAAATTATAGAAGGAATGATCCTTGTCCCGTCACTTTTTAGATCTATGAAGAACCTCCCCAAGGAGGTCAAGCAGATGAAATAGGAGAGATGCAATGAAACCTTTAAAGGGATTTAAGAAGAGGAAGGTCCATGTACTTCCTATCATCGGAAGAAAGAACCGGTGTTGCATAGAACTCCGAAGCAATATAATATTCCCTTATCTTTTGAGGAATAAGACAAGAGGCATGAATATGGAGGGCACTTGGAGCATGAAATTCTAAGTGAATACCTGGCATAATATAAGTCTCAACCTATAGCTTTGAAGGAGACTCTAACTCTCCCATAGTTCATTCAGCTAGAATAAGAAAGGAGACCTTGCAGCAATAGGAAAATAAAGGGAAATGATTTCTATTGTCTACCTTAGATGGATCATCCACATGTACAGCAAGGGCCTGGGGAATGAATTTAGATGCATTCTTCCTACTACATCCAGTGGTATAAATAGAAGTTGTTGAGATTGCAGCGCTGCACCTTGAGGGTGAAGAAAAAATTTGGTGGTTCAGCCATTTGAGTCATGCAAGAGTGACTGCATTTGTAGATTTTACTCAAAGGTTGATCAAGAAATTTGACAAGAAGAAATATGATAAGAGGCCTTCACCACCACTTTCTGCAGGAGCACTTGCATCAGGAGAAATAACACTTGCACCTTTGCAAAGTGGTCTTGATCTCTTGAATTTTGAGCCCCATGCACTATTCTAGAGATGCATGAGGAGGAGGAGATGTGTACCAGTGCTAATACAACCATAGAGGAGCAACCATCATCATCAATAGTTGGGGAAGTCATCACACCTGAGGAAGGAACCCTTGTAGCAGTACAAGATGTTCCCAAGCTTTACCAAGGTATGCATATGTTTCCACTTTCTGTTATTTCAGCACATCTTATGAAGGGTTGTGGGAATATGCCATTGCATGACCAAGGGTCAAAGCATATTGCTGATTTGGAGTAGCAGACTATCACTGTGTTGAGTAACCCTAAGTTGTTCAAGGAGGGGATAAACAATCATCCTAGTTATTCATTATTTAGATGCACACAACTCCTGGGGTTGGACTGAGGATTCCTGGAGGATACGATGAGCATTTTCCTAACAACCCAATGCAGAACTATATGTTCAGCATTAGGCATGAGCATGAGACAAAAAAAACACCATTATGGAGATCAATAGCGCTGTCATTGAGTATCAGTGATGAGTTGGGCGCCCAACTATTATTAGAGCATTCTAATGACCATTACACTTGTGTGACATTGGATGAGCAGATGATTGATGAGAGACATCTTGTCTTTCATCATTGTGATGGATCTTTCATGATGAGCATTGTACAACTCTATAATAATACTTTACCTTCAGCATACTTGGATCCTTATGGATTCAATATGGTCATTGGTGAGTGGTCTTAACTTGAATATCTCCAAGAGGTTGCATTTCAACATCCCATGAAATGCAAAGATGGAAATCTGATTTGGGAGGATGATGTTCTCCATTGGAGGAGTACCAATATGGAGCATGGTAGGAGACACCCACATTTGGATGAAGGGGTGTGGATGGTAAGCAAGAGGTTGGTGAGTCACCTTCATATCTATGACACAGGGCAGCAGGATGCATGGCTGCATTGGCCACTCTTGAAATATTTTGGCGATCATATGACATATCCTTATTCTAAGGATATGTTGGGGGGTGTAACTTGTCTTGGAACTTTCCTCACATGGCAGCAAGGAGTTTGGGTGCATTGTGTTGATATGAAATTCTTCATGTCAATCATCATATTTTCACTTCATAATTTTCATGATGGAGGTGTGAGGGGGCAGCAAGAGCTATTTTTGTTGTGGCTACTCTTGGGAGAGTGTGGGAAGAATTTCTGCCATACTTGGCATGATATTTCAGAAGAAAGGGATGGCACAATCAAAGTGCAAAGAGGCTACCCTTTAGCATTGGAGGATCAGGAGGAACTTCCACATAGGAAGTAGACTCCCACACATAGCAACATGATGGTGGATGACTTTGGCATATGGCATGCCAAATAATGGAGTCATGGAGTGGCAAGAGCCTTATCACTAAGTCCAACAACACTGTTACTTGGGAGTATGCATCTATTGATGGAGTGTTCTAAGGGGAGCATGCATCTCTTCATTTTTCAGATATTTATGAGGATATTCTCTTGGGAGGGCTCATCTATGGACCTCACTTTCAACCTACTCACTATGCAATGTAAGAAATGTGTTTTTGTACTTATTGATCATTTCATAAAATATTTTCATCTTCTCACCATTTATGTACAGTGCATTGCTCCACAAGAGGGCAGGATTATCTTTGGGTTTCATGGTCACTTTAGGACCAACATTTGTGATGGATATAACTTTTATTTTCATGACCTTGGAAAAGTATGGTGGTTTTCTTATTATGCCCTACTGATATATAATGCCATTTACTACCTCATAGTAGATGAGCAACTACTTGTTGGAAGAAAACTTGTCACATGATGTTCTGAAATAGCAGTTGGTAAAATCGTGCTCTATCCACTGGAGAAATCATTGGTATCATCCAAACTTGCACATAACCTTCAGCACTTTTCTGATTTGGATACCATATGGTGATGAAGTACCACTCACTTTGCATGGGATGGTTTGGGCCAGCATGATTCATGACTCTAGAGAGAGGATCTTTGAAGATCCGGCCTTTTTCTTGCCTCTTGAGGGAAACATTATGGAAGCCCAAAATCAACAGCTATTGTACACTTATCATAAGTGGAGAGAGAGAGACAGCATGGGGTAGGCCATTTTGTCTACCATGTTCAGTTATGCAACCCACCTACATTGCAGGAGCCAAAGGTGGAGGAGAATTTTCATGAGTTACCATTTTTGGGGGTGGCTCATTTTGTATGGATGATAGTTTGGGGATGGGAGGTTCACATGGGAATGATAGTTCCCAACATATTTCAGATTCCATGCCTCAAGAAATCCTATAGAAAACACATTGTCGCCTCCATGGACGTTTTACTTCTACATGATGATAACTATTTGGGTTGGTTACCAAAAGCTAACTTACTTACTTGGGAGGGGCAACTTGGAGATTTATTGATAAGACAACATCTTGTTCCTTGGAGGATTTTATCATATGAGTATGATGCAGAAGGAGGAGAGGAGGCTCTTTAGTTCTATCCTTACAGTTGCTTGAGGACAAGCAACATTTGGGAGGGGAGGACTATAATATTTCTGAATTAGCATGCAACTAATTGGAATTTTAATTTTTCTCTTTACACTTAGATGAATAAATGGGTAGGGATTCCCATAAATATTTTAAGTAGGCATAAAATACCTCTTAATGTGAAAAGGGATCATATTCATAGCTGGATAAAACACCCTCATGTGTGAACAGGGGCTAATGCACGTGTACAAGGTCAAGTTTGACCAAGTCAACAACACTAGTATGGGAGGAGTGGATCGTCAATAGAGACAATGCAGTGTGAATGGGAGGAAGATTCCATGATGGTGGAAACCCTAATGAGTGGGAACCAAGGTGAGAAGGCTCACATTTTTTTATAAGGAGGGCATGGAAGCCATAGTGAGGCATGTTTTTTATTACTGATTTTATGGTCTGCATGACTTTTTGCATTCTTCAGTTGTTTAGTTGAGATTGTTGTGCTGTTTAGCACCAGGTGTTACAGAGTGGGAATCCCCTCTCATCCCTTTAGAGGCCTCTTGGGGGATAATTTTACCATAATTTCCACTATTAGGCTTCATTCCAAGCTTCAGTCTCCAACTACAATGCAGTTTCTGCAGAGTACTGTGTTGTGTTGCAGGGTGTTGGAGTGGAGGGTTGAGAAACCCACTTTCAGAGCTAGTTTTTCAGAGGAGGAAGAATTCTTCTCTTTGGCAGGTCAGAAAGGGAGTTTATTGAGATTTCTTTCACATCTTGGCACCAGGCCAACATATTCCCATCATATACAGTGCAACATCCCTCTTTGACTGCATTATTTCAGTGAGCATTTGCAGTGGGAGTTTCAGTGCCTGATTTGGAGGGTGAGATCTTCACTGTTAGGATCAACCTTTCACTTGAAGGATCTATTGGAGGATAATTATTCATTATGTGTCTTATCTACAACCATCCTCATCCATTTATTCAGTAGCAGCTGCTATTCATCCCTAGGGCTGCAATCCAGCATTTTGGTATTTTTGTATATTTCAGGAAACCCTTCCCGAGTTGTCTTGGAAATGTGTTTGGGAGCTTAGATCTCTACTCCCAACACTTTATGAGCCATATATTTGCATATCTATATTATTTTACATTTCTAGTAGCAGTGTATCATCTAAAACTACACTGTACTTTTCCTTTGGCATTCTGTTATGTAGCAGCATTTCATATTTGGCATATGCATTCATGGGAGGCTTGCTTGCCTTGATTATTTGAGTTGTGCCCACTTCTATTGGATTTATTTGTTGTTGATTTACATAATAAAATGGCTCCATGGTTGTCATACATGCTGGTATAACGTTATTCATTGCTATTTCCAGTTTTTTGTTCATATATTGCTGCTTCCCCATTTGGGAATATTACACTTGTTCATGATCTTTCATTGGCATAGAGGATTTCCTAGATTGATAGTATTTTTTCCTAGCCTTGTCATTTCCTGGATAGTCATGATGTTGTGGGTTTTACTTGTGTTTCCTGGTTGGTTTTCATGTTTCTTTGGATGTGGGTTGATATATTAGTTCTTGGAAGCCTTGGTGGACAAATGCTTTCGAAGCCCTGTAACAACTTGGGTTGAGTTACTATTCCTAGAAGCATTGGTTGGAAAAACACTCTTGAATCACTTGGTGGGTTGAGTTACTTATCTCGGAAACCCTATTTTTACAAACTCTCTAGAAGCCCAGAGAAATTTTTGGGTTCAGTTACTAGTCCTAGAAGCCATGGTTGGAACAAACACTTTGGAGCCCTGGACAACTTGGGTAGAGACTAATCTGGTGATGGTTAGTGATCTTTGACCATGACATGGAATCACTGGATGAGGGTTGAGATAGTTTTACATCTTCAAGCCATGGTTTGGTTTTGATTGATGTGTTTTATGAGATCCCACATTCATGCTTGGAATATGGCATGGGGGTGACTAGCTAAAGAGATATTTTGGCTCAGCCATGTCTATGGTCAAGTGGAATGTATAAGTCCCAGACTTGGTTGCATTTTTCTTATGGAAATAAGAGCTCTTTTCCTCTTGTATTAATGGGTAAATATGATTGTTATTATGTGGCTTATATGGTTGTTATATTCTTGTCATTTATGTTTTATATGTTGTCTATGAATGTGTTCTATGACAATGATGATGTATGGCTCTCATCATGTTTTGATTTGTAAATGAATGAACAATGAATATATGACCTAATAGATGATAATGCAGTTATTTTGATGAGTCGAAAATGCTTCTTAGAGATTCTTAGATAAGTATGAGACCCCTATGCTTAGATCTGTTGTTTAAACCTGTAAATTACATAATTGTGACATGTTTGATGAAATTCCTGTCATGCCTATTAGGGGTTCAGTCAAGTCCTTGTTCAATTAATTGCACTTGTATCACTATTTTTCTATTATCTTTCATTCCTGAAGTGTCATGGAGTTATGGGTGAAGACCTAAGCCCTTGGCCTGAAAAAGTGGCACATAAATTGGGGTCGTAGACTCAAAAATAATGGGAAAAGTCCCCAGTTGTAAGAATACCCATGTTGTGCGAGCGACTAGATATTTCCAGTCACACTCTTTGCCATCCCAAGGGAGATATTGGGGGATCGATGCATGAAAATCTTAGCTTGATTCAGGGGATAGCCTCCTGAAATGTTGGGATAGCTCATGGGTGTCCTATAGTATGTTCAGAAGGTTTGTGTTGTTGCGTGGTGCCAGTTGCACTTCCTTAAGGATACCTAGGAGGTTAAATAATATCATAGTAACTCTTCGTCACATGTTTACCTCGGTTGGCTGATTCCTTGGGTAGATGTGGGAGGAGGATGTTACATTAAGAATTTCTTGACTAAGTTGTTTAACTGCATAACACGTGTTTGGTTGTGTGTTCACCAAATACATGGGTGAACCCACAAGACGCCTGTAGATAGTGGCCTCCACCTCCTCACCTAAAGTGGCATCCTCTTTCCTCCAACTACCTACTAGAGGGATATCCATGGCTTTGCAAATCTTCATGTGGAACTTCTTTAGTATCTCATTGGCATACTTTCCTTCAGAGAAAAACAGTTCCCCATCTCCATTCCATACCTCCAAACCGAGGAAATAATGCATGAGTCCCATGTCCTTCATCTCGAATTCTCTTGTAAGATCCTCTTTGCAATATCTGATCAACTTCTCCCCACCGGTTAAAATAAAATCATCGACATTAATACTATAATAAAATATTTACTTTCAACAACAATATGGTAAAGGTTTGCATTTGCTTCAATTTTGGTGAAGCTAACCTAGTGAAATAGTTGTTGATCCTGGCGTACCAATCACGGGGTGCTTGTTTGAATCTATACAATGCTCACTTGAGTATTCACATATGTGAATCTCTGTTGAAGGTCTAAAATCCTTCTGGTTGTTCAATGTACACCTCCTCCTTAGTCATTCCATTGAGGAATGTTGTCCTCACATCCATCTAATGGATCTTCCATCCCATTTTTGTTGCATGTGCTAGAATCGATCTTATTAAAGAGTACCTTGCTACTGGATAAAAGGTCTCCTCATAATCAATTCCCTCCACCTGAGAACCCCTTGGCCACAAATCTGGGCTTTTGTTTCTTGATGATTCCATCTGCTACTTGATTCACCTTGTAGATCCACCTCGAACCTACCACTGACTTCTTCTCTTGTCTTGGGACCACTTCCCAAATATTTTTTTTATTATGGAATCATATTCTTCTCCCATGACATCAACCCATACTAGCTTCTTCATTGCTTCCTTAAATGAGGGTATTTTTGTCTCAACTAGCTCACTCATCAAAGCCATGTACCCAATGTACTGATCTAGTGACCTCCTCTGCCTGCGTTGTGATGTGGGTTCTCCCACATTCTCTCTATCATCATGCAATAATATTTTAGCTTCCCTAGTGTGCTTCCTTCCATCTATGGATGTCTCTGCATGAGTGGCTGCTTCTACTCTCTACTCCTATGCTTGTGGCTTCTCCACAACACCCTGAGGTTCTTACTTTGGAGCTAAAATCTCCTCATTTTCATGCAACTCAAGCTCCCTATCAAGGGAACATCTCATGGCCTTCTCTTCATCTAAATTCACATCTCTAAGAACAATTGTCATCCTATGAGATGGAAAGTACACCCGATAGTTGTGAGGTGCATCAATGTACCCCACAAATATGCCCAAATCTATTGTCAGTTATAGATTTTCCTTTCATCCTTGGAAACATGACAATAAATTGATTAACCAAAGATATTGAAGTGTGACACATTTGGATTCTTCCCTAAAAAAGATTCTTCTGGTGTACTCATCCCCAGAATATGGTGAGGACTCTTGTTCTGCACATATACCATTTTTTTTCATGCTTCATCCCATAAGTGCAATGGTAGGCCTTGATCATGAAACATTTCCCATGCAGCTCCATACTACCTTTTTTCTTCATTTCAACAACCCCATTCTGTTGTGGGTTATGGGGTGCTATTAACTTCCGTCGAATGCCTTCTTTTGCACATAATTTCTTGCACTCATTTGACACATATTCTGCACCGTTATCTCTTTTAGGATCCTTCACTTTCCTGCTAGTGTCTTTCTCAACAAGTTCTTTAAATTCACAAAATTTGGAGAATTTCTGGTCTTTCTTCTGCATGAATAATATTCAACACTTACGTGAGAAATCATCTACAAATATAGCATAATACATGTAATGGAGACTGTCAAGAAAGGTCCACACACATCTGAGTGAACTCGTTCAAGGACCACTTGCACTCTATTTTACTTATCATGAAAGGTGGATTTGGTGTACTTTCCCAGTGTACACCCTTTGCATGTATCTCTTTTATCTAGTGTACCCTTGGGAATTCTTGTAGAAATTTGTTGCATGATATTCAAAGCTCCATGGTGCAAATGGCCAAGTCACCTATGTCATAATTCATCAATGTCTCCCATTTTGTTGCATGCTTCATCCCATAAGTGCAATGGTAGGCCTTGATCATGAAACATTTCCCGTGCAGATCCATACTACTTTTTTTCTTCATTTCAACAACCCCATTATGCTGTCGGTTATGGGGTGCTATTAACTCCTGTCGAATGCCTTCTTTTGCACATAATTTCTTGAACTCATTCGACACATATTCTCCACCATTATCGCTCTTAGGAGCCTTCACTTTCCTGCTAGTGTCTTTCTCAACAAGTTCTTTAAATTCACAAAATTTGGAGAATTTCTAGTCTATCTTCCGCATGAAGAATATTCAACACTTACGTGAGAAATCATCTACATATATAGCATAATAATTGTGCTTGGACATGGAGGCTATCAAGAAAGGTCCACACACATCTGAGTGAACTCGTTCAAGGACCGCTTGCACTCTATTGTCCTTATCATGAAAGGTGGCTTTGGTGTACTTTCCCAGTGTACACCCTTTGCATGTATCTCTCTTATCTAGTGCACCCTTGGGAATTCTTGTAGAAATTTTTTGCATGATATTCAGAGCTCCATGGTGCAAATGGCCAAGTCACCTATGTCATAATTCATTAATGTCTCCCATTTTGTTGCATGCTTCATCCCATAAGATGGTAGGCCTTGATCATGAAACATTTCCCATGCAGCTCCATACTAATTTTTTTCTTCATTTCAACTACCCCATTCGATTGTGGGTTATGGGGTGCTATTAACTCCCGTCGAATTCCTTATTTTGCACATAATTTCTTGAACTCATTCGACACATATTCTCCACCGTTATTTCTCTTAGGATCCCCCACTTTCCTACTAGTGTCTTTCTCAACAAGTTCTTTAAATTCACAAAATTTGGAGAATTTCTGGTCTTTCTTCTACATGAAGAATATTCAACACTTACGTGAGAAATCATCTACAAATATAGCATAATACCTGTGCTTGGCCATGGAGGCTGTTAAGAAATGTCCACACACATTTGAGTGAACTCGTTCAAGGAATACTTGCACTCTATTGTCCTTATCATGAAAGGTGGCTTTGGTGTACTTTCCCAATGTACACCCTTTTCATGTATCTCTCTTATCTAGTGAACCCTTGGGAATTCTTGTAGAAATTTGTTGCATGATATTCAGAGCTCCATGGTGTAAATGGCCAAATCACCTATGTCATAATTCATCAATGTCTCGACTTTTCACCTTCTCTTCTTTTGTGCTCAAAGCAACACAATCTTCTACATAAAATTTGTAGAGGTTCTTCACCTGAACCCCGATTTTCTTCACTTGTCCCGTGGCAATGTGACAAAGGAAAGACTTTTCTTTGCTAAATATCACATCGCAACCATGATATTCCAACATTGAAACTAAAACTAAATTCTTCTTTAGACATGGAACATACATGAAATCTTTCAATGTGAGAGGAGAACCATACTCCCTCTAAAAAGTAATTGTATTGATACTAGACGAGTTATACCTTCCTTCATCTCCCATCTTGATGTGCATCTGGAGGTCCTTCTCCTCCAAGTCACTAAAAAAATATTTGTTGCATTTCATATGGAATGAGATTCCACTATCCAGATACCACACACTAACCATCACCAATGTCACCATGCATGCAATGAGGGTGAAATCCAACTCGAATTGTGAAGCTAGATCTTCACTTGCTGCTCCTCCTAAGGGATTATTTTCGGCATTTTTGTGCAGACACTTCATGGAAAAGTATTTCAGCTCATGACCGTGAAAACATTTAATCTTCAACAAGTCTTTCTTCTTGCCTTCCTGACCAGATTTTGCTTTGGAATGGGATTTATTCCCTTTCCCTTTCTTTGCCTTTCCATCCAAGGCACAGTTCTCCTCATCTTCAACCTTGGATGAGTTCACGTCTCTGGTGTTCCGCTTGAAATATTTTTGTACTAAATCTGACTATAATCTTTCCCATTTTGGTAGCTTCTCCCTCCCATTAACTGAATCTTGGTATTTGTGCCAACTCTTGGGAAGGCCTAGAAGTGTTAGGCTTATGATATGATCTTCTACAACCATAACACCAACACTCCCAAGTTCATCGCGAAATTGTGTGAACCTGCCGAGGTATTGTGGTATTGTGTTTCCCTTTTGCATTTTGATATTCTGAAGCTTGTCTTTGATTTCCAACTTCCTGTGGTCACTATTGTTCTAGAACAAATATGTCAATATATGACATTTCATATGGAGTTTCTTTCCCATGGAGATTAAAGACAATATGGTCTCATACTTCCTCCAATATGATCCTCCTCGCCTTGGTGACACTCTTCTTCCGCTCTGCTAGATCCTAGGCATTAACTGGTGTTGGTTTCAGGACATCATTATAAATGAATTCCTTTAGCCCATTATCTTCCATGATTTCTTCCATCTGGTACTTCTAAGAAATGTAATTCGAGCTACCCTCAATGGCATACTCGAGCCTTAGACCATAAAATTCCATCCTACTAGCTCTGAAGAAATATATTTGCAAATGCATTCCTCCTACAAAGACAATTTTGAATTCTCTTCTCTATTGTGATTATAGTTCTAATACCATGTAGAAATTAATTGCAGATTCAATATTTCTTATGTAGTGTCCTAAAACATAAGACAAATCTACTTCTACTCATCTGCGGAAAGAAATTCATGATTGAGAAGAAATATAAAAAACATGTGACAAGAATCAATTAACACACATAACACGAAGATATGTCTAGGGAAAAGTCACTTCTCAAAACCCCTTGCATTAATCAGAAAATAGAGAAGAAATACAACATGTATTCAAGCCTGAACAATATATGTACTATTATAATCTATCTCAATACTTCACAAGCTGAATTTGTCCAATACTCAACCAATTTTCTTGCCTTTCAAGCCCCTATTTCATTGCATTGCTTCTCAAGGAATTAACCCCCTATTAAATAGGGAAATCCCCATCCTAGACTGTACACTTCCCTTGAATTCCAATCTCAATTAGGTAACTTTTATATCATGCATGTATGGGTTAATTATGGTTTATTTATCAGTTAATTGGTTGATTACTGAGTACACACCACACTACAAGAACTCCCACTAGTTCCTCCAACAATTGGAACTAGTTTGAGGAACTAGTTTAACTCACTTTAACTCAGTTTAACTGAATTAAATTATTACAACTCAAATTAAACTCAACCTAGGATCCTAAAATTTAGAAATCACTCTGCATGACTCAAATTAGGCCCTCAACTCGAATTAATTGAGCCAACTAAGTCAAACTAACTTAGTTAACACATTCTTGTTGCCCTGTGATGTGGAATTACAATTTATCTCCTAATTTAATTCAAGGGAAAATTAAATCAGGATATTCTTGTTTCCATTTTCAACAAATACCTTTTCTTTGATATATTTTCCTTTGACACTAGCCATAATTCCATTTTCTTTGTTCTCTTTACCTCCATTCGTGCCTCCCTAAGAAACTAAAATAATTAGTCATATGTTATGGATGTAAATTGTCATGGTATTGAGAGCTTATTAGTAAGACTATCTACAAATGAGTTGTTGAATGTCACTTTTGAAGAGAAAACAATAAGCATTGAGAAAATTGAGTGAAATTAGGTTCTCTCTTTTTTCATGTTCATATATTCCATCTCACGAATGTTATCAATCATGTGGACTCGTAGTTACATTTATAATGTTATGTGTTTTCCTATTAAAATTCATGACAGTGGTTACAGATTTGGTATCTATTATGATTATTATTTCAACACATTGACAAACCTCACAACCACATGTTATGTATTTCATAGCATCCCCACTAGATACAATAGGTAATAGGAACAAAAAAACACAACTAAGAATTGAATGTAAGTTTCTCAACAATCTATTAATCTTATAAAATTTTGGTCAAGCTCATCATAAAGGTAATAGGCAATTTTTATTAATTCATAAAAAATATTTAATGATTATGTTTGGGATTTAAAACACTATTAAGCTTAAGCATAATGAATTTTTCCAACTTATATTTTTGAAATATAAATTTGAAAAAAAGAAAAAAAAAACCTTGTAAATATAACAAAATCTAAAAATAAAACTGTAATAATGAGAATTGTGATTATATTAATTTAATTTATAATATTATCAAAACCCTAATCCTTTGCTCTCCAAAATGATCATCTCCTTTTCTTGATTTCATGTATCTTTATTTAATAAATATTTCATTTTCTTCTTTTGATTTCTAACACCATAGATATCAATATGATTTTATTTTAAATTTTATATCATCATTTTTAGCTATTAGTAAATTTTCAAAACAAAAAAAATATATAAATATATAAAAAAAGATATATTTAGAATTACAAAATATGTTTGTTATTATTTTTTATTTAAATTTTTATATGCTATTATCACACTTTAACATTTTATATAATTGAAAGGGAAATCATTTTTTTTTTAATATTTTGTTTAAAGTTTGTTTAGCTTATTTTTATTAATTAAAATATAACTACTTTTTCCACTTTTCGTTTTCATTATGAAAGTATCAAATGAATATATAATCTTTAACATGCGATTAAAAGGAATCCTTCAAATTTAATAATCAGTTAATAAAAAAAATTAATAAAATCCAAACAACTATCAAACTCCAATTTATTATTATTTAAAAATGATATGTATGATGATTAATTTGGAAACTTGTGAAAAAGAAACATAATATTTTTTATATACAAACCTATTTTTATAATAGGTGAATGATTTATAATCTAAATATAAATGTCACAAATTTGTTTTTTTAAACAATTTTGTCATTATGAAGCATATAAAGCAGTCAGGTTTTTTTATACAAATTGTATTTTTATAATAAGTCAATGATTTATAATATAGATATAAATGTCATATAAATGTCACAAATATGTTTTTTGGGAAACAATTTTGTCATTATGAAGCATATAAAGTAGTCAGGTTTTTTTTAAACAAATTGTATTTTTATAATACGTCAATTATTTATAATATAGATATAAATGTCACAAATTTGTTTTTTAAACAATTTTGTCATTAGGAAGCATATAAAGCAGTTAGGTTTAGATTGAGTTTAATTTTGTTGTATATTGTTTATAATGGAATTTGGATTGGTTTATGATGTTAGTTAATATGATCAAGTGATATATTATGAGATGATATTTGTATGGTAAAGTTGTTTAAAATCAAGAAATATAATGTAATTTTTAAAGAAAACAAAGGTTGCATGTAGTGTTGTTTTTGTGAAATAAATTTGAATATAAAAATACTTAAATGTATATTAATGGTTTTTTTTTTTTATAATTTTCATATAAGAAGTTAATATATATTAAATTATAATAATTAATAATATTAATTAATAAAGAAATAATATATCACAATTAGTAATATCAATTATTAATTAATAATAAAATATCTATAAATTATTATTAAATATTAAAACAATTTGTATTTAAAATTGCAATAACATATTGAAACGGAAAAGGTATAAATATTATAACTAAATAATTCCATTGATAATATTCTAAATTCAAAATTATTATATAACAACCGCTTAATATTAACAAGAATAAAAGAAATATAATATTGATTAAAATAAATAAATAAAATTAATTTATAAAACTTCACTCAACTATAATAACAACTTAGTAAGTGGCTAAATGTCAAATTATGAATGACGGCCAATTGCATGATTACATTTATGGAAGCAACACCAAAATCATTAATAATGTGTGGAATTTCTTCACATTTAAGAGCTTGAGGAGTAGGATAATCCTTTGTTTCTCAATAAGCAAATGTTTTCTATAAGTGAAAAAAATATAATAATATTTTCTATAATTCATATTGTTTTGAGATAGCTCTTTCCAAATAATCATATCATTATATTTTGATGGTGTGATTATTCCGAAGAACTATCTCAAACTAATAATAATAGTTTAATCTAATTAATCGATAAAATAGTTTCCATTCCCAAAGAACTATCTCAAAATAATAATATTAGTTTAATCTAATTAATAAATAAAATGATTTCCTTGGAAAAATATAAAATAGTTTCCATGCTAACAAATAAAATATTTTTTTAATATAAAAATATTTTTATTCAAATACAAATTATCAACATGGAAGGAATTTGCAAATACATAATCTGAACCTCATACACACAATCTGCATGGAAGGAATTTATAGATAGCAATGCATATAGGAATCTCTTCCCATGTGCCAAATTTGACAAAAGAAAACACCTCCTTTATCGTTTATGGCATGGACAATGGGTTTTCAAGATTTCACCTACTACTCCTTCCATATTCCACGTGTGTTTGGATACATGTGATGTAGTTACACATTTCATCATGGAATAGCTTAGAAGCTAAGGCATATTTAAGATAAATAATATCAAGACTGTGAATGTAAACTATATATTTGCAATTCCTCATATAATCTCGCAAAAAACTATGTAATGTTCCACTCTCTAATAAATATTGTGAATGTAAAGTATGCATTTGTAATTCTTCATATAATGTTTGCAAAAAAAAATCTAATATTCCACTCTCTATATGTGTTATATGATCTTACCTTAAGTGTTATATGATATGCCAACAATTTCTACAATGAGAAAGCTTCTGATTCAACAAGAATATAACCTAAAAGAAATGCTCAACATGCATGTTATCGATCTAATGGGCACTCTAACCAGCAATTATTCCCATGTAGTTAGGTTATTTATGGGTAGCCAGTAGAACTTGCCTAGGATAAAATCAGTTTCTCTTTTCACCAAGAGAAATGCATCAGATTTAGTCCTCGCCACTTAAGTAGAAATTATGCTTTCATAAAAATTGCAAATTGATATTTATGAAATGGAAAAATTAATTACCAACTAAGAGGCAAGGAGTTCCATAAATTTTGGTCGGTAGTAACCACTAGTAAGCTTGCACATTTGCATTTTTACTCCTACTTATTAAGTGCTAAAGAACACATAAATAATGGTGTGCAGTAACTCCCAGTAGATATATTTATCTACTTGTTATTATCCATTTGTATGCAAATAATTTCTTAAATTTTCAAAGATTTTAATTTTTGTTGGTTTTCCTTAATAATGAAAAATCACTCCACAAATATATAATATTCACGGCATAAATATTACAACTGCATCCAAAAAGTATAGAAGAAACATTTGAGATAGTTATCCACATGGGGAAAAGACTACAATAAGACCTTAAAGTTTATCGTCCAATCAAATATTTTAAAAAAAAAACTTACAATAATATTGAAAAATAAATATTTATTTTTCAAAGCTAACCATTATAGATTGTATTGGTCAATGTTAAATTAATAGTAGTCAACACACAAACATATTTCTAAAATCCTCCCTTGACAAGGACTAATAAATGCAAGAACGAATATCATACGTGTATATTTATTTTCCATAGAGAATATAGAGGAGGTTGATTTATCTTTATTATCCATATACATTTTAGGTTAAATTTGTTAGAGTTACCTTTTTACAATTATAACTGTATTTTTTTTATGATTATATATATATATATATATATATATATATAGGTGTATTTTTAATTTTAATATTTTTTTAACCCTTTTTTTTCTATCAGCAAGTATGGGTCTCTTTCTATTAACTAGTTAAATATTTACAGTCATAGATTTGTCGGCAATCTAGAAACCAAACCTTGTGTCCAAAATTACCAAAACATCTCCGCCCATCACGGGAAACTGGAGGAATATCAAGTCCGATGACCCCTAAAACGGGTAGAAGAGCCATAACTCCAACTTGTAACCAACTAAACCTACTAAGACTTTGAACTATGTACACTATAGGGCTAAGAGCCCATAAGTTGCTTATCATTAAAAAAATAAGGGCACCTGATCAGTCTCGGTCCTACTTCTCCTCGCCCGGGTTGTTGGAATCTTTCATTTTCACGGTTTCCTCCTCTTCTTCGTCCCTGAAATCTTCCGATGGAGGCACGCAGTCAGGTCGTAGAATTTCCAGATACCCCACAATCATCAAGGTGTCCTGCAGCTTGCCGAGACTTTTGTCTAGCCCTTCCTTGATGCTATAGAGGTTCTCTCCCACCGCTTGACAAATTCTCCTCCTCTCGCATATTAGATGGCCTAGGAGGATCCATGTCACCCAGACCGATTGCACCTCGACCCTCCCCTCATACTCCCACTGCAGGGACGTGCCCAGGTCCACCTCCATTTTGGAGATGGCAGAGGCATCCTCGTCGTCATTCTTGGTAAATATCAGAGCCTCTAAATCCAGTCTTGTGCCCTAGTTCTCCAACTGAGACCTGTGTTACCCCCCTTATCGACCTCTGGACGCCTCTCCTCTTCCACTATCTACTCCACGCCCCACACAGCGACAACCCTAAGCTAGGCGACCCACCATTCTCCCCTCTAGGATGGAGCGTCGATAGACCACTACCACTACCACATGCATTGCTCCTGGGATCCCTACACCTTTCTGCTCGTTCGGCCTACTGCACTCGGCTAAATTGATTCCACCTCATCCCCTTCGTATCCTTATAAACCCATCCCGACCCCCCCCCCCCCCCCCACTCCTCTTTTACTTCTTCCCTATGACTTCTGATGCCAATAACTCCACGCTCGAGCGGACTGGGATAGAGATGGTACCTCCCTCCCTCAATATCCTATGTTCCCATTACCTTCACCTCTGTTTTCCGGTGCTACATTCCACTAATCACTGTCACCGTCCTTCCCCCACTTAAATTTTCATCCTCTGTCATGCCTACACCCACGTCGCCGCGTGCATGCAACTTACATGTGCTTGACCTCCAGGTGGGTACATGACACCTCTCCTACCTCCCATGGGCCTTGATCACCCACATCCAAGACATCCCTGGTCCTTTCGCACAATCCTCTTGCATCGTTCCTTGAGTTCTAAGTCCATTAGTTCTCCCCACTTCCTTGAATGAATTTCTTCCCTTGCCTGGACCCCATGGTTGGCTAGCAGATCTG
The DNA here is from genome assembly GCA_034641835.2 of Pinus albicaulis. Taxonomy (NCBI): domain Eukaryota; kingdom Viridiplantae; phylum Streptophyta; class Pinopsida; order Pinales; family Pinaceae; genus Pinus; species Pinus albicaulis. The sequence continues at coordinate 494,194,861 of CM076583.1, forward strand.
AAAGACTGTTATATTTTATCCTTACATGATTAAGCTTAACCTCCGAGTGCCTCTTAATAAGGGAACTCAGGATTTCCAAGATATTTTCCATCTTCCAGTTCAGGGTAAGCTCTCTCACTTGTGACCCATTAAGCAGTCTGTGGGCTAGATCAATAATAATGTTGCAATCTCCCTTGATGATCAGAGGGAACCACTGATGATGGATTTCCAATTGCAACCCCACAAGAAACCCTTCCAGCTCTTCTACATTATTAGAGGTGTCTCCTAGGTGACCCCAATATATTACTTGTATTTCCCCCTTTGTTGTCTCATTGTAATATTCCCCCAAATGGGGAAAGCAGTAATATAGCTCATAAAATGAAAGCAACAACAAATATTTAACACATGAAACCATGAGACCAATATAGAGTCATATAATTATGTATTAGAGTAGCAAATCAATACAAAATAGTGAGGCATAAATCATATACAATGAGGAAACAAGCCTCCCATAAGCAATCACTCCCAAATATGAGTTGTTGTTATAATACAAAATTCTGGAGAGAAACTAAAGCGCAGTCATATTATGCATAAATACAGCTGGAGATGATAAAATGATATAAAAATACTGATATAGGCCCCAATAGAATCTAAACATACTGATCTGGGCACTAGATCAGCTTTCCAAGACAACCCAAGAGGGTTTCCGGAAAATGCACACAATGTGCCAATATAAGTTGCAGCCCTAGGGCTGAAGGTATTCTACAACAACAAAAATGAGAAGATATGGCTGAAGATGATGTAGAAAACTATATATATTCTCCAATATATCCTCCAGATGAAAGAATGGCTCCTCCCCTAAAGAGATCACCTCCCAAAACAACCAATTCAACTACCCCTGCAGTTCTTCCCTAAAAAAATGCAGATTTGGGATGAAATTGTGCTATAAGGGATAAATACTCCTTAGCCTGCTACTAAATGTGTCAATAAATATTAAGGGGCTTCTTTACAGGCCTTCCAATGGATGGAAACCTTCCTCAACTGCAAAACTAGCTCTGAAGACACCCAAAATTATCCTCCATTACTGCACCCTGCAACATAGCACAATATTCTGTAGAAACTATGCTAATGAAGAAAGTTGTAGCTTGGCCTTGAGCTTGAGTGTGGAGATGAAGTGAAATGCTCCTCCAAGACGCCTCTCAAGGAAATATATGGGATTCCCACTCGGGAATACCCTATGCTAAACAACACTGCAAACTCAACTAAACAACTGAAGAATGCCAAAAGTATAAACAGGCCATATGCAAAATAATAAGCCAAAAACATACCCCATATGGCTGCCATCCTCTTCCTTATATAAGTTATGATCTTCCTTACCCTTAGCCCCACTCAATTAGGTCATTATGTTCATGCAATAAATCTCCCTCCAAAACTGTGTTATTCCTCATTTAATGACCACTCCTCCATAACAACGTTGTTGATTTGGTCAAAGTTGAACTATTAAACATGATCCAACCCTTGTTCATACTCAAAGGAGCTTTATTTAGCTGCTTAGAAGGTCTCTTTTCACACTTGAAGTGTTTTTTATTGTTTCTAAGGAGATTTATGGGCCTCCCTACCCACTTATTCACCTACCTAGTGCCAAAATAATCCATAATATTCCATTTAGCTAAAAGCTAAATTTTAGGAATATTACACCCGTCTCGCTCCGCCATGCCCAGCTTCCCCTGGGTTTCCTTTCGAGGCCCCATCAAAATTCAACTTAAACATATGATCTATGATAGGTTCCCATGTGTCCAAGCTTGGAGATATACCAGGTACCTTGTCGTCCTTTCTAATATACTGCGGTGATTTCTGAACCTTCCATGCCTGAAGCATGCAAATTTCATCCCCAATGGTCTTAATGTCATCCGATCCCCATCTCCTGAGGCCTAGGGTCTCTCTCACATGTATTTGGATTCTTTCCCATACTTCTTCTTTTGATCTCTTCTTGTCTTCAAAGATACAATGATTCCTTTCCTTCCATATTTCCCATAACAAGAACCCCAGGGTGAGCTCCCATATCCGATTTAACAGGTTACTCTTGAAGGAGTTCACCTCCTAGTTTATAATAGTGCTCGTAGGACTTACTGGGATCCAATTGGACATGTTGAAAATCATATCTCCCTTAATCCAGACTTTCAAGGTCCAACTTGTTGGAACAGGGTTCCCTAACCTGCGTTTTTGTATAATTTTGTAATAATCGGTCCTGTGTAGGGGTTTTTGGGTGGGTCAAAGCCCCTAATGTTTTGTAATGGGTTAAAGGGTAGCTCTATGGTCCTAAAACCATGGTTTATGGACCATAGGATAGCGAAGGCTATGATATTATAAATATATAGATAGTTGGGTCTAGTAAGTAAGAAAGACATAAGATTAATGCTACATGCGAGTTGTTAAGATTTATCTGGGTCGTTTTGGGTAAGGACTCCTGCTAGCTGTGTGCGCAAAGATCCTCAATCTTGTTGTGTGCGGACCCTGCTAGGCTGTGTGCGCGGGCTATGTTTGGGTTGTAAGTAGATCTTTGATGCTAATGAATTCAGAATATATTTGAAGTACCTTTGTGCTATCTGAATTGTTTATGTTTAATGTGAAGCACATTTGTGATATTTATTTAAGCTGCGAATGTATATGTGATCTAGAATTAGCTGCGATTATAATGTTCTGTGATGGTATCTACTGATGCACACGTTGATGCAAATTTATTGATTAGATCTGTTAATGATAATATATTTTTTATGGTTATGTGTTGATTATAATGTTAAAAGAGTTGTGAATAGACTCATTCTATGCGAACCTAATAAGCTGCAACATAGATCTTCTTTAAATTACCTACTCTCTCCCACGGTGCGGAAACTTGGTTCCAGCACCCTCCCATACTACTCGGGTGAGACCTTGGCCTGCGAAAGTAGGTCATTACTGAAAGGGCTAGTCGTATAGGGGTTTGTTGGCAAACCTTAACCTCCAAACCTGGGTCAGGACCCCTCAAGCCAACAAATGGTTCCGTTGCAGGGATCGGGATCATTTTGAGAGATAGATAGGGTAATGCCACGAGGTCATTGGAGACCTAAGAGGTTTAAAATTGAAGATTGGTTTTAAAGACAGATTTAGGAATTTTCTATAAAGGAGAATCGCAGCACAAACTGGACGGCTGAGAAGTGGAAGAACAAGTACATCTTTATCGAATTCTATGAAATTTTCTTTGTAACCTTTGTGCACGAGCTTCAGGAGTGGTTGGCAAGGCTCGTAGAATTCCAAATGTGTTGGAAGGACAATCAGATAATGCAGTGGACATGAGAAATGATTCAACAGCTGGAGAGGACTGACAATACAAACACTTGTATGGTAGATCACTAGTTGGATAGCGTGCTGGGAGGATTCGTGACAGAATTCGTAGTCGATTAGTTTGTATCCTATTTTGAGGTAGAGCGAAGGTTCTTCAAAGGTTTCCGGGGTAAGTTCTTGAAAACATTTCCATTGTTAATCGAAATATTATTGTGTGAAAAAGGCATTCTGTGTAGCCAGACAAAATGAATGACCTTGGATTAGAGCAAAATTACAACACGAAGTGGTAAGTACTACCAAACTAATCGAGAAGGGGATAGATCCATCTACAATCCATTAAGAGAGTCGGTTGCGCACATAGGAAATAGTCCTCCAGCCACACCACCTTCACGTCAACATAAGGGTAAGAACTCACCCACACCTCTGCCACCACCAGAAGAAGATATGGCCACACATATGAAGCTACCCACCTTCAAGGGTGTAGGAGATGAAGATATGGACTGATTTTGGTTTGTAGCAGAATCAGTATGGACTGCGCAAAAGTTGGCTGTCGATGTTGTAAAAAGAGTGCAATTATCCTTCGCCTTTGAAGGAAGGGACTTGGATTGGTATATGGGGTAAGTAGTCCAGCATGTTGATCCATCTATTCAAGAGATTAAGAAAGATTTAAAACAGCAATTATGGAAGCCTAAGTCCTATTCGCAGCTAGTAACTGACCTAAAATACTTTAGATAGGGACCCACTAAGTCTTTATGGGAATCTGATCAGTGGTTAAATAAGGTTATCAAAGATGGATAATTTCAGTATGATGATAGGCAACACAATTAATGGTTTATCATTATGCTGCTACCTCATCTGCGCGGACCTATGGGTCAGCAGGTGATTGAGACGAAGAAAAATCCTTGGATATTGCTATGAAACTAGAAGCCGCACCAAGAGATGATGCTTAGTTTGGGGTGCAACAGATCCAGGGACAGCTGGAGGAAATGCACCTTGAAATCCAGAATCTATGGAAAGAGTGAGGAAAGGAAGCTAGCCTAGAAATATGGTGCATAAGATGCAGGGCGTCCGGCCACACCAAGGATCAGTGTCCTCTGCTAGTAGACTACATGCAAGCTGGGGGGGCCCAACCCGTTGCGTCCTAAAGAGGCTACAGGACCAAGTGGCTCGACGTTATGGTGTTCTGACTGTCGCATAGCTGGACTACATGATACCAACCACTACCCCCGTCTTGGTGTGTATGTTCCAAAATTAAAGCAACAATGGTGCTGATTATGCTCATCTGTGGGACATGACGAACATAATTATCGAACCTATGGCTTAATGATAGATCGGGGAAACCTATACAAGGTACAGGCTGACCCTTCTTCACCACTATCTCCCTCAAGCAGAGGAGGCAACCTAGCAAGAGGCAGGGGAGGGGGAAAGGATGGAGGCACAGGTCGGGGAAGAGGGCAATTGATCTGTTACAACTGTGCTGAAATAGGGCACTTCGCAAGAGACTGTCCAAACCCTGCTCGAAAATCTTGCTGATATTGTCGACAATTGGACCATGTGATTGAATACTGTCCAGTTCTAATAGAAAAAATGCAGGAAAAGCAACAGAAACCTACACAGAATGTGCATAGGGTTAAGGCGGAACTACGTGATGAAGGACCAAGTATTAATGTCATAACGCGCAACGGCATGGCTACTGGAGGAGATGAGGAGAAATCCGTGGCTGAACCTCTTATCCAAAAAGCAGTTGTCAAGTAGGAAAACGTGGACCTATAGAAGGAGAAGGAAACCTTCGTCGTAGCTCGCAAAGACTTTACTAAGGATGAGGCGTCTACTTCCAAGGCTCTAGCAAACCTAAGAATGGATGACGAAGTTAAACAATTTCTACAGGCATTTATGAAGCTGCTACACAACCAAAAGGCAATAGAAAATATTCAAGCACTAATAGACAGTTGCACGGAAAGAACTGACCCTCCCACGAAGGTTAAGTATGTTCACAAACTTTACAAGCATAAGAAGCGCACTAGTCGGGAAATGTGGCTAACAGTGCAGATTGGCGACTATGAAATGGATCTGGGGTCAGATGTGAACATACTGCCCAAGAAAACTTGGCAACGGATGGGAGAGCCTAAGCTGGAATGGTCTATTATACAGTTGTGCATGGCTAACCAACAGAAGATCATATCATTGGGGAGGTTGTCAAAGATTATGGTAGATATCGCAGGAGTTAAGGTATGCGCCGACTTTGAGGTAATTCAGATTGTCGAAGATGCAGACCCTTATCCTACACTCCTAGTACTGGATTCGGTGATAGACATGGGAGGCATTATCAAACTAAAGAAAAGGAGCATGGTTTTTGATAATGAGGGTACGAGGGTGATAGTCCCACTAAACCCTGCGGAATGAGAGCGGTATACAGAACCAATGTGAGAAGAAGAGGATGTGGATCACATCTATAAATTAACTGTTAGGGACAGGGACTAGATCAATCCTACAGCTGATGGTGTGCTTTGCTGGGAGAAGGACATTGAATTCCTCTCTAACTTTGATGGGGAGATAGAAAATTGGAAGAATCGGTTACATGATGTATCTGCGCTGCGATGTCTTAGAATCACGAAGAGCTTCCGATGTATCTCCTTAGAGGTAAGAGAACTGCCCTACATTGATGGTTCAAGTAGTATTAGGGAGTTTTTGCAAACATTTGAAGCTGAAGTCCCAAGGGAGCAAAGGATGTGGGCACTTAACCTAGCCATGCGCGCAACCCCTGCGAGGTGGTGGGAAACTCATAAGGGGAAATTCCAGGATTGAGAGGAATGTCACGAGATGATGATCCTACGGTTTGAACCCTTCATTTCACCTGTGCATGAAGACTTTCCTTGGCCCAAGAGACCCGCGCGAGCACTTGTCCGCATGGATGCAGGAATGGTGCGAAATAACTACAGATGAATGGGTCCACCTGTTCATTCATGCCTTGGGGCCAATCCGCACTGCATGGTATTTAGATGTAGAACTACACTAGCGCACCCTCTACTGGGAAACCTTGAAGGACGAGTTTGTAGGGACATTCAGGTTGATGGGTGGAACAGAGGCACTTGACGAAGCTCTGCAAGATATAGATGCCTTAGTATTTGATGACTCACGCCCTCGTGTATCATATGGGGCACCAACATGGGAGACGCAGATGCAGGATATTGTCAACTGCTGCAAACTATCAATAGAGGAATGTGATGAAGACCCACGAAATATCTCTATCCCGGAGTTCGAGGGAGAGCACGCAGTTTTTGGACCCCCACTGAAGACCGTTGATGTGACTAAGCCTCTTAAGTTGCGAGAAGTCAACATTGGAATGAAGGAGCAACCTAAGCTAGCTAAAACTAGGGACTATGGGGATGATGATACTATTGGAAGAGTCGTGGAGCTCCTCATAGAATACCAAGACCTATTTCCTATGAAATTCTTGGAACTCAAAGGGATTACAGGGGACCTAGGGATCATGCACATCACTTTAGAACTAGATGTGTGCCCTGTTAAGCAGCGCCCTTATCGATTGAACCCCAAGTATAAGAAGAAAGTCAAGGAAGAACTTGACAAAAGGTAGCCGCAGGTATCATCGAACTAGTCGAACAGTCAAATTGGGTGGTAAGTCCTATGGTGGTTCAAGAGAAAAATACAAAAGGAGAGATACGGATCTGTGTTGACCTGTGCAAATTGAATGATGTCTATGTACATGATCCCTTTCCTACACCATTCTCAGATGAAATCCTTAATAGCATGGGGGGGAAAGAAGCATACTCGTTCACGGACGAGTTCTCGAGCTACCATCATATTAGGATCGCACTTGAAGATCGCAAAAAAACTACGTTCGCCACTGAATGGGGATATTTCTAGTACACTGTCATGTCATTTGGGCTCAAGAATTCCCCTGCCATATTTTCACGGGTGGTGGTCACAGTATTCAAGGAGTTCATCCACAAGTTTTTAGAGGTATATTTTGATGACTAGACCGTATTCGGGTTGGTAAAGAATCACATCTCAAACTTGCACATGATGTTGGACGCCTGTAGAAAGCACCAGATTTCCCTGAATATTAAGAAGTGCATATTTTTCTTACCCTTCGGGATCTTGCTAGGCCACATAGTCTATCGACAAGGATTGATGATTGACCCCTCCAAGGTAGAAATTATCATCAACATGGCAGTCCCTACAACTGAGAAATAGTTGCGCTCTATCTGCAGACATACAAACTACTACAGGAAGTTCATTCAAGGGTGAGCGTTGATCACAGCACCCATGGAAAATTTTCTAAAGAAGGACGTTTCGTTTTTTTGGGACGAGGAGTGTCAGAAGAGCTTCGAACTACTAAAGGAGAAGATGGTATCTGCGCCTATCCTCATATTTCCTGATTGGGCAAAGGTTTTCCATGTTCATGTAGATGCGTCAGGGATCGCCCTAGGCGTTATCCTTACGCAGCATGGGGACGGAGGCATCGCCCATCTAGTTGCATTTTCTAGTCGAAAACTATCTATTGCGGAGCACAACTACTCCACTACTGAGCGTGAGGGTTTGGCCATGGTATACACCCTGCAAAATTACCAGCATTATCTGTTAGGAGGGAACTTCAAGATGTTTACATATCACTCGGCTTTGAAGTACCTAGTGAATAAGCCTATGTTGGGGGGGAAGATTTGTCGATGTTTGTTGCTATTTCAAGAATATGACTTTGAGATTATCATGAAGCCAGTGAAACTAAATGTCGAGCCAGACCACTTATCCCGAATCGAAAGTGGTGAAGTACCGACCAGCCTAGAAGAAGGACTGCCCGATGCGCAGCTGTTTTCTATTAAGGTAGTTGATGTGCACTTCACCGACATCATTCACTTCTTGACTACGGGGATGGCGCCTACAGAATATTCAGTACAACAAAAGAAAGAGTTGGTCACCTGTGCAGTGGATTTTACCATCATAGCGGGCCACCTATATAAGTAGGGATCTGATGAGGTGTCGTGAACATATGTGTTGGAACATGAAAGACACACCATCTTAGCCGAAGCCCATGGGGGCGTAGCAGGAGGTCACTACGTAGGGAAGGAAATGTCGTAGAAGATCCTGAGATTTGGGCTATGATGGCCCACACTGCATATCGACTCTCGCGATTATTCCAAATCCTGTGACACATGCCAAAGGATAGGGAGAACGTCGCACAGAGACGAAATGCCCTTGCAACTGCAAATGGCCCTGCAAGCATTTGAAAAATGGGCCATAGATTTAGTTGGGCCCATCAACCCGCCAGGGAAGAAGAGAAGTGCATGCTATATCATCACTGCGACTTATTATGTAACCAGATGGGCCGAAGCGTAAGATGTGAAGGATTGCACTGTAGATACCGCTGTGCACTTAATTTTTGAACATATTCTAACCAGGTTTGGTTGTATAAAGATCTTGATGAGAAATAGAGGTACACATTTTGTTAATGAAACAATACAGGCCTTGACTGAAGAATTTCAGATCCATCACGTGAAAAGCACCCCGTATCATCCACAGGAAAACGGAGTTGTGGAAGCTTTTAATAAAATCTTGGAACATGCAATGACCAAGGTCTGTAATGTTGATCGCAATGACTAGGATATGCACATCACATCAATATTGTGGGCCTATCAAACCACCTGCAAGAAAATGACTGGGAAAACACCATTTCGGATTGTTTATGGAAAGGAGGCCATTATGCCCATGGAGTATATTGTTCCTAGCCTGCGCATCGCAACCTTTATGAACATGGTGGAGCCTGATATCATGGGGAATGGTTAGCGCATCTCATGACCTTGGAGGAATATCGTTTCATTGCTAACTTCCATCAGCAAGTCTAGAAAGCCCAGGAAAAATCATGGCATGATCGACATATTCAGAAAAAGGTCTTTTCTGAGGGATAATTGGTCATGCTATACGATAGCTAGTTTGTGAATCACCCAGGGAAGTTCCTTCAGCACTTTCTAGGTCCATATATGGTAAAGGAAATTACCGATGGAGGAGTTTCCCAGTTAGCCACATTGCGCAGTGATATGGTACCAGAATATGTCAATGGAATTTAGCTCAAACCATACCGGATCAAATGACTATATGGCCGGAGTAGCTGTATGGGACGAAATACGCACGGCTAGGGGGATAAACACAGGAAAGACCGTGGTATGCACATGGATCAATCATAGGTATGGAGGCCCGAAGAGGTGCGCTGGGAGTGTAGGGGTGCTTTAGGAGCACAAGAGGTGTGTTGGAAGCACAGAGGTAATAAACAGCTGCGGAAACTAGCCATTGGAACAGTACTAGGTAAAAAGATAATTTTACCATTGAAAGGAGCAGGCGGCCAACAATTAATAAGGCAATTTCCGAAGATTTTTTTACCGTTTACTTGATGGTAAGTTTCAGATAGACCTCACCCAACCGTTGGTCGCTACCCAAGGCTATAAAAGCAGGAGAGGAGCTCAGAAGATTTTGTGCATTTTGAACAACTTATGCCTTGCAATTTCTCGTAACTATTGTACTATGTTCATTTCTGGGCGTGCTACCCACTCTAATAGTAGCAACCCTGAGTTCATCTTCCGTGCAAGAATGACTACGACTAATCCTATTGAATCTTCCCAGACTATGACCTCGACGGAGAGAGAATCTGAGGAAGTACGGGAAGTCACCCTTAAGGTTGAGGAGGTTGTGTCCACATCGAGCAAGGGAAAGTAGGTGGAGAAAAATAAGGGGAAGGGAAAAGGCCAGGAGCAAGGGCTAGGGAGGACTGTTGTAGTTTTTAACCCTGAACAGAAATTATCTACACACGAATCTTATAACAGAAAATAAACAATAGCGAGAGCATAAAACATAAAACAGATAAAAACAGAGATTTTCCCCTGGATCCCAAATCGAGACGACCAGCTTGATTTTTCATTATATTCCTTTTAGTGTTACAAATCATATATATACATGTCGAAGCATACATAAACCCCAATCCATTAACCCTGGATTAGAACATAACCGTAGTTCCCTTGACCGGATCTACAAAAAATACCAGGGGTCGAAAACCATCGTACCCCAAAACCATGTGCAAAACCATGCACAAAACCATGGGCGCGGACTAACCACCGGAAATTAAGGACCAAAAATTTTCGCCGAGGCGCTACCCTGAACCCCGAGATTGGGGGCTATCATCCCCCCTCTTACCCCCCCCCGCGCGTGCTTAGTCATGGAAAGAATATAACACATACCCAAAATTATCCCACTTGTTGTTTTCTTTCCATAGGGGGCCACAGGAGAGCTTAGTCATTGGCCCAATTCTTCAACACCCATTGTTTCTCTACACCAAGAGAACTTCTGAGTGCTCACAGACTTCGTCAATGCATCTGCAACATTCTTCAAAGTGTCCACCTTTACCAGCAACACCCTTTTAGCTTCAACCATATCTCTAACAAAGTGATATTGAACATCAATGTGCTTTGTCTTTGAATGATAAGCAAGGTTCTTAGCTAAGAAAATTTCACTTTGGCTATCACAGTCTATCTTTATAGCTTGTTGTACCAACCCCATACTTGAACACAATCTCTGCAACCAAACAACTTCCTTGCTTGCATGAGTGGCTACTATGTATTCTGCCTTTGTAGTTGAAAGGACCACTACATACTGTCTTTTACTCATCCAACTAACTACACCTCCAAATAGGCTAAACACATACCCACTTGTAGATCTTCTTTGGTCCAAATCTCTAGCCCAGTTTGCATCAACAAAACCACGAATGTCCAACATTATTTCCAATCATGGTCTTCCCTGGTAGCATAAGCCATAATCACTAGTGCCATGTAAATATCTGAAAACCCTCTTCACTGTTGTCCAATGCTCCTTCCCTGGGTTTGACATAAACCTGCTTAATACTCCCACTGCATGTCCAATGTCTGGTCTAGTAGAAACCATTGCCTAAATCAGGCTACCCACAGCACTTGCATATGGAACACGGGACATATCCTCCTCTTCTTCTTGTGTCTTGGGACACTGTTCAGCAGATAGCTTTACACCTACAGGAATAGGAACTTTCACCGATTTACTATCCTGCATATTGAACCTCTGAAATATAGTCTCGACATACTTCCTCTGGTTTAACCAGAGCTTCCTCTTTGCCCGATATCTCTTAATTTCCATGCCCAAAATATATTTTGCAGCACCAAGATCCTTCATGTCGAATTTAGAGAACAATTGGGTCTTCAAATCATGGATAATTTCTTTGTCATTTCCAATCAACAACATATCATCCACATACAAGACCAAATAAATAACACAGTCACCAATTAATTTAAAATAAATATAGTGATCCTCCTTGCTTCTGGTGGAGCCAAGTCCCTGTATATAGGTATCAAATTTCTGATACCACATCCTTGGTGACTGTTTTAACCCATACAGAGACTTCTTCAACCTGCATACTAGTTTTTTCTTACCCTTCACCATAAAGCCTTCAGGTTGCTTCATGTAGATCTCCTCTTCTAGATCCCCGTGAAGAAATGTTGTCTTCACATCCATCTGTTCTATCTCAAAATCAAATGCAGCAGCAACAGATAAAAGTAATCTAATAGAAGTAACTTTGGCAACAGGAGAAAAAATATCACCAAAATCAATTCCTAGCACTTGGGAATAACCTTTTGCTACCAACCGAGCTTTTTATTTCTCCACCTTGCCTTCTACATTCATCTTCTTTTTAAACACCCATTTGCTCCCTATGGGCTTCCTTCCAGCCGGCAACTCCACCAGATCCCATGCCTCATTTTTGTTTAAGGATGCCATTTCATCAACCATGGCCTCCTTCCAGATTTTTCCATCCTCTGAGTCTACTTCCTCCCTGACAGTTCTGGGATCATCATCCGTTATAGTTAAGGCAAAACCTGAACAGAAAGCAGATGGAATATACCTTTCTAGTTGCCTTCTTTCCCGAACTGATCTTCTCAAAGCTGGGGTTTGTGGCTCTTCCTCTTCTGAATCTTCTTCTATTGTAGAGTCTGATTCATCCTCCTTTAGCTCAAACTCTATCTTCTCAAGTTCCTTTGGTAGGACTTCATGTGTAACAACATATTTCACCTCTCTAAACACCACATCTCGGCTGTACACAACCTTCCTTGTTTCTGGGTTCCAAAGCTTGTAACCCTTTAAACCATCCTTATACCCAATAAAGATGCACCTTTCATATTTATTATCCAACTTGGTCCTTTTCTCCTTTGGAACATGTACATATGAATCACATCCAAATACCCTTAGATGTGAAAGAGAGGGTTTATTACTAGTCCATACCTCATGTGGATTCTTATCCTCCAACACTGATGAAGGTGATCTGTTAACTAGATAGCATGCAGTCTCCACTGCCTCTGCCCAGAACTCTTGTCCTAACTCGATACCATTGAGCATGCTTCTTGCCTTTTCCATCAATGTTCTGTTCATTCTTTCTGCAACTCCGTTTTGCTGAGGTGTATATGGAGTAGTCTTCTGTCGTGCTATACCACACTTCTTACAGAACTCTTCAAATTCCTTCTTGCAAAACTCCCCACCATTATCTGTCCTCGACGCCTTTATCTTCTTCTCTGTCTGGTTTTCCACCAGAGCTTAAATTCTTTAAATTTGTCAAAGACTTCAGATTTCTTCCTCAAGAAATATATCCATGTATTCCTTGAGAAGTCATCTATGAATGAAACATAATACACAGACTTTCCCAGTGATGGAACTGACACAGGTCCAAACACATCACTGTGCACAAGTTCTAATATCTTGTTCGCCCTCTTAGCACCAGAAGGAAAACTCACCCGATTATGCTTCCCATATACACAATGTTCACAGAAATCGAAATCCAGAGAGCAATTAGAAATACCTTCTACCATACCATTTCTATGCAGTATTTGAAGGCCCTTCTCTCCAATATGTCCAAGCCTTTGATGCCATAGCATGGTATTTTCTCCAGAGACAGCTAGGATTTCCGCTCCTCTTTCAGGAACCATAGAACTGTTACACCCATCAATAAAAATGCTACCTTTTAGCTTGTACAGAGTTCCAATCCGAACTCCCCGCATTAATACCAGTGCTCCCCTAACCATCTTGCAGGCATCTTTCTCGAACACTGTTTTTACACCTGCATCATCCATCTTGCTTACAGAAATTAGATTTATGACGTACGAGAATATGCAGTTTCTTGGGAAGTGTTCTAATCCTTCCACCTTGCGGCTTTTAGCTTGACCTTTCACCGCTGCTTGATTATGGCCTTCCTATCATTCCCTAACAATACATCACCACCATCATACTTCTCATACTCGCAGAACCACTCCCTATGGGGAGTGAAGTGAAAGGATGCACCTGAGTCAATCAACCATGCCTCATGATATACATGTGTATTTTAAGAAGAATCCAAATACACATCCCCAACTTCATCTGAGGTAGTTTTTTCCTCTGTAGAAGGAGCATCATCAGATCCCTTTCCTTTCTCGGGAGCTTTAGATCTGTGCTCCCTTTTGTAGTGCCCTTCCTTTCTGCATTTCCAGCATACCTTTACAAAATTTCCAGGAGATTTAGGTCTCCCTTTAGATTTGGATCTCCCACTTGAAACCTTATTCTTGTCTCTATTTTTGGACCTTCCTCATACAGATAAGGCATCTCCATTCTAGCCCTCCATATTTCTCTGTCTCATTTCCTCCGACAGCAAGGCTGAGACAGTATCATCAAAATTCAAGGTATTTGTATTGCTACCTATTGCAATAGCTAGATTGTCCCACGAGTCTGGTAGAGAACACAACAAACTGATACACTTATCTTCATCTGAGATTTTAATATCAAAAGATGACAACTGAATTACCACAGTATTGAAGGCATTCAGATGCTATGTCATCGAGTCTCCATCCTTCATCCTCAGGTTATACAGCTTTTTCCCCGAACTGACTTATTCCAAGGCTCCCAGATTGGTACAAAGTCCCAAGTTTTTCCCAAAAATTCTTCGTCGTAGCTTCCCCAGATACATTCAATAATACTAAATCTAAGACACACAACCATATTGTGCTCTTAGCCTTCCAATCCAGTTTCTTCCAGACTTCATCTAACATTGTCGTTGGTTTAGTACCTAGATCTACTGCGATCCACTAATCTTTATCGACCAGCAGATCCTCCATCTCGAGCTTCCACAAGTCAAAACTCTGACCATTAAATTTCTCGATCTCTATATTTCTGCCGCTTTCCATCTTCTTTCACCGCAAGAATCGATCCCACAGATCTCCCACTGAACAGGGTCTACCTGAGGCCTGAGCAAAAATCCTCCCGGCGGCGTCCCCTTGAAGCTACACACGAGAAAACAACTACGATACCAAATGTAGGTTTTAACCCTAAGCAGAGAAATTATCTACACACGAATCTTATAACAGAAAATAAACAATGGCGAGAGCATAAAACATAAAACAGATAAACACAGAGATTTTCCCCTGGATCCCAAATCGGGACGACCAGCTTGATTTTTCATTATATTCCTTTTAGTGTTACAACACATATATATACATGTCGAAGCATACATAAACCCCAATCCATTAACCCTGGATTAGAACATAACCTTAGTTCTCTTGACCAGATCTACAAAAAATACCAGGGGCCGAAAACCATCATACCCCAAAACCATGTGCAAAACCATGCACAAAACCATGGGCACGAACTACCCACCAGAAATTAAGGACCAAAAATTTTCGCTAGGGCATTGCCCCGGACCCCGACAGGGGGGGCTATCACCCCCCCTCTTACCCCCTGCGCGTTCTTAGTCATGGAAAGAATATAACACATACGCAACAACTACAAAATGGTCTGGGGTGAAGCCACATACCTCCCCTCGAAAGATGAAATCCCTATGAACGGTGCCCCAGGCACATTCACCTAACCCTTCAAAGAGACCTTTGTCTGCTCAAGAAGAGGCTTGGATTGTTGAACCAATAAGTTGGTTACCACCCTATGTTCTGCCTCACAAGCCCTCAGTGCACACGCCCAAGAATATTGATGGGATGCGTGCCTATCTGCAAATGCCTCTGATTCTGGGCGAGTTCTCTATCATTGGAGAGTCTTTTGGCAAGCTCCACACAGTAAAATTCGATGACCATGACCTGGCCAACCTAGAGGCCTTTCCAGAATTGGCACCGAAATTATATCTAGAAAGGGTATTGTAGGATGATGTACTAAAGGTAGTCCCTATGCCATGGGCAAGTGGATTGGTTGGATCCAGATTATTAAACCTGCTACAGATGCCTCACTTCGGCCACTACAATATCACCGACAAAATTGTGCGCGAGCTGCTAGCTCTAGTCCATGACGACTGCTTGTGGATCCAGGACCACATTCCCATTGATGCAATGCTCATTCACCGTATTACAGGTCTTCACATGAAGGGGTTGAATCCCATGGAGTGCATCGGTAAGAAATATGAACAACAGATCGTTGATAAGGTGCGCGATGATTACCACATTGAATGGAACACTAGGGGGTTCATGATCATCACTATCAGCGATCTCGGTGCACGCATGGGTAATTTGTTGTTAGCATGCAAAACGATGCACAAATATCAGGTTGCTAGGGTCCCCACATATGTAATTCAGTTGTCTGGCTGCTGCGAAAAAGGGGTATGCTTCAACTGATCCCAGTTCCTGTGTAATGAATTTCTGGAGAACGTGCGAGAAGCCCAGGATCATGGAAGGACATTCTACTACTTCTGGTTTTTGTTTCTCATCACATTGATCGCATGGGAAGCCTCAGAATATTCGGTCCTCCCCAAGCTCAAGCCGGATATGTGCAAAGGGGCGCGGTATGCAAATCTATGGGATTCAAAGGATGAGAAGCGCATTGAAGATAGTAAGGTCTTCTGGGTCCTATTTCAGAGCGAGCTCACAGCTGTTATCCACTCCCAGCCGTGCTTATCACCAACATTCTATGACAAGTACAAGAGCATCGCAGTGTTTCAAGTCACAATGCACAATGTGCAAATCTGGGGCCACAAGGATCCAGCGTGGGTATCACTTCAATATATGGTTGCGGACAAGGAGATTGACCGTCTTATTGCTACTTGGCCTCCACACTGGAAACTCGACTTCAAATCAGGTACGCATGACACTGCAGGTACGAGTACCAAGAAGACTACTCCGCTTAACACCACCAAAGAGACTGAAGGATAGGGCAAGAATGTCAAGAAGGGTGCAGAGCTGGAATCACAAAAGGATGCGCAGTAGGATCTGGACGCAGAGGGTCTAGATGCGGGGGTGTTGACTCCCCTTGAGGTACGAAATGGACTGGTGACCCTATTAAAGGCCAAAGGAAGAAACGACGAGCTACAAGGCCGGGTCGGGAGACTAATATTACTCTGACAGAGGAAGAACTGGATCAGATCAGAGATGCATTCACCCTCACCTCAGAGGATAAATGGTTGGCTCTGGAAGAGAAGCAGAAGGTCGCGGTCACTACACTCCAGTCTGAGCTTCGAGCTCTGCAGCTCAAAACCGACACCCTGCAGACGAGTATGATTCATACAAGGCTGCCCCCAACGTCAAGCAGTGAATTGATCATCACAACGGAAAGTCGCCTTTGTCCCATGCCAAGTGCAACATTCTTCTTAAGCCCACCTACCTTAGGAGTGCAAGTCCAGGCCTGCACAGAGGTATAATTGGATTTAGCCCGACTGTCGCACGAACCACTGCAGGTCCTCCATGCATCCCTGTTCAAGGAGATTCAACACAGAGATCATCGGGTGCACCAGCAGATCAGTATAGTTGAGCATACGATTGTGGAGAAAACTGCCGAGGTGTCCCAGGTGCAGGCTGCATGCACCCTCGCCGCCACGTAGCATATCGAGCTTGAATGCCTAATCAGTAAGCTTTGTGCAGATGTAACAAAGGATATCTCGGCTTCTTTTACCCCCCAGGCCAAGATTGAGGGGCTTGTTGCAGTGCTAAGGGATTTGAGGACTGAAATTCAGACGATCAAGATAGAAATGGAACAACATATTGCTACCTTATAGGCCAAATTGCAGCTAGAAACACCCCCTGAGGTAAGAGCCCAGCGAGCCGCGCTGGTCACAGAGGCCACCAATACTATTACCACTCATATTGCTCAAGGCGTAGATTTGTTGGATAAATCTATGCAGTTATGGTCCAAGGTACAACGCGACCCTCTCCTCCGAGATTTTACTCAAGAGTTGTGCCAAAAGGAGGAAGAGTTTGAACAGCTCGAAGCTACTATGTCCACTTTGGTTCCAGCTCAACGCCTGGCACGACTACATACCAGCCACACACTTAGAGATGAAACTGAAGAGCTCTGCCATTAAAAGAAGGTTCTCAGCGACCACCTCAAGCCTTGGGCTGATGAAGCCCTCAAGCTCTCTCAGGAAGTAGATATCATTGTTAAGCAACTGAACCAGACTTTGGAAAGCGTCACTAATGCTAAAGAAGGCCCAACTTCACAGAAGTTGGTGGATATTGCTCAGAACGCTGTTGCGCAGAGCGAAGGAGTGCTACCCCTCCTAGTTGATGCGATCAAGCATCTTCAGGTGAAGATGCAAACCCCCCGGCCGCAGTGACTTGGGACGAGTCACAAGATTGTGTTGGGGGCTTGTTGGAACAGGGTTCCCTAATCTGTGTTTTTGTATAATTTTGTAATATTTGGTCCTGCGTAGGGGTTTTGAGGCGGGTTAAAGCCCCTAATTTTTTGTAATGGGTTAAAGGGTAGCTCTAGGGTCCGCAAACCCATAGGATAGCGAAGGCTACGATATTATAAATAGATAGATAGTTGGGTCTAGTATGTAAGAAAGACATAAGATTGATGCTACGTGCGAATTGTTAAGATTTATCTCGGTTGTTTTGGGTAGGGACTCTTGTTGGCTGTGTGTGCGGAGATCCATAGTCCTACTGTGTGCGAACCCCGCTAAGCTGTGTGTGCGGGTTGTGTTTGGGTTGTAAGTGGATCTTTGATGCTAATGAATGCAGAATATATTTGAAGTACCTTAGTGCTATCTGGATTGGTTATGTTTACTGTGAAGCACATTTGTGATATTTATTTAAGCTATGAATGTATCTGTGATCTGGAATTAGCTACGATTATAATGTTCTGTGATGGTATCTGCTGATGCGCATGTGGATACAAATGTATTGATTGGATCTGTTAATGATAATAGCTTTGTTATGGTTATGTGTTGATTATACTGTTAAAATAGCTACGAATAGACTCATTATGTGCGAACCTAATAAGCTGCAACATAAATATGCCTTAAATTACCTACTCTCTCCCAAGGTGCAGAAACCTGGTTCCAGCACCCTCCCATACTACTTCGGGTGAGACCTTGGCCTGCGAAATTAGGTCATTGCCGAAAGGGCCAGTAGTATAGGGGTTTGTTGGCAAAGCTTAACCTCTGAACATGGGTCAGGACCTCTCAAGCCAACACAGCTACACTAGTCGAACAAGTGGTTAATGGTTTCGATAGCTGAAATGCATAGGACACAGATTGAGGGACCTGCCATCCCCCTCTTGTGTAGGCTCTCCCAGTTCAACACTCTTTCTTTCAGTAGCAGCCATAGGAAGGTGGATATTTTAGGCCAAAGCCCTTGATTCCAGACTTTACTCCATTTCTTCTCAGATTGTGCCATGTGGTGTTTCCTAGCTATTCTGGAGGCTTCCTTTATATTAAATTTACCAGCTATGATGTATCCCCATCTGATCCTATCTAGGTGCTAACTCTTTTTTATCTTTCTTTCACTAAGCACCTATATGAGAGTTCTTGTATCTTCTCCTAGGCTGCGAGTCCTGAACCAATCATCCTTCTTACACTGGTGATAAGGGTTGCCTTCGACATCAGAGTCCCAAAAATATTTGACCCTATTCAGGCCTTCCCTTTGCAACTATTCTTGAGGACCTGGAGTTTCCACTAGCCCTTGGATACCTGGTAGTTATTTCCATGCATCCTTGAATGAATCTTCCTCCCCTCCATCCCCTATCTCCCAAAAGTTGTGCTCTTTGACTATGTTGTGATTGGAAATATCTGCCCTCCATATTATGGATCCTGGAGGGTCCTCATTGAATCTAATCAGGTTCTGTCTATTCCAATGTTTGGCATATTTATTCGTTCAGAGATCTGCCCATGGTTCTAACTTATTTTCAATCCATCGCCACCAGATTTTCGACCCCAGCACCTGATTACTTACTTCTAGGTCCCTGAGTCCCAAGCCTCCCGCTTCCTTAGGGAGATATATTGTTTTCCAATCAACCATGATCCATTTATGCTTGTTCTAGCCCAAAGGAAGTTTCTCTAGATGGCCCTGATTTTATTAATGACCGATTTCGGGGCTACAATGACTGAGAAGAGGTACATTGGCATGGCTTGAAGCACAAACTTCACTAGTGTTAGACGACTAGGAAGGTTTAGCACCCGATGAGTCCAACTATTCCAGCTTTGGTTTTCAATCTTCTAAGAGGTCTTTCCAAGTACTATGCCCTACCTTAGAGTCTAGAAATCGGGCCCCCAAGTATTTTGAAGGGAGGGAATCTTATGAGAAGCCCATGATTATGATAATGTTTCTTCGTGTTATTAAAGGAGTGTTGAAGAAATAGACTTGTGATTTCTCGTCATTTACTTCCAAACCGCTAGCTCTTTTAAATAACTCCAAGATTTATTTTAAACCTTGCACCTCTTTAACCGATGCCTGACCCATCAACATCGTATCATCCACAAATTATTGGTGCGTATGGTGGGATTCCCCCTCATGTAGCCCAAGGCCTCAAATCCTCCCTTTCTCTTAGCTAGCCTTCAATGTTCTGCCCAGCCCTTCCGCCATCAATATGAAGAGAAAGGGGGACAAAGGATCCCCTTGCCTAATACCCCTTAAATCCTTGAAAGTATATGAGGGAGAACCATTTACAAAAATAGAAAAAAAGCTAATGAAACCAGGTTTAGGACCCATTTCACCAAACCATGGCGAAACCCGAAAGCTTTTAACATCTGCCTCATGTATTGTCAGCTCAATTTCTCATAGGCTTTGGCCAGGTCAAGTTTTATCATCATCCCCAGCTTCCTGGAGTTTTTCTGGGAGTGGATCACCTCATGGGTAAGGATGATACCATCCAGAATCTATCTCCCCTCCACAAAGCCAGCTTTTTCCAAGGAAGAGATCTTTGGGAGCAAGGGTTTTAATATATTTGTGATTACTTAAGTGATAATTTATATATGACATTACGGAACTCTATCGGCCTAAACTTACTAGGTTCTTCCACTCCGTGCTCTTTTGGAATAAGGGTGAGGAAGGTTGAATTGAAGGCCTTCATAATTCTACCCGTTTTCTGAGAGTCATCCACAATTTCCAACAGTTCTTCCTTCACTAAATCTCAGCAGCTTTGAAAGAAGTTGGTCGTAAACCCATCTGGACCCGGGGCTTTCCCTCCTTCCATCTGCTTAACCACTTCCTCCATCTCTTCCATTTCAATTCTACGCACAACATTTTGTTATTCTCAGTCGACACCAGGCAAGGTATGTTGGTAGTTATCTTGTCTATATTCGGGCCTCTGTCTTCCTCTGTCTCATGGAACAACCCTGAGAATAAGTGGTTAAGGCTTCACTCAATATCTTATTGTGTTTCCACATATTGTCCATTGGAAATTTTTAATCGGGCTATGAGATTACTCTGACGATGTTGTATTGTGGCTCTGTGAAAGGACCTAGTGTTCCTGTCCCCCTCCTTGAGCCATAGGTTTCTAGATTTATTCAGCCACGGGATCTCCTCCTACCTTTCTCGTTGGGACAACTCTAAGAGGAGTCTGGATTTTGTTTCCTTCTCCTCATGTATATCCACCTTGCATCACTCGTTGTTGTTGTTCATCTATCTTTCCTTCTATTCTCTATTTTGCCTCTTGTATATTGCCGAAGGATTCTTTATTCCATCGTCTCAACCTCTCTTTTATGTACTTGATTTTCTGTTGTGGACAGTACATTTTGGATCCTTAGGGGGCCTCAAATTCCCCCTACCACTCCTTGAGAAGGTTGTGGAAATCAGGGTGAGCTTCTTCAATCTGATATGCCCAACTTGCCTTAAAAGGTTCTACATTCTGAGATTCTATTGAGCCTTGTTGTGCTAATTCTGGTTGAGAAAAAATATTTTAATTTGAGTGAATATCCTTTGATTGATTGATATCCACTAGAGGTATCTCTAATTTTGTTTGAATTATGTTTTGTTTCTTCGGCCTAGTTCAGGTGGATCTTCCTTGGAAATCATGTGATGCCATTGCTTGAGGCCTTAGGCATGTAAAACAAAGGATTTATTCCATCTAATCATTAATTTATTTACAAAAAAAATTATGACTACACAATTATTATTTCATAGTTTGATTCAACATCTTTCTTTTTCTTTCAACGTAATTTAAACAAACATAATGAATAAAGTAATACCTGGTTATAATTTTATTGCAGTGCTCCTCCCAGGATCACTCGACTAAATATGTCACTATAATGACCTTTTTTCTGGTGTTCCTTATGACATGGTTAGGATGGACTTTCAGAGTTGGTTGCGAACAAGTCATGACTCCATGTTAGTGTCATCAACCCGCCCAGGGGATCTTTGGAAGGGTTTTGAGGAGTTTTTATGAAGTCAGGTGGCATTCGCTTGGTATATTCCATAATCGGCACATTTTTCCTTTAGTTCTATTGCATTCTGACAACTTTCGAAAAACTGAGTTATTAATGGGCTTGACTCAATTAATTACACCTAAGGTGGCATTTTAGGAGGAATACTTGGCAGAACACCTTAGTATAATAGCTCGTTGGAACCAGAACGAGAATATCTATAAGATGAGGTGGCTAGAAGTGATTTTTAGTGACCGGAGGAGGCATGGTGGCCAATTTACCTTTTTCCCACATTAAAAAAGAATAGTTTAATTAAGGGAAATGTACTCAATGATTAAAATAATAATAAAATAGGAGGTTCTAAAGGGTCCATAAGATATATAAAAAGAGGAGGAGGAGGAGGCCATTAGAGGATATCTTGGATTTGGTATTGCTTCTTGTATGTGACATTGATAATCTTTGAGTGAGCACCCATCTCCCCTTGGTGAATTCACCCATAATTCACAAGAGAGCTTAGCAATGCAGATCAGTTCAGTTTTGATGGAGAGCCAGTGCAGATTCCTGAGGCCAATTCTATCTCAGCTATGTCAGTTGTTCAGCATGTAAAACCTTCTGTTTATAAATATAATAAATAAAGCTGAGATTATTTCTGCTCATTATGTTGTTGTTTTGATGTTGTGATTTTTAAGTTTTACATGGCAATTTTTTGTTAATGAATGGAAATTTAGTATGAAGTATTTGTTAAGTTAAATTTCAAAAAATTGCAAAAATATTGAGTTTGAGCTATTACAGTGGTATAAGAATTGTGCATCTGGCCAGCCAACATGAAGGCATGAAGATTTTATTGAGAGTTTTATTACAGATCAAGTTTTTCTTAGATTCTGTAAGGCATTGTTGGCCAAAAATAAAAATTATTATGGTGCCGCAGAATTTTGGTGCAGGTCAAGATTATATTGAGGTTGGGTTATATTTTATAGTTGTTGAAGGCTGAAATTCTTGCGCATTCAAGACCGAATCAGTACACAGAATATACATGACTTTCTTGTGCAGCCAAAACTGAATCGATTAAGAGATATTCAATGATAAATCTGATCCAATCAATATCGAGGTTGTTGTAATCTTATTTTCACATGGGTTGAGGAAGAAATGTTAACGGTGACAGGACGTGGTGGTATCTTTTGTATGATGAGTGACAGTATATGCAGTGCAAATCCACCTGGTGAGGGCAAGGTGGGAACGGGAAACAAACTTGCTAACACTCGATAGGCTGCCCTTTTCTTTATTAAACGCCCAGTAAAGCAACGTCTTTTATCGTCGGATCGTTTTAACTGCTTGGATTTATTCAATACAGCCTTACTACTTTAATTCGAAGGGCAGTCTCTTCACTTCGTTTGGGCATAAAAACTAATATTCTTCATGTAGATAAATTCGTATAATGCTAGCAAACACTACAATTATTATTATGTTTCTGGTCTAATTGCTTGGTCATTCTAGGCTGTGTTGAAATGGTTGGTTGGTTTGGATTGGCTAGGGTGAGCATCATCCTAAAGTTTAGTGGGGAAGGCATGTCAACGGCATTTTCCAGCCATATGGACCAGCGATTCGAGCAGCTCAAGAGCCAGTGCCGGCAATCGATGGGGGCACTCGATAAATAGGGCTTGAAACTGATGATAGGGCTTTTCCAGAAATATTCAACCAGGAGGAACCAGGGTTTTATCGATGAGGTACAAGTGATTAGGTTACACGTAGAGATACACGATCGATTAGCTTCGAGACATATGTTCTCTTTCCTAGCAGCGATACCTTGTTCTTAAAAACCTGAGATCATCCACTGACAAGAAAAATGTGATGTGTATATTTTAAGGAGCCGCTCCATTAATAATGGAGCCGCCAATAGGAAAGTAGAACGAAGGACCGTATCATTCCTGTAACGCGCCAACACTGAGCCATAAAATTGTCGTGCATATTGGATGGGGTCAATTGAGGAGGTAACTGACAAAGCACTGGTGCGATCGGAGTGAAATTGGGAGTGGCCGACTGAGCATGCAAGTGGGAGGATCCATTGCTGCTTAGGACTCACAAGCTATTGGTCAATGCCGCGCTGATCGACGTAATGCAACTGGGCCAAGAAGCATAGACGCAATATCAGTCGAAATCCACGGTGATAGAAAGAGCGCCTTTGAAATAAAAAGACTTGTAGTGTGTGTTCATTCATGGATGATGTAGGAGGATGATGTAGGAGCATTAGATTCGGGAAAATATCTTGTATTTTATTTAAATTAGGGGTTTCATGTTCTAGAAATTATTAATTTTATGTGAATATTAGTGAGATTTTTGAGTGATTAAATTATATTTTAAATTAATTATTGTGAGGATTTGTAAATGTTCCCAAAATAATTTGGAGAACATGAGAGAATTAGACTTGAGATATCTAAGAATTAATAATAAATCCTAAGTTAGATTTAGTTTCAAGATTTTAGGGATAAATCTAGATTGTAGGATTTGTTGAGATAATTAAGGGCTTGTTGAATGATTAAGGGGATTTGAACCTAAATTGGTTCAATTCAATTTGTATAAATTTATGAGCCTCAAAGGCAAATGAGAGGAGGAAAATAGAAAAAAATAGATAGTGAGGTTTGGATAGCAAGTCTGCAAGCCTGTGGGCTTTTGTAAAAGGGCCATTGATTTGAATATCTGGCCATGAATAGAAAGTTCTTTGTAAATGTTTGTTTTTATATACACATATGATTTTGACTTTTTGGTTTCTGGTGAGTGTTGTTGAATTTGATTTAAAATATGTCCTTGATTTAACAAGTATAATAAGAGAATTGATTTTTTTTAATTGGACATCGATTCATGCTTTGATATGAACTTTATTCGCATTTGTAAAGAAAAAGCGTATCGCAGATCCTCGAGAGGATCTGATCGCTTCTTGGAATCAAGTTGGGATTGATATGTCGGCTTTGGAAGTCGATTTCAAGGTTGGCACAGTTCAATTGAAACGCAAAGGAACTTATTTAAAGATCGACACAGAGGAAGAGTGTTGAGTTGTAGCATACATGAGGAGCTATAGCGTTAAAGGCAGAATGTTAATGGAATCAATTTATTATAGTTGCAATTGAGGTGGTTTGAGTTCTGTCTATTTGAATCGATAGAACAGTAATCGATCAATACCGGAGGTGCATAGTGAAGTTTTAAAAGTCGACATGTGTGTTAATAGAAATGTCGGAGGTGCGTAAGGAAGGATTGAAGTGGAATTGGTATTGGCACATTGGCTTGGACAGCGATGTGAGTTCGACTTATTAAGAGGACATACCGTGGAAGAGCGTTTTGAAGGATCAAAAAGGCGGTTGAATGTGTTTGAAAGACTTCAACAGCGTTAAAGATTGGGTGGTATACAATCGAATGGAATTCGATTGGATAGGTTTGAAATTGTATAGTTTGTCTAACAAATTCTATTTGTAAATGCCAGATCGAATTGTGAACCGAATCCCATGTTTTGTAATGAAATTGATGGGGGATCGATCTCTACTGTCTTAGCACTGGAAAATTTGTATGAATCGAACATTGGGAATTTAAGACTGTGTATAGAAATTGCAATTCCACAGTAATTGCAGAGGTGTGAATTGAGGGCGTTGAGAATCATATGATCAGGAATTACCTTTGCAGAAGTAAAATTCAATGCAGTGTTCGGGTTTTAAGGGTGGAATCCTGAAGTGAACAAACGTTGAGGTCCTACGTTATTAGTTGGATGAGAGGTAATTTAATTTGCCTAAGCCAGATTGTTGTTATTTGAATTCTGGTTGAATATAAATTGGGAGCGCTGGCATTAAAACAGTGATGTTGTTGAAACACAATCTTCAGCATAGAGAGTAATTCTTTTTGTTTTTTAATGTTGCTGAAACACAATCTTCAGCATAGAGAGAAAGTTCGAATCTTATTTATATTGTGATGAATAAAACCGAGATGCAGTGGTATTACTTTTCCAATGGGCACATTTCTTTTATTGAATTTGGATTTTAAATTCCGGTATAAAAAGCCATGGGTGAGTGTGTTGGTTTTGCTCGCAAATATCAAACTTAGAAGTTTAAGGGGCGCATGTGTATTAGAGTTGGAACCTTGAAATTTAACCCAAATCCATATGGTAAAAAGATAGTGGCCATCCTATTAAGTTGAAGAGAAAAATTTACATAAATGAATGTTAGTAAAGAGTCATATAATGAGAGCATTATTTGGGTTCTAAATGCTTATTGAAGTTGGGTTTGATTGAATGGAAAGTTGATTGTTGGGTTTATGGTTTTTGAAGCATATGATTGAGGAGATTCCGCAAATGATAGTAATTGTGAAATTGCCCAGAGCTGGAGTTTTATTTGGGCAGTTATTTGAGATGCATTTTTATATGCATAGTGTTGGTGAGATTCTGGGTTTTGCAGGGGTATCGTGCATCATTTTTGGTATCAGAGCAGGAATAGCTCTGTGTAAGGATTCAAGTTTTTTTAAGTTGAATTAATTGCATGTGATGAATGAATATCAGATTTTGAAACTAATGAAGATTGCAGCACAGAGATGCAGTGCAGCTGAAGAAGTGAAGCATGATCAACAGGATCTTGAAGGTGAGTTGTCAGATGATATTTGACTCTGGTTTGAAATTTTTTTAGAGAGTTCAGGTTGCAATCAGGTTGAAGAAGTCTTAGCAGAAAGAAGCAGATCACAGCTGGAGTGCAGTGATGAAAGAGTCCAACAAGGGATTCTAAGAGAGAGTGGCAGAACCTGAAGATTCAACGGAGGTTGAATAAAGTTGCAGATGAGTGAAGCCTGAAGGAGCAAAAGAGAATGCTCGAAAGGTTCCAGCAGAGGACCAGTGATTACCAAAAGACCAGATCCGGAGGAAGGGATTGGTGAGGTAAGTGGCAACAGGAGGGCTTGTTGTTGTAGAGGCTTGGTGCAACTCATGGTTGAGAAACTCATGGCAAAGATGACTACTGAAAGTCATAAAGGAGAGAGAAGAGGTTCAGAAAGAGGCCACAGTAGAAAGAGGGAGGAAGAAGATGCCAAGGCAAATGGCATAAGACAACAGTTAGCTGATGCAGAATATGACAAAGAGTTAGCTGAGATCAGGGAACAGTTTGATAAACTGAAGATGAAGATAGAGGAAAGCCAGAGAGTGGGTTGGCTCATGAGGAAGAGAGTGAAGTGGAAGAGACTACAAGTAAAGAGGGATCAACAGATAAACATGCAGTTAACAGAAGAGCTGAGGGAGCTCGAGCAAATGATGAGTATACAGTTGAGACGTGAAAAACTCAGAGAAGCTGAGTTGAAAATGGAGGTTTCCATTGATGAAACTGAAGAGGATATCATTGATGATTTCTTGAACTATTGGGCAGATCCAGATCAACTGGATAATGTAAAATCGTGTATTTTTATAGCTGACAATTATGATGTGATTACAGGTTTTACTGAGGAGGATGCGCAATCTTGCGAAGCTGTCACGAGCATGGAAAATAATCTTTCAGGAGATAAGTACTCTGAAGAAGAAAGAAGTGATGCCTTTGTACTTGAATTTGTTGCAGTATAAGAGGAAGTTCTTGTGGATGCAGAAGAAGTGAATCAGTCTGAAGCACTGATAAGTGAAGTAACAGATGAGACTGTTGAACTTGGTGATTTTCAAACTGAAAGCTTGTGTGTGAATGCAGGGATTGTAAGTGATGGTGAAATGCTTCAGCAATGCCATAGAGAAATTTCATTGTTGGAATACTTGTTGGTAAATTCATAGTATGACAGAGAGATTGCAGCAAAATACAGAGTTCATTTCAGTATCATGGAGACAGATGATGTCAAAGGAAGACTAGTTGATAGTCTTGGGAATTCTACAGAGAATTCTTTGAAAAGTTTAGATCAACATACTGATGTGCTGACAGAGATGGAAAATTCAGAACAGCATACTGAGGTGCTAGCAGAAGGAAGTAAGGCACTGAGGCCTTATGATTTTTGTTTTAACAAGTGTTTTGTGAATACAGGTGTTATTGCAGGTGCTGAAGAACATTTGACTCAGCTGAGCAGTCAAATGAAGAAGAAAGGCGATAATTCTATGGAAATTTCAAATCCATGGGATGAAGAAGTTATGTTGCTGGAAATGATGCTGAATGATCGAGATTCAGTGCAGGAAGAATCTCAATTTCAGAATTGGGAATTACAGAGGCAAAGAGATGAAGACAGCAGAAAGAAGTACACAATGTACCAGTCCAGTAAGTTGCTAATAGGAGAAGGCAGAGAAGAAGTTTTCTGTTTCAGAAAACAAGAGGGCATGGATGATTGGGTGGTGGTAAGAATGGAAACAAGCATAAAAGTAAGAACTGAGCAAGTGAGAACTGAGCAAGTAAGAGCTCAGCAGGCAGCAAGAAATTAGCAATATGAAGATTTATTGGACCGAGAAATTGAATTAATTAGAAGAATCATGTTGAAAGTGTCTCAGAGGAAGACATTGGCAAGGAAGAGAAGCAGCAGCAGCAGCAAAATGAAGACAGAGACTGATTGTGAAAGTGCAGCGAGTGGAGCAAGGCAACATAAGATATGGAGACCTGGAGAAAAGCAGCATACGACAGCAGATATAGATGATAAGTTGCAGAACAAGGTGTGGGATCCAGGCAGACAAAGATTTGGAACGCATGATCAGGAGATCATGATAATTTTTCAACCTTGGGAGTCTGATGCAGGACCATTAGACCCAGGAAAATACCTTGTATTTTATTTAAACTAGGGGTCTCATGTTCTTGAGAAATTATTAATTTTATGTGAATATTAGTGAGATTTTTGAGTGATTAAATTATATTTTAAATTAATTATTGTGAGGATTTGTAAATGTTCCCAAAATAATTTGGAGAACATGAGAGAATTAGACTTGAGATATCTAAGAATTAATAATAAAGCCTAAGTTAGATTTAGTTTCAAGATTTAGGGATAAATCTAGATTGTAGGATTTGTTGAGATAATTAAGGGCTTGTTGAGTGATTAAGGGGATTTGAACTTGAATTGGTTCAATTCAATTTGTATAAATTTATGAGCCTCAAAGGAAAATGAGAGGAGGAAAATAGAAAAAAATAGATAGTGAGGTTTGGACAGCAAGTTTGCAAGCCTACGGGCTTTTGTAAAAGGGCCATTGATTTGAATATCTGGCCATGAACAGAAAGTTCTTTGTAAATGTTTGTTTTTATATACATATGGGGATTTTGACTTTTGAGCCTTATGAGTGTTGTTGAATTTTATTTGTGAATATGTCTGATTTAATAAGCATATAAGAAGAGAATTGATTTTTTTTAATTAACATCGATTCATGCTTTGGAGTGAATTAAATCTGCATTTGTGAAGAAAACGCAGATCGATCATCCTGGAGGAGGACTGGATCGAATATCAATCAAGTTGGGATTGATATGTCGGCTTTGGAAGTTGATTTCAAGGTTGGCGCAGTTCAATTGAAACACAAAGGAACTTATTTAAAGATTGACGCAGAGGAAGAGCGTTGAATTGTAGCATACATGAGGAGCTACAGCGTTAAAGGCAGAATGTTAATGGAATCGATTTATTACAGTTGCAGTTGAGGTGGTTTGAGTTCTTTCTATTTGAATCGATAGAACAGTAATCGATCAGTACCGGAGGTGCATAGTGAAGTTTTAAAAGTCGACCTGTGTGTTAATAGAAATGCCGGAGGTGCGTAAGGAAGGATTGAAGCAGAATTGGTATTGGCACATTGGCTTGGACAGTGATGTGAGTTCGAATTATTAAGAGGACATACCATGGAAGAGCATTTTGAAGGATCGAAAAGGCGGTTGAATGTGTTTGAAAGACTTCAATAGCGTTGAATATTGGGTGGTATACAATCGAATGGAATTCGATTGGACAGGTTTGAAATTGTATAGTTTGTCTAACAAATTCTGTTTGTAAATGCCAGATTGAATTGTGAACCGAATCCCATGTTTTGTAATGAAATTGATGGGGGATCGATATCTACTATCTTAGCACTGGAAAATTTGTATGAATCGAACGCTGGGCATTTAAGACTGTGTATAGAAATTGCAATTCCACAGTAATTGCAGAGGTGCGAATTGAGGGCACTGAGAATCATCTGATCAGGAATTACCTTTGCAGAAGTAAAATTCGATGCAGCATTCAGGTTTTAAGGGTGGAATCCTGAAGTGAACAAATGTTGAGGTCCTACGTTATTAGTTGGATGAGAGGTAAGTTAATTTGCCTAGGCCAGATTGTTGTTATTTGAATTCTGGTTGAATATAAATTGGGAGCGTTGGCATTAAAACAGTGATGTTGCTGAAACACAATCTTCAGCATAGAGAGTAATTCGTTTTGTTTGTTAATGTTGCTGAAACACAATCTTCAGCATAGAGAGCAAGTTCGAATCTTATTTATATTGTGATGAATAAAACCGAGATGCAGTTGTATTACTTTGCCAATGGGCGCATTTCTTTTATTGAATTTGGATTTTAAATTCCGGTATAAAAAGCCATGGGTGAGTGTGTTGGTTTTGTTCGCAAATATCAAACTTAGAAGTTTAAGGGGCACATGTGTATTAGAGTTGGAACCTTGAAATTTAACCCAAATCCATATGGTAAAAAGATAGTGGCCATCCTATTAAGTTGAAGAGAAACATTTACATAAATGAATGTTAGTAAAGAGTCATATAGTGATAGCATTATTTAGGTTCTAAATGCTTATTGAAGTTGGGTTTGATTGCATGGAAAGTTGATTTTTGGGTTTATGGTTTTTGAAGCATATGATTGAGGAGCTTCCGCAAATGATAGTAATTGTGAAATTTCCCAGAGCTGGAGTTTTATTTGGGTAGTTATTTGAGATGCATTTTTATATGCATAGTGTTGGCGAGATTCCTAGGTTTTGTAGGGGTATCCCGCATCAATGGAGCTCGCAGTGAAAAAAAAGTGATAAATGGATTATTGGTGTGTTCAAGTTGTGAACTAAGCTTATGCATAGTTGAGCCAGCGAATGGAAGTAAGGGTGTGCAAGGAAGCAAAGCAACGTGTAGTTGTGCGGTAGCCAACAGAGAAGTTAGTGTGGGATTGGAAACTTGTTACACGGTTGATCGCTAAGTTGGAATGTATGGTTCATATGAAGGAGGTGAAGCTGTGTGAAGTGAAATCTAGGCAAATCGATTGTGAAATGAGTAAGACAGAGCACACGAATGAGATTCTACACTGTGTTACCCTGCATGTTGACTAGACAGCGTGAGTCTGTCGCTAGATGGGTGTTGACTTAGTCTCAATGATTATGAATTCATTGTCTACCTGCCTGTGGACTACATGAGAGAGATAAATGTTGACGGTCTACATATGGCTGGGCTTATAACTGGGGACATTCATATTCTTGTGTGTTGAAGTGGAGTGTATCGCATAGCTTCATTGCAATGTTGGTGATGACAATATAATCCTGTAAAATCATCTCCTAATCATTGGGTTCCAATCAGTTGCAAGTACTACTTGCACAGATTTGCAGTACTTTCAAGGAGAAGCCCTCTCCACGAGTACATAAACAAGGCTTGCAGCACATTTTCCCCACTTTTTCCTATTATAGAAAGGGGCAATCTTCCTCAGAAAGATCTTGTTGATGGACCAGACAGAGCGACATGAGTTGAGCATGGATCAGTGGCAGCATAGTACACTTGTCCCATACATAGGTGGCCATACATTCGATTCTTTCCGCACGATAGATTGGAGGGAAATCATGTGTCAGTATCCTATTGATGGAGTATCATTCTTAGTCTAGGGCATAGTACAGTAGGTTGCCTTAGATGAGAGATTCATTGTTGTAATAGTCCCAATTAGCCACTGCTACTTGCAATATTATAATTGCTCCATTTTTGAAGAAGAAGAGTAAAAATGACAATAAAAAAAATTCCAGTGTGAAAAGGTATTAGATTAAGAGGAAAAATAAAGCCACCTTGGTGTGAAAGAGGGGCAATGCAAGTGGATTAGATCCAGTTGACCAAGTCAACAATGCTGCTACAAGAGGAGGGAAACCCACAAGGACAGCGTAGTTTTGAAAGAGGAATCTTTCCTAGGAAGTCACCTCAACAATGAGTGGGGTCCAGGGTGAGGAGGCTCACCAAGGATAAGAAGAAGGATATAGCAACAAGGAATTAATTCAGTATTCATCTATGTTTGGTCTGCTTGACTACTTGCAAGCTTCATCTGTTTAGCTGTAGTTGCAGCACTGTTTAGTGCAAAGGGTTCTCATGCGGGAATTCCACTTTCACCTTTGGTTTAGCTTGTTCAAGAGATCAAAAGGGGAGGTCATGGGCTGATTTCACATCACTTGACTTGAGTTCATTCATCCATCAACACCTACAGCACAGTCACTTCCTGTAACTGCGTCTTTTCTGCAGGTGTAGCAGTAGCAGGGGTAAACCCCTTGATTTTGTGCTTGTATTGGAGGAGGAGATGTCTATTCCTCTCCGAAAGGTTAATGAAGGAGGGCCTTTGGCCATTTTATATATTTTTCATCTATTTTCTATAATATTCAGATTTCTGTAATACGTATTTGCAATGGACTGCGTTATTTTCTGCAGTACTGCATTTTATAGTGGTATTTTGCTGGAAACCCTTGCCGGGGCGCCGTAATGTCAATGTGAAGGGGGTCAAACCTCCCATTTATGATTATATGATTAATGAAAGCTCTAGATCTGTATTGAATCATATTTTTCTGAAGAAACCCTAATGAAAATCACGCAGTTGCAGTCTTCAGAAATTCTCTTATGTGAAGTCATGGGATTGGCATGTTTTTTAGCATATTTGAGTTGGGGAGATCTGTTTAGTGTAGCTAGTTTGATTTGTTTCTGATGCCATTTCATATTTAAGATACATACATCATATATAAGGGGATCCAAGTCCTATTGTGTGTTTCTGTTGCAGGGTTTTCCTTATACAGCGTCCTCACTGGACATATTGCAGAAATTTCTGAAAAGGGAATATTATAGTGGTATCATAGCTCTACTCTTGGCTCAGATTATGGGGATAATATATCTTTAACATGGAGGAGGAAGATATTTCAAATCTCCTACTTCAGACACTGCAGAACATTGCAAAGGACCTCAAGGAGATGAGGCAAGAAGGGGATTCTATAGGGTTTTGCCATGAGGCAAGCACCAGCACTTCAGATGTCATGGAGCATTCAGCTGCACCACAACGCTCTACCATGCCTTCATTTCTATCTAGAGGAGATAAGGAGGGGACCCTGGGAGAGTATTTTGAAGAATATGAATCCCAGTCTCGAGGGTTCAAAGAGCACTTGAGCTTTCAAGAGTTTTGCCGGATCAAGGATGGAAGGAGGGTTAATCCTCATCAAAGGGAGGAGAACTTGATGCAGGGATTATCCCTATAGCACAGTATGGTAGGGTTATTCTTTCCCACATTTTATGGAACACCTAAGTGTACAGCCAAGGCTTGGGTGGAGAAGTTGGACACATACTTCCAGCTCAACAAGGTTTCTGAAATAGAAGCCATCAAGATAGCTACGCTGCACCTGGAAAGGGAGGCTCAAGAATGGTGGTTTCATGGACTGACCACAATTAGGCATCATCACATCACTTCATACTCAGTCTTCACCAAGAGGCTAGTGGAGAGATTTGATCCAAGAGATCCGAAAGCCTACTTTTTCAAGTTAACCAAGCTCAAACATGAGGGAGATCTTGAGGATTATATTGTTGAATATTTGTAGCTTTCAGTGATGGTATCCAACCTCACTATGAGCAGGAAGGTATGCATGTTTTTTAATGGGCTGGCTGAACCATTGTAGGGGTTGGTCAAATCCACTAAATGAACCACACTCCTTGAAGCTATGGAGAAAGCTAGAGACTTACAACACATCTTGCCTAGGGCAAGAACATTATTGCAGCAGGAGACCTCCTCAGGACCAAAGAAGACAATCCTTGTTCGTGATTTGGCGGGAGAATATGTTGCAGGGGACACAAATTGTGTCAAGACCTTCCCCAAGAATGAAGCCAGCGCTGTACCATCCATAGAAGAATTTGCTTCAAGAGGGGGAGCTATTGCAGTGTTAAGAGGGTGTTGGGGCCCTTGTTTTGAATTTTGAATAAAGAACAGATTTTTGGGTTGTGGATCGACACATGGCAGCTGCAACCATGCCACAACTACGGTGAGTAGCGGAGCTACCAAGGTTGCGGGGGGACAGGAGATATCTGAAGAAGTGGATGCAAATAAGTGCAGACGAAGAGAGGATACAGCAGAGGACGGAGAGAAGAACTCATAGACAACAAGAGAGAAGCCAAAAACAGTTGAAGAAGAACGCAAGAGGAACTAGTAGATTGCGATGGCGGGTGAATAAATAGTTGTCACCCAGCCAAAAGAAGAGAGGAATGTAGAGCAGTTGAAGAGGATCAAGCGGATGCTGCAGAAGAGATCTATCCCAAGCATGATATCTTTGTAGTTCCTAGGCTTCTATTATCTATCTTTCTATCTTATGAGACGTCTGTAACAGAATTGTAAGCTCTTCCTGTGGAAGCGATGTAACTGTGGATCCGACTGAAAGTTATCAATATACTTGCAAGCTGCTATCTTATTATATGAGTTACATGCATGCATGATGTTCGTGATCTCTTAAAATTTTATTTGCTTAGTATTTTCTCAATCTTCTGAATTTTCTTGCGGATATGATGATATTTATGCAATCACTTCTATATTAATCACGAATTGCAGATCCTTCCACCACTATCGATCTATTCCCCTTCTGCATGTGGTCGTGGCACGCCTCGAGTGAGACTCTCTGCTCTTCGGAGTAGGGTGAAAATGTCGGCGTGGCTCTAGACTACAGCGGATTCCCTTGTTGGCCCCAATCTCTGAACCTGGGTCTTGCCTGCGAGACCTGTTTCTTCACCAACAAATGGTTCCGTTGTCGGGACCCTATACGTTATGAGGGGAACTAGATCATGGTATCAAGGGTCTTTGAAGGAGAAATACGGAGATCGTGGGATAACCATCTGGACCAGTTTATTGCTCAGCAAGCGGAGCTGACGAATCAAAAGGAGAGGGTGCTCAAGGATCTCGTCCTTTTCTCGGATTCTACCAGTGATACCTACGAGATCCTCTGGGGAAAATTCCCTAGCGACCTCTATAATTGGTTGCGGAGGTTGCAGAGCAAGGTGCCTAGGGATAACTTGCGAAAGATCCAACGCAAGTAGGTGCACAGAGATCTGGTGGCCCTGCATCAGCTAGATACTGATTTGACCCGCGCGGTGGATTTCTAGGTAAAGACCACTTTGGACGGATATATTGTGGATTTTTCCGCAGAGTGCTACCAATCCTTCTCTAAGGCCGAGGTTTTCTTCCGATCTGGGCTAAGAGGGAAGCTGCTTAAGGAAATTCCATTGTGGATTAAGGCCCTGATGGTGGAAGAAGGGCTTATGGAATTCCAAAAATTGAACATGGAAGTGTAAACCTCCAGTGCTGGGGGAAGGGACGAAGGGACAAATGCTACGTGAAGTGTGAAGCAGGGGAGTGGGGGAATGGATGCTAAGGCCGCAAGGAGGTTGCGGGAGCGACGTGCACATCGGAGGGTGCAGATCACCGACAGGTGGCGAGAA
This sequence comes from Pinus albicaulis, assembly GCA_034641835.2. Lineage (NCBI taxonomy): Eukaryota > Viridiplantae > Streptophyta > Pinopsida > Pinales > Pinaceae > Pinus > Pinus albicaulis. The sequence continues at coordinate 494,230,395 of CM076583.1, forward strand.
AGGGTGATGCGAGAGTTGAAACGATAGGGGAACGATAGGAAGAATCAAGAGGAGGCGCCTCAGAGGATAGAAAATATGGACACTCAGGCGGATACCCCAGAGAGGGAAGGGACCGCTGTGGGAGTGCGGCTGGTGCATGGGAGCCCAGTTAGGAGAAAGACGAAGATGAAGTCTGATGAAGAAGGTGCAGGTGTGCAGCTCGAAGAATGTTCCAATGGCGAATGGTACTCCATGATGCAGCGGTTGTTTCAAGAACGAACGACATCCATATCTCTAGGTACTCCTACTTCCCCAAGTTTGAACGGCAAGGATCCCTACCTTCCCCTGGTACTTTATCAACCTTTAAGTAATATTTTCATCAAGTTACAAGCATTGAGTCGATTGCACAACAGTTCATTGTCGGCAGCGACACACGTTAATAGCAGCATTACTAGTAGTATTGCAGTTCCTAGTGGTATAGTCACACAACCAGGACCCGAAGGGCTTATTCTAGTCACACCTTCGCAAGTAAATATGGTTGGGTCCTTCACCCGGTATCCAGAATTTTTTGGCCGAGGAAACAATGATGTGGAGCAACACAGGTATCTTTTTGAAGCCATGTGGAGGGCTCGGCAGACGCAGGGAAGCTAATAGAATTCCAAACCACGCTCAGAGAAAGGGCTCTGCGATGGTTCATAAAGTGGTCAAAGGCCCACCCAAATCCAACAATCACGGACGTTAAGCGGTATTTTGTTTGAGAATTTAATCTCCCCCAAACAGACCAGCAGGGTCTGTCTAAGCTTTGGGAGATCAAGCAGAAAGAAGGAGAGACTGCATGAGAGCTGATGCGTCGGTTCAAGGACGCGATCGGGAAACTCAGCTACCCAATCGACCCAAACCATCAGAGGGACTGGTTCATCAAGGCTCTGCTTCCCTTGACACGAACCCCCCTCACCCAGCAGAAGATCGACAATTTGCAGGACGCTCTAGAGCAGGCTATGAAGATAGAGGCAATGGCGGGCTACCCTCAGGAATATCAGGGAGGGCCAGCCTCGCAGGATCCTTCCTTGGTGGGATTGCAACATCAGATTTCCAGTCTGACTGAAATACTTAAGGAGATGCAGCCTATAAGACTAGCCAGGTTGAACGTTTGGTGCACTCACTGCCTGGTCAAAGGGCACGTAGCAACTGAGTGTCCTCAGTTGCGTGGCCTAGGTGTGGGGCCCTCAGTCGCGGCAATACAGGGGGGTCCACCTAGTGGGGGTGGTGCGTCGATGAATCTGCAAGTGGTCTATCAGTCGCAACAACCTTACGTGGGGTTCGCACCTCAACCAAACCAGACTGCCACGGAATATTGTGAAATTTTCTGAACAATGGGTCATCAACCTCGGACGTGTCCAATATTGTATAAGTACTCCAATGTCCCAAACAATGTATACTGTGATTTTTGTGCTTCCATGACTCACAACACCGAATAGTGCAGAGCTCTCGACGCACTGGCGGACTGATTGGACCGACCCTCCTATAGGGTGAACGAGGCTTCCAGGGGCAGAGGAGGCGAAATGCGCGAAGGCCGCACAGGGGGACGGGGTCCGCTAAAATGCTACAACTGTGACCAGGAGGGTCACGTGGCCCGGGAATGCCCCCTTCCCAGGTGCCCATGGTGTTCCCAGTGCTGCGTGAACACCCATGCGACAGAGGACTGCCCTGAACTTATCAAGAAGTGGGAGGAACGGGCACAGAAAAGGGGCAGGAATCTGGTAAAATCCGAACCTCAGGGAATTGCAACTCTGGCCATGCAGAATGTAGCTATTGTGATGCGAGGCGGAAAGAAGACGGGGGAGGACGCTCGCGAGAAGGAGCCAGTATGTGGGATCCGGCCTTCCTCCCCGAAACAAATGATCCGGCCAGACATACAGAAGAAGTGCTTTCAGGAGGCGGTGGAGACATTTTCTCAGCTGGGGGGAGCCAAAGGCCTTGAGGTACCCATGACGACTGATACCAGGGAACCAAGCGCCACGAGGGCCCTAATTGAGGAATGGCTCCAGTTATTCATCAAGATTGTTGATAATGCTTCGATGCGGGAACAGCTCAAGCATACCTTGGAGGACGTACTGCAGGGGAATATAGGGCCGAGGGAACCTTTGAACACAACACCCCAGTACGTACAGTGGGTCAAACGGTACAAGCAAAGAAAGGGAAAAGAGTTCCAGCTCAACACGCAGGTTATAGGATTTCAAATCAGCGACACCATGCTTGACTTAGGATCTGACGTCAATATCCTACCGCAGAAGACGTGGGAGGCTCTTGGGCGGCCCCGGCTGACCTACTCACCAATCCAGCTTAGGATGGCAAACCAGTACTGCATTGTGCCGATCGACCGACTCGAAGGTGTCGAGGTCGACATTGCAAGGGTAAAGACCTACACGGACTTTGAGGTCATTGATAATATGGGAGACAAGGATCCTTACCCTACACTGCTAGGAATCAACTGGGCTTTTGAGAATTACGCCATCATCGACCTCAAAAAGGAGTTGATGATTTTTGAAGATGGAGAAGTCCGAGTCACTCAACCTCTCGACCCGTATCAAGGCCTGAGGTATACAGAAACTGTGGATAACCGGGAGGATGCTTAGATATTGGACAACCTTTATCGGATGACGGCGGGGAAGCGAGAGGATTATATTAACCCAACCACAACCAGCTTTGTCAGCTGGCGCAGTGTCCAGAGCTCGAAGCTGGGATCGGAACTAGCCTGGGAAGACTGGCAGCAAGGTGGGTATGAGACCAGCATGTGGAGATGTGCCAACATTGCCAGAGTCCATTGGATTGGCACTGAGATCAGGGAGTACCCCACCCTGTCGAACATGCAAGCCGTAAATACCTTCATTGCAAAGGTAGAAGACACGGTACCAGAAGGAAGCAGGATACCACTTTTGGATGTAGCCCTATAGTCCACATCAGCCAGGTGGTGGAAAAATCACTGCAACACCCTGTCGCGGTGGAGTTGTGTGGCGGAGGCTTTGAGGGTGCGGTTCAAAGAAGACGAAGGCCCTCGAAGCAGGCACAGGTACCAAGGGAATTTCGACCCGAGGGACCACCTGAAAACCTGTGAGGAGCAGTGGCAAAGTATAGGGTACCCGGAAGAGCTGTGGTTACATCAGTTCATCCACTCCTTAGATACCATTCCCCATGCGTGGTACTTAGAAGAAGAGAAAAAAAGAGGGACCAGCTCCTGGCAGGAAGTCACGCACAAATTTTTTTGGTGCTTTTCGTTCGAAGGGAAGAGAGAGATGGTGTCCCAGGAATTATAGGCCATCATGGGGGTACTGTTTCTCTGTGATCCAGGGACCGACGGGAGCACATTAGCATTACATCCTGAGGCCGGGCATGAGTTGGCTTGCCAACGGATCGACGGCGATCCAGACGATGATAGTCTGGAGGACCTAAGGCACCTATATTTTGAAGAGAAGGAAGGCGAGCAGAACCTCAAAGAAGAGCCGACCACTGAAGGCATCCATCTACTCCCGCTGAAGACAAAGAAGCTAAACATCGGCACGGAGGAAAAACCCAAACTGGCTACGGTTGGGGACTACTGGGACGAGGAGACGACAAAGGAAATTTTCAGCCTCCTCGAGGAATACGAAGATTTATTCCCTTCATCGGTTGCAGACTTAAAGGGCATTAAAGGGGACCTTGGAGAAATGTGTATTGTGTTGAAACCGGACGCCAGGCCTGTGAAGCATCAACCTTATCAGTTGAACCCATGGATCAAAGAAAAGGTCAAGTTGGAGATCGATAAAATGCTGACAGCAGGTCTAATCTTCCCTGTGGACGAATCCAAGTGGGTGAGTCCCATCGTCATTCAGAATAAGAAGGACAAGTCATAAATCCGCGTCCGTGTCGACTACCGAAGTCTGAACAACGCCTGCATCCATGACCCATTTCCCACTCCATTCAGCGACGAAGTATTGGACCATGTTGCGGGGAATGAGACCTACTCCTTCACTGATGGATTTTCGGGCTACCATCAAGTGTGCATTGCGGAAGAGGACAAAACGAAGACAATGTTCACCACCGAGTGGGGTTCGTTTGCATACCACGTGATGCCATTCGGGTTGAAGAACGCTCCCGCTGTGTTTTCCCGGATCATCATCGCTGCTTTCCGGGAGTACATTCATAAGTTCCTGGAAGTCTACATGGACGATTGGACCGTCTACAGTTTGCTGAAGGACCACGCCACCCCACTACGTATCATGTTTGATTGGTGTCGACAGTTGCGGATTTCCTTGAATTTGAAGAAATGTATCTTCGTGGTTCCCTTCGGAACGCTATTGGGACATGTGGTATGCAAGCAGGGGGTCTGCGTCGACCCCACCAAGGTAGCTGTGATCGTTCACATGGAAGCCCCAGAAATAGTGAAGCAGTTGCGGGCACTGCTAGGGCACACAGGTTATTATAGACGGTTCATCCGAAATTATGCGAAGATCACTACTCCTCTGGAAAAGTTGTTGCGGAAGTCAGAAGTGTTCCAGTGGATGGATGAGTGCAGAAAGGCCCTTGACACTTTGAAGGAGAAGCTAGCAACGATGCTCATTCTGGTTCACCTAGATTGGTATAAGCAGTTCCACGTGCATATCGACGCTTCCAGTATTGCACTTGGGGCTATCTTGGCGCAACCAGGGGAGATGACAATTGACCACCCAGTCTACTTCGCCAGCCACAAACTGTCTAATGCAGAGCGAAATTACACCATCACGGAGAGGGAGGCCCTCGCAATGGTGTACTCACTCCAGAAGTTCCGCCACTATCTTCTAGGAGGTAAGTTCAAGTTATTTACTGATCACTCCGCATTGAAATACTTGGTCAATAAGCCCGTTTTGGAAGCATGGATCTGTCGGTGGCTTCTACTCTTCCAAGAATTCACCTTCGAAGTGATCGTCAAGCCCGGAAGGTTGAACGCCAGGCCCGATCACTTATCCAGGTTGGAAACGGGGGAGAACGACGGCTCTCTCGATGATCAGCTACCAGATGCTAATCTTTTCTGATTTGAAGCCAGACCAGATTATTTGGCCGACATTGCAACTTACTTAACCATGGGACAATTCCCTCAGCACTACACCCCACTCCAGAAATGGCACTTGGTCGTCCGCGCCGCTGAATACCAACTGATTGCGGGGCAGTTGTATAAAGTGGGCCTCGATGAGGTTCTGCCTAGATGTATACTCGACCATGAACGCGAAGCCGTGATGTGGGAGTGCCATAGTGGCGTTGCGGGTGGGCATGTGGGGGCGAAACCCACTGCCAGGAAAGTGCTCCAAGCTGGACTATGGTGGCTGACGGTCCATGCCGATTGTAAGAAATTTGTTAAGAGATGCGATTTATGTCAGCGAACCGAGAGGCCCTCTCATAGAGACGAGCTCCCGCTACACCCGGTGCATGTGTTGTGGCCGTTTGAGAAGTGGGTTGTCGACTTCATAGGTCCCATAGCCAGGGTAGCTAGGAATTCCAAGGCCCGGTACATCATTACCACCACTGACTACCTCACCTGGTGGGCTGAGGTAGCGGCAATACGGGACTGTATAGCCAATACAGCAGCTCGGTTCATCTTTGAACACATCATCAGCAGGTTTGGCTGCCCATGGAGCTTAACCAGTGATCAAGGTACGCACTTCATTAATGAGATGGTCAAATCGCTGCTGGACACCTTCATGATTCAACATCACAAAAGCATCCCATACCACCCCCAGGCCAATGGTACTATTGAAGCGTTCAACAAAATCCTCGGAACGAGTTTGACGAAGATTTGCAATGCCAAGAGGAATGATTGGGATGAGCGGTTGCCATCTGCACTATGGGCCTACCGAACTACTGTAAAGCGTTTGACCAATCAAACACCGTTCCAGCTGGTGTATGGCCATGAAGCTGTGATTCCTGCCAAGTTCACCATACCGAATCTTCTAATTGCCACATCCCTCAAGTTCTCGGAAGATGAGTCACTACAGGAGCACCTACATGAATTGCAAGAATTGGACGAGGCCTGGTTCCTGGCCGAGTTCCACCAAAAGGTTCAGAAGGCATGGCATGACCACCACATCAAGATCAAAACGTTCCAGGTTGGAGGAAAGGTTCTCCTATATGATAGCAGGTTTCAGAATTTTCTGGGAAAACTGCAGATGCATTGGTTGGGACCCTACTTCGTTGTCGAGATTAGGGATTATGGAGTCGTTCGGTTGGCTCAACTGGATGGTACTGTTTTACCTGGGTGGGTGAAAGGCGCATGCCTGAAGCCCTACCAGGGCTAAGTTTCTTTCACCTTTCATTAATAACTCTCACACTCGAGAGAAGCCGTAGAGTAGCGTAGTTGAATAACTCTCCCGCAACCGGGATGAGCATAGGTAGTGTTTGTTGTCCCTACATAGGTCGTCAATAACCGCTATGTTGCTGGGACCACACCTCAACCGATTGTGGTCGGGGAGGGGCGCGTCCAGTGTGTCATCCTTGTAGGATACGCAAACTTGCCAAGTGTCATTCCATATCATTTCAGTTAGTACTTGTGCCAGTCCGTAGGATCGCCTAGATTTGCAGCATAAATTGCCATAATTAGAAATAACCTTGCAATAATCATTTTGCCATAATTCGAAGTAACCTCAACCGTCGCGTCTGCCCATTTCCCCATGCCACCGTCAGCAGATGTCAGAATACACCTCAGCAAGTGATTGATCGCATGATTATCGCCGTGGAGAATGCCAGCAGGAATTAACTCGTTATGGGGTCTCATCAACCTCACTCGTGCCAGTTAATTACATAACCTGCATGGAAAAAATCATGAGAATGCCGGAGAAGTTAGAATTAGAAATTGGAGCAGAACCAGAGTAGCAAAAGTATCCAAAATCACAGAGCCAAGAGAAAACACCAAGACTGATTCTGCAAGTGTATCGACGCCGAGCGAAGATGACAAGAGCCAACCCAGTAGTCGTAGAACCGCATCTCGACAACAGAATTCATAAAACAGAGTCCCTCGTCGGGAAATATGATAGTGTTGCCCTCATAGATGCAGACCTCACGGACTCGTTCGAGTTCCCAGCACTTAAGCGCCCGGTGTATATGGAATATTATACCACAGAAGCAAGGCGTGCAGCAAACAGGATTTTTCCAGAGTTTCGAGGCCTACAACAATCCTCCATTTTGAATTTAAGAAATCTCTCGGTATTCGGGACAAGAGGACTAGCCATGCAGCGCACCAAGTTCTTACTCAGATGCATCCAGAACGGGTCATTGTGGTTGAATAAGGAAATTCCAATCCATGCCAAAGATATCCACCGACTCACGAGGCTTTCACAAAATGGCCCGGATGTATTGTCTGCATATTAGACCACTTCCAAACGAGCAAAGAAGTCAGGAGATGCGGACTATTATGCAAAATATGGCACACACCGGGGAGGAAAGGGAGCGAATATGGAGCTTATCAACAATCTCGAAATCAAGTTCGCATGCTACCTCATTGCCAGTAAGACAATGAGGCACTACACAAAGGGAGAATGTACCCTGGATACTATTTCCATTGCAAAACACTGTGTCCAGGGGGCTAAGTTGAACTGGTGTTCCTTCCTGCTGAAGGAGCCATTTGACGCATGCGAAGACAACTACAAGAGGGCCACAAGCTTTATTTATGGGTATTTGATAGTTGCATTTTCCATGTGGAAGTGGCATACTCCCCTCATCAGGATACCGGAAGAAATAATGGAGGGCCAGCCTTTGGCAATGAAGTTCGTCCCATGGAAGGTGTCGAGTGATCCCAGCACCAAGGAGGTCAATGCAGAGGCATTTCAAAGTTGGTATGGGTTAATGACAAATGTGGTCGCAGGCCAGTAGAGGGTGCCCAGGAACCTGCTGGATGAGTACAACAAGCAAGTATGGTTCGAGGTCAGCCACAGGCATACCTTCCTCCGACCTACTTGCGTGCTGGAGGAAACATTTCGCATGCGGCCTCTGAAGTTCCAGCTCGAAGACACAGCCTTCCACAATGAAGTTTGTTCGTGGCCAGGGGTCGGGATGGTAATCCGAAGCGAGGTACCCACATACAATTTCAATCAGATGCTACTGCAACAACGGCCTGCCGAAACAAAAGCGAAGGTGGCACAACAGGACTCCACCGTGCAGCTCGTCCCCCTCATTCACCACTTCAATACTCATGTACGCAGTTTCAATGAAGTGGCCAAGGTTGTCTCAAGCAGTGCCATTCCTTTTCCTGTTTTCTCTGAGTTCCAGATTTCTCATTCCACCCTGCTTCTCCACATGACTTCTGTCACCTCCCCCATCCCCAATGTTGTAATTACTTCACCAAGTCCGATGACTACCCCAATAAGGGAAAAGAGCAAGCCCAAAAACCCCTTAGATGCTCCTCAGGCCAAGAGGGCTCGAACCATAGAAGCGAGTCCGGTGGTGGACCTCACTGAGGAGGATCTGACCTGGCCACCGAGTCCAGGGGTGCCAATACAAGAAGAATGAGTCGTTGACATAGGGGAAATAGGAGGGATCCCACCTCTACCTCCCATTGACCCCTCCAAATTCATCAACATTCAGCTTCCACTTCCACATACCGTTCCACTTACCACTTCATCTGCACCATCCAATTCATCTGCCACTGTGTCAGACCCAGTAATCCAAGATCTACTTAATGGGGACCACAGGGGCGAGGTTGACTCAAGTACTACAGCAGTGGTACCACCGGTCAACCTCACTGGGGACCCCCAAGTCTCTTTTTCTGATATAATTATGCAGATGGCACATATTGTCGTAGACACGGATGAGGCACAGACTGAGCCTAATCTGTTTCTATAGACCATCCACACAGATCTGCAGGAGCGGCTGGACTTGAATTTGGCCGATTTGGCACCTCATCAAACCCCACCGCCGTCCCCTCGGGAGCACTCCACCCGATCCGTTGCCAGTGGGCAACCCCTATAGGAATGGCGGCCAGATCAAAGCACTTCGGGGGTCGCCAACTTGGAGACGTGGGGTACGACACAGCTGTACCACTTTATTCAGAGGGCAGCCCAGCAAGCGGAAAAGCTTCACTCCAACCTACAACAGAGGTGTGAAGAGCAACAGAAGTAGATCACCGTGCTTACTGAACAGCGTGAACAACTCACAGCAGCACACGGGTAGCTCCAGGGTCATATAAACTAAGTGGCAAGGGTGTTTACAGGACTATGGCCGGCCGTAGAAGCTCACTACACTCAGATGCCTGCAGATGTGCCAGAAATAGATATATTGGAACGGGCCCTCCACCTCAGAATAGCGTTCACTGACCTCCATAAGGAAAATGTAGAGCTCCAAGCAGCGTTAGCAGTACGGCCAGCGCTGCCCGATCCAGAGGTAGTCTACTCGGCACAAATTACAGAGAAACAGGGCCAGGTCACCCAGATGCAGGAAACTCTCAATTCTGCAGCGCGCGATGCTTATGACCTTCTGAAAGGTCTCCAAGAATGCTCGACGGCCTTTATGGTAAAGACTCATCCCCTTTCAGTGCAGCTGCAACAACTTTCGAAAGAAATTCAAGATGCCATGGACCCCTCGCAGTTGAACCAGCTATACACTCAGGCGGATGCTCTGGAGGTCCAGATCCAGCAAACAGAGGCCAGCTCGGCAATGGCCAAACAAGAAATTCGAGAGCTTCGCCAGCCCCTCCAACTCAGCGCCAAGACAATGCAGCAATTAGCCACCGAGGCCAAAACCCAAATCGGCACGGTGTTCAGGACTGTACCGGTGCCCGTCGAAGAGGCAGTTGTCGCCAAGATCGCCGTAGAGATAGATGCATTATTACAGGGGTGGCAGCAAGCTGTGATGACCTTCAATGAGCCTAAAGCTTCGGCGTTCAGCAAGGTCCCAAAGTTGGGGCCCTTGTTTGGGCAGCAGACTGAAGGTGCACAGCAAGAACAAGGCACGGGGTCCGGTGGGGTGATGGAAATAGAGACAGTGATCTGTGATTGACTTGGGACGAGTCAAGAAACTGTGGTCGGGGCCTGTTGGGGCCCTTGTTTTGAAATTTAAATAAAGAACTGATTTTTGGGTTGCGGATCGACACATGGCAGCCGCAACCATGCCACAACTACGGTGAGTAGCGGAGCTACCGAGGTTGTAGGGGAACAGGAGATAGTTGAAGAAGCGGATGCAGATAAGTGCATACGAAGAGAGGATACAGTAGAGGACAGAGAGCAGAACTCATAGACAACAAGAGAGAAGCCGAAAATAGCTGAAGAAGAACAGAAGAGGAACTAGCAGATTGCGATGGCGGGTGAATAAATAGCCGTCACCCAGCCGAAAGAAGAGAGGAATGCAGAGCGATTGAAGAGGATCGAGCGGATGCTGCAGAAGAGAGCTATCCCAAGCATGATATCTTTGTAGTTCCTAGGCTTATATTATCTATCTTTCTGTCTTATGAGACGTCTGTAACATAATTATAAGCTCTTCCTGTGGAAGCGATGTAACTGTGGATCCGGCTGAAAGTTATCAATATACTTGCAGGTTGTTGTCTTATTATATGAGTTACATGCATGCATGATGTTCGTGATGTCTTAAAATTTTATTTGCTTCGTATCTGCTCAATCTTCTAAATTTTCTTGTGGATATGATGATATTTATGCAATCACTTTTATATTAATCACGAATTGCGGATCCTTCCACCACTATCGATCTATTCCCCCTCTGCATGTGGTCGCGACACGCTTCGGGTGAGACTCTCTGCTCTTTGGAGTATGGTGACAATGCCAGCATGGTTCTAGACTACAGCGGATTCCCTTGTTGGCGCAATCTCTGAACTTGGGTCTTGCCCGCGAGACCTGTTTCTTCGCCAACATAGGGTATACACATGCATTCATAATAAAAAATTTAAAGAGCCCCATGAAACCAACACATGCAGATTCATAAAAACCTTTCAACTCCTTTTCATTAGCTTCAACCATTAGTAAATCATTACAGTTAGGATCAGAGGTGTTTTAGATAGGAACACAAAATTCTAACATAAAATAACTCAGAATCAAGTAACCACTGAACAATGCTAATACCAATAGACTCAACGACAACATATCGATACACAATCCTTCTATCCTCCTTTCTCTTTTTGGCTTTCCTGCTTCTTTTTATGCGCCCCGCTCACTTGAATTGTTGATTTATTCCTCAGATGCCACACACTTTCCTTCTCGCCTACTTCTATAGCTTGGATGTGACTTGTTGGAGTGACGTCCCCAAGGGTCAATTTTGGTAATGTTTTGTATATGTTTGTTGTGTGCGCTGCGCGTAAGAGTCAAAGGGGCTCTGGGGCAGTTCAAAGTCCCTAATCAATGTAACGGGTTTTAAGGGAAGACCATGAGTCTCAAACCATGGTTTGAGACCATGGTATTTGTGTGGTAAGTTAGTATAAATATAGATATATCGATTCAAGTAAATGGGGCTTATGTCTTATGATGAATGTTTCGTAATATTTTGATTCGTAAGATTTTGATCTAAGTCTGGGTTTTGGGTTGAAAAGGCTCCCGTTGGCTGTGTGTGCAGAAGGATAGGATATATTGAAAGGCTGAATGTATTGAACTTTTGAATCTCTTAATATAGAAGATTTTTTTGTCAAAGTTGAATGTGTTATGTGCTTGATTTGTTATTGATTTGATTAGCTGTGAATATCTCATGTTATTGCATCCTTACTTCTATTTATGATTAAATGCATCTGTGCAAATGAATGAAGTATATTATGCATGAAGTACATTGTTGATGAATAGATCTACTGAAAGTGTATATGTTTATTGTGTGAAATATATATATATATATATATATATATATATATATATATATATATATATTGCATTCTTTGATACTCTGTGACGAGGTTGATTTGTTGTTCTATTGATTTTTTGATGCACACATTTGTATATGGTCTGTGATAGTTCTGTTATAAGTCTGTTATATGGGGTGCGGAAACCTGGTTCCAACACTCATACTGCTTCGGCCAGTGATGCTTTGATCTGCGGAAGGAGGTCATTGCGAAAAGGGGAAATAGTTGGAAGGTTTGTTGGTTGCCCAATGAATTCAAAGCTGGGTTAGGACCCCTCAAGCCAACAAATGGGTCTGTTGTTGGGACTAGGATCATTTTGAGGGAGATTTGATGTATTGGCATCCTACGCAGAACAAATTACAAAATTGGCTTGATAGAAAGATCCTTGAATTCGTGATCCAAGAGAATAGAATTTCTAAATTATGCACTGGAGATTGGGTTCAAAAGTATATTTATACAGATGTCCAAAAGATATTCTTTTCTTCCTTTTCAACTGGTCTACATGATTGGTTGTCTCGATTGATTGAATTCAATACCCGCACAAAGGACAATGTAGTTAGTCAATGGAATCCATAATTTGTACAACAGCTATAAAATATCAGCAATACGATTACCCGAGCGATAGATCATTGGATAAATCATGTTTTGGGAGGATTTGTGACTGATTTTGTGATTGATCAATTTGTGCCTTATTCTAAAGTGGAAAGAATATTTTCCAAGGGTCCCAGAGGTAAGTTCCTACGCTCTTTGAAGTTGTGGATTAAGATGATATTGTTTTAACAGGGTAGTATGTGTGAACATATCGCATGAATGTCTCGAAGAGGCCCAACTACGGGCATTGGAAGAACTTACCACGCAAATATAGAAGAAGGGTTTATTTACAGTCCTCTCAAGGGTAGATCTGATAGTGACGAAGAATCAGAGACTAGTAGCTCTGGTGAATCTGCACACTCTGAAGAAGAGGAAGTCTCACAACATCAGAATAATTAAGGAGCATTGACCATAGTTAAGATCCCATCCACTCCACTTCCAAAATCATCTCATAAGTAATCCACTCCACCTCCACCTCCACTAGGCACATATATGGCCACGTCTATGATTTTTCCTACTTTCAGAGGAATTGGGAATGAAGATACAAAACAATTATGGTTTTCACTGATGTTGTATGGAGAGCACAACAGGTTAATCGTGACGATGTCACAGAATGCACAGTTAGCCACTGCTTTTCAAGACCGTGCACTGGATTGGTATACAAGATATCTATCGATGAAATCTAATGCAGGTATGAATGATCTGAAGGATGTCCTAAAAGAGAAATTCACAAATCCAAAATCACACGCGCAATGTGTCATGGAGTTTAAATAAATTCACCAGGAGTTAAAAAAATCTGTATGGGATGCAGATCAAAGGTTGAAGCACACTATAAGATATTATGGATTCACTATCAATGATAACCAACACAAGGAATGGTTTATTGCTATGTTGCTTCCAGATCTGCACCAGAATTTGAGTCAACAGTATATTTCCTCATAGGCTGAGGCTGTAGAAATTGCAATGAAACTAGAAGTTGTGCCAGTACCCATTGTGATCGGGACCCAGCTTATTCAGAGTCAGTTTGAAGTAATGAATTTGGAAATTTAGAATCTTCAAAAACATAATGGAAATGAGGTATGCTTAGCTGTATGCTGTTTATGATGTAAATTTGTCGGGCATCATAAGGATCAATGCCCCGTATTCAATTATTATTTGCACACTCGAGGATGTAGCCCACTGAAGAGCCTAACTGGGCTGAGTGGAACACCTGCATTGTGATGCACAATTTTTCAGTATATGGTTCTTCATGTGACATATTACTATCCAAGAATTGGAAAATATATGCCTGAGCTAAAGCAGCATTTTTTCAAGTTCTGCTCATCATTAGGATATGATGAACATCATTGTCAGATTTTTGATTTGATGGTGGATAAAGATGAGCTATACAGAATGAAGGTTGAACCTACCTCACCAACATCTCCATCTAGGTGTGGTGGATTCTAGCCTAGAGGACGAGGAAGAGGAGGAGGATCAATTGGTTGAGGAAGGGGACAACCCATCTGCTACAATTGTGGAGATGTTGGCCATTATGCACGTGACTATCCAAATATAGCTCAATAATATTGCAGGTACTATAGGCAGTTTGATCATGTAATTGAATATTGTCTTGTTTTGATTGCTAATATGCAGGAGAAGAAAATGCAGACTCTGACACAGAATATTCAGATGGTCAGGGTAGAGCTGCGCGAAGAGGATCATAGCGTTAATATTGCAATAGGAGTGGTGCATCCACAAGTGAAGACAAAGGAAAGAAGTTGGAAGTTGATACTTGGATCTGAAAGGCACCTGAGAAAAAGAATGTATTGGACTTACAACGCGAAAAAGAAACTTTTGTAGAAGTAAAGATGGGTTTTTGGAAGCAATCACATTAACATCAGGTAGACCTATGGATGTGGTGGCAGTAGACGAAGAAATAAAGCCATTTTTACAAGATCCATCAAACTATTGTGCAATAAGAAGGAAACGAAGAATCTACAAGCATTAATAGATAACTGCATGGAAAAAGAGTAGCCCTAGATGGAACAAAAACCTGTCAATAATATCTACAAGAATAAAATTAGAACTAGACGAGATATGTGCTTGACTACCCAGATCGGTGCCTACGAGATGGATTAGGTCATTTTGGATTTGGGATCTGATGCAAATTTCTTACCTAAGAAAACTTGGTAGCCCATGGGAGAGCCTAAGTTGGAGTGTTCTACTATTCAACTACGCATGGAGAATCAACAGAAAATCATTCCATTAGGAAGACTCTTGTAGGTGATAGTAGATATTGAAGGGGTTAAGGTGCTTGTATATTTTGAAGTCATACAGATTGTGGATGATACTAATCCTTATCCTGTGTTGTTGTGTATATATTGGGCTATTGTTATGGATATCATTATTAATCCTAAGAGGAGAAGTATGTTATTTGAGAACAATTGAACCAGAGTTGTAGTTCCTCTAGATCCCGCAAAATGTGCAAGATATACAGAATCGGTGCACGCGGATGATGATGTTGACCATATATATAAGCTAATTGTGAGAGATGATTATTGGATGAACCCAACGATTTATGGAAGGATTTATTGGGAAGAATATAGTTCCTGCTTCTCATATTCATATGAAGAACTCGAGAACTAGCAGAACTAGTTACATGAAGTATCTGCGCTGCGCTGTAACTGAGTGACCAGATCCCTTCTCTACATATCATCAGAGGTATGAGAATTACCGTATTATGATTGTTTAACTAATGTAAACATGTTTTTAGGAGAGCTTTAAAGGAATATCATGGGGGCATAGATATTCCATGCATTGGATATAATGTTGCACTCTATCCCAACACAATGGTGGGAGACTCACAAAGGAAACTTGGGTAATTGGGAAGAATGTACTCAAATAATGAGATTGCACTTTGACTGTCCAATTACCAGAATGGAAGAGGTTTATTCTAGAAAGGGTGATT
This sequence comes from Pinus albicaulis, assembly GCA_034641835.2. Taxonomy (NCBI): domain Eukaryota; kingdom Viridiplantae; phylum Streptophyta; class Pinopsida; order Pinales; family Pinaceae; genus Pinus; species Pinus albicaulis. The sequence continues at coordinate 494,245,742 of CM076583.1, forward strand.
TGTGCAGACATATGGCCAAATGGGATGAAGTATGGGGTGTATATCCAAGACCATAATGGGTGCACATGTTCATTCATACTTTTGAGAAGATTCCTACTAGTAGGTACCTAGAAACAGAGCTACACCGAGGAACTAATGAATGGTCTGTGTTGTCTGAAAGTTTCATTTTAACCTTCAACATTGAGAGTGGGTTTGATCACTTGGGTAAAGTGATGTAAGGTATTCAAGAGGTCATATTTGATACTTCAAATCCAAAAGTATAACATGCTTCATCAGCATGGGATGCGCACATGAGGGATATTGTGAAATGCAGAAATATGATAGTTGAAGAAAATGAAGAAAATCCAAGGAATATCACAAACCCTGAGTTTGAAGGATAGCGTACAGCTTCTATACCTTCAATTATGTTGCTAGATGTCACAAAGCCCTAAATATTCGACAAGTGAACATTGGATTTGATGAACAACCAAAATTGGCGAAGATCAGAGATTACTGGGATGATGATACAGTGGGAAAGGTTTTTTATCTATTCACTGAGTATCACGACCTATTTCCTACAAATTTCTCTGAGTTGAAAGGGATAATTGGAGAGATTGGGGTCATGAAGATCACTTTGAAATAATATGTGTGACCTGTGAAGAAACGCCCATATATATTGAATCCCAAATACAGGCATAAAGTCAAGGAATAGTTGGATAAAATGTTTGTTGAAGGAATTATAGAACCAATGGAGGAGTCAGATTGGGTGAGTCTGATGGTTGTGCAGAATAAAAATACTAAATGGGAAATAAATATTTGTGTGGATCTACACAAATTAAATGATGTCTGCGTTCATGACCCATTCCCGAACCCATTTTCTTATAAGATCCTCGACAATGTCGGAGGACAGGAGGCTTATCATTTAGAAATAGATTTTCAGGATATCATCAAATCTGAATTACGTCAGAAGATAGGAGTAATACAACCTTCGCGACATAATGGGGACATTTTCAATATACATTCATGCCATTTGGGTTGAATTATGTGCCTGTTATCTTCTCGCACATCATAGTTGCTGCTTTCAAGGAATATATCCATAAGCTCTTAGAAATCTACTTTGATGATTGGACCTTATTTGGGTTGTTGAAGAAGCATGTATACAGTTTTTTCCCAATGATGGATACTTGTGGGAAGTATCATATCTCACTTAATCTGAATAAGTGCATATTTTGTATGCCATTGGGGATATTTATGGGTCATATTTTCTGCCAGTAGGGATTGATGGTGGATCCCATGAAGATCGCAGTGATTGTTAATATGGAAATTCCTGCTAATGTCAAACAACTGCACTCAATTTTGGGGCATACAGGATATTATCAGAATTTCATTCAGGGTTATGTGATGATCACTGCACCCATGGAGAAATTTATCTAGAAGGATGCATCATTATGTTGGGATGAAGAATGTCAAAAGAGTTTTGAATTTTTGAAGGAGAAGATGGTCACTGCACCCATGGAGAAATTTCTCCAGAAGGATGTGTCATTCTGTTGGGATGAAGAATGTCAAAAGAGCTTTGAATTTTTGAAGGAGAAGATGGTCACTACACCCATATTGGTCTATCCATATTGGTCGAAGGTATTCCATGTCCATGTTGATTCCTCCTACATCGTGCTCGTAACTATCTTGGCATAGCTAGTAGCTAGGGAGATCGATCACCCTATTGCATTTTCAAGTAGAAAGTTGTCAATCACGAAGCACAATTATTCAAATACAGAGAGAGAAGGATTGTCTATGGTTTATGCGTTGTAGAAATTCTTCCACTACCTGTTAGAAAGCCACTTTAATATGTTTGCTGACCACTCTGCTTTGAATTACCTGGTCAATAAGTCGGTGTTGAGGGGTAATATATGCAGGTGGTTGTTTCTATTTCAGGATTATGATTTCAAATTCATTATGAAGGCTGGGAGACTGAACATTGGGAAAAACCATTTGTCACACATTAATAATGGAGAAGAGATGACTAGTTTGGAATATGGCTTACCGAATGCACAATTATTTTCTATAAAGGTGGTTGATGATCATTTCCCTGATGTCATTCATTTCTTTAATACTAGACATGCACCCGAGGAGTATACATTGCAACAAAAGAAAGATTTGGTGGCACGCGCACCCGAATTTACTCTCATTATTGGTCAGCTTTTAATATCCAAAAATATGAATACTCAGCAATACCTACTAGAATAATGCATTTTTTAGAAGTATGTGCATTGAAATGAGTTTGCAGCCCTTGGATCCCTTAGATCTGGATATATAGCATATAAATCCAAAATGGGAGTAAAAAAAAATCAAACTAGGAGAGGTAAACAGACCTCCCACACCTAGTATAGCTGAAAAACACCTAAGAATGGGGCTGCAACAATATGCAACAGTACTACAGGAAAATAACTCAGTTTTTTGAGAGAATGAGTAGGAGAAAAATAAGAGGGATTATATTTTATATGTACAAAAATGAATCAAATCCATAATGAGGCCCTTACAGTATACAACAGAATGTAGAAGACAAGAATAGAAGAAATTCCTCAAGAAAGAGGGCTGCAACACATGTATTGACTGAAAAATAGCTTGACAACGTTATTTATAAGAGCTACAACAAATGTATATTACACTCTAGATCTAGAGCAGATCTATGTACAAAATATCAGATCTATTTCAGATCTATACACTAGAAAGGCTCCTTTACAAGATCCCCTTGGGGTTTTGATCAAAACATGCAACAAAAATAGTAGATCTGAGATCTAAAGTAGTACATCTGCAGTAGTATTTAGAAATTTATGAATATGATTACAATAGAAGAAGATTAGATATGTACATATCATGGATCAAAAATCTAATCCATGAATCACCATAGTGAAGGGAAAAGCCCCAACACCAGAGATCTCTCCTCAAAAGTGTGTCAAAACACCCTGCAACTTCCTTCTTGCAAATAACGCAGTCCTGGAAGGAAAACTGCACTCTAGGTTGAAGCACTGGGTTGGCCTGATGCCAAGATCTAAAATACTAGCTCCAAAGGTTCATAAATCTCTTACCAATGGGATAGAATACTTTCCCAGTGAAAAGAGGCCCTGGAATGGCCTAGATATGAGTAGATCTAGCCTCCACTTGCTGCATCTTGCAAGGAAAACCAAACCCTCAATAAGATCTGTGTTGTAGTTGGAACATGAGCTTGGCCCAATGCCTGATAGTGGATGAGATCAGCAAGACTCTTCCAAGAGCTCCTCAATGGAATAGGTGGGATTCCCGAACAGGAACACCCTAGTGCTAAACAACACTATCCTCAGCTAAACAAAAAAGAATAATATATGTCTAAAAAGACAATATATTCAGAAACATACATAATAAACAACCTTATTATGTTATCCTCCTCTTCTTATAGGATGAAATTCTTGTAAAACCCTAAACCATCTCAATGATTTAGCTGCATTCACATGAGAAGCCTCCAACTAAAACTGCGTTGTGCCTCTAGGAGATTCATTGTATCTAGACACCACTGTTGATTTGGTCCTAGTTGACTTGGTCAAGTGCTCTAGTCTCTTTCACACCTAAATGTTCTTATGTAAATAGCCCATATTTGTTCATGTTCACATGTGGCATTGATTTATTTTTCTGATTAGGAGTTTTATTGATCCTCCTTTACATTTTTATTCATGAAACAAAATATTGAGACAAAATTGTATATTCCCATTAGCTTGGGATAATTGGGAATATTACAGTCCTCCCCTCCCAAAATGTTGCTTGTCCTCAAGAAAATGATAGGGTGAGTGTTGCAACACTTCTCCTTCTTCATTGGTAACACCCTCAAAGATCAAGCTCTCCTCATAAGCTAGGTGTTCACCAATCCAAGCCTCCATGAACTGTTCCTCCAAAGTCATCATGAGATGTACAAAGTCCATCCCACAAGGAGTCAAGACCTCAATAGAAACAAACATGGTTGGTCCAATACTCTCTCTAAAGCATGTAGCATAATGTACATAGAGAGTTTCCATCCCATGTGGTACATACAAACTTCCCATCCTCCCTCCATACAGTCCCATGAAAAGTACAACTATATCATCCAAGTATGGAAGCATAATTACATATACACAAACAGTAATTTAAGTATGAGGAGGTGGGTCAAAGTCCCACATATGGTGCCAGCACAGTGCATCTCCTGCCTACATTAGATGAAGGTATGGTAAGTGGTTTCCCCACCACTTACTTGTTGCACAAGTTATCTCACCATGGCTGAAAATGTGAGATATGTTTGGTGCCTTTGGGAAGCACCCATCATGAAAACGAGTCTCCCTTTGCACAACAAGGGAGTGGCCAAATTCAGAAATTGCAGTGGCCCAATGTTTGCCATGAGATTTAAATCATACAACACTCCTCTTGGGATTCATAGCCTACAAAAACATGGTTAAATAATGTGTCAAATTAGAAAATGAAGCTTTCATTACATAATCATATTTTTCACCATCAATGTTTTTTCTATACATGGGATTGTGCACAAATTTTTCTCCCTTTTCAGGAGAAGGAAGAAATAAATGAAATGACTCTTGCATAGAGTCCTTTGGCTACCCCAAGTCCACATAGCTCTTGCATTCTAGAAAATTCTAATGTATCTCTCCTCCAAAGCCTTCCCATTCAAAGCATCTCATGATAGTGTTGTAGATCTTCATAGAATAGGTAGGGCTGAAACAGAACCCTTTGAAGGCCCTTTGTAGCATCCTCAACTTGAGCTTGGAGTCTCTAGGTAAGAAGATGCTATCATGATTATAGATGACCCCATCATGGACTAGATAGCCCTCTTCATGCAGCTAGTCATCAAGCATCATACAAGTGTAGAGATATTTGGAATAATCTACCAACAGCTGGGATTTCCAATATAGATCTACACTCCCCAACAAAGACAACATTGATGATGCATCAATATGAATGCCTGCCATGTTGCTAATCTCTTATTTGAAATTTCTTATGCCAAAGGTACAAGTAAGAAGGGCATACCTTCCCTTATTTTCCTCCAACAGCGTAGAATCAGGAATGAAGGATGGAGAGGATGACAAGAGAGGAAAATCTCCCTCCTTCTTGTGCTTTCCCAAGCCTTCCAGCACTGCAACTATGTCTTCTAATGCTCCCATCCCTCCTGGATCTGATTTTTGAGGATCAAGTAGTGAGAGATATCTCACCAAAACTGAATCAGGTGGCCTCCCAGGTGGTCTGCCACTAGATGAGAGTGCCCCTTGCAGAAATATCATGAACATGAGAGAAGGGACATTGAGGTCCTTTCTTCCGCTATGAAAATCCATCTTTGTTTTTTGTGTGGAAGTGTTGTGTGAGGGGTAATTATGCATGTATTTGATTATTTGAAGTGCACCACTCTTCTTGTCCACCCATTCCATTTGTAAAGCCTCCCAATCAGTGGTGACTTTCCCCAATGTAATCAACCATTGAACACCCAAAATAACATTAGTGTCTGGCATGTCAACTACAAAGAAGTGATCCACCAAATTATAGGATCCCATGGTGACTGAAAGTGATGGAACATAATGCATTCATTTCATTGTTCTATCTCTTTGGACCAAAACATAGAATACCTCAAAATTATCAGTGGGTATTGCCCTCCTTTGCACAAGATGGGCATCAATGAAATTGTGGGTAGCCCCTCTGTCAATCAATACAGAAAATATTTGATTCATGATTTTCCCTTGAAATCTTAAGGTCAAGTACTTATGTACTCCCCTCAAGGATTCAATAGGTCCTCCAATAGGAGAAAATGCTCCATTCTCATCTCCTGAAGGTGTTGGATCTCCTCCAACATTGTCAGCACTATGAACCCTCCTTGGCTCATCATCTTCATCTTCTTCAAGAGCTGAGAAGACCTCTATGTAATTTTCTTTACCAGTAGCACATCTATTTCCAGGTACCCATGGTTCTTAGCAAGTGAAGCATATCTTCCTCCTTCTTAGATCTTTCTGGACTTCATCGTCAAGAGGCTTCTTGTATGAGCTCTCCTTGGAAGGAGTAATTTTCTCTTCCTTTCCTTTAGAAGGGAAAAAGGGCTTATTCTGAAATTTTTCCTTTGCTTTTGGAAAGAAATCTTGAAGGTCCCTAGCCCTCTCAATGGCATCATTAAATTTAATGGGCTTGGTAGATTTAACCAACCCATGCAGAGGTTCATCCAAGCCATCGATGAACATGTACACCCCAATTGCTGCAGACAGATCAGGAACCATAACAGATAATCTCAGAAATTCAGAGATATAAGACTCTGCATTACCTAACCATTTCAACTTTTCAAGGCTCATGAAAGGTGCTTCTAGATCCTTATGGTCAAACCTCTCCATCAGTCTTCTAGTAAACTCAGAATAGGCAGGCACATTGGCATGGCCCAATGTAGACAACCCATGGAACCACTAGTTGTGTGCTTCACCTTCAAAGTGCAGTGCTACAATCTTGATAGCTTTCATCTTAGGGACTTTGTTTAACTGAAAGTAGATATCCAGCTTTTCTACCCATGCTTTGGCAGAACTAGTGGATGATTCATCAAACTTGGGTAAAATGAATCTTCCCATAGAGTGATGTCGATCATGATTCTATGTGAATCGACCATCTCTATACTAATGCCTTGGTCTTCTTTTTTGAGGTGACCAAACTCTTGAAAACTCAAGTGGTCCTTGAATCTCTGATTCTGAGACTCATACTCTTCAAAGTAGTCTTCAAGGGATGCTTGCTCTTGAGGCCCTTCATTCTTCACAACCAAGAAAGTAGCCATAGTAGAGCATTGTGGAGCTTGTGGCTAGTTCACTGGTTGATCATTCTAGTGGTGAGACATGCCAGAGCTTTATCCAAGATGAAATATCCTACGATATTCCTTGATCCTGTCCATTCTCATCTCTTTGATCTCTCTAGCAAGATCTTGCATGGATTTTAGAAGGGTTTTTGCAAACTCCTTCCCATCTTCATCACTTCCAGATTCAGGGGCTTTTCCATTGTCTTTATCATCATTGGTGTAATAAAAATTCTTCTACCTGCCTCTCAGGTACCTCTTCTCTCTGTCAGTGAGGTGTCCGTCTTCTTCTAAAGACATCTTGGCTCTTTAATAACGCAAAGCCCAAGCTGTGCCAAGATGGTTTCTCTGATACCATTGTAATATCCCAAAATAGGAATACTCAGCAATACCTGCTAGAATAACGCATTTTTCATAATTATGTGCACTAAAATGAGTTTGGAGCTCTTGGGTACCTTAGATCTGGATATATATCATCTAAATCCAAAAGGGGAGCAAGAAAAAATCAAACTAGGTGAGGTAAATAGACCCCCCACACCTAGTATAACTAAGAAACACCCAAGAATGGGGCTGCAACAATATGCAACAGTACTGCAGGAAAATAACGCAGTTTTTTGAGAGCATGAGAAGGAGATCCATAAGAGGGATTATCTTTCATATTTACAACAATGAATTAGATCCATAATGAGGCACTTACAGTATACAACAGAATCTAGAAGACAAGAATAGAAGAAATTCCTCAAGAAAGAGGGCTGCAATACATGTATTGACTGCAAAATAGCTTGACAACTTTATTTATAAGAGCTGAAAAAATTGTATATTAAAACACAGATCTAGAGAAGAACTGTGTACAAAATATCATATCTATTTCAAATCTGTACACTAGAAAGACTCCTTTACAAGATCCCCTTCGGGGTTTGATCAAAACATGCAACATAGAGAGTAGATCTGAGATCTAAAGTAGCAGATCTGCAATAGTATTTAGAAATTTTAGAAGATGATTACAATAGAAGCAGATCAGATCTGTACAGAACATGGATCAGAAATATAATCCATGGATCACGATAGTGAAGGGAAAAACCCCAACACTAGATATCTCTCCTCAAAAGTGTGTCAAAACACCCTACAACTTCCTTCTTGCAAATAACACAGTCCTGGAAGGAAAAATGTGTTGTAGGTTGAAGAAATGGGTTGGCCTAATGCCAAGATCTGAAATATTAGCTCCAAAGGTTTAGAACTTTCTTGCCAATGGGATAGAATACTTTCCCAGTGAAAAGAGGCCCTGGAATGGCCTAGATCTGAGCAGATCTAGCCTCCACTTGTTGCAGCTTGAAAGGACAACCAAACCCTCAACAAGATCTGCATTGCAGTTGGAATATGAGCTTGGCCCAATTCCTGATAGTGGATGAGATCAACAAGACTCTTCCAAGAGCTCCTCAATGGAAGAGGTGGGATTCCCGAATAGGAACACCCTAGTGCTAAACAACACTATCCTCAGCTAAACAGCATAGAATAATATATGTCTAAACAGAAAATATATTCAGAAACATACATAATCAACAACCTTCTTCTGATGTCCTCCTCTTCCTCTTATAGGGTGAAAGTCTTTTCAAACCCTAACCCATATCAATTATTTAGCTGCATTCACATGAGAAGCCTCCAACTAAAACTGTGTTATGCCTCTAGGAGATTCACTGTATCTAGACAATGTTGTTGATTTGGTCCTGGTTGACTTGGTCAAGTGCTCTAGTCTCTTTTAGACCTACGTGTTCTTATGTAAATAGCCCAAATTTGTCCATGTTCACATTTGGCATTAATTTATTTTTCTGATTAGGAGTTTTATTGATCCTCCTTTACATTTTTATTCATGAAACAAAATATTGAGACAAAATTGTATATTCTCATTAGCTTGGGCTAATTGGGAATATTACACAACTGTACAAGATGGGTGTAGATGAAGTTCTGCAAAGGTATGCGTTAAAATTATAGAGACAAGATAACTTATCTAACATTCATGGAGGGGTTCCTGAAGGACACTATGCAGGGAAACCCACTGCGCAGAAGTTCCCGCAAGCTGGTTTATTATGGCTCATGCCACACAATGATGATTACGCACATTGTTGTGCATGCGATGTATGCCAAAGGAAGTTGTGTTATTATGGCTCATGCCACACAATGATTATTATGCACATTTTTGTGCATGCAATGTATGCCAAAGGATAGGAAAGCCGTCGCATAGATATTAGATTCCCTTGCACCCACATATGGCATTGCAAGGCTTTGATAAATGGGCCATGGATTTGTTGGACCTATTGACCCTCTTGGAAAAAATACAGGTGCATGTTAGATAATCACTGTGATAGATTATGTGACCAGATGGAATAAAGCTATGCCATTGAAGGATATTAGTGCAGACACAGCTGCACACTTCATCTTTGAGAAAAATTTGACTTAGTTTAGATATCCTAAGATTCTTATGAGTGATCGAGGTACACACTTTGTGAATGAAGCTATTGAATCTCTGACAGAATAATTATGGATTCATCATTATAAGAGTACTCCATATCACCCACAAGTGAATGGTATGGTAGAAGCTTTTAATAAGATCTTCGATACTGTGCTCACTAAGGTTTGCAATGCTAACTGGAATGATTGGCATGTGTGCATACTTGCAGTTCTTTGGGAATATAGAACCACATGCAAGAATTTGATAGGAAAGACATTGTTAAGGATGGTGTATGGGAAAAAATTTATGATTCCAATTGAGTACATTGTTCCAAGTCTTCACATTGTAGCATTCACAAACATGGCAGAGCAGGACATTATGGAAGAATGGTTGTCATAGTTGGTCACACTAGATGAGGATCGCTTTACTCCAAATTTCCATCAGCAAGTGCAGAGGTGCAAGAAAAATCTTAGAATGAAAGGAATATTATATAGAAGGTCTTTAAGGAAGAAGATTTTGTCTTTCTGTATGACATCAAGTTTGCATGCAACCTGGGGAAATTCAAGATGCATTGACTGGGACCATATGTTGTTAAGATAATCACCGATGGAGGTGTGGTGTGCCTAGCCATGTTGATTGGAGAAAACCTTCCTGGGTATGTGAATGGAAGCTGATTGAAGCCTTACAAGGATGATCCTCTCCCTGTGCGCACCAAATGACTATATGGTTGGAGAATTGAATCTATGTAGAACAGATGGTGGATGCGTAGACAGGTCCGACGCGCACGTGAAGGTTTACTAGGTCGCAGAAGTGCCAGAATATAGCCGTTGGAACAATAAATATGGACAAGACATTATTCTTACCATTTGGAGGATCATCTAAGTTGCATATAATGAGGATATTATGCCATATTTGGAGTCGTTTTATCATTTATGGAGCTACATTAATGCACAAGGGACCATTTAAGACATGCCTACATTATAAATATGAATGAAGGGGTTGCATTAGTTCCCTTTTCTTTATGTGTGATTGTTTCATGTTGAGCTATTTGATTTTTGAATTATGTTTGAATTTTATGTCTAATATTGATCCATTGTTTGAGGAGGAACTATGCTGAAGAGGTTTAGGCCACTTATAAATACAGCCTAGTATGACAACCACCAGACTAGGAGAGGAACTTGCTGCACAAGCCACTCAAAGCCCTATGCCAACTCATACCAAGAGGGATAGACCTCAGGGTCTCGGAATTTTCCTAGAGAAAATACCCCTAATTTTCACTCCACTTCAGATGAGCGCCAAAAGAAAACCATGGCAGAGTTTCCCGAGACAATCATGGAGGAAGAAGAGGTAGTGCAAATTGGTCATATCTCATGGTTTCCTACCTATGTCACACTGCACAAAGCTTTGGTGAAGGTCCTGAAGGTTCTCTACAAAGTTCGGTCCTATATTAATATGCCATTGATCCCAGAGAATGTACCTATGCAAGGTGATATGTTTGCCAAAGTTCCACTGCTAAAAATGGAGGACTGGGACCTCACAGATCAAGAAAATTTTCTAGAGCTCATGCCCTAGATGTACTTAGACATGGTTCCTTATGAGGGATAAATAGTGCGCATTGAGCCGAAGCACTGGTTGTTGGGGCTGCACAAAGCAGGGATACAAAACTTGTTACATTTTCCACACTTCGAGCACAAGCCCATCAATGACATCTGTGTGCTTCAATTGCTCTCACTCATCCACGATGATTGTTTATGGCTAGGAGAGTGCATTCCCATTGATGTTTATTTGATACATCGCATCACCAATCTGCCCAATCAGGGGGCAGATCCTGTGGCAGACTTTGGGGAGGATCCTTCCAATCCAAGTTATTGCACTCGTTGGGCAGTGCAATAAGGGTGTGCAATACAATTGGGCCCAATACCTATGAAAATAATTCTTGGAGAATGTGTGTGAGGCACAAGAATAAGGGAATCACTTTTATTACACCTGGATGTGGCTCCTAATATCACTCATCAGCTGGAAGACGCTGAAAGAAAAATATTTTCCCGATATTGAGCCTGATATGTGCAAAGCTACGTGCTACGATGTTAGTATGAATCTTTCGTCGTAAAATATCACTTTAGCTACGCATAAAAAATAGCCCTAACATTGATCATGGCTGCAAAACATCTTTAAATCTGCAATGAGGTGATCCGAATAATGTTGCACAAATCCAGATCTAAGCATAAAAGAAATTAAGTAGATAAAATACAATGTGGCTCCATGCATCCAATAAACAAGACAAGAACAATGTATTTGAAAGAATTTTTTATATTATATTAAAAAATGGGGCACCTGAGAGGAAAACAAGAAAGGTGTTTTCCAGTTCTCCTCAATGGGATGGGTTCTTAAAAGTCCTCAGTGTTTCAGATCTAAAATCTCTCTCTCTAATTGGTGTGGAAAACCCAGACAAACATAGAACTCAATGGGAGCTCACAAGGAAAAAAATGGAAAAGGTGACCAAGAGTAGATCCAGAGTGATATAATGCAATGAAGGTGGTTAATGAATGGGGAAAACCATCATATTTATAACAAAATATTAGGGTTATCTAGAACTTGTTGCATGAATAAAATATTATTAATCAAATTCTAGAACCACCCTTTAGGAATATTTTATTATATTTGTTGGAGGGAAAAGGTCTTTTGACTTGGGTCAATTCCTTTATTTATAAACAATAAATAAATAAATGATTTATTTATTATTTTAGGGAGATGGTGGGAATATAATTAAATAAATAATGATTTATTTAATTATTTAAAATGATTTAGTCAAATTTAACTAGGAATATTATTTAAATAATGATTTGAATAACTTATTCCTAGGAAATAATCAAATAAATAATGATTTATTTAATTAATTTCCTTGTTTTGGGTTAAATATGACTGGGAAATATAAACAAATGTTATTTCACATGGTGAAAGCAATTTTACTTAGGGTAAAATTGGTCTTACATGATGTACTTGGGTTCATCTAATGATAATAGGTTAGATGACCAAAAAAATGGTGTAACAGATTTCCCCCCAACGTACGAGTGTTAGGAGCAAATCATATGACCGAAGTACGTTGTAAGAACTCAATAACTGGGCATCAAGAGGGGAGTGAGAGAGAGAAATTTAAGGTAGTCTAAGGTGCTAAAGGACTATACCTTGAAGAGACAAGACTGACAGGTGCAACAAGTCTCTAGTTGATGAAGTGGTACCAGTGTTAAATGCGGCGGGGGAGGCATACCTATGCCTGCCGAGACAAGAGTACAAAGAATAAGGCACCCAGAAAACCACAGAACGCAATAAGGAAGCATGTGTTGGCCTAAACATGAGCCAGATAAATAAAATGATGAATCCCACATACATGCGATGCCTGGACTAACCGTCAGGAATTATACAAGAATATTTTAGTACATGAGATACAAATACACCCAAATGCCCCCTACACATGGGGAAGGGCTCACAAAATCTGACTGATACATGAAAATCGAAGAGGCGCTACAAGCGGTTGAGGTCGATATCTTCAAATGAGAGGAGCTGCATCAAGGGCAGAAATGAAGAAGTCTTCTGAGCATGTGGGGGGCTACCTATAAGGCCACCCCCTCATGAGGGTTGAGACATATCACACATGCCCGGGAGTCACCAATAGCTACTGCTGCATCACTGGACTATCAAGTGTATAGATCACGATCATGCAGAAAAGAGCTCGAACCAAGGTACACTTCCCCCTAGACCATGCTTCTAGAGTAAATGAGCTGATGTCGATAGAATTAGGTCTGCCATAGGTGAGGCAATAAGGGAACTTCAGCTAAGGCATGGGAGAAAATAGTAGAGCAACAAACAGACAGACATTACTGATGATAATAAAATGGTAGATGATCCAAAGGGGATCATAAAAAACATGAGTACAAAATGGTATCTCATGAAGAAAATTGACACAAACAGGAATGGGTATGGAGGAAAGGTGGTGCCCCCAATGACATGTGTTGCAAGTGAGAAAATCAGATTTTGAGGGGAGGTGAAGTAAGGCTTCGTGAACAAAAACTGTCCTGGTGAAGTAGCGAAATGAAAAACAAAGAGGTGCTGGATATCTAGAATAAAATAAAACACGCATTTCTAATGGAAAATACTAAGGGTAATATCTCTTAAGATAGAGTGCATTGTGAGGATTAGGAAGGATGTGGCCTTCAAAGTCCTCTAAAATATATGCCCCCTTACCAAGGTCTTTACTGATAAGGTAAGGACCTAGCAATAATGAGTCGAACTTCCCATGATCGAGGGTATCGTGGGCCTGGTCATATACTAGAATAAGGTCACCTTCATGAAAGGTACGAGGGTGGACTTTTCGGTCATACTGATATTTGGTGTGCTTTTTGGTTGCTTCAAGAGTTTGTAATGTAACACGACGGTCTTTAGAGGCGCGCTCAAGCATGATAATTCGTTGTTCTAGAGGTTGGGTATTAGGGAGAAGGTCGACGGCCAAGTGAAGGGAAGGGATTTCACACTCGATTGGTAAGACTGCCTCCTTGCCAAAGACAATGTGGAAAGGAGTGAAACTGGTGGCGGTTTTAACAGAAGTATGATAATCCCACAAAGCAGGGAAGAGCATGAGATGCCAATTAGTTTTGTGTTTATTCACCATTCATTGAAGCATGGTCTTAAGAATTTTTTTGACCACTTCAACTTGGCCATTACCTTGGGGGTAATAGGAAGATGAATATTGGTGCTCAAAACCCAATAGGGAGGATAGCTCATGCCAAATATGATCTTTGAAATGTCGGCCATGGTCCAAGACTAACTGTTTTGGAACTCTGAATTGAGAAATGACATGGTTAAAGAAAAAGAGGGCTGCAATGATTGCCATATTGTTGAACGTTGGCATAGCTTCGGCCCATTTAGTGAAATATTCAACCACCACGATGATATATTTGTGGTTACCAGCAGATGGAGGTCGACATTCCATAAATTCAATGGCCCATTTACAAAAAGGACCGACTGTGACGACAGGATGGAGAGGAGCGGGAGGAGCTCGCGCCTTGGGGGCGAAATGTTGGCAATTGGAACAATGTTTGACTACTTCAATGAAATCACTGAAGAGAGAAGGCCAAAAAGACCCAGCACGCATGATTTTTTGGGCGGTGGCGAGGCCGAAGAGGTGGCCACCACAAGCGCCACTATGACAGGCATTGAGGACTTTCTCGGCTTCAGTGTGTGTGAGGCAATGACGAAGGATAGTATCTACTCTGCGACGATAAAGATCATTGCCGATTAGAAGGTTGAGAGGCTTGGTGTCGGATACGTCGTCGAGCATCACGATCTAGATGAAGGGTGAAATTTTGGGTTCGCAAGTAAGTAAGGATGTCACCGTACCAAGGATCGTCGGTAGTGATGGAAAACAAATTTTCATCAGGAAGAGCATCATTAATTGGAGTATCTTGCGTTGTGGTAGGCAAATCAGAAAGGAGTTCAGCGAGGACTAAACCTTTCTTACCTTTTTGGGTGACAAATTCAAGGTTGAATTCTTGGAGGATAACAACCCAATGGGCGTACTTCCCATTGAGGATGTGGCGACTCAATAGGAAAGCCATGGGGTTGGAATCAATCAAAGCCTTGGTGGAATGCATGAGGATATAATGATGCATTTTTTGGATTGAGAACACGACAGCTAGTGCTAATTTCTCTTCATGCGAGTAGGACACAGGTGGACCGACAAGGTTCTTACTGACATAATATATTACATGTTCGATACTTTTATCATCCTTCTGGATAAGGACACCAGCAACCGAATAGGTGGAAGCGGAGATGTATAGGATGAAATCTCGATCAATTTTATGGGGACAGATCAAGGGAGTGGATGTGAGAGCATGCTTGAGGGCATCAAAAGACTCTTGAGCGTATTTATCCCAGAAAAAAGGGGTGTGAGATAGAAGAAGTATAAGGAAGCCATGTGTGGTAGTGGCGTAGTCAGGAACGAATCGACGAAGAAAATTAGCTTTGCCTTAGAGACTTTGTAGCTGGCATAAGGTATGAGGCATAGGAAGTTCAAGAATGGCTTGAACCTTTAAAGGCTCGAGATTTATCCCGTATTTAGACACGATGAAGCCGAGGAGACGACTGGCGGGAACACAGAAGACACATTTCAATGGGTTAAGGCGAATGTTATACTTGTGGCATCGGAGAAAAATGGTACGCATGTCATGAAGGTGTTGCGTCCGATGTTTAGAATGTGCAGTAAGGTCGTCTAAATAGGCAAGGATAAGATGGGCTAAGTCATGGAAACAATAAGACATGGCTTGTTGAAAGGTGGCGCCAGCATTTTTAAGGCCAAATGGCATGACTTGGTATGAAAAAGTGCCCCACAGACTAATGAACGTGGTTTTAAGTTGATCAGCACGACGGATAACAATTTGGTTGTATTCGGAGAAGCCATCCATAAAGGAGAGAATCTTGTGCCCCGCACACTCATCAATGATTTGGTCAATAAATGGTGTGGGGAAGTTGTCTTTGGGACAATCTTTGTTCAGATCGCGAAAGTCGGTGCAAACACGAATTGTGCCTTGTTTTTGAGGACGGGATCTGGGTTAGACACCCAAGTGGTATATTCGATGGGGTAAATGAAACCAGCCTGCCGGAGCTTGTCGATTTCTACTTTGATGGCTTCACGTCTAGAAGGATGGATGGGTCTCAACTTTTGACAGACCAGAATGGCATCAGGCCATGTGTCGATGTGATGTTCGACAATGGCAGGATCGAGTCTGGGCATTTCTAAGTAGGACCAGGAGAAAATATCACGAAATTCTTTGAAGAGTTTCGTGTAGGCTTCAATTTCTTCCGGAGTGCATTGGGCGCCCATGGTGATATGTTCTTCAATACCTGGTTTGACAGAGATTTCTATTTTGATGGTAGGAGAGATATTAGCCATATTGCCTTCTTCGAAAGTGTCAGGTGCAAGGATGGGTTTTTTGAACCAATCAACTTTATCGAGAATGAAGTCTTTAGATTTGAGGGCATATTGGTCATGGGATTGGTGTGGTAGGAAGTAAGCACAATGGTGCATATTGTCCCACGGAAAATTAGGTTCGGTCATGGCTTCCATGATGTCTTCATTGGTCTGAAAGATGGGAAGAGTGGGTGGAATAGGAGGATCAGAGGAGGTAGAAATATGAGACACCTGATTTTGAGGGGGAAGGCTCACATGTGTGTCGGTATGAGGGGTGACAATGGAGCGAACAGAGGAGTGGGTAGGCGAAACATCGGGGGAAGGAACTAAGGGGTTGGTTGCCGGGAAACGAGGGGATGAGGAAAGGTAGGAAATAGTGGCTGAATGTTCGGTCATTTCAGTATCAGGATGAGAAATGGTAATTGGGGCAGACAGGTGGTCTGGTGTTAGGGAAGAAGGATGATGGGCAAGTGTGGCTTTGAATTGGTGGTATGCGGCTAAATAAGTGCGATACTCGTCAAGGTGGGGGAAAAGATGGGTATAATGTCCATGGAAATCACACAAAGAACAAGGGTGATTGGTGCGCAAGTGTTTAAGTTTGGGAAGAGAATCGGGTATGGTGGCATAGACTTCAGGAATATCCGATTTGGGAAACGTTTCATTAACCATGGTTTTGAGATGTGGTAATTCAGAGCAGGTATGGGTAGCATGGCCGACAACATCGCACAAGGCACACTATATGGGATGCTTTGGAGGTCGATGAGGGGCAGAGGTTGTCGAGGCGGCTTTGTCCTTGGATGCCCCCTTGCAAGATTTGCTAGTGGCACCTAACATGGTCACAATAGGAGCTGGTTCCTGATGAGGAGACTGAGGTACAGGTGCAGCGGGAGAAGCCATGGGTATCGGTTGAACTGGTGTCAAAGAAAGATAAGGTTTGGGTTGGCCAGGAAGAGTAGTGGCTGGAGGGTCGAGGTACCAAACGGGTATACCCAAGGTCAAGTTGGGGAGGGATAGGGTGGCTAAGATAGGGACTGAATGAGCACCGGGAGGGGGAGCAAGGAAAGGAATCTGACCAGTAGGGAAATGGCCAAGAGGAATGGTGCCAAGGGGGTTGTGCTCATGCGGGGTCGACCTAGGGGGGTAGAGAGGTGTGTGAGGAATGTTCGGGGAAGGAGATTCCGAAGGAAGAAGGTTGGCTAGTGGGGGCGAAGGGCTAGGAGCTATTGGGATTGGGTAAGCGTGCGGTTGCTTACTAGCCAAAGTGGGTTGTGCAAGGTCAGCCCAAGAAGATTGCATCATGCAAACATTCTCCATGCTAGGATCTGGTATGGGAGGAGGGTCGAAAAAGGTTCCAAGCAAGGAGGAGTCTTTATAGACGCCAGGGGAAACATTGGTCAAAGAATCAACAGTTGGCTTATTGGTGACAGTAGAGATGGTGGACTCAGGGGAGGTCTGAGATTTTGGTTCATGGTAAGTCAGTTGGTAAATTGTGACAATATTGCCATTATGAGGAAAGAACATCTTGCGGTGGACTGCAGATGGGATGACAGACATGGCATAGGTGTAACTATGCCCCAAAATAATGTTGTAGTCAAGAGGGGCGTCGATAACTTCAACGTCGACACAAACAGTCTTGCCTGCAAGGGTGATAGGACAATTACGGAATAGGCCAATGGGCTGGGAGGCATGGCCATCCCATGCATGAAGGGTGATTGTGGAAGGGGCCAGCTCAGGGGATCCGAGTTGTTTCCAAACCAAAGCGGACATCACATAGGTAGATGCCCCCTCATCAATAATACACCGAGCGACATTGGCATTTCATATTTTGACTGGGATTTGGAAAGCAACAGAAGGAGGAAGAGGGGGATGGTCTAACTGACGGGTGTTGAAAACAATCAATTGGTCATCAGTAGGAGCTACAAAACCCATGACAGATAGTAGAGCCTTCTTTTGAGAAGGACACGACTGGAGGAGTTCCAGTGTTGAAATGGTAGCAGGAGATTGTGCTAGGTCATCTACTATGATGTATGAATGGGCAGCTCGACCAGTGGCAGCATTTCAGCGTAATGGGCCCTTAGGAGTCTTGGGATAAACCTCAGCTTGGGGCAGAGGGATTTTTAAGGGACCATTGGGTGTCGACAGAGGCTCTGTAGGACCTGAAGAAGGGGACTCGGAGACAGGCGAATTGGGAGGCGTGGAATACTGACGGGACCGAGTTTGAAGGTTGAGGTCAACAGTGAGAGGTTGATCAGAGGCCATCATGAGAATCTGGTAATCGGAGTAACCAGAAGGGGAAGGTTGAGTGGTTACCGGGGCATGAGGTGGTTGAGTGGCCATGAATCCTTGTTGAGGGAAAGGATCGGTAAACACAGCGGGTTGAGAAGTAGCTGGATTGGGAGGGATAGTAGGGGAGGAGTGTTGTCCCTGCACGGTGGCCTGAGACTCCCACATCTGCTGCATTTGTGGTAATAAGGGACAACCGTGAGTGTAATGACCGTAAACACCGCAACACGAATAGGGCTTATTGGTGAGAAGTGGCCTGTCTAGCTTGGGTTGAGAGCCTTGTGGCTGGTTGGAAGTGGTAGAGTCAATACTGGAAGGATTGGATCCATGATTACCAGAAGCGGATTGATTGCCTTTCCTCTTTCTTTGAGAAGGAAGAAGATTATTTGCCCCCTGCTGCACAAATACCTGCCCTGGAGGGGGTAGGAAGTGTGGTTGCGAGGGTGGAGAAGGCAAGGGAGTGGGAGGTCCAAATGCTGGAAGAGATGGGACACCAGGTTGTGGGTATGGATAAGGTGTAGGATGGGAAACATTGAGGTAAGTAGGAGTTTGGGCAAAAGGAGGAGGCATGCCGTATCTTGGATACATGCTACCTAGAGGGGGGAAAGCGCCGGAGGGGCTGGCCCCTCCTGGAGGGAAACCATAGCTCGGAAGAGGTTGAGAAGAGGTATGGGACAGAGCTCCAACGATACCTTCGGTAGAGTGAGATGCCCCCGAGGCATGAGGGCCACTGGGCTTGGGGAGGTCAGGAAATATGGTATAAACATAACCAGATTGGGCATATATAAGGTCATATTTCAAGGATATTTGGAGGGCGGCTTCTTCGGTTTGGGGAAAATGGGATGCGAAATCTTTGCCAATGGGAGGTAAGAGAGAGCGAAGGAACCATTCCATGTAAACCTGATCTTCAAAGGGGGGAGCGCAACACAAGCTCCATCTTCGTCGCCATTCCTGGACATGAGCGGAAAGGTGGGTCGAAGAGGATTGATGAAAAGAAGTTAAGAGTTCAGTACCAGTGTTGTATCGGAGAGGGAGCTGGAAATAAGATAAAAAGGCTTGGGCAATGGTCGCAATGGTGGTATGGGAAGAGGTGGCTTGATCAACATACCATTTAGAAGCTTCACTGGTAAGCATGCGTTGGAACAATCAAAGGTGGATGGAGTCATCGGTGATGGAATTGGAGGAACACCACATATGGAAAGATCGAATATGGTTAGAGGGATCTTCACTAGCAAGGCCTTCGAACTTGGGAATGTCGGAGGAGAGCTTGGTTGGCATAGCAGGCAAACTGACATCGTGGCGGATAGGATCATTAATCAGTTGATTGAAGTCAGGGAGACTAAGGTCAGCCATATAAGGGAGAAAAGGGGCAGTCGAGGTAGGCCCCGTAGTGGTTCCACTGGAAACAGACCCAGTAGTAGAACTGGGGTTGCTGCTGGTAGTAGGCCCTAAAGTAGACATGGGGAAAGTAACAGGGGGAGAACCAGGAGTAGGGGGAGAACCCGAACAATCAGAAGAAGAGTTGGAGTGAGGACTCGGAGGAGGAATTATTCGACGACGATGGGAAGGAGGAAGTCGGCCAACCGGAAACTAAGGGTAAAGGCCAAGAAGTCTCCGAGACAAACGCCTTGGGGGCGCAATGATGATAGGAAGAAGAAAAATTGACAAGAGTAGGGAGAGGCAAAATCAAGTGAGGTCAATGTCGAAACAAGGGCAGAGAGGTGCAGCGTCAATTTATTTTAAAGTATTTGCCAGGTGGTGTTAACCAGGCTCTTCTTCACTTAGGGTCAGTGTGTGGCGTGTGTTAATTTTAATTGTTTTAACCCAGACGTTTTTAGAGTAAAAGAAAAAGTGTGTTGCGTAACTGAAAATAAATCTACAGTAAATAATACTAAAAGAACAGAAAACAGCTACCAATGCATCAATCTAACCCAAGAAGGCGGGTCTTTCAAAACTAGTCTATAAGATTGAAAAAACTAAGCAAAGCATGCTAAAAAGAGGCCAATAGATCTAAGGTCAGGAGGGACGGGGATCTAGAGGAGAAATCTGCTGAAAAGAGTTGCAGAGAACAACAAAGAGGCAGAGGCAAGGTTGCTGTTAAAAATGAGGATATCGGCTAAAAATAGAAGGGACAAGGAGGCGGCCCTAGAAATGAACCCAAACAAAACTATATGAGGTGATTTGAAAGGGAGAAGAGTTGACCTAAAGGGATCTGAAAATGAGGTATCAGATCTAGAAGTAAAAAGGCTGAAACCCTGGAAATTCAGACTTCTAAAACAACAAAAAATCTCCCACAAAAAGTGGAGGGTACTAGAGCCCTAAGGGGAAATATTCCCACTTATTTGAGTGAAACAGATTAGAAACAAGTATAAACAAGCAGAGACATAGGCTGGAAAACCCTGACAGAGGCTTCAGACAAACCCAAAAAAAGTGCCGGAAAATTGCAGAAAAAAGTGCAGGTCACAGGTTCTGACTTGTTTGCAGTCCAGGTAGTAGATATGGGGCAAAAAAGTGTGACCTCAAGGCCAGGTCGCAATTTTTGGGCCGATAAGTGTGACCTGCAGATCCAGCTATCTCAGCGGTAGATTTCAGAAAAATTTGTCGTCTCAGCTGCGGTTGATGTCTGTCACCTGCGCAATAAGGCTAGAAACACACGGAAGTTAAAAATTTGACTGTTTGAGGGTTTTAGAGGTGGAAATCACCATAAAAATAGGAAAAACAGAAAATGGAAGAGAAACCCTAGGGTCTGAAACAGCTGGATATGTAGGAATATATGAAACGACAACGTGTGGAGTCGCCAATTGTTAGTATGAATCTTTAGTCATAAAAAATCACTTTAGCTACGCATAACAAATAGCCCTAACATTGATCATGGCTGCAAAACATCTTTAAATCTGAAATGAGGTGATCCAAATAATGCTGCACAAATCCAGATCTAAGCATAAAAGACATTAAGCATATAAAATACAATGTGGCTCCATGCATCCAATAGACAAGACAAGAACAATGTATATGAAAGAAATTTTTATATTATATTAAAAAATGGGGCACCTAAGAGGAAAACAAGAAAGGTGTTTTCTGGTTCTCCTCAATGGGATGGGTTCTTGAAAGTCCTCAGTGTTTCAGATCTAAAATCTCTCTCTCTAATTGTTGTGGAAAACCCAGACAAACATAGAACTCAATGGGAGCTCACAAGGCAAAAAATGGAAAAGGTGACCAAGAGTAGATCCAGAGTGATCTAATGCAATGAAGGTGGTTAATGAATGGGGAAAACCCTCCTATTTATAACAAAATATTAGAGTTATCTAGAACTTGTTGCATGAATAAAATATTATTAATCAAATTCTAGAACCACCCTTTAGGAATATTTTATTATATTTGTTGGAGGGAAAAGGTCTTTTGACTTGGGTCAATTCTTTTATTTATAAACAATAAATAAATAAATGATTTATTTATTATTTTAGGGAGATGGTGGGAATATAATTAAATAAATAATGATTTATTTAATTATTTAAATAATGATTTAAATAATTTATTCCTAGGAAATAATTAAATAAATAATGATTTATTTAATTAATTTCCTTGTTTTGCGTTAAATATGACCAGGAAATATAGACAAATTTTATTTCACATGGTGAAAGCAATTTTACTTAGGTTAAAATTTGTCTTACATGATGTACTTGGGTTCATCTAATGATAATAGGTTAGATGACCAAAAAAATGGTGTAACATATGCCACACTTTGGAACTTAATGATTCCCACACGAGTCACTGAAAACAAAATATCTTGGGTACTTTTTGACTCGGCGTTGTGTCAATACATTCAGTCGAAGCCAAGTTTGTCCCAAAAATTGTATGAGCATTACAAATTGATCGTGGACTTCAAAGTGGCGTTCCATAATATACATATCCACGTGAAGGGCATTGTTGAGGGCATCTGGTATGAATTTCTATATTTGGTCACATATGACAACCTAATGAGCATCACAGTGGAGTGGTTGCCTACTTGGTTGGAGCAATGCACCACTGGGGGTGCATCATCATCAATTTCGAAGACTCCCACAAAACCTAGAACCACTACAAGTACAGAGCAAAATGAAAAATATATTGACGCAGAGCCGACACCAACCACCACTAGAGAAACCATTAACCTAGAAAGAGAAACTAAGCTAACAAAGAATAGTTAAGATGCTGAGGAGACTAAAGCTCAGACAACCAAGGGGACTAAGCACGACTCTCAGGCTGTAGGAGGTCCACGAAAAAAGATAAAATTTTCCAAAGAAACCAGCGAATAAGACCTCACTTCGACAGAGGATGATTTCAATAAAATTTCAAATACCGAGACGTCAATGACTGAAAGTATGTGGAAATATCTAGAGGTGCAGTAAAAATCTATGCTTGAAGGAGTATAAATTGGAATACAAGAGCTGAAAGTGTAGGCGAGCCCGATCCAAGTGAGTGGCCCAAGCGAGCCAGCATCAAGTGAGTGTTTCTACCACCATCGCATAGCCGATCAACACCGTATTGCCATCAATTAGGGATGTTGCTTGATCAAATCCCCCTGCTTGCCATTAGAGTAGAGTTTTCGACTCTGAGCACGACAATCAGAGCATGTGGTGAAATCAATGTTGACCTGGTTGTGCTGCCAGTAGGGAAACTTCACATGGTCCATAACATGATCGTCGATGAGCTGCAATACAGAGAGGATTGATCCTATTGCATTGAAAGTGAATCACAGCAGTAATCAGTCGAACTTCAACAAAAACATCAGACAACCGAGGAAGTGTGCCGCACAGCAGAGGCTCGGTGCATCACCTTGGAAGCCAATATTGATCAAGTATGCAGTGATTTTCTAGCAATCCCTGCCTAAACTGCACCTGCAGAAAAATTCAAAGATTTGGCCACTGCGCTGAAGGCATCGTGCGATGAAGTGTAGAATACCCAAGAAAAATTTGAAGAATAAATTGTAGACTTATAGATGAAGTTACAGTCGGAAACACCTCAAAAATTCAGAGAAAAGTGTGTCGCCGAAGTTAAGGCATCGACAGATAGCATATCAATTGCAATAAGAGTGCAGCTAATTATTAGATGAATCTATGGGTGTTTGGACTTCGGTTTAGAATGAACCAATAGTGTAGCAGATGCGCAATGAATTGCACATGAAATAGAAACAGTTTTTAGACATCAGGATGGTGACACCTACATTGGTCACAACACAACGACTTGCCTGCCTTCATGAGGGCAGAACTATTCAAAAAGATATCGAAGATCTGCATCATCGATAGAAACTTTTAGAAGTAGGGATGCAGTCGTGGGCTGAGGAAGCCGTACAGTTGTCTCAAACATTAGATGGTGCCTTGAAGAGCCTTGAGCAGACCCAACGCAACATCGATCTGAAAGTTGAAGGGCTGATAACTAAAAAATTATTGAATGAAGAACAAGGAGCTACTACGTAGAGTGTCGATGTGGTCTTGCCACTAAAGAGCTCTATCGAAGCACTTAAAGCGAATATTAAGGAGACCACCCCACAGTGACTCGGGACAAGTCACGAGTTTTTGTCGGGGGCCTATTGGAGTGGCGTCGATTTTGGTAAGGTTTTGTATATGTTTGTTGTGCGCACTACATGAAAGAGTCAAGGGGGCTTTGGGGCTGGTCAAGGTTCCTAATCAATGTAACGACTTTCAAGGTAAAACCATGAGCCTCAAACCATGGTTTGAGACCATGGTATCTGCGTGCTAAGTTAGCATATATATATATATATATATATATCAAGTAAAGTAAAGGAGGCTTATGTCTGATGATGAATGTTTTGTAAGATTTTGATCTAAGTCTGCATTTTGGGTAGAAAAGGATTCGGTTGGTTGTGTGCGTGGAGACCTAAGTCCTGGCTATGTGTGGACTCTGTTGGCTGTGTGCAAGAAAGGATAGGATATATTGAAAGACTAAATGTATTGAACTGTTGAATCTCTTAATATAAAATATTGTTTTGGCAAAGTTTAATGTGTTATGCACTTGATGTGTTATTGATTTGATTAATTGTAACTCTCTCCTATTATTGCATCTTTACTTCTATTTATGATTAAATCCATCTGCGTAAATGAATGAAGCATATTATGCAAGAATTACATTGTTTATGAATAGATCTGTTGAAAGTGTATATGTTTACTCTGTGCAAATACATATATTTCATTTTGTGATACTCTGTGATGAGGTTGATCTGTTGATACACGCATTTGTATATGGTTTGTGATAGTTTTGTTATAGCATGTTTAGTTACACCACATTAAATTATTCCTCGGGGTGCAGAAACTTGCTTCCAACACCCCCCCATACTACTTCGGGTGAGACTTTGATCTACACAAGAATGTCATTACCGAAAGGGCCAGTAGTTGGAGGGTTTTTTGACGGTTGGTTCACCTCAGTTGTGGCTACATGTCTCCCTATTTTCCACTAGCCAACCCTTCATGACTAATAGATATTGGCATATTCCTTCTCTTTCCTCAACTGTTTTATCTGTGACTTTCCTTCGGTCAGATTTGGTCAAAACATGCTAAAAACTTGGTCTCCCAAAATGAAGAACCAAACAGGCCCCGATCAAAATCGATTGAATAATCCTCGAGTTAATCCTTTGTTGATGATTCCAATTCTCCCTATTGCTACATGGCTCCTGCTGGTATTTCTCTTTCTTGGCATGTTCCCTCATGTGTAGCAGTTTCTCCTTCAAATGAAGGACCCAAATTTGGGATAGGTAAGATGGCTGTGATTTTTAATTATGTATATTCAACAAGGGTCAACCGCCATGGATCCATGAGAGTGCTAGATTGCTCAATGAAGTGCACAGTGAGGTCATCTATTAGTTGGAAAGGTCTTGTAGTTAAGAGATAATTCCATTGAGTTAATGCGTCTATGATGAGCTGCTATAGTTTTTGGAAATGGACCTGTGTATGTGGCTTAAGGTGACAGAGTAGATATTTTGTGGCGCATGAGTCATTCTCAATCTGCCAGATCTTCTTTTTTATAATATCAGTTTGTGCAAAAGGATCCTTTTTCTAGTTGAGGTCAGGGTTGGTCAAGGCTCAGTTGAATATTGGTGAGCATGTTGGCCTAGAGTGTATACTAGTTGATTTTGATTTACAAGGAACCCTGACTAGTCCTGCGCTTGAGCGAATATTTTGGTAGCTTCCATAGTAGGCTGTTGAAGGGAGGATTTCAAAAAATCCATGTCAACAATTTTCTACTTAATTTCCCTAGCATACTGGGTTTTTGGATGGGGGAGAACCCTTTAGCTGGCGGTGATAGTTATCTGAAGATCCTTATTTGCTGAGACAAGGTTGGTGCATGTAGTTATGATGTGATCGCAACAAAATGAAAGAGTGTAGGCTGAAAAGTCCTCTGGTGCATTTGGTACTATCTCAACAACTGTATGCCAAAACATCATAGACATTGTGCCGATATCATCAATTTTTTGTTTTATCTCTTGCTTTTCCTGGAGAAGTTTATCTCACTCAACCAAAATAGAAAGAATTTGTTGTTGTTGTTGTTGTTGCTCATTCTAAACTATCAATGTGTTGCACAACACCTTCTTGGCATGCAACCATTTGGATAAAATTAAATAATTGAGAAGATGACCAATTCTGTAGGTCAATAGGGGTCATGCTAGCATGTAGAGGATACAGGGCTTGCAACAATTGTCCACTGGCAATCGATTTCTCATATTTCCCTTTGGGCAAAGTCTCCCACTGCACGGTATCGATGATCTGGGTACTGGTATTGTCTGGAATAGAATGCGGTGGTGAAAGGGAAGTGGGGTTGGACATAAGAGGCAAGGTGTGTATAACTTGTGTGCCCTGGGAATTAGAGTATATAGGTTGACCGGTTGTCATTTGTGGGCCTGATGATAGTAGAAAAGATAACATATTTGAATTAACCAACTCCATGTTTGTAGGGTGCATATCGAGTTCATATTCATTAGTGTCACTAATGGAATGGATTACAGAGTCGACTTTCATCTTGGTCTAAAAAATGAGAAGATTGCTAGTCAGAGGAAGTTCTGAAATAGTGACGGGGGGGGGGGAGGTTGTGCGGGTTGATGGGTTGTGTGACACTGGGGACACGGTGGAGGTGGAAGATGGGTTTTCCTTAATGATTTGTGTGTTGGTGAGAGAATGTGGTTCCTTGTTGGTGAGATCGATGAAATGGGTAGAGTTAACTATAATGGGTTTTCTGGAAAGTGATTATGGCCAGGTAGTAATCAGGTGAGTATCCTGGGTGGTGGATTCAGTAGCAAAGTGGGGGCCCACGGAGGGAAGTGAGGAAATGACCTCGTTGAATGACAAACTAGTGATTGGACTAACATTGGGAAAATCATAAAACAAGAGAAAGGGACTTACTAATGACTTGAGACCCTCTAGAGTGTTGCAAAATGATATCATAATTTCCTTAAACCTCTTGAATATAGGGCTTCACATCTCCTCCACTACTCACTTTCGGTAGGTGGAGGGGCTCTAACTTAGAAGCGGCCTAGGAAACATCCATTCAAAAGAATAATCTTCTTGTTTTCCTAAAATTCACCGAAAAAAAATGGTTATAGGCCCATCTTCAACATTCCTATCCCCTTCAAATTCCTTAAAGGTGAAGTGACTTAACCCCTATAAATTATCTCCATCAGGTTCAATATTTATCTTCCCGCAGTCCATGAACTCATGGAATTGAGATCATATATTTGATTAAAGGCATCATGATCAAAGTAGTCCTCAGTAAACTTTCCTACCGGGAACAAGACCTTATTTAATACATTCAGGGAATGTTTTATCCTTTCGTCGTCATCCATGAGGGAAAATTCACTGATAAACTAAGATATCATACAATCCCATTCACCGCTCTGCCTCCTTATTTCCTCCTTCATGTCCCATGCCTGGGGAAATTTCACTAGAGTGTTAACAAATATATGCACCCATGTATTTTCCAGAAGTCCTTCCTTGATCTACCTAACTTTACAATTCTATAGGTGTTGGTGAGGATCAGTATAGCCTTCATAATTAGTAAGACTAGATGAGTAGTCTTCTGAAGAATTAAATTTGGCTATCAATATAGACTTAACCACCATCCATTCTCTGAAATGGTTGCTGTGAGAGCCCCACCACCTTGCAGGCATCGCTTGAAGGGAAAAATCCAGCAAGGACACTTTATGTACTTCCAAAATGTTTGAATGAACTTCATTGATAAAATCGGTAACATTACCCATACCATTCAAAATAGGAAATTATTGTGCCTCTATGCTAACAAAGTGGATGCAGTGGATTGTTGCACACTATTGGGTGTTGATATCATGTTTTTCTTGCTACCTATCATCCCACACAACTTCTAATCTGACTTTAGAGCTTTGAACACTTCTCCAACTAATCAAACCTCATGCCGTAGGATTGATGTAATCGTACCCTTTTCCCGCTTTGAGCTAGTATAACTGATATAGTAATTTAGGTTATTCCCTTTCATCCAAAATATCAGTGAACCTAGGGCCTGGATAGGGATCCAAGGGCTAAATCACCTTGACTCCATCCACTTCAAATTTCATTGGTTACCTCTTCAGGTCAATCATTGGATATTTTTCAAAGGCCTAGTTTATTCCTAGAAATTCGAGATAAGGGTCTTTGTCTCTCATGATGTCTATTACCTCAAAATCTACATATTTATTTACCCTTTATATGTTGAATTATACATATTCCAGGCATTCAACTCAGATGATACATTACTGATTTTCCATGCTTGACTGAATAAGAGATAATTCCAACTTAAGCCTTCCCAAGGTCTCCCAAGTATTTCTTAGTAAAATTTTCACATATGAGCAGAAGTCTAGCATCGTATCCTTGATCTAGAATCCTAAAATATGGGCATCAACCCAAAATTACCTCCATTTCATTTTCATCTTCCCTTGCACTGGTCTAGAATTCCTTTGGGAAAACTGGAATAAATGATCCCTTGCATGAGGTCCCCATCCTTGACAACAACTTTAATATTTTTCATCAACTACCCAAACATTTTCTAATCATACAATATTTTCAAAACAAGCTAACCCATTCTACTATAGGCTGGGAATTGTTCAGCAACATTTTCTGGCTTTTAGCCTTTGAAGATTATGTTTTTTCTCCTTGGAGCCCATCAGTTGGAATCAAATAGTTAAAAATATTTGGGACATATTTGAAGTACTGATTCTATCGGCTAGAACCCTAAGAGAATTTCTATGAAGTATAATTTATGATCCTTGGTTAGTTATCAGCTCCAAAATCAACCCTAGGCTTCTCCCCCCTATAATATTCCCAATTAGCCATGAGCTAGTTGGAATATTAAATTTTTCTTTTGCTTCTTAATTTTCTAAATAAGAGGGTATGGAGACCCATAAATCTCATTAGTAGGAATAAAATCACTATTAATGTGAAAGGAGAACACTTTAGTGGCTTGATAAAGCACCCTTATGTGTGAAAAGGGGTTGAAGCACATAGACTGGGTCAACTTTGACCAAATCAACAACATTGTCATGGAGGAGTGGCATTCATTATGGGACATCACAGTTTTGAAGGGAGACTCCATGCGTGGAAGTAGTGGCTTTAATGAGTGGGGACAAGGGTGGGGAAGCTCACCACTAATATAAGGAAGGGGATGGCAGTTGTAGAGGATATGTTTTAGATTATTATTTTGATATGCTTTGTTAAGACTTGTTTTCTCTCTTTAGTTGTTTAGCTAAGACTGCAGCGTTGTTTAGAACTGGGTGTTTCAGAGCGGGAATCCCACCTTCATCCTCGGGGTACTTCGAGTGCCTACTCAAGAGAATTTATTGCACTACATTTCCACATTCTGACATCAGGCCAAGCTCCATCTTTCATCTACAGCACCATTTCTACAGAGGGATGTGTTGTGTTGCAGGTTGCAATAGTGGAGAATACATCTAGGTGATTTCTGGTCTATATTTCAATGGAGGAAGGTTCCTTCCATTGGGAGGCTAGCAAGGAATTCCCTTGAGCCTTATGGTAGCATTTGGCATCAGGCCGCACTATCATTTTCCCTTACAGCGCAGTTTTTGTCTTGGACTGTGTTATTTTAGGGAGGAGTTGCAGGGGTGGTTTCAATACACCATTTGGGGAGGAGGTTTTCTAAAGAAGGGATCAACCTTTTACCTAGATAGTCTATTGGAGGAGGCTATATTTATTGCTACATCATATTAGCCAAATCTTTCCAGTTGTATTGTTGCAGTGAATCTTCAACCTTAGGGCTTTGATTCTTGTATATTGGTGTATTTCTGAAAACCCTCTTGGGTTTCTTG
The DNA here is from genome assembly GCA_034641835.2 of Pinus albicaulis. Lineage (NCBI taxonomy): Eukaryota > Viridiplantae > Streptophyta > Pinopsida > Pinales > Pinaceae > Pinus > Pinus albicaulis. The sequence continues at coordinate 494,275,554 of CM076583.1, forward strand.
TTGGAGGTTGTATAGAGCCTTGATCTTCATGTACATTATATTTTGAGGCATATATCATATATTCATATTTTGTATGTTCATTTGTTGTAGCAGTGCTCCTATGTCTGTGGTGTACCAGTCTTCTGTCATTTTGCGTAGTAGTAGCACCTCATTATTGAGGGGAATTATCTATTGGAGGCTTATTGATTCATGTTGTATGGTTTGTGCCCCATAATTTTGTATTTATTTGCCAATATTATGATGAATAAAGAAGCTCCATATTGGTCTCCATTATTGATGTGATGTACACACTACTATTTTCCATTTTTATGCACTATATTTCTGCTTTACCCATTTGGGAATATTATAGTGGTATCAGAGCATAATCTTGGCTCAGCCTGTGCATATTAAGCTAATATTTCATCATAAGAAGGAGATCCTCTCATAGATAGAGAGAAGAGGTATCTCAGAAGAAACCAAAAGTATGATTATACAGATGATAAAGATGACAAGGGTAAAACTCCTTTATCAAGAGAAGATGAGGAGAAGGAGTTTCCTAAGCTTCTTCTTCGAAATATCCAAGAAATTGCAAGAGAAATAAAGGAGATGAGGATGGATAAACACAAAGAATCCCCTAAAGGGTTTCTAAATGGTGAAGGCTATGACATTTCTCATCACTGGAGTGATCAACCACTGAAGCATCAAGTTTCCAAACACTCTACAATGCCTACATTTTTAGCAGTGGAAAATGGAGGGTTTCAAGAACAAGAAACTCGTGAAGACTATTTCATGGAGTATGAGTTTCAATCTCAGAGATTCAAGGATCATTTGAGTTTTCAAGAATTTTGTTAGATCAAGGACAATAGGAGACTCTGGCATCACAATAGAGGTGGAGGATTCATACAGAATCATGATCTACACCAGACTATGGGTATATTTTTCTTACCCAAATTTTATGGGTCATCTAAATGTACTGCCAAATCATGGGTAGAAAATCTAGACATATACTTCCAACTGAACCAAGTACCAGAGATGGAGGGCATCAAAATAGCAACATTGCACCTTGAGGGTGAGGCACATGATTAGTGGTTTCATGGTCTTTCTACATTAGGTCATGACAATTTGAGTGCATATTGAGAGTTCACAAGGAGGTTGGTGGAGAGGTTTGATCGAAGAGATATGGAGGCACCTTTCATGGGGCTAAAAAATCTCAAACAATCGAGTACTAATCCAGAAAATTATATTTCTGAATTTCTAAAACTTTCTGTTATGGTTCCCGATTTATCTGTAGCAAGGAGGGCTTATATGTTTATTTATGGGCTAGAAGAACCTATTCATGGGTTGGTTAAATCTACCAAGCCCACTACCCTTCAAGATTCATTGAAAGGGCTAGATATCCACAATATGCCTTGCCAAAAGCAAAGGAAACATTTCAGAAAAAGCCCACTTTTCCATCAAAGGGAAAAAAGGAGAAGGCTCCTTTTTCAAAGGAGAGCCAAAACAAAGTACCTCTTAGTGATGATGTCCAAAGAGATTTAAGGAGAAGGAAGATTTGCTTCACATGCCAAGAATCATGGGCACCCAGACATATATGTGAAATAGGAAAGGCACACTATATAGAGGTATTTTTAGATGATGAAGAGGAAGAGGAAGAAGAAACAGAAGGAGGTCACAATGCTGGGATAGTAGGAGAGGATACAAAACCACCCGGAAGTGGGAATGGAGCATTTGCTCCAATTGGACGGGGCCCTAGCTTCATTGAGAGGAGTACCCAAGTACTTGACCTTGAGGGTTCGAGGTTCCATATTAGATGAGAGGCTTTCAGTTTTGATTGATAGTGGGGCTACCCACAACTTTATTGATGCATAAATAGTGCAGAGGAGGGCAATACCCACTGATGATTTTGAGGGATTTTCTATTTTGGTCCCTGGAGCTAGAAATATGTAGTGCATGCATTATGTTTCATCTTTATCTGTCACCATGGGGACATATACATTGATTGATCACTTCTTTATAATTGACATATCTGACACCAATGTGATATTGGGTGTGCAGTGGTTGATTTATTTCGGGAAGGTCACCACAGACTGGGAGACTTTGAAACTGGAATGGGTGGATATAAAAAGTGGAAAAAATCATATGATTAGGGGCATGCATACATATCCCTCACAAGCAACTTCCACACAGAAAAAATAGATGGATTTTCGCAGTGGAAGTAAGGACGTAACAGTCCCATCTATTATGCACATGACTTTGGCCCATGAGAAATTATTGTTTTGTGGAAAACCACCTGGGAGGCCACCTGATTAGGAGTTGGTGAGAAATTTCTCACAACATTTTGCACAAATCATAGGTCCAGCAGGAGTGGGAGCATTTGGAGTTCATGGTACAACGCTGAGAGTCTTGGGTAGACTCAAGGAGGAGGGAGAAATTATCCCAACATCATCATTAGCCACTCTCACCTCAGATCTTGCGCCGAGAATGGAGCAGCAGAGGGAAGATTAAAACCTTCCAGTATGTGACTTTGGCATAGTAGATTTCAAATAAGGGAGCAACCACATGATAGATGCTTTATATGATAGATCATCAACGCTCTCACTTTGGAGGATAGATCCTTATTGGAAATCCCAGCTATTGGTGGATTATTCCAAGGATCTTCTTACATGAATAATACTTCATGACAAGCTACTTAGGAAGGGTATTCAATTAGAGATAAGGTCATCTACTATCATGGTAGGATATTCTTATCTAGAGCATCGAAGCTCAAGGAGAAGTTACTACAAGTAGCACATGGGCATTTTATCCTCAGCCACACTTATTCCATGAGATCATACCATACTATCCTGGAGGGGTTTAGTTGGGAAGGTTTTGAAGAGGATATATATCACCATTTGAGGAGTTGCATGAATCATGTGGAGATGGAAGAGATACATAACTCTTTGATAGAGTTATAAAAGCCACCTCTTTCCTCTATGGGAATGAGAGGGGCTTTATCTATGGACCAATCCATTTGTGCGAAAAATTCATATGGTAAGGATCATGTTTGTATGCATAATAATTTATATAATGAATATGTGCATTCCTTAACCATACATGTGTAGGCCATTGCTCCAAGTGGGAACATTCTTCCTTATAAACTTCATGGTCAACTTGGGGCCATAAACTCTATTGGCCATGGCCACAAAATATGAGTATATAGGGAGGTGATATAGAATTCTGTGTGTGCACCAAAGGCACCAAACATCACTCACCTTCTCAAAGTATGTGAGAAGACTATGGCATCTCCTCCAGTAAGTATGTTTCACTTGTCAAGAGCCATGGGTACCAGGACATAGATGTGCTGCTAGAAGAGCACACTATATAGAAGTCTTTTTAGATTTTGAGGAGTAATATGGGAATGACAGACCTAGGAGGGGTCACAGTGCTGGTGATGATAAGGAGGAAGATCAATCACCATCCAGAGGTGAAGAGGGAGCCTTTGCTCCAACAAGTGGGACTCTTGATTCTTTGAAAGGAGTGCCCAAATACTTGACCCTAAGAGTACAAGGTTTAGTCATGAACCAGAGAGTGTCTGTTTTGATTTATAGTAGGGCAACACACAACTTTATTGGTGCTCAATTTGTGCAGAGGAGAGGGATCCCCACTGATAATTTTGATGGGTTCTCTGTTTTGGTCCCAGAAGATAGAACTATGCAGTGCATGCAATTGTTCCATCACTTTCTGTCACTATGGGGTCCTACACCTTGGTGGATCACTTATTTGTAGTTGACTTACCAAACACCAATATCATCTTGGGTGTCCAGTGGTTGATTACCTTGGGGAAGGTCACCACTGATTGGAAGGCCTTGCAGATGGAGTGGGTGGACTTGAAGAGTGGGAAACCATGAATAATTCAAGGCATGCACATATCCTACACCTGATTTTTCCACACAAACAATAGAGATCGTCTTGCGTAGTGTAAGCAAGGATCTCATAGTTCCTTCTCTCATGTTTATGAGAATCTTGCAAGGAAACTTCCTACCTCATGGCAAGACGCTTGGAATGCCATTAGATTCTGATCATGTGGGGGAAGCCTCACAAAGTGTTGGATCAATGGAAGAGAAAGCCACAGTGCCATGGGAGGAAGAAAAGGGGAGGATCAACCTTCCCACAAACAATTTTGGCATGTGTAATGTTAAATAAACAATCAGCAACAAGGCAAGCACCACCATAGATGCATCAGCAACGGTATCCTTTTTGAGCTATGTAGATCCATATTAGAGGTCTCAACTCCTTGTGGAGTACTCCAAATATCTGCACACCGAAATGATATTAGATGGCATGAAGAAAGGAGGAGGATATTTGGTCCATGAAGGGGTCATCTATCATCTTGGTAAAGTATTCTTGTCTCAAGCCTCCAAGCTTAAGCAAGAGATACTGCAAATAGCACACAAAGAGTTCCTTTCCAGCTATATGCAGTCAGCAAAGATCTACTCCCTAATCATGAGGAGTTTTGACTGGGAGGGTATGAAGGAAGAACTACATCAGCACTATGATTGGGAGGAACTACATCATCACTTACAAGAGTGAAATAGTTACGAGGAGATGGGGCAGCCAAAGGACTCTATGCAGGATACATTTCAGTCATCTCTTCCTTCTCTTAAAAGAGGAGAAATTCCCATGCCTAACTCCATGTGTGTGGGAGACTTGAATGGTAAAGAATCCGATCTTATGGAGCATGTTTATTTTTCTAATTTGAAAAATTCTCTTACCATATGTATGCAGGCTATGGCTCCTATAAGGAGTGATATTACATGCAGATCTCATGGCATTTATGAGGCCAATAAAAATTCTAAATCTGGCCACTCCCCTGAGGTGCAAAGGGAGATTCTCTATCATGATGGGTGATTCCCAAAGGCACCTAAGTTGGGTATCACTTTCATCCATTTCAAAGTGACCCATGCAGAAAATATGTGGTGGGAATACCACTTACCACACTCAGATTTACTCAAGACAAGGAGTTAATTGCATTGGTATCTTATGTGGGATTGTGACCCACCTCCTCAAGTGCACATTTCAATTTGCATATATGTGATTTTTCTTCCATACATAGATGGTATATTGGTATTGTTTATGGGTTTGTATGGGAAAAAAGTGGGCAGTGTATATGTACCACATATGATGGAACTTTACCTTATACTTCATGATACATGTTTTTAATGTGACATTGCTTCACCCATGTTTATTTTTGTTGAGTTTACACTCCTGAAGGAATAGACTATGCCCCTATAATGTTAGCATTGGAGGAGAAATTTTTGATGTATTGGCTTGATGAGATCTTGGTCCATGATGAAAACTTGATCCTTGATGGTGCCATTAATGGAGAAGGGGAAGAACTACAACTCTTACCCTGTTAGTTGCTTGAGGACAAGAAACATTTTGGAGCGGAGGACTGTAATGTTCCCACTTAGCCTTAGCTAAGAGGAACATTCAATTTTGTTTTAATTTCTGTTTCATGAATAAATAAATAAAGGAGGGCATGTAAAACTCCTAAAAATTCTGAATAAATCAATTCCCATGTCAACAAAGACAAATCAGGGCCATGTAAATAATCACTTGCAGGTGTGAAAGAGGTTTGAGCTAAAGACTAGGTCAACCTTGACCAAATCAACATCGTTGTCTAGGTTCATTGCATCTCCAAAAGGGACAGCGCAGTTCTAGAAGGGAGCCTCTCATGTGAAAAAGGCTAACTTGTCAAGATGGTTTGGGGTTTTCAAAGGCTTTCTCATCTTATAAAAGGAGGAGAAGGGCAGAAAGAGAAGGTTGTTGATTGACCATGTTTCTGAGTATTTGTCTACTTAGACAAATACCATTCTATGTTGTTTAGTGGAGGATTGTATCTGGAATTCCTATATAGGGATTTCAACTTTTCCTTTGAGGTTTCAAGGAGGAAATTTTGCTGAATTTAACCACTATCAGGCTTGAGGCGAAGCTCCTCTTACTTTACAATGTTGCTCATCTTGAGGGATGAGCTGTCTTGTGAGCTGCAACAAGTGCGAGTCTAGATCTGCAGAGATCTAGTGTATTTTTGGGAGCCTCTTCTCATGGAAGGTGTTATTTAACCCCCTGAAAGAGTGTCTCTACTTCTTGTACTTCAGATCTGCAATTTTACAGTAGTTTTCTATGTCATTTGAGCTATAGCATTTGTTGGGGCCCTTGTTTTTGTTTAGTTTTGAAGTCTTGCCTAAAGACATTTTGAGTTTTGACCCTTTTTGAGTTGCGGAATAAATACACATGGCAACCGCGACCGCGCTGCAACTACCAGGAGTCACGGGGATACCAAGGTGGCGCGGAAGCACTCGATAGCTGGAGATAGAACAGGGACAAGTACAGATAAAGGAAACACAACAGAAGACAGGAAGTGAAACACACAGACATCAGAAGAGAAGCTGGGAGAAGCCGAAGTGAAGACACAGAGGAACTGCTAGTCGCGAAGAGCGGGTGAATAAATAACAGTCACCCGGCTGAAAAGAGGAGGTTGTTGAATGCATACTGAAGAAGTTGCGAGGCCAGAGACAGGGAAGGACGCGCAGAGCAGCTGCGGAGGAATCATGCATGTTCTTCATATGGTTTCTTACCTTCTCTATTCTTCCTTTCTGTCCTGAAATCCATCTGTATCAGATTTGTGAGCTATCAGTGAGAATGCTATGTAATCATGTGTTTGGCCAGGAGATTAATACAATGGAAGATTGTTGTCTCGATAAGTTGTTCATGTGCTTGTAATGTGTTTATGCTGGTTTAAAATTTTATTCGCTAATGTCTGAATGCTTATTAAGTGATCTTGCATATATGACTCTGAATGTGTAATCGATGCCCTGTTCTTCATGAGTTGCGGGTTTCTCCCTTACCATTGATCTCATCCCCTTATGCATGTGGTTTCGGCACGCCTCGGGTGAGACGCACTGCTCTCCAGAGCAGGGTGAAAATGCCGGTGTGTTCCTAGACTACACCGGACCCCTTTGTTGGCCACAACTCTTGAACCTGGGTCTTGTCCGCGAGACCTGACTTTTCGCCAACAAATGGTTCCGTTGCCGAGACCTGCATGTTCTGAGGGGATCTAGATCATGGTATCAAGGATCTTTGAAGGGGCAATACGGCGATGGTGGGATGATCATCTTGACCAGTTCATTGCTCAGCAAGCAGAGCTGACCAAGAAAAAGGAGGCGGCGATCAAGGAGCTTGTTCTTTTCTCTGACTCAGCCAGTGATACGTACGAAATTTTCTGGGGAAGGTTCCCTACGGACCTTTACAATTGGTTGTGGAGGTTACGAGCGACGCTGCCCCAAGAAGGCTTGCGGAAGATAAACTGCAGGTGGACGCACGAAGACCTGGTGGCACTGCATCGGGTAGATACTGAACTAACCCGTGCAGTGGATTTTTGGGTAAGGACCACGTTGGAAGGATACGCTGTGGAGTTTGCTACTGAGTGCTACCAATCCTTCTCGAAGGCCGAGGCTGTTTTCCACTCAAGGCTGAGGGGGAAGCTGTGGAAGGAGATTCCGCTGTGGATCAAAGCCCTGATGGTGGACGAAGGGTTGATTGAATTCCACAAAGTGGGTATGGCAGCGTAAACCACTTGTACTGGGGGAAGGGTTGAGGGGACCGATGCGGTGTAGAATGTGAAAGTGGGGAGTGGGGAATGGATGCTGAGGCCGCATGCAAGTTGCGGGAGTTACGTGCGCATCGGCGGGCACAGATCGTCGATAGGTGGCGAAGAAGGGTAATGCGAGATTTGAAGAGAAGGGAAATCGAGAGGAAAAATCAGAAGGAGGCGCCTCAGAGGACAAGAACCATGGGTTTGGATACCCGGAAAGGAGACGGGACAGCAGCGGAAGTGTAGTGGGTGCGTGGGAGCCCAGCGACGCGAGAAAGAGAAGTAGCGACCAGCAAAGATAATGGAAAGATGCAGCCCGAAGAGAATTCCGATGATGAATGGCACGGCGTGATGCAGCAAATGTTTCAAGATCAGATGGCACCCACCCCTCCAGGAAGCCCTACTTCTCACCTTCTGCATGGCCAGGGTCCCGACCTTCCCTTGGTACTGTATCAACCTTCAAGTAATATTTTTATTCAGTTACAAGCATTGAGACAGTCACACAGTAGTGCAGCAGCGTCGGTAACGCCTGGTAATAGCAGCGTTACTAGTGGTAGTATTTTTCCTAGTGGGACCGTTACGCAACTAGGACCGGGAGGCTTTATCCTGGTTAATTCTCCGCCAGTACACATGGCTGGATCTTTCACCCGGTATCCAGAGTTTTCTGGCCGGGGCAATGACGACGTAGAACAACACTGGTATCTGTGCGAAGCTATCTGGAGGGCTCGCCAGACGCCAGATGCAGGGAAGTTAATAGAATTCCAAACCACGCTCAAAGAGAGGGCTCTGCGATGGTTTATCAAGTGGTCCGAGGCGCATCCTAACCCCGTAATTGCGGACGTGAAGCGGGATTTTGTCCGTGAATTCAAGCTTCCCCAGACAGACTAGCAGGGCCTGTCAGAGCTGTGGGAAATTAAGCAAAAGGAAGGTGAGACCGCATGGGAGTTGATGCGACGATTCAAGGACGCGATCGAGAAACACAGCTACCCGATCGATCCAGACCACCAGAGGGACTGGTTCATCAAGGCTTTGCTCCCCTTGACACGAACCCCTCTCACTTAGCAGAAGATTGATAATCTGCAGCACGCTTTGGAGCAGGCCATGAAGATTGAAGCCATGGCAGGCTACCCCCAGGAATATTGGGTGGGGGGGGGGCGGCCCCGCAAGACCCTTCTTTGATAGGGTTGCAACACCAGATCGCCAGCTTGACTGAAAAGCTCAAGGAACTTCAGCCGGTGAGACCAGCGCGACCGAATGTTTGGTGTACTCATTTCCTGGTCGAAGGCCACGTCGCAACCGAGTGTCCTCGGTTGCGCGCGGCAGGGGCAGGACCCACGGTCGCAGCAATCTAGGGGGGTCCTCCACCAGGGGGTGGCGCGGCGATGAACCCGCAGGGAGTCTACCAGCCGCAACAGACTTATGTAGGGTTCCCACCGCAACCGGGGTCCTCCACCACAGAGTACTGTGAGATTTGCCGGACGATGGGGCATCCTCCTCGGATGTGCCCGATATTACAGAAGTACTCCACGGTCCCGAATAATGTTTACTGCGAATTTTTCGTGTCCACGACTCACAACACTGAGCAGTGCAGGGCGCTCGACGCACTTGCGGATCGACTGGATCGTCCCTCGTACAGGGTGAACGAGGCTCCAAGGGGAAGAGGTGGCGGCATGCGGGGAGGCCGAACAGGCGGACGCGGTCCGGTAAAATGTTACAACTGTGACTAGGAGGGTCACGTGGCTCGAGAATGTCCCCTTCCGCGACGACCCTGGTGTTCCCAGTGTAGGGTCAACACCCATGCTACAGAAGACTGTCTGGAGCTCATCAAGAAGTGGGAAGAACGGGCGAGGCAGAGGGGAGAAAATCTGATAAATTCAGAGCCGCGAGGGGCCGCAACCCCAGACATGCAGAACGTCGCAATCGTGACAAGAGGCGGAAAGAAGACTGGAGAGGATGCCCACGAGAAGAAGCCAGCCCGAGTGGTTCGGCCGGCATCCCCGAAGAAGTTGATTAGGCCCGAGGTCCAGAAGAAGTATTTCTAGGAGGCAGTTGAGGCCTTCGCCCAGTTGCGGAACGAGGGAGGGTTGGAGGAACCCATGCGGCCAGAATCTGGTGCGCAGAACGTCGCAGATACTGTGGTTGAGGATTGGCTCCAGCTATTCCTCAGGATTGTTGATAACGCTGCGCTGCGGCAGCAGCTCAAGCATGCATTGGACAGAGCACTGCAGGGGCGCACGAAACTTAGAAACTCGGTGCCCGCTGGCCCTCAATACGTGCAACGTGTCAAGCGGAACAAGCAATGAACAGGCAAATAATTCCGGCTTAACACGCAGGTCGCAGGGTTCCAAATCAGCGACACCATGTTGGACTTGGGGTCCGACGTTAACATACTGCCCCGGAAGACATGGGAGGCTCTTGGAAGGCCACGACTCGCCTACTCCCCAATCCAACTCAGGATGGCGAACCAGTACTGCATTTTGCCAATCGGCCGACTTGAGGGTGTCGAGGTTGATGTTGCGGGGGTGAAGACATATACTGATTTCGAGGTTATTGATATCATGGGCAACAAGGACCCCTATCCTGCTTTACTCGGCATTGATTGGGCTTTTGAGAATTATGCCATCATCGACCTTAAGAAGGAGCTGATGATCTTTGAAGATGGGGAGGGACGGGTCACCCAGCCTCTCGACCCGTATCAAGGGCCGCAATATACGGAAACAGTGGACAGTCGGGAGGATGCTCAAATGATGGACCATCTCTATCAGATGACTGCAGGAAAGCGGGACGATTATATCAACCCGACCGTGACTGGCTCCGTCAGTTGGCGGAGTGTGCAGAGCTCGGAGCTCGGGTCCGAACTTGCCTGGGAAGACTGGCAGCAAGGGGGGTATGAGACTAACACGCGGAGATGTGCCTCCATTGCTCAAGTACGGTGGGTAGGGATTGAGATCCGCGGATATCCCACATTGTCAAACATGCAAGAAGTCAATACTTTTATTTCCAAAGTGGAAGACCGGGTCCCAGCTGAAAGCCGGATACCACTTTTGGATGTGGCCTTGCAGTCAACGTCGGCACAGTGGTGGAAAAATCACCGCAACACTCTGTTCCGATGGGAGTGCGTGGCGGATGCTCTGTGGGCACGCTTCAAAGAGGATGAAGGACCCTGTAGTACGCTTAAGTATCATGGAACTTCCGACCCACGACACATTTGCGGGCCTGTGAGGAACAGTGGCGTAGCACACGGTACCATGATGAGCTGTGGGTCCACAGGTTTATCCACTCCCTAGGCACCATTCCCCAGGCCTGGTACCTGGAGGAAGAGCGGAAACGGGAAACCCGCTCTTGGCAGGCAGTTGCGGACAAGTTCGTTTTGAGCTTCTTGTTCGAAGGGAAGATGGCACAGGAGTCTCAGGCCCTTCAGGCAATCAAGGAGGTCTTGTTTTTCCGCCAGCCCGAGCCCGACGAGGGCCCGGCTGCGTCACGAACCGAGGTCAGGTGCAGGTTGGTTTGTCACCGGATTGATGGGGATCCGGAGGACGATAGTTTGGAGGACCTCAGGCATCTCTATTTTGACGAAAAAGAAGGTGAGCGGAGAATCAGTGAAGAGCCGACAACTGAAGGAGTCCATTTACAGCTGCTAAAGACAAAAAAACTAAAAATTGGAACGGACGAGAAACCTAAGCTCGCAACGGTGGGAGATTACTGGGACGAGGAGACAACAAAAGAAATTTTCAGCCTCCTCCGGGAATATGAAGATTTGTTTCCGTCCTCAGTTGCGGACCTGAAGGGGATCAAGGGTGATCTGGGTGAAATGCGCATCACGCTGAAACCGGGGGTAAGGCAAGTGAAGCACCGACCCTACCGGTTGAACCCATGTATCAAAGAGAAGGTCAAGATGGAGATCGACAAGATATTGGCTGCAGGTCTTATTTTCCCAGTAGAAGAAGCAGAGTGGGTAAGTCCCATCGTCATCCAGAACAAGAAGGACAAAGCGGAGATCCGGGTCTGTGTCGACTACCGGAGCCTAAATAATGCTTGCATCCACGATCCGTTTCTCACTCCTTTCAGCGATGAAGTTCTAGATCATGTCGCGGGGAACGAAGCTTATTCCTTCACTGATGGGTTCTCGGGCTACCATCAGGTCCGCATCGTTGAGGAAGACAAAGCAAAGATGACATTCACCACTGAGTGGGGATCATTCGCATACCACGTTATGCCGTTTGGTCTGAAGAACGCACCGGCTGTGTTTTCCCGGATTGTCATTGCTGCTTTTCGGGGGTACATTCACAAGTTCCTGGAGGTCTACATGGACGACTGGACTGTCTACAGTCTGTTGAAGAAACACGCCTCTCTGTTGCGCGTTATGTTTGACCGGTGTCGCCAGCTGCAGATTTCCTTGAACTTGAAGAAATGTATTTTTGCAGTTCCATTCGGCACACTGTTGGGCCACGTGGTGTGCAAGCAAGGGGTCTGCGTTGATCCTGCCAAGGTCGCGGTCATCGTCCATATGGAGGCACCCGAGACCGTGAAGCAGTTGCGGGCACTGCTCGGGCACACAGGATACTACAGGCGGTTTATTCACAACTACGCCAAAATTATGGCCCCTCTGGAGAAACTGTTGCGGAAGTCAGAAGCGTTTGAGTGGACGACGGAGTGCGGGAAGGCACTTGACACATTGAAGGAGAAGTTGGCGACGGCACCCATACTTGTTCATCCTGACTAGGAGAAGCAGTTCCATGTCCATATTGATGCGTCCGGAATTGCACTTGGAGCTGTAGTGGTGCAACCTGGGGAGACGACAGTTTATCACCCCGTGTACTTCGCCAGCCGTCGATTATCGAATGCGGAGAAGAATTATACTGCGACCGAGCGGGAGGCGTTGGCGATGGTGTACTCTCTCCAGAAGTTCCGCCACTATCTTCTGGGTGGCAAATTTACATTCTTCATGGACCATTCTGCATTGAAATATCTGGTGAATAAGCCTGTGTTGGAAGGGAGAATCTGTCGTTGGTTACTACTTTTCCAGGAATTTACATTTTAGGTGATTGTCAAGCCTGGCAGGTTGAATTTTGGTCCCGATCATTTATCCAGGTCGGAGACGGGAGAGAATGAAGGCCCATTGGACGATCAACTGCCGGATGCTGACCTATTCCGAGTAGAAGCCGTACCAGATTACCTGGCTGACATTGCCACTTATCTGACTACGGGACAATGCCCTCAGGATTACACCCCGCTTCAGAAATGCCACCTGGTTGTCCGGGCGGCCGACTACCAATTGATCGTGGGGTAGCTGTACAAACTGGGCCTTGATGAGGTGTTGCGCAGGTGTGTTCTCGACCACGAGTGGGAAGCAATGATGTGGGAATGTCACAGTGGGGTTGCGGGAGGGCATGTGGGTGCGAAACCCACCGCAAGGAAGTTGCTCCAAGCTAGCCTGTGGTGGCCGACGGTACATGCTGACTGTAAGGCCTATGTGAAGCGTTGCGATGTTTTCCAGCGGACGGGAAGGCCTTCACACCAGGACGAGATTCCGCTACACCCAGTGCATGTGTTGCGGCCGTTTGAGAAGTGGGTTGTTGATTTCGTAGGTCCCATCGCACCAATCGCTCGACATTCCAAGGCTCGGTATATCATTACCGCCACAGATTACCTCACACGGTGGGCTGAGGCAGCAGCGGTACGCGACTGCTCGGCAAAGACCGCTGCTCAGTTCATCTTTGAACACATCATCAGCCGCTTTGGCTGCCCCCGGAGCTTGACAAGTGATCAAGGTACGCATTTCATTAATGCCACGGTCAAGTCACTACTGGACACATTTATGATTCAGCATCATAAAAGCAGCCCATACCACCCACAGGCCAACGGTACTATAGAAGCATTCAATAAGATTCTCGAAAAGGGCTTGACTAAAATTTGCAATGCTCAGCGGGACGACTGGGACGAGTGCCTCCCAGCAGCATTATGGGCCTACCGGACCACAGTGAAATGGTTGACCAACCAGACGCCATTCCAGTTGGTGTATGGCCGGGAAGCTGTGAATCCCGCCGAGTTCACTGTACCCAGTCTTTTGATCGCAACGTCCCTCCAATTCTCAGAAGAGGAGTCACTTCGGGAACGCCTCCAAGAGCTACAGGAGCTGGATGAGGCCCGATTCCTCGCAGAATTCCACCAGAAGGTTCAGAAGGCCAGACAGAAAGCGTGGCACGACCGCCACATCAAAACCAAAGCCTTCCAAGTTGGCAGAAAAGTTCTCTTGTATGATAGCCGGTTCCAGAAGTTTCCAGGCAAGCTCGAGATGCACTGGTTGGGACCCTACTTTGTCATCGAAATCCGCGACTCAGGAGCTGTTCGGTTGGCACAGCTGGACGGTACAGTTCTTCCTGGGTGGGTGAATGGCGCACGCTTGAAACCCTACCAGGAGTAGGTACCTTCTCACTCTTCATCAATAACTCTTGCAACCGAGAGAACCCGTAGAGTAGCTTAGTTGAATAACTCTCCCGCAACCGGGATGAGCGTAGGTAGTCTTTTCCGTTCATATGTAATCAGTCAAATAACTAGTCAGTTGCGGGAACCTCACCGCAACCAACTGTGGTTGGGGTGGGCCAGTCCAGCGTGTCTCAGCGCCAGTCCAGCATGTCGCCGCGCCAGTCCAGCATGTTGTTCACGTAGGATCCATCCCCGTGCCAGTGTCAGTCCAGGTCATTTCCTTCAGTGCTCTTGTCAGTCCGTAGGATCGCTCAGATCTGTGTCATAAATTACCATTAGTAGACAGTAATCATACCGTAATCATTTGTCATCAACCGCAGTTCCCTCAGCCATCGCGCCCGCCCATCTCCCCATGACGCCGTCAGCAACTGTCAGACTACACACAGGCCTGCGATTGATCGCACGATTATCACAGGCAAGAAAGATAGCAAGAATTAATTGTCGTTATGGAGTCTCATCAACTCCGCGCGTGCCAGCAGATGGCCTAACTTGCATGAAGGCTATCCGCTCGAGAATGACGGACCAGTTCAATTTGGAAGTTGCAGCGACTCTGGAGCATTGGCAGTATCAGAGCACTCAGCACCCCGAAGGAAACTCCAGAAGAATCCTCCAAGTCTACCAGCGGCGCGCCAAGATTCCGAGAGCTCTCCTATCAGTCCCCGAACCAGTGTTAGATAGCCGAATTCACCGAGTAGAATCACTCGTTGGCAAGTATGACAATGCAGCATGTATGGACGCCAACCTGTCCGACCCTACTGAATTCCCCCACCTCCATTGGCGACCACAGTGAGCACTATTGCTTTAAAAGTAGCCCAATGTACTTGATGCGACCAGGAATTGTGACCACAGCATTGCTTCCTGATGCATTTGAGGACCACTCTTCTAGTTTCGGAACCATGGGAACCAGTTTCGTAATGCAATTCGGTTCTTCGCCGGATACGCAACGGGTCCCCCGTGGCTCAACGAAGAATTCCAATTCATGCCAAAGACATTTACCGGTTGCATAGCATGGCCCCTAAACGGTGCAGACAAACCTCCGTCACGTACATCCTTCAAGCGCGCTCACAAGTTTGGGTGACTCAGACCAGACACCCAAGTATGGCACTCGCTGTGGTGGCAAAGGTGCCACTGACTTGATCAACAACCAGAAATCCGTTCGCTACTTGACGTTAGCAAGACGATGCGGCACTACACGAAGGGAGAGTGCACTCTGGACACAATCTCCATTGCAGAGCACTGCATCCAGGGCGCCAAGTTGAATTGGTGCTCGTTTGTGCTAAAAGAACTCTTCGCGGCCTGCGAAGAGAACTACAAGCGTACCACTAGTTTCATTTACGGGTACTTGATCTTAGCCTTCGCCATGTGAAAATGGCACCTTCCTCATGTCTGGGTGCCGGCGGAGACGACCGTAAGCCAGCCTCTTGCGATGAAATACACCCCCTGGCAAGTGTCCACAGACCCCAGCACCAAACAGGTGAACGCGGAAGCGTTTCGGGCGTGGTATGGGATGATGACAGATGTGGTGACCAACCAGCAACGGGTGCCCAGGCACCTATTGGATGAGTACAGTGAGCAGGTGTGGTTTGGGGTCAGCACAGGCACACCTTCCTCCGGCCAACCTGCGTACCGGACACCACCTTTCACATGGCGCCCCTCCGATTTCAGTTGAACGACGACACCTTCCACCGGGAGGTCTCTGCGTGGCCGGGGGTCGTCAAGCACGTCCGCGACGGGATCACCCGCTATAACTTTGATCGGATGCCTATAATCGACTCGTCTCTGACCCGGCAGCAAGCCGGGTCTCGTTGTGCTGCGCGGGAACCTGCGCGAAGATGCACCGAGACCGCAACTTGACCGCTTGTTGGCCGGTCCCGATCGTCGAGGCACCCCCACCCACTGTACGACGCCACTTAACGTGGCCACCGAACAAGCCTGCGTGTGCCCCCATATTTCAATTGTTGAATTTCACATCATTCGGTCTCGTGGTTCTCTTCCAATACCGCTCATTTCTCCATTTATTCCCACTGAATCGTCGACATTTCTAAGTACCCCTTACGGCCACGCCCCGATGGGCGAACCGGGCCCAGATCCTGATTCCTCAGACCCCCCTCCATCCAAGAGGCCACGCACCACTGTCACAGATCCAGTGGTGGATCTTACCGACGATGATCCACCAGCCACTCCACCCACATCGACTTTGATTCCGGAGGAACCTCTGATCGATCCGTCAGAGTTCCTCAACCTTCGCCTCCCTCACACCACCGCTCTCCCCACCGGCTGACCACCTGCCACCTCCCCCAATCCATCCAACTCATCAACCACTGTGTCAGATTCGCTGATCCGGGAACTTTTCGGAGGCGACCACGGGGTGGAAGTCACCTCCAGTACTGCAGCCGTGGTACCGCCGGTTGACCCCGTGGCCACATCCCGGGATCCGGTCTCCACTATATATGTCCAGCCTGCCACAGTTGGGGCTGATTCGGCCGCCCCTCCCCCAGAGCCGACCACGCAGCAAGACCGGCCGGAGCTCGATATGGCCACTTCGGTGCAACAGCAGACGCCGGTCCATCCTCCGGAGACCTCCAACCGATCAGGGGTCAATGGCCAACCTTCGCAGGAACAAATACCGGAGCAGGGTGCACCCAGCACGACTAATGCAGAACCATGGACTACAGCACAACTGTACCTACTTATTCAGCAGGCGGCCCTAAAGGCCGAGCAGATTCACACCGGGCTGGAGCAGCAGTTTATCGAGCAGCAGAATCAGCTCACGGCGCTTACTAAACAGTGCCATCAGCTGACTCGGGAGAAGACCAACCTCCAGGAGCAGGTCAACATTGCTATTCAGGCATTATCCAACGTATGGCCCGCTGCCAGGGCTCATTATGCCCCACTCCCTGCCGATATAGCGGAGAACAGTATAGCACTCCAGGCTCACCACCTCAGGACTGTTTTCACTGTTGTTTGCAGGGAGAACCAGGAACTACAAGCGGCGTTAGCCGCACGGCCTACCCTTCCAGATCCACCCAGTGTCCATTCAGAACAGGTGACTGCCAAGCAGACGCAGGCAGTCAGTATGCAAGCAACTCTCCACTCCACTGCAGCCGCGGGTTCTTCCCTTCTGCGAAGTCTGCAGGAGTGCTCACTCGCGTTAACTGTCAAGACGCAGCCTATCGCTGCCCAGCTGCAACAAATTTCCCGTGACATTCAGGCAACCACAGACCCAGCATGGTTTGATCAGCTCTACGCCCAGTCGGACGAGCTTGAACTTCCCATGCAACATACTAAGGCCGATTCGGCAGCGGCCAAACATGTCATCCGGGAAATTCGTCCGCCCCTTCACACCCATGCTGACGCCATGCACCAGCTGGATGCCAAGGCTGAAGCCCAGCTTGCCACGCTGTTCGGGGATGCCCCAACGCCCATAGACGAAGCCGCCACCACCCGGATCTCTCAAGAAGCCGACTTGCTTATGCAGGAATGGCAGCAAGCGGTGGCGGACTTCACCGAGCTCAGAGATACAGCTCTCCGCCGGGTCCTTGAGTTGGGGCCCTTGTTTGAACAACCAGATGGCGGAGCACAACAGGAAAGGGCGCAGGGTGAAGGCATAGCAGAGCAGAGCGCGGGGGCCAGCGGGGCAATGGAAGTAGAAACTGTTATTTGTGATTGACTCGCAGACGAGTCAAGGAATTGTGGTCGGGGCCTGTTGGGGCCCTTGTTTTTGTTTAGTTTTGAAGTCTTGGATAAAGACATTTTGAGTTTTGACCCTTTTTGAGTTGCGGAATAAATACACATGGCAACTGCGACCGCGCCGCAACTACCAGGAGTCGCGGAGCTACCAAGGTGGCGCGGAAGCACTCGATAGCTGGAGATAGAACAGGGACAAGTACAGATAAAGGAAACACAGCAGAAGACAGGAAGTGAAACACACAGACATTAGAAGAGAAGCTAGGAGAAGCCAAAGTGAAGACAGAGAGGAACTGCTAGTCACGAAGAGCGGGTGAATAAATAATGGGCCACCCGCTCGAAAAGAGGAGGTTGTTGAAATCATACCGAAAGAAGTTATGAAAGCCGCAGACAGTGGAAGGACGCAAGCAGTGAGAGAAGCCGCGGAGGAATCATGCATGTTATTCATATGGTTTCTTACCTTCTCTATTCTTCCTTTCTGTCCTGAAATCCATCTGTATCAGATTTGTGAGCTATCAGTGAGAATGCTATGTAATCATGTGTTCGGCCAGGAGATTAATACAATGGAAGATTGCTGTCACGATAAGTTGTTCATGTGCTTGTAATGTGTTTATGCTGGTTTAAAATTTTATTCGCTAATGTCTGAATGCTTATTAAGTGATCTTGCATATATGACTCTGAATGTGTAATCGATGCCCTGTTCTTCATGAGTTGCGGGTTCGTCCCTTACCATTGATCTCATCCCCTTATGCATGTGGTTGCGGCACGCCTCGGGTGAGACGCACTGCTCTCCAGAGCAGGGTGAAAATTCCGGCGTGTTCCTAGACTACACCGGACCCCTTTGTTGGCCACAACTCTTGAACCTGGGTCTTGTCCGCGAGACCTGACTTTTCGCCAACAGCATTGTCCCACTAAGTAAATTGTGTTATTTATGTATGAGGCTTTACATGGTGTCTTGCTCATTGTTTAGATCAAAGATCTCTTGTGTTGGGCTTTTCCTCCCACTTGGTGATCCATGGATTAGCTTTCTGATCTATGTTTTGTTCAGATTTGATCCATTGTAATGAAATTTTATATTCAGAAATTTACTGCAGCAATTTGCAGATCTGCATCTTGTTTCTCAGTTCTACTCCTATTCATGCATGCTTTTGACAAAATTCCAAGTGGATCTTGAAGAGAAAACTATATAGTTTCTAGTCCGATATAGATTTGATGTTTCACCCACAGATCTGTCCTAGATCTGAGTTGTAACTTCCAACTACTAAAGCTCCTCAAAAATAATGTTGTTGAAGCATTTCTGCAAATATACTTGTGTTCCTGCTCTCTTTTCTGAAGATTTATTGTTGTATTAGCTCATGCATTATACTGTATAATGAAAGGGATTTATCATAATGTCAATTTTATTCTATAAGAATAAAATATAAGTCTCCTTTCTAACCTCCTCTAAACATCTTCTAAAACTGCGCAATCCCTGAAGCAGTGCTTGCATTTTCCTGCAGCCTTCCTCTTTGGGTGCTTTTTAGCTAGTCAAGTTTTTGGGAGATCTATTTAAATAGTATAAACTAATTTTTTTATGATGAAATTACATATATAAGTCAAATTCAACATAAATGAGGGGAACGAAGCCCTGATCTGCGTTATTTTTGCATATTTTTACCTATACAACGTTTTTCTTGAGCACCTTGTTGAAATTCCTAAAAAAGGAATATTACAGTGGTATCGAAGCTCCACTCTTGGCACAGCCTATGCTTGCCATTGGAGCACCAGTCATTTTGAATTCTGAAGAATAGTATCCTCCCACTGAGAGGGAGAAGAGGTACCAAAATAGAAGTCATAGAAAGTATGACTACACCACTGTTGATCTTGACAAGTGTCAAGACAAGGAGAAAGCCCCTAAATCTATTAATGATAAAAAAAGGGAAGAAGAGGAGTTTGAAAAAAATATCTTGGAGGCTATGCAAGATATATCCAAGGAGATAAAGGAGATTAGGGTGGATATAATGAGGGAATCCCTTGGGATATTCTATCAAGGAGAATGTTCTGACATGTCTCATTTTGGGACTAGTCAACTGTGAGCTTGCCACAAGCTCCACAAGCCTCACAATACTCTACCATGCCTACCTTATTGGTTGTAGTGAATTAAGGACTGCAAGATCCAACCTCCCTAGAAGGGTACTTTGTATAATATGACTCACAAAGTCAGAGGTTCAAGGATAACCTGAGCTTCCAAGACTTTTTCTATCTCAAGGACCGAAGGAGACCATGGCAGCAGTACAGAGATGGTGGTTTCTTCCATGGGAGACACCATACTATTGGTAGTTTATTTTTTCCCAAGTTCTATGGAACATCCTCTTGTTCTACCAAAGCATGGGTGAAAAAGTTGGACATCTATTTACAGTTGAATAAAGAGCCCAAAGTAGAAGCCATCAAGATTGTTGCGTTGAATTTTGAGGGAGAAGCCCACAACTGGTGATTTCATGGACTATCTACATTGGGACACAACAATGTGTCTACATATGCTGAGTTCACTAGGAGACTAGTGGACAGATTTGATCAGAAATATCCAAAGGCCCCTTTTATAAGCTTGGCAAAGTTGAAGCAGATAGGAGATGCAGAGGCCTATATCTATGAATTCCTGAGGTTGTCAGTAATGGTCCCTGATCTATCAGTAGCAAGGAGAGTCTACATGTTCATTGATGGCATGGAGGAACATTTTCATGGGTTGGTTAAGTCTACCAAGCCCATCACTTTTCATGATGCCATTGAGAGAGCTATAGATCTCCAAGATGCCTTTCCAAGAGCAAAGGCAACTTTACAAAGCAAAGCCCCTCACTCTTTTAAGGGGAAATAAGGGAAATCTGATTCACCCAAGGAGAGCTCACTGAAGAAACCTCTTAACCTTGATCTCTGGAGGGAGTTGAGGAAAAAGATATTATGTTTCACTTGTCAAGAGCCATGGGTACCGGGACATAGATGTGCTGATGGAAGAGCACACTATATAGAAGTCTTCTCAGATTTTGAGGAGGAATATGGGAATGACCGACCTAGGCGGGGTCACAGCACTGGTGATGATGAGGAAGAAGATCAATCACCATCCAGAGGTGAAGAAGAATCCTTTGCTCCAACAAGTGGGACTCTTGCTTCTTTGAGAGGAGTGCCCAAATACTTAACCCTAAGAGTACAATGTTCAGTCATGAACTAGAGACTGTCTATTTTGATTGACAGTGGGGCAACCAACAACTTTATTGATGCTCAATTTGTGTAGAGGAGAGGGATCCCCACTGATAATTTTGATGGGTTCTCTGTTTTGGTTCAAGGAGATAGAACTATGTAGTGCATGTAATATGTTCCATCACTTTTTGTCACTATGGGGTCCTACACCTTGGTGGATCACTTTTTTGTAGTTGACATACCAGACACCAATATCATCTTTGTTTTCCAGTGGTTGATTACCTTGGGGAAGGTCACCACTGATTGGAAGGCCTTGTAGATGGAGTGGGTGGACTTGAAGAGTGGGAAACCACGAATAATTTGAGGCATGCACACTTATCCTCCACCTAATGTTTCCACACAAACAACAAAAATGGACTTGTGCAGTTGAAGCAAGAATCTCACAGTTCCTTCTCTCATGTTTATGAGAATGTTGCAAGGAACATTCCTACCTCATGGCAAGCCACTTGGAATTCCATTAGATTCTGATCATGTGGGGGAAGCCTCACAAAGTGTTGGAGCAATGGAAGAGAAAGCCACAACGCTGTGGGAGGAAGCAAAGGGGAGGATCAGCCTTACCACAAACAATTTCGGCATGTGTAATGTCAAGGAAACAATCAACAACAAGGAAAGCACCACCATATATGCATGAGCAGCGTTGTCCTTGTTGAGCTGTGTAGATCCATATTGGAGGTCTCAACTCTTTGTGGAGTACTCCAAATATCTGCACAGCGAAATGATATTAGATGGCATGAAGAAAGGAGGAGGATATTTGGTCCATGAAGGGGTCATCTATCATCTTGGTAAAGTATTCTTGTCTCAAGCCTCCAAGCTTAAGTAAGAGATACTGCAAAGATCACACAAAGAGTTCCTTTCCAGCTATATGCAGTCAGCAAAGATCTACTCCCTAATCATGAGGAGTTTTGATTGGGAGGGTATGAAGGAAGAAATACATCAGCACTATGATTGGGAGGAACTACATCATCACTTACAAGAGTGCAATAGTTACAAGGAGATGGGGCAGCCAAAGGACTCTATGCAGGAGACATTTCAACCATCTCTTCCTTCTCTTAAAAGAGGAGAAATACCCATGCCTAACTCCATGTGTGTGGGAGACTTGAATGGTAAAGAATCTGATCTTATGGAGCATGTTTATTTTTCTGATTTGAAACATTCTCTTACCATATGTATGCAGGCTATGGCTCCTATAAGGAGTGATATTACATGCAAATCTCATGGCATTTATAAGGCCAATAAAAATTTTAAATCTGGCCACTCCCCTGAGGTGCAAAGGGAGATTCTCTATCATGATGGGTGATTCCCAAAGGCACCTAAGTTGGGTATCACTTTCATCCATTTCAAAGTGACCCATGCAGCAAATATGTGGTGGGAATACCACTTACCACACTCAGATTTACTCAATACAAGGAGTGAATTGCATTGGTATCTTATGTGGGATTGTGACCCACCTCCTCAAGTGCACATTTTAGTTTGCATATATGTGATTTTTCTTCCATACATAGATGATATATTGGTATTGTTTATGGGTTTGTATGGGAAAAAAGTGGGCAGTGTATATGTACCACATGGGATGGAACTTTACCTTGTACTTCATGATACATGTTTTAGGTGTGACATTGCTTCACCCATGTTTATTTCTATTGAGTTTACACTCCTGAAGGGATAGACAATGCCCCTATCATGTTAGAATTTGAGGAGAAATTTCTGGTGTATTGGCTTGATGATAACTTGGTACATGATGAAAACTTGATCCTTAATGGTGCCGTCAATGGAGAAGGAGAAGAACTACAGCTCTTACCCTGTCAGTTGCTTGAGGAAAAGCAACATTTTGGAGGGGAGGACTGTAATGTTCCCACTTAGCCTTAGCTAAGAGGAACATTCAATTTTATTTTAATTTCTGTTTCATGAATAAATGAATAAAGGAGGGAATGTAAAAATCCTAAAGAGTCTGAATAAACCAATGCCTATGTGAACAAAGAAAAATAAGGGCCATGTAAATAATCACTTGCAGCTGTGAGAGAGGTTTGAGCTAAAGACTGGGTCAACCTTGACCAAATCAACAACGTTGTCTAGGTTCATTGCATCTCCAAAAGGGACAACACAGTTCTAGAAGGGAGCCTTTCATGTGAAAAAGGCTAACTCATCAAGATGGTTTAGGGTTTGCAAAGCCTTTCTCATCTTATAAAAGGAGGAGGAGGGCAGCAAGAGAAGGTTGTTGATTGATCATATTTCTGAGTATTTTTCTGCTTAGACAAATACCATTATCTGTTTTTAGTGGAGGATTGTATCTGGAATTCCTATGTAGGGATTTCACCTCTTCCTTTGAGGATTCATGGAGGAAATTTTTCTGAATTGAACCACTATCAAGCTATAGGCCAAACTCCTTCTTACATTACAACACTGCTCATCTTGAGGGCTGAGTTGTCTTGTGAGCTGCAACAAGTGGGAGTCTAGATCTGCATAGATCTAGTGTATTTTTGGGAGCCTCTTCTCATGGAAGGTGTTCTTTAACCTCCTAAAAGATTGTATCTACTTCTTGTACTTCATATTTGCAATATTACAGTAGTTTTCTGTGTCATTTGAGCTACAGCGCTGTCCTACTGAGTAAACTACGTTATTTCTGTATGAGGGTTTACATGGTGTCTTGCTCATAGTTTAGATTAGAGATATCTTGTGCTGGGATTTGCCTCCCACTTGGTGATACATGGATTAGCTTGCTAATCTATGTTCTGTTCAGATCTGATCCATTTTAATGAAATTCTATATTCATAAATTTATCGTAGAAGTTTCCAGATCTACTCTTATTCATGCATGCTTTTGACAAAATTTCAAGTGGATCTTGAAGAGAAAACTATATAGTTTCCAGATCTGATATATATCTGATGTTTCACACATAGATCTATCCTAGATCTAAGTTTTAACCTCCATCTGCTGAAGCTCCTAAAAAATAACGTTGTTGAAGCATTCCTGCAAATATACTTGTGTTCCTGCTCTCTTTTATGAATATTTATTGTTGTATTGGTTCATAAATTCTACTGTATAATGAAAGCGATTTATCATAATGTTGATTTGCTGTTGTAAGACTGAAATATAATTCTCCTTCCTGACCTCCTCTAAACTTCTGCTAAAACTGTGAAATCCCTGAAGCAGTGCTTGCATTTTGCTGCAGCCTTCCTCTTTGGGTGCTTTTTAGCTAGTCAAGTTTTTGGGAGATCTGTTTAAATAGTCTAAACTGATTTTTTTCTGATGAAATTCCATATATAAGTCAAATTCAGAATAAATGAGGGGAATTAAGTCCTGATCTATGTTATTTTTGCACAATTTTACTTATACATCGTTTTTCTTAAGCACCTTGTTGAAATTCCTGAAAAAGGAATATTAGAGTGTCGTTTATCACAGGGTGTTCCCGAGCAGGAATAACACCTTCATCCTCGGGGTACTTTGAATTCCTACTCAACAGAATTTATTGCACTATATTTCCACATTTTTTCATTAGGCCAAGCTCCATATTTCATCTACAGTTCATTTTCTATAAAGGGTTGTGTTGTGTTGCAGGTTGGAGAAGTGGAGAATACATCTGGGTGATTTCTAATCTATATTTCAGTGGAGGAAGGTTTCCTTCCAGGAGGATAGTAAGGAAGGCCCTTAAGCCTTATTACCACATTTAGCATCAGGCCATACTATCATTTTCCCCATACAACGCAATTTCTGTCTTGGACTGCGTTATTTTAGGAGGAGTTGCAGGGGTGGTTTCAGTTCACCATTTGGGGAGGAGGTTTTATAAAGAAGGGATCAGCCTTTCACCTAGAGATTCTGTTGGAGGAGGCTATATTTATTACTACATCATATCAGCCACATCTTTCCAGTTGTATTGTTGCAGTGAATCTTTAGCCCTAGGGCTTTGATTCATTTCTTATATATTGGTGTATTTCTGAAAACCCTCTTGGGTTTCTTGTTGGAGGTTGTATAGCGCCTTGATATTCATGTACATTATCGTTTGAGGAATATATCAGCCATTCATCTTTTTTATGTTCATTTTCTGTAGCAATGCTCCTATGACTGCGCTGTAGCAATCTTCCAACATTTTGTGTAGTAGCAACACCTCATTAATGAGGGGATTTATCTATTGGAGGCTTATTGATTCATGTTGTATGGTTTGTGCCCCATAATTTTGTACTTATTTGATGTTGTTATGATGAATAAATAAGCTCCATATTTCTCTCCATTATTCATGTGATGTATACACTACTATTTTCCATTTTTATGCACTGTATTTCTGCTTTACCCATTTGGGAAAATTACACCCCCTCGGTAACTATGCTAATGTTCGACAGTGGAGTTGGCTTAGGTTTTCATGGTTCTGAATTAGTAAAATTGGCTCCCATATGAAAATTTTGCTCCTCCCATCTGGTGATTAGTTCTAGGTAATCCCCTATTGTATTTGTGTTAACTCTGCACTAATAGCACCTAGCTCTTCTATGTAGTGGGAAATATCTTGCAACATGCCCCTCCTTAATACAAATGTAGCAACACATCATACCTCTACCTCCTGTCTAACCTACCTTGTTCCATCACTTCCTCATCCTCAAAAAGCTTCATTGATCCTGTAGGGAAAATGATACAATCAGTCTAATAGGGTGTCTAATGATCTACACTAATCAATGTGGTGATTCGGTGAGATGCATAAGTCACATAATACATTGTTTGGGACATTTGAATGCTTTTGTATGCCATGAATATAAATCTTACATAAAAATATACACAACTCCAACAATGTCAAAATACATGGAAGGCCTTGCCAATATGAAGGGAGTGCTCGGGCCCTCCAGCCTTGGGCACTTCGTGGAAGGATTCCCCTCAATATGGAAGTTGGTACACAACATGTGTGTTCGCACAAGTCGCGCTAGTTGCATGTCCCTCAACTTCTCACTCAAATTAGAAATTTTATGATGCAATCTTATGAGAGTGGGATATTGGGAAATCATTCCTCCTCGGTGTTCATGTGGGTATCCTACCATGGCCTCTTTCCTAGATTTTTGCTCAAGTGCATCTTGCAGGGTGTCAATTTTCTGTTGAGTCAGTGGCATGCGTGTGAGTGGAAAAAACACTTTGATGAACCAATATTGTTGATTATTGGGATCAATAGGGTAAATCAACTTTCCAATAGCATCCTTAGTCCTTTACTTCATTTTCGAGGTTCTTTCTCCTTCTCGCTGCTTGATTTCCCAAAGTTCAGATAACCCCGATTGGTTAGTCTGTGGAAATTTAAACTCTTGAAAAAATCCTTGTCATACTTCATCTATTGTCAAATTCTGCAATAAAGTGGCCCACTTGGTGAACCATCTCAGTGCTCTTTCTCTGAGAGAGGTCTAAAATTCATTTAGCTTCATGGGATCTGGAGTTTGGTGATCCCTCTAAATAGCCTCACATAGGTAAAAATGTTTTTCGACATCCACATTCCCTCTCTCAGAGAACTCGGGATATCAGGTAAAGGATCTCGCCATGTTACTAGACATAAACAATTGAATTGGTGAGACAAGTATGAACCCTTGGGAACTGGGTTGTGATGATCCTTGTTTACCTGAATTACAACTATTATTTCTACCACTAGAGGTACCATCCTTGTAGGTATTATGTACTTTGTGGACTATTGGAGTGGGGTACCTTGGGTATTATGTGTGCTACAGATAAAGGTCAAGGGGCTTTGGGGCGAGTCAAAGTCCCTCTTTTATGTAAATGGGTTGTAAGGGTAAACTGTGGGCCTCAAGCCATGGTTTTATATCATAGTATCTATGTGATAGATGAATATAAATATATATAGATCAATTCTAGTAAGAAATGAGTCAATAAGAAATGTTTTGGATCTAAGTACATTTATGCTTCTATGATACGTTTTTGTAAGTTTGGGTTGGGTAGAAAGGCTCCTGTTGGCTGTGTGTGCGAAGACCTAGACCTGCCTGTGTGCAGACTCCACTGGCTATGTGCACAGAAGGGTAATTATAAGGGGAACGTTTGACTATATTGAATTGTTCTGATTGTAATAAAAAGACTGTTTTTGGTGAAGTAACTGTGTTATGTGTCTGATATCTATGTAATTTTATTTCTTTGAGATAAATTTACTTTTGTTATGATTGATTATATCTGTGTGAGTAATTCTATTATTTATTAATGAGTATCTATTGATGGTTAAATAATTGAATATTTCTACTTAAGTTATTATGCATTGTGAAGATCCGATTCTCATATTTATATGTTTGCAATGAAGTGGATCTACGATACATCTGTTATTTGTATTTGCGACCAGCTACTATGATAAGTATTGATTTATATATGCACGCATATGTTTCCATTCTACAATAAGTTCTATTATAAACCTGTTTATGGCCACCACATTAATTTCTTCCTCAAGGTGTAGAAACCTGCTTCCAGCACCCCCCCCATATTGCTTAGGGTGAGACTTTTATCCGCACAACCAGGTGATTGCCGAAAGGGCTAATGATTGGAGGGTTTGTTGGTTGTGCAATAAACTATGAACCTGGGTCAGAATCCCTCAAGCCAACAAATGGTTTCGTTACCGGGCCTGGGATCATTTTGAGAGATTTTTAAAGTTGTGGCACCCTACGTAGAATCAACTACAATATTGGCTTGATAGGAAGATCCTTAAATTCACGATCTAGGAGAATCGAAGCTCTAAACTATATGTTTAAAAGTGGGTTGATAATTTCACCTATACAAAAGTTCACAAGATATTTATTTCTCCTTTTCAACTGAGTTTCATGATTTGTTGTCACAATTGACTGAATTTAATAACTATGCGAAGGATGACGCAGTCACTTAGTGGATTCCTAAATTAATACAACAACTAGAAAAGAAAAGAAATAAGATCACACTCGCAATAGATCATTGGATCAATCATGTATTGGGAGGATTTGTGATGGAGTTTTCCTTTGATCAGTTTTTGTCATACTCTGAAGCAGAAAGAAGATTGTCCAAGGGTCCTAGAGGTAATTTTCTGCACTCTTTTAAGTTATTGTTTAAGATTATATTATGTGAAAAGGGCTCGTTGCGGGAACATATTGCATGAATGTCACGAAGAGGCCCAACTATGCACAGTAGAAGAATTTATCGTGCAGACGTAGAAGAAGGGTTTGGTTACAGTCCTCTTAAGGGTAGATTTGATAGTGATTTGGAGCTCGAAACTAGCAGCTCTAGTGAATCTACACGCTCTGAAGAAGAGGAATTCTCCCAAGAATAAGTTTCACCATGCCAAAATGATCAGGGAGCCTTGACCATCATTCATATCCCATCCACTCCACTTCCACACTCATATCACAATTCGGCCACTCCATCTTCACCTCCACCTCCCCCAGGTGCAGATATGGCTGCGTCTATGAAGCTACCTACTTTTAGAGGAATTGGAAATGAAGATATTGAGAAATTTTGTCTTGTGACTGATGTTGTATGGCTAGCACAACAGGTTAATAACGATGATGTTAAGAAAGTGTAGTTAGCCACTGCTTTCCAAGATCACGCGTTGGACTAGTATATCATATATGTACAAGAAAACCCTATTGATACTCTAGATGAGTTGAAATATGCCGTAAAAGAACAATTCAAGAAGCCTAAGTCATATGCACAACGTGTTACATAATTGAAAGATATTCACCAACTGGAGATAAATTAATCTGCATGGGAGGTAGATCAGAGACTAAAGCACACTATCAGCGATGGAAGATTCACTATTGATGATCCAACACAAGGAGTGGTTTTTTTCTATGCTACTCCCACATCTACGCCAGCCATTGTGTCAACAAAATATTTCCACGTAGGCTGAGGTTGTGGATATTGTGATGAAATTAGAAGCTACACCAACAAATGTTGCACTTGGAACTCAATATATTTAGAATCAATTAGAAGCAAAGCATTTGGAGATTCATAATTTTTGCAAAGATAAGGGCAAGGAGGTTTGCACAGAAATATGGTGCATACAACATAAATTCGTTGGGCATCATAAGGATTAATGTCCTATCTTCAATGGTTTTGAATGATGGAGGACCAAGCCTGCTGAAGAGCACAAAAGGGCCAGGTGGGATACCTCTAGTATGGTGCGCGATATGTCAAGTCACAGGTCTACATGCAATAGATTTTTGTCCAATGGTCAGGAAATATATGTCGGAGATGAAGTAGTTGTTTTTTATACTATGTTCATCGTTGGGACATGATGAACAACACTATCAAACTTTTGACATGATGTTGGAAAAATCTGAAATATATAGACGATGGGCTGAAACTACCTCACCAACATCCCCATCTGGACGCGATGGATTTCAAAACAGATGAATAGGAAAAGGAGGTGGATCAGATGGTTGAGGAAGGGGGTAGGTTATTTTCTCCAATTGTGGAGATTATGGTCACCATGCACGCGATTGTCCAAATCCGGTGTGACAATCATGTAGGTACTATAGACAGTTTAACCATGTAATAGAAGATTGTCTTGTTTTAATTTATAATATGCAGGAGAAAAAGACGTAGACCCCAACGCAAAATCTTCATATGGTCAAAGAAGAAACCCACGAGGAAGATACTAGCGTGAATTTGGTCACTAGAATTGGTGCAACCACTAATGAGGGTAAGGGAGAAAATTCAGATAATGACCTTTGGATTCGTAAGGCACCTGAGAGAAAAGATGTATTTTATTTACAATGCGCAAAAGAGACTTTTTTTGGAGCTCTAAAGGGATTTGGAGAGGGAAATTCATCGACAATAGGTAGACCAATGAAGGAGGCAAGAGTAGATGATGAAATCAATTCGTTTTTACAAACTGGCATTAAGTTACAGCACAACAAAAAGGTGGTACAAAAACTTTGGGAATTGATAGATAATTGGACAGAAAAGGAACAACCTCCAATAGAACATAAAGTTTTCAAAAAAATCTATAAGAATAAGAGGAGAACAGGGTGAGAGATGCGTATGATAGCTTAGATCATTGCTTGTGAGATGGATCGGGTTATTCTAGATTTGGGGTCCGATGCAAATTTCTTACCTAAGAAAAATTGGAAGTGCATGGGAGAACCCAAGATAGAGTGGTCTACCATTCAAGTGCGCATGGCAAATCAACAGAAAATCATTCTATTAGGAAGACTATTGCAAGTTGTAGTCAATATTGAAGGTGTTAAGGTACTTGTAGATTTTGAAGTTATACAAATTGTGGATGATAGTGATCCTTATCCTACATTGTTGGGATTGGATTGGGCTATTGATATATTGGATGGTATCATAAGCCTGGAGAAAGGAAGAATGGAGTTTGAAAACAATGGAACCAAAGTCATAATTTCCCTAGATCCTGAAGAAGGAGAGAGATACACAGAGCTTGCTCACGCTGATGATGATATTGACCATATCTATAAGTTGACTTTGCACAACGAATATTAGATCAACCCACCGGTTGATGGAATTCTTAATTGGGAAAATGACAACTCTTGCTTCTTAGATTCTGATGAAGAATTAGAAAACTAGCAGAACCGATTACATGAATTATTTGCACTGCGCTACAATCGAGTGACGAGATATCTACGATGCATACCATTAGAGGTACTTGAATTACCACACTATGATGTCTTAACTAATGTAAATATGATTTTAGGAGAAATTGAAAGAATTGTCCTAGAAGGACAGAGATTCCATGCCTTGGATGTCGAAATGTGAACTACTCCAGCACGATGGTGGGAAACTCATAAAGAAAACATGGTCAACTAGGATGAATGCGCGCGAATGATGAGATTATACTTTGAATGTCCAACTATTCGAATGGAAGAATTCTACTTTGGAAAGGATGATCCATGCATAAACTTGGCTAAATGGAGTGAGGTATGTGGTGTAGAACTAAGATTTTAATGGGTCCACAAGTTCATTCATACGTTGGGGAAGGTACCTACTAATTGGTATCTAGAGACAGAGTTGCACCGAGGTAGTAGTGAATGGTGTGCACTGACGGAGAGTTTCATTCTAACATTTAGCTTTGAGAGTGGGTTTGTCAAGATTGGTAAAGCATTGCATGATATTCAAGAATTTGTCTTTGACAAAACAAATCCAATGGTAGAGAATGCTTCGCCAGCCTAGGATGTGTAGATGAAATATATTGTTAATTGCATAAATATGATGGTTAAATAAAATGAATAAAATTGAAGGAATATTGTCATTCCAGAATATGATAGACATCACTTAGTGGCTAGGCCCTCAATCACTTCCCTAGATGTCACAAAACCTCTAAAGCTTCGTCAAGTAAATATTGGATCTGAAGAACAACCGAAGTTGGAAAATATTGGAAATTATTGGGATAATGACAAAGAAGGAAAGGTTGTTGAGTTTTTGACAGAGTATTAGGACTTATTCCTTACAAATTTCTCAGAGTTGAAAGGAATAATTGGAGAGCTTGGAGTCATGAAGATCACTTTGAAACTTGATGCGCCCTCAGTGAAGCAACACCAATATAGATTGAATCTAAAATATAAGGAAAAGTTAAAGGAAGAATTAGATAAGATGGTTGTTGTAGGAATTATAGAACCAGTGGAAGATTCTGATTAGGTGAGCCCCATGGTAGTGCAAGATAAGAAGACAAAAGGAGAAATCAGGATTTGTGTAGACCTGCACAAGTTGAATGATGCTTCCATGATCTCCTCAAAGAATAGAGTTGGGAGTGGATCATGCACACAAGCATCATTCAACTTGTGTGCATGATCCACTCCCAACTCTATTCTTTGAGGAGATCATGGAAAATTTCGGAGGACAAGAAGCTTACTCATTCAAATATGGGTTCTCAGGGTATCATCAGATTAGGATTGCGCCAAAGGATCGCTGTAAGACCACCTTTTCAATTGAATGGGGATCTTCCCACTATACAGTCATGCCCTTTGGCTTGAAGAATGCACCTAGCATATTATCGCGCATAGTAGTATCTACGTTCAAGGAGTTTATCCATAAGTTTCTAGAAGTATACTTTGATGATTGGACTATTATTGAGCTATTGAAAAAGCATGTCTCCAATCTATGCTTAATGTTGGATACTTGTATAAAGTATTAGATCTCACTCAACGTGAAGAAATGTATATTGTGTGTGACATTTGGGATATTGTTGGGACAAATTTTCTGCCAATAAGGGTTGATGGTATATCCCTCAAAGATCACAATGATTATTAATATGGAGATACCCGCGAATGTCAAAAAATTGCGCTCAATATTGGGGCACATTGGCTATTATTAGAAGTTCATTCAAGGTTATGCACTGATAGTTGCACCCATGGAAAAATTTCTCAAGAAGGATGTTGATCCAGGTGGATATTGGTGGCCATCTTCCTATTCCACTTAGGGCCCCACCATTGTCTCTTTCAATTTTTCACAACTTGCTATTTTTAGCAGTTTTTCGGGTCCTGAACTTCCGAAGCCGTTTTGAGGCCCTAAACGACATTTTTTGGGCATCGTTTGTCCAACAAATATGTTTCCATTTCATAATCAATATTTGTGGTGAAATTTGTAGTCCTCAAATAGATATTTCTAATGATGTATCATGTGCATCAAACAGAGATAATATGCCGAAGTTACGTCCCCGGGAAGTTGAAACACCAATTTACCCAAACCGGGCCCATAGTTTTGGCGCTTCATCTCCTAGGGTTAGGGTTTTGGAAGTTTAGAGTTTTCCATTGTTTCTCCATAATAAATAGGCCCTCGAGCCTCATTTTAAAACATTTTAGAGGTCTGTAGCCACCACATATCTTCTCAGATATTTGCTACAAGTACCCTAGATATTTTATTTCCATTATGTTTGTAAGCATATTTCTGTTATTTGATATTAATGAAATGAAGCCTTATTTCCACTGCATATCGATGTTTATGATTATTTCTGTATTCTGTTGCATTCTTGCATAAATCTGGATTAGTGGTATCAAAGCAGTCTGCTTTTTCTCGATCCTTCTTTGCATGTCCCCAACGAGGTCGGGGTATAAGGAGTTAGGGTTCGATCTGGTGGAACCTTTGCAAGATCAGCCTTTCAAACCTCGACAGACGCCCATGGGGGACAAAAAGAAAGATGAGGGAGTAGGAGATCCGATCAAAATATTGCTCAAGGAGGCCCTCGAAAAACAAAGGAATGCGATGATGGATAACTTTTCTTAGATCCTTCAACGACTACCCACCGGCGGCGCATCTGCATCCAGCAACCACTATAGAGGCGCGACTCCCTTTAAGGTACAAGTAAACTTTGACATTCCCATATTTGAGGGTCGAATAGATGCAGATTCCATAGATAGATGGTTGAATCTATTATAAGGATATTTCTCATTTCATGACTTTTTCGACCGGGAGAAGATTATTTTTGCACTCCTCAAAGCTACCCCCCATGTCAAGGACTGGTGGGAAACCTACTGTGAAAACAAGGACGAGATAGAACCCTATCTTTTCTCAACCATACCCACTTGGAATTATTTCCGAGATGCCATCAAGGAACAATACTATCCCGTGGGGAGCTATGATAACAAGTACATACAATGGACCACGCTGCAGCAACAAAGGGATCAAGATGTGCATGAGCTGACGAATTTGTTCCATACCCTGCGCATAAATTTTGGTATCAAAGATTCAAAGAAACATTTGGTGCTAAAATATTGCAGTTATCTGCACAGATACATTCAAGAGGAAATGGATTTCCTCAACATCTCCTCGCTTGGTACAACATATTGGTATGCTGCCAAGATTGAGCAGAAATTCAAACAAAAGGAGTGAGACTTTGGATCTGCAAATCAAAAGCAAGGGAAAGGTGCCCCAAACCACAGAACAGAGGACAAAGACAAGACATGGTGGCCCAAGACAACCTGGCAAAGCCACAAGAAAAGAAAAACACCGAAAAGCTAAAGAAGGACACGGGAAAGTGGTGTGAGTTCCATAAGAGCTCCACTCACAACACAAGTGAGTGTCAGGCCAAGCAATCGTTGGTGGCCGAGATGAGGGTTTCTGAATCAGATGCATGATCCAACTCTGAATTAGAACCTGAAAATGGGAATGATATAGGTAAGAAGATTATTGATGCGGAGCCCAATGCCATTATTTCCACTACGAAGATCCAGAAGGAGGAACCAAAAGATCTAGAGGAGGCAGAGTGTCTCTTCCACTCCCAGATGTGGGTAAAGGGTTCCCCACTACGGTTCATTGTCGACAATGGGAGCCAAAATAACCTCATTTCAATAGATTTCGTGAAGCAATCGGGCTTGCCTACCACAGTGCACCCATAACCATACACCATCAGGTGGCTTCACCAAGGATGGGATCTGTGAGTTAGCCAGTAGGGCCGCCTTCCCTATAGCATCAAGCCCTTCACGGATGAGGTATTGTGTGAAATTTCTCCTATTGATGTTTCTAATTTATTATTTGGCCAACCATACTTGTGGAAGTGATATGCAATGTATGAGTCTTGGCCTCGCGTTGTTATTGTTACTTTGGGAAATAAGTTGTACAGGATACCAGAGGTACCACCACCTCCCACTATCTATTTGGTTACTGAAAAAAATGAAGTAAGCTCATTTCCAAAACCAAGAAATTTTTTTTCCTGATTATCTGCCCCCAGGGCAAGAAGAAGACTGTGGCCATGACCTCCAAACATGGCTCCTCTGCACGACAACAAAAAATGGACAAGGTTGTGGAGGAGTATGAGGACATCTTCACCTCACCCACAGGGATGCCTCTACACTATCAGGTCAAGCACCCCATTGACCTGACCCTAGGTGCACGCTACCCAATGGACCGATATATAGGTGCTCTATTATAGAAAATGATGGAATCAAGAGGCAAATTCAGGAGCTGTTGTAGAAAGGTCACATCTGGCCAAGTTCATCACCCTGTGGGAGACTAATCATGTTGGTACAGAAGAAGGATGGGACTTGGAGACTATGTATTGACTATTGGGCACTGAACAAGATCACTGTCTAGAATAGGTACCCGATCCCACAGATTGATGAGCTTCTGGACCAACTCAAATGGGAAAAATATTTCAGCAAGATCGACTTAAAGTCTGGGTATCACCAGGTACCAATCAAACCCTATGATGTGTGGAAGACTGCCTTCAAATCCAAGGAGGGCCTTTTCGAATGGCTCTTCATGCCTTTAGGGTTGACAAATGCTCCCACAACCTTCATGAGGTTGATGGATGACATCTTGCGTCCATTCATCAACTCATTTGTAGTGGTATACTTGGATGACATTCTGATCTTCAGCCAGAATTGGGAAGAGCACCTCCACCACATCCGAAAAGTCCTCCAAACACTATGACAACACAATTTGTGTGCCAATTTGGAGAAGTGCACTTTTGGAATGACCTAGGTTTAATATTTGGGATACATTATTGATGAAATGGGGGTGTATGTGGATCCAGCCAAGATCCAAGTCATTCAGGATTGGCTAGCCCCAACTAGCCTAACAGAGATTCACAGCTTTCTGGGTCTTGCTAATTTCTACCACAGGTTTGTCTTGGGATTCTCTCATATCACTTGGACCTTGAGTCAAGTCACCAAGGGAGGAGAGAAAGAAAAATTATTTTGGTCAGAATCTCAACAGAAGGCATTCGTAGAATTGAAACAACACCTTTGTTCTGCCCCAATGCTCACATTACCAGACTTGCAACAACCATTTGAGATCGAGACAGATGCCTCTGACTATGCTATTGGGCAGTTCTTACTCAACAAGGACATCCAGTCACATATCACAGTAAGAAATTGTCCGACAAATTTTGAAAGTATCCCACTTATGAAAAAGAAATTTATTCCATTGTGCAGGCTTGTCAACAATGGAAGCATTACATTTTGGGGAGGGAGACAGTCATCCACACAGACCAATGACCCCTGCAGTTCATACAAACACAATGGAAGTTGCAAAACAATCGCCATCAGAAGTGGTCCACATATTTGCAACAATTTCATTTTAACATCAAGTACAAGAAGGGTAGCACCAATAATGTTGCAAACTGCCTCAGTCGACCACCGATCATGGCCATAACCACCGTTCTCAACTCTTGTGGGAATGAGACTTATGATTGGTTTCTTCTCTACAAGAGTGACCCAGAATTCAGCCACACATACATGGCACTCTTGGGGGGTATGCAAGTTCCAAATTTTCACCTCCAAGATGCACTGTTATGTCACCTGGGACACCTTTGTGTTCCTTCAAGCGAGCGTGCCAAGATGATATGGGAAGCGCACTACAGTCGAGTCGCTGGGAATTTTGGGGTCGATAAAATAGTGGCAGTACTGCAGAAGTATTTCTATTGGCCGAACCTTCGACAAGATGTTGGGAAGTACATCAAATCCTGCATTGCTTGCACCAATGCCAAACCGAACATCAAGAAGCAAGGGCTCTATACTCTGCTACCTACCCCTATTCGACCTTGGGAATCCATCTTGATGGATTACATGTTAGGAATTCCTTCTACTAAGCATGGCAATGACTGTGTTTTCGTGGTCGTTGACAGATTCTCCAAGATGGCCATTATGGCAGCCTGCAAGAAGAACATCACAGTGGAAGCCACTGCTAAACTCTTCTTTGAATGAGTGTGGGTGCACTTTGGGATCCCACAGTCTATCATATTATATCATGATAGAAGGTTCCTCAGTACATTTTGGTCCAGCCTCTAGTCAATGTTGGAAACCAAGCTCACAGAGTCCATAGCTTTCCATCCCCAAACTGATGGCCAGACAGAGGTCGTCAATAGGATGATTGTACAAAGTCTGTGCATGTACAATTCAAAGCATCCACGCACATGGGATGAGAGCCTCCACTATGTAAAACACAGTTATAACCGGGCTCTCCATAGCTCAACTGGCCATAGCCCCTTTCAGGTGGGCTTGGGATTTCAGCCACTATGTCCCATTGACGTAGCCATGCCATTTGCGGCTACTCAGGTCGATTTGGCTCATGTCCAATCTGAAGCTGACAAAGCAAACAACTTCATCGAGCACATTCATCACATCCACTAATAGGTTCATGACATATTGGACAGAGCCAATGCTAAGTACAAGCAAATACATGATCAACATCGGGTGCCAAACAACTTCCGGGTGGGCGAAAAAGTGTGGCTACATTTGCAGAAGGAGCACCTCACTGGACCCTACCGAAAGCTTCACCTGCTCTGATATGGGCCATACACCATCACCAAGGCTGTATGGAATAATTCCTTAGAGCTCAGTATTCCACCATTCCTTGGTCTGCACCCAGTATTCAATGTAGACCGCCTTCATCCCTACTTCCCACCTCTACTGGACACCTCTGACATTGCAGAAGAACTCACACCAAAAGAGTTAAACCCAGACTGCATGGAACAGGACACCACAAACTGTATCATGGAATTGAAAATCAAGAACACTCGCCAATATAAGATCCAACTGTATCAGGTTGTAAAAGCTAGCCAACTCCTCCACCAAGGCAAGTGGTTCACTAGGGACCAAGTTCAGCAAAAGTTTCCTCATCTCATGGAGGAACTCAACGCAATGGGGACCATTGCTTCCTAAGGGGGGAGGAATGATCCAGGTGGATATTGGTGGCCACCTGCCTATTCCACTTGGGGCTCCACCATTATCTCTTTCAGTTTTTCACAACTTTCTATTTTAGCAGTTTGTTGGGTCTTGAACTTCCGGAGCCGTTTTGAGGCCCTAAACGACATTTTTTGGGCATCGTTTGTCCAGCAAAGATGATTCTGTTCTAGAATTGATATTTATGGTGACAGTTGTATTCCTTAGATAGATATTTCTAACGATGTATCATGTGCTTCAAACAAAGATAGTATGCCGAAGTTACGTCCCCGGGAAGTTGAAACACCAATTTACCCAAACGGGGCCCATAGTTTTGGCGCTTCATCTCCTAGGGTTAGGGTTTTGGACGTTTATATTTCTCCATTGTTTCTCCATAATAAATAGGCCCTCGAGCCTGATTGTAACATATTTTAGAGGTCTGTAGCCACCACATCTCTTCTCAGAGATTCTCTACCAGCACCCTAGCTATTTTCTTTCCATTATGTTTGTGAGCATATTTCCGTTATTTGATATTAATGAAATGAAACCTTATTTCTGATGCATCTCTATGCTTATGTTTATTTCTATATTCTATTGCATTCCTGCATAAATTTGGATTATATGTGACATTCTTTTGGGATGAGGAATGTTAGAAGAGTTTTGAATTGTTGAAGGAAAAGATGGTCACGACGCCCATATTGATCTTTCCAAATTGGTCAAACGTGTTTCATGTGAATTTTGATTCCTACTGTATCATGCTCGAAGCTATTTTAGCACAGCCAGGAGCTAGAGAGATTGATCACCCTATTTCCTATGCCAATCAGAAGATTTCAAGCACAAAATGGAATTATTCAACCATAGAAAGAGAAGGATTAGTGATGGTATATGCGCTACAGAAATTTCACCACTACTTGTTAGGAGGACATTTCAAGATGTTTACTTATCATTCTACTTTAAAGTACCTGGTCAATAAGCCTGTGTTGGGGGGGAAGATCTATAGGTGGTTGTTACTATTCCAGGAGTATGACTTTGAGATCATTGTGAAACTAGGAATACTCAATGTTGGGCTAGACCATCTATCGCGCATTGAGATTGGTGAAGAACTTACTAGCTTGGAGGATGGATTACCAGATGCGCAGTTGTTTGCGATCAATATAGTTTATGATCATTTCCCTGATAATATTCAATTCCTAAGTACTGGATGCACACCTGATGAATATACAGTACAACAGAAGAAAGAGCTTCTGGCACGTGTAGTATACTTCACTATTATCACTGTCCAGTTTTACAAGATGAGTGCATATGAACTCCTACGAAGATATGTTTTGGAGTATGAAAGGTGTGAAATATTAGATGAATCTCATGAAGGGGTTTTCGGTGGTCATTATGTAGTGAAGGAAACCACGCAAAATATTTTGCAAGCTAGGTTATGGTGGCCCACATTGCACAATGATGCCTATCCGCATTTTGGCGTATGTGATGTATGCCAGAGGAATGGAAATCCATTGTGCATAGATGAGATGCCCCTGCATCCACAGGTGGCACTGTAAGATTTTTAGAAATGGCCCATAGACTGTATTGTACCTATTAACCCTCCAGCCAAGAATAGTGGTGTGCATTACATAATCACTGCACATGACTATGTAATCAGATGGGCATAAGCTAAGCTCATGAAGGATTATAGTATAGATACAGTTGTGCACTTCATCTTCGAGAATATTGTGACCCACTTTGGGTGCCCTAAGATTCTAATAATTTCTCAAGGTACGCACTTTGTCAATGAAACCATTGAAGCATTAACAGATGAATTCCATATTCATCATCAAAAGAGCACTCCATATAACCCACAGGAAAATGGTGTGGTGGAAGCTTTCAACGAGATATTGGAGACTGGACTTACAAATATTTACAATTCTAACCATAATTATTGGGATGAGCACGTGCCTGCAGTTCTCTGGGCATATTGAACCACATGTAAAAATCTGACTAGTAGGACACCGTTTCGGATGGTGTATGGCAAAGAAGTTGTGTTGCCAATGGATTACATTTTTCCCATCCTGCGCATTGCAGCATTCACAAATATGGCAGAAGAAAATATTATGGAGGAATGCTTGTTGCAGTTGGGTGCACTTGAAGAATATTTCTTTATTGAAAATTTCCATCATCAAGTTTATAAGGTGCATGAAAATGCATGGCATGATAGGCACATTAGACAAAAGATGTTTAAGGAAGAGGATTTAGTCTTGTTGTATGACAACAAGTTTTCACGCCACCCAGGGAAATTGAGGATGCATTGGCTAGGGCCACATTTTTTTAAGGAAATCCCTAATGGAGGTGTAGTGTGCATGGCCACGCTGAGCGAAGAATATCTTCACAGGTATTTCAATAGAAGCCAATTGAAGCCATACAGGGATGATCCTCTCCCTGCATGTACCAAATGAATATATGAACAGAGTATTATATCTGCACAAAAGGGATAGAGGATTCACAAAAAAGTGTGACGCGCACGTGGTAGCTGCACGAGGAGGTTGAATAAGTCGTAGAGATGCCAAAATCTAGCTGTTGGAATAGTAAATCTAGAAAAGACAGTTTTATTACTGTT
Organism: Pinus albicaulis; assembly: GCA_034641835.2. Taxonomy (NCBI): domain Eukaryota; kingdom Viridiplantae; phylum Streptophyta; class Pinopsida; order Pinales; family Pinaceae; genus Pinus; species Pinus albicaulis. The sequence goes on from CM076583.1 coordinate 494,315,716, forward strand.
TATGGGAGCATCTAGGTTGCATTTAATGAGCAGATTTTACTAGATTTGGAACTGTTTTGTCATTTATGGAGACACATTAATGCATAAGGGATTGTTGAAGACACGTCAAAACTATAAATATGACCTAAGGGGTCGCTTTAGTTTCCTTTTCTTTCTATTTGAATTGGCTATCTTGAGCTCTCTTATTTCTGCAAACTATTCATTGTATATCTTTAGTTTGGATCTAGGATTTGAGGAGGAGTTGTGCCATAGGGGTCTCAGTTATGTTATTCTTTAGAGCATGAAAGCCACGTGCCCTGAAGAGGATCCTAATGTGTTTTTCATTAATACATTTATTCCTACGAAGACTAATAAGGATCAAACTTCGGGGACTCGTAAATCCCCTAGGGAGAAGACTCCAAAGCCCTGCTCCACAGAGGTTGAGCACCAGAACAGACCCATGGAAGATCTCCTTCAGACCATCATGGAGGAATAGGATGTGGTAAAAGTAGCCCCATTCTCATTGTTTCCAACCTATGTCACACTGCGCAAGGCATCTGTCAAGGTCCTAAAGGATCTTGACAAAGTGCGGTCCTATATTAACATGCCTTTAATTCCAAAAAATGTCCCGCTTGAAGGCGATATGTTCGCTAAAGTACCACAGTTAAAAATGGAGGATTGGGACCTCGTGGATTTTGAAATGTTTCCTGAGCTTGCACTAGAGTGATACCTACACTACATACCTTATGAAGGGGGACTTGTGCGCGTGGAGCCAAAAAAATGGGTGTTGGGCCTGCACAAGCCTAGCCTTTTGAATTTACTTCAGGTCCCACATTTCGGGTGCAGCCCGATAAATGACATATATGTGCGACAATTTCTCGCGCTTGTGCATGATGAATCCCTATGGCTAGGAGAGTGTATAGCCATTTATTTTGTGCTAATCCATCAGATCATCGTCCTTCCTGATCAAGGCATGCATCCCATGGCTGATTTCGAAGGAAAGGCACAAGAAAAGAAGGTTATATACAAAATCAAAACAACCTATCAGGTGTCGCACCACAGTAGAGGTTTTGTAGTTAGTGAAATCAATGACCCAGCCATCCAATTTGGGATGCTCGTCTTGGCCTGCAAGATGGTGCGAAATTTTAGGCCTAAGGAAGTCTGTTTGTAAGTAATTTCCCTTGTAGGACAGTGTGAGAAGGGAGTAATATATAATTTGGTGAAATATTTGTGCGAAGAGTTCTTCGAGAATGTACCTGAAGCACAAGAGGAGGGAAAGCACTTATAATATTCTTGGATCCTGCTATTGATAGTCGCAATTGAATGGAAGACATCAGAGGAAATGTAGTTTCTGGACATAGATCCACCGATATGTGAATTTATGCGGTACGCCACATTGTGGAGTTCCTCCGTTCCAGTGCGTATTACGGAAAAAAAAAAAAAAAAAAAAAAAATTGGTTTTGTTTGACGCTTCCATATTTCAGGAAATCAAATCTAAACTGAGGTTGTCTCCAACTTTGTATGAACAATACAAGTTCATTGCAAATTTTAAGGCCACCTTCCACAACATTCAGAACCGCGTGAAGGGCGCAGTTGAAGGAATTTGGTACGAATTGTCATATCTCGTCACTGAGAACGACTTGGTGAACGTCAATTCAGAATGGACACCTACTTGGTGGAGTTGTGCACCATGGAAGGTGCATCTACCTCCCTTCCGGAGATGCCTACCAAGCCTCTCACTGGTACACAACCTATTGAGAAGAACACCAGAGCAGAGCCAACGCCAACTACAACCGGCGAAACCATTGACATGGAGATATACACTGCACCCGAGAAGAATGGTGCCGAGCCTAAGGAGGTAGCAGAGTAGGTGGAAGTCCAAAATTTCAAGGGAACAAAGCCCAGTTCTTAGGCCCTGAGAGGATCAAGAAAGAAACAAAAGGGCTCTGAGGCCATTGGAGAAGAAGAGATGATGCTGAACAAAGATGATTTAAACTAAATATCCAACATGGTCATGAGAAAAATGAAGGATATGTGGATGGACCTAGAAGCACAGTACAAGGCTGCACTCGATGGGGTGCAGATTGGCATCCAATAGTTGAAATTTCAAGCAAGCCTGATTTAGGTGAGCATTGCACAAGTGATCCAGTTACAAGTGAGCGTTTTTGCTACCAGCATGCAGCCCATTACAATAGTATTGCCTTCAACAGGAGAAGCCTGCTTGGCTCCCTGAACAAGCCATTCAAGTTGAGTCTCAGTTGCTGCACACGTAGCTCAAATCCTACCAGGAAATTAATATTGATTTGACTGTGTTACCTGTAGGAAAATTACATATGGTCCACAGCATGATCATGGATGATTTTCAGTTTCGCGAAGCCCGTGCTTACCATGACATTACTAAAGCTCGACAACACAAGTTGACCTTCAGTAGAAGTAATAGAGCACTGAAAAAGCATGTCGAGTATTCGAGACTCAACACACCACACTTGAAGACAATATCAATAAAGTATGCAATGATGTGCCATCGGTGCCCACCATAGCCACCCCATCAGAGAAGTTAGAATGGCTGGACACTACATTAAATTCCTCGTGCCTAGAATTTCAATCTGTTTGGGCTGAATTTGAACATTAGATTTCCGAGCTTCAATTAAAGTTGCAGCCAGAAACCTTGCTGGAAATCAGAAACATGCCACATATAACATTGTTGCCATAGTCACACAATGCAGATAGCTATTGGACAAGGCCATGGGTGTCTGGACTTCGGTTTAGAATGACCCAATGGTCTAGTAGTTGTGCAACGAGTTGTGAATCAAGGAGCAACAATTTTTTGATATTAGGATGGCGGCGCCCACCCTCGTGATTGCACAACGCCTTGCTTGCCTCCAGGAGGGTCGGGTAATTCAGACAGAAATCGAGGACCTGCGCTGAAGAGAGCAGTTTCTTGAATAAATGATGCAACAATGGATCGAGGAGGCTCTACAGTTTTCACAAACATTGGATTATGCTATGAGAACACTTTAGCAGACACAGAGAAGTATTGATATTTCTAGTGAAGGTCCCACTATAAAAAAAATGGTAACTTAAGTGCAGGGAGTTGTTGCACAGATCCTTGAAGTGGTGGTTCCACTTAAAAATTTTGTCGCTGTGATCCAAGCCAAGATGAAGGAGTTGCCCCACAGTGACTCGGAACGAGTCACAAGTTTGTGTTGGGGGCCTATTAGAGTGGGGTCCCCTGGGGTAAATATTAAGTAACTTTTTGTATGTAATTTTGGATATGCACGTTGCATGGAAAGGTCAAGGGGCTTTGGGGTGGGTCAAAGTCCCTCTTTTATGTAAATGGGTTGTAAGGGTAAACTGTGGGAATCAAGCCATGGTTTGAGACCATAGTATCTACACACTATATGAATATAAATATAGATAGATCGAGTCTAGTAAGAATTATTCAATAAGTAATTTTTTGGATCTAAGTACGTTTATTCTTCTGTGATACCTTGTGCGTGGAGACCTAGTCCTGGTTGCATGCGGACTCTATTGGTTGTGTGCACTAAAGGGTAATTTTAAGAGGAACGTATGACTATACTAAATTTTTCTGAATCTAATACAAATACTATTTTTGGCGAAGTAACTGTGTTATGTGTTTGATATTTGTGTACTTTATTACTTTGAGATCACTTTACTTTTGTTATGATTTATTATATATGCATGAGTAAATTTGTTCTTTATGCATGAGTATCTGTTGATGGTCAAGTAATTGAATAGTTCTACTTAATTTATTACACATTGTGAAGATCTGATTATGCTATTTATATATTTGCGACAAAGTGGATCTGTGATACATTTGTTATCCGTATTTGTGACCAGCTGATCTAATAATTATTGATTTATATATGCACATATTTGTTTCCAATATACAATAAGTTTTTTTATAAACTTGTTTAGGACCACCACATTAATTTCTTCCTCAGGGTGCGAAAACCTAGTTCCAGCACCCCTCCTTACTGCTTCGAGTGAGACTTTAATCTGCACAAGTAGGTCATTGCCGAAAGGGCCAATAGTTGGAAGGCTTGTTCGTTGCACAATAAACTCTGAACCTAGGTCAGGACCCCTCAAGCCAACTACGGTCACAAACCATGGTTGCGCAATATATTCATATAGCACGCAGATACTATGGTCTCAATCCATGACTTGAGGCCCATAGATTACCCTTGCAACCCATTTCCATAAAAGAGGGACTTTGACCTACCCCAAATCCCCTTGACCTTTCCACACAACACACATATCGAAAATTACATATAAAAAGTTACTCAAGATTTACCCTATGGTTCTGATAAAATACCATGGAAAGGTTGGAGGAAGTGTTGCCTGAGCTACTTGGAAATGAGTTACTATTCTTGGGAGATGAATCATCCTTAAAAGATATATATTCTCATAGTGAAGTGCATGTCATCATTTGGACCCTCCTTTTGGCCTGTAAGGCCTGATCCATTGTAATATTACAAAATTTTCCTACAATAATTTGGAATATTAATTTTTGTTGATTTCACCTAGGAGGAGAATAAATGGGTAAGGAGACCCATGCATAATGAAAATCTCAATAAAATCCCTCATATTAAGAAATTGGATCATCATTGGAGCCGCTTTTCACACCCTTATGTGTGAACAGGGTTATTTGCAAGTGGACAAGCTCAAGTTTGACTAAGTCAACAACGCTAGGATAAGAGGAGGAGAACACTTAGAGAAACAACGTAGTATGAATGGGAAGAGGGTTATTTGGTGGAGGAAACCCTAAGAGGAGTGGGACCCATGGAGAAGGACTTTCACTTGTTTAAAAGGAGGGCAAGGCAACCATTGTTTCTCATGCTTGTATTATTCATCTCATTGTCTATTCAGACATTGTGCATTCTCTGCTATTTAGCAAGAGTTTTCGGGTGAATTCTTATTTAGGATTCCTTATCCTTCCTGAGAGGCCTCTTGAGTGACTGTTCTTCATTCTCCACATTTCTTGTCTCAAGGCCAAAGAATCCTCCTCCAAGACAACTTTATTGTTACAGCAACATAATTCTATGTTCTAGGGTGTTGCAGTGGAGGACCTCAACACCACTTCCGGAGCTGATTTTCAGAGGAGGGAGTCTCCATTCATTTGGGAAGATAGTGAGGAAGGTTTCAACACCTATTTCACATCTTGGCAGTATTCCAACCTATTCCCTTGCCCCTACAACCCAGTTCCATCCAATGACTGCGTTATTTTGAGTGAACCATTTGCAGTGGGACTCTTGTAGATTGTTGGAGGGCAAGATTTTTGGTGAGAGGATCGGCATTTCACTCTAAATATCCATTGGAGGAGGAATATTCAGTTTGGGCATCATTTACAACCATCTCCATCTAGCTCTATTTCTGAGTTGCAGCTGCTACCCAACAACTCTGGCATTTTGCTGATTTTGTATTTTATAGCCAATCCTTCCAGGATTGACATGAGGTAGCCTTTGGGAGCTGAGATCTTCACTCACAATGTTTTATTGGGCCATATAATTGTACATACATGTATTTGACATATGTAACATTCATTTTCTCTATAAAACTATGATGTCATAGCTTGAGCATACATGTGTAGTAGTGGTTTTATCATGTTTCTTGTACTTGTTTCTTGAGGTTGAGCATTGCCTATCTTGAGTAACCATTTTCCTCAAGATCTTGTATTATTTTGTTGCTACTATTATTTAATGAGATGGCTATGTATTTCTCTCGCATTTCTATGAGTTTAGTGTTACTGCTACTCCATTTTTGTTGTTCCATATTGCTGCAGCTCCAACTTTAGAATATCTTGAGATATTCTCATTGTTGTAGCATTTTCCTAATTTGGAATATTATAGTGGAATCAAAGCATGATCTTTGGCTCATCCGGTGGATCTCCACCATCATGCTATCAAGGAGAGAGAAGATGAATACTCCACTATGTGGAGAGAAGAAGGAAGATAATATTACAAAGCTTCTTCCAAAATCTGTACAGAGCATGCATGAAGAATTTGAGAAGATAAGGAAGGAGATATGTACATGATCTCCAAGAGGGTTTGAAACTAAGTCAAACTCTAGTTTTTATTATAGGGAGTGTGAGCTTGCAACAACACCCTATGGGGCACAGAATAGTCACATGGCCATCTTTGCTATAAAAGGAAGAGAAGAAGGAGTAATGCCGAAGAAAGGAACTCTTAGTGGTTTCTTGCATGAGTATGAATCTCAAACTTAGAAGTTTAGGGATCATATTACCTTTCCGGAGTTTTGAAAGATCATGGTGAGGAGGAGCAAGCAGCATAATATGGATATATTCCTTCTATCTATATATGATGGTTCCCCTACTTGTTCAGCCAGGGCTTGGATGGAAGAGCTAGACACCTTTCTGCAGCAGCATCAGATTTCCAAAGATGAAGCCATTAGAGTAGCAGCGCTGCACTTTGGAGGTAAGTTCTATGCATGGTGGTTATTTGAGTCCTTTACTTTGAGGAATGAAAATAATTCTTCCTATGAAATGTTCATTAGAAATTTTATGGAAATATTTGATAGAAAGAATGCTGAAACACATGCGAAGGAAACAAACACATCTAAAAAAACAAAACCCTTGCATGTGATGGAGGAAACCATAGACTCAAAATCACTTCAAAGAATTATGAAGGAGGTTGATATATTGCATGATACTTATTTGGAGGCAAGACCTTCATCTTGTATTTTGGCACAAGGAGGCAAAAATATCCCTTTTCCAAAAGAGGATCCAATCATTGGAGACTTTCCCACTCATGTTGAGGAAGTTAAGGGCAACATCACTGTCATTTCTAGAGTTGATCTATCACCTCATGCAGAGGAAGGAGGAGCGCTTTCTCCAACTAGAGGGGTTCTTGAATCTTTGCAAGGAAGTCCCCAGGATCTCATACATGGAGGTCCAAGCACAATCAGTGAGCAGCATGGTTGTGCAGAACTGTAGCCAGAAGGAGGAGGTAGGGAGGAAGAGCAGCATCATGTGATGAGAGGCACACACCCTTCTCTATTTTATAGAGCCAGTGAAAATAGGAGGCAGACTGTATTGCACCTTGAAAGCAAGGGAAAAGCTTCCCAACCATATGTATGGTCCACTCTTGACATTGATGTATCACTTCATAGAGGCATTCCACCAGGGAGGCCACCGGATCTATTATTGATGAAAGACATCTTGCCTTTGGATTCACCACTCTTCGATTTTGGAGAGGTGAAGAGTTTGGAGGATAAATTTGGCATGGGGAATGTCAAAGTAGTAGACAGCAACAGGAAGAGAGCCTCAAATGCCAGATCACCAATGCTGTCTCTTAGGAGGATTGATCCTTACTGGAGATCTCAGCTCTTGGTAGAGTACTCCAAGGATCTTGGTGCATGCATGATCCTTGATGACCCAGATGGTGATGACAGATACATGGTGGATGATGTGGTCATCTATTCACATCGCAAAGTCTCCTTGACTAGAGAATCTAGTCTCAAGGAGAAGTTTTTGCATGCAACACATGGGGACTTCTTTTCCATGCATTTTGATGTATATCTTGCCTTGGCATAGGAGTTCATTTGGGAGGGAATTTAGCAAGACATATTTCAGCATATGGAGAGATGCAGAGCTCGGATGATGATGGATAGGATGTCACAGCCACCTTCCTACTCATTGGGAGTAAGGTAGCATTTTTAGTTGAGCCATCTCAGCTCAATTCTTCGAGTACATAATGGAGAATGTACAATTTCACCTTATGTTTTTTACTTCTTGTTTTTTTATGAGCAACATAATGTACCAAGGAGGATTATTCCTTATTGCATGTTGTATAATGATGTACTTGAAGCCATTTGTAGCATTCAGATTGGCTATCTCATTGGTGGTTTGTGGGGAAAGACACATGACTTTTGGTGTGCACCATTGACACCCTTTTGTACTTTCATGTTTATATATTGTAAAATTATTGTGGCATCAAACAAGTGGTTGGAAAAGCACTTGTTTTTTTTTATTTGATGCATGCAAGGGATGCACTGCATTGGTTCCTTGTATGGGACCTTGATCCACTTTCCAATTGTCATGTGACAACTTGTTTCTATTGGTTTTTGCTTCCATGTATTGCTTGTATCTCTATGTTCATGGGAAGCTTTGATTGGAGAGTGGGCTCGAGACTGGAGATGCCCATTGGGAGCATGATCCTCCCTACTATACATTTTGTACATTTCAGGAGGAACCATGGGCCAACCATGAAGGCCACATTACATTTATTGTATTCTTGTGGGAGGAACCACTTGAAGGACTTGAGGAGGCACTCCATGGATCATGGGAAGATGGAGGGGTTTTCACATTCAAATATTTTCCCTTTGAGGATGAGGGAAGACTCATCTATGAGCTACTTCATTTATATGATCAAAACATATGGTAAGAGTATTGTTGACTTGCATAGTGATTTGTCTATATATATGCATCTCTTACAATATATGTGCAGGGATTTGCTCAAAGTAAGGATATTCTTCCTTCTAGATTTGGTGGTCTACATAAGGCCATTATGGATGATCACTCCCTAAGTGAATATGGGGAGGATATTTCTCATGGAGAACATACTTACATTGAACATTACATCATTCACTTTCTCCAGACTTGTGAAGAGGTTGGGGCAGCAATCAGATGGTGGGAAGGCCACCCATCATTTTATTTTCTATGGTAGTGGAGAGTCAAACTGCGTTGGCTACATTTGAGGGACCATTGTCCTTCTCCTTTACTTCACATGGCAGCCAGCATGATTCTCCTTATGGTTCCCTTGGTTGATATTGCTAAATATTTTCTTGGGAGCATGATTGGAGGAGAGGCACATTGGGTGAATGTTTCCTTGGAGGGAGAGAGCTCCCACACACTTTGCACTACATGTTATAGAGGGACCATGGGAGATGGTATGGCCACTACAGTAGCTCATTTGTTTCCTTATGAGGTGATCCATATGAGGGATGTGATGCCATATGATGATGACCTCTAAATCATCACATATGAGATGATTTGGGCCATGTGATGCCATATGATGATGACCTCCAACTCATCACATATGAGATGATTTGGGCCAACATGTTTCATAATGTTGGAGGAGACATCCTTAGAGGTCTAATCTCCATCTTGCCATTTGAGGGCAATGTCATTGCAGCCTAGGATCAACATACACTCTACAATTATTCTAAGTGGAGAGGAGGATAGCTTGGGGTAGGCTAATTTGTCTACTAGGATCAGATTTTCAGCCCACCTACATTGTGGGAGCCAAAGGTGGAAGATGACTTTCAGGAGTTGCCATGTTGGGAGGTAACTCATTTTGCATGGATGATTGCTTAGGGGATGGAGGATCCACATGAAGAATATGTTCCTCAACACATCATAGACTCCATGCCTTGAGAGGAGGCTTTCCAGTTCTGTCCTTGCAGTTTCTTGAGGACAAGCAACATTTGGGAGGGGAGGACTATAATATTCCAAAATTTTCCTACAATAATTTGAAATATTATTTTTTGCTGATTTCACCTAGGAGGAGAATAAATGGGTAAGGAGACCCATTCATAATGAAAATATCAATAAAACCCCTCATAGTATGAAAGGGGATCATCATTGGAGCTGGTTTTCACACCCTCATGTGTGAATAGGGTTATTTGCAAGTGGACAAGCTCAAGTTTGACCAAGTCAACAGTGCTGGGATAAGAGGAGGAGAACACTTAGAGAAACAACACAGTATGAATGGGAAGAGGGTTATTTGGTGGAGGAAACCATAAGAGGAGTGGGACCCATGGAGAAGGGATTTTTCTTGTTTAAAAGGAGGGAAAAGCAACCATTTTTTCTCATGCTTGTATTATTCATCTCATTGTCTATTCAGACATTGTGCATTCTCTGTTGTCTAGCACGAGTTGCCGAGGAGTTTCTGTTTAGGATTCATTCTCCTTATTGAGAGGCCTCTTGAGGGATTTTTCTTCATTCTCCACATTTCTTGGCTCAAGGCCAAAGCATCCTCCTCCAGGACATTGTTATTGCTATAGCAGCATAATTTTGTGTTATAGGGTGTTGTAGTGGAGGATCTCAACACCACTTCCGGAGCTGATTTTCAGAGGAGGGAGTCTCCATTCATTTGGGAAGCTAGTGAGGAAGGTTTCATCACCTATTGCACATCTTGGAAGTAGGCCAAACTATTCCCTTGCCCCTACAGTGCAGTTCCATCCAGTGACTGCGTTATTTTGAGTGAAGCATTTGCAGTGGGGCTCTTGCAGATTGTTGGAGGGCAAGATCTTTGGTGAGAGGATCAGCCTTTCAGTCTAAAGATCCATTGGAGGAGGCATATTCAGTTTGGGCATCATTTACAACCATCTCCATCCATTTATATTTCTTAGTTGCAGCTGCTACCCAACAACTCTGGCATTTTGATGATTTTGTATTTTATAGCCAATCCTTCCAGGATTGACATGAGGTAGCCTTTGGGAGATGAGATCTTCACTTCCAATGTTGTATTGGGCCATATAATTGTACATCCATGTATTTGGCATATGTAGCATGTAGTTGCTATATAAAACTGCACTATCATAGCTTGAGCATACATGTGTAGCAGTGGTTTTATAATGTTTCTTGTACTTGTTTCTTGAGGCTGAGCATTACCTATCTTGAGTAACCTTTTTCCTCAAGATCTTGTATTCTTTTGTTGCTGCTATTATTTGATGAGATGGATATGGATTTCTCTTACATTTCTATGAGTTGAGTGTTACTGCTACTCCATTTTTGTGTTTTCATATTGCTACAGCTCCAAATTTAGAATATCTTGAGATATTCTCATTGATGTAGCATTTTCCTGATTTGGAATATTACATCCATATAGCATCTCCATACCTAATGGAAGAGGGAAATCTCTGCTTACTATTTCAAATTTTTTCACTGTGGCATTCCTAGCCATTCCTGTTGGACCATGATTCACTCTATCTCCATCTCGATCATTTTGTAACTTTAATCAGCTTCCTTCTCCTTCTCCTACTTCTCGATTGCTTAACACCTCTCCTGCTTGGTGTATCTCCCTTTGTCATCTGTGGATCTTATGAAAATATTTATCCAACCATTCTTTAGTTATTCGTGCCATCATTTGTGACCCCTAATATCTAGCCTTCTGGAAATCATATACATCCCTTCTTCCATCATTTATGTAGCTCACACCCAGGTAGCATTCATCCCCTTATAATCTTCCCCTAGTACTTGGGATTTAAGCAGCCATAGGTGGGCCCTAAATCACCAACAAGTTCTCTTCTACCATTATAAATTTAATCCACAAAGGGATCCCTTTCAATGGTCTTCTCCAAAACCCTGACTTAAACATGACCTCAACCTTGGAAAAGGATCATTGGCCCTCTACAACAAACTCGATAATGTACACTTCTAAACTGGCTTTCACCCAAAATTTGGTAGCCCAAGCTAGGTTTGTATCGAGCTGGTGTAACTAAACGAGGTCATCTTAAGTCTAGGTACAAATATTTCTACTCTGGATTTCAATATTTTATTTTTTTGTAGCCTTCATAACCAATTGTATAGGTCCTCTAGGAATTTACATGAAAATATATGGTACTGATCACTCGCAGGCTCTGTGTACAAAATTTATTCCTTCACCCACTTCACACTTTGGTGACAAAGCTATGATTTTTGAGAGGTAAACCAATTTACTTTTCCATGCCACTAATATTCATATCCTCCTTAAAACTCCTTGACACCATGTTCTAGATCCATTTGAATAATTTATAGTCCCCACAATGGAACCATTTTTTGGCATAAAATTATGAAAGGGTAGAGACCCTAGGTTTGTGCATAAGGGCCAACAAAGGCTCCGCTATAGTCTATTGTAATGACAAAAATTTCACCTTACTGAAGAAGAATACAACATCTCACCAAAGGCATGCCACATCCTTACTTAGTTAAGGGATTAGAACTAGGAATTGAGAAGTGTTGTGCAAGGACTAAAAATTATAATTATTAAATTAGAAATTACAACATCAAATGTATAACCATAATGAAAGGAAACAAGCAAAGAATTCAAAGGAACAAATGGTATACACCTACATTCATAATAAAATTTTGAAATATCCCCATAAAACCAACACATGCAGTCCCATAAAGAACCCCGCAACTCCTTTTAATTAGCTTCAACCTTTAGTACATCATTATAGCCATGCTTGGAGGCCTTTTATATGGGAATAGGGAATCATAACATAAACTAACTCAAAAAGTGGTAACTAGAGAAAAATTATAATCCCAATGGACTCATCAACAACATCTGGATACACAAGCCTTCTATCCTCCTTTTTATGTTTTCCTTTCCCTTAAGATTTTGTGCACCATGCTTGACTGAAATTTTGATTTCTTCCTCAAATTCCATGCCCTTTCCTTCTCATCTAATTTTGTGGCTTGGATGTGACTGCTTACTCTCATGTTCACAGTTGTTTTGACTCAAATATGGCTTCATGTCTCCCTATTTTCCAATGGGAAAACTTCAGAAACCTTCAAATATTGGTGGATTCCTTCTCTTTCCTCGATTTCTTTCTCTACAACTTCCCTTTGATTAGATTTGGTCAATACATGTCAAAAAATTTGTCTCCCAAAATGAAGGACCCAAAACTCCATTAACACTACACTTTCACAGTAAGGAAATGGTGGTATGATGAGGTTGTATTTTCCATAGAATTATACGAAACTACCCAATGTACATCAAATCATGCTCAAAGGTTTTATCGACCAACTCTTTCTAATCTCCACTAGGCTAAAGGAAAATAAATATAAAGGTTTAACGAAGATACTTCTGTCACTATTAATTCATGGGAGAATGGAAAAAAACTACCCTATCATGCATAATTTCCTTGAGAAACTCAAAATCCCCCATCTTTCTTTCTACTTAGATGAAAATGATGAGATCTAAGGGAACGATATCCTATGGGATCCTCCCCCATACCATGTCATCTTGATGCCTCAACATCAAGCCTTTTTCCACTAACATCATTTGCAAACACTAAGGTACAAGGTCTGAGACTCGATAAACATCAGATTATGATGACATCATCATGAAATCATGCTAACGTGGAGTTCCACATCAACTAGTCATGAAATATTCCATGTTAGAATCTCCTACTCCCTTTTCTTACGTGGATTTGTCGTGGTCTCCTTCCTTTCCTACTGATTCACCTACCTTGTCAAGCACTCACCATACTTCTTCAACGAAGGCCACAAATAACACAGACTCCCTAGTGCTTATTTCAAGCTTGATGCAAGTGGGGACTACTATTTATCTCTACCATTCATCAAAACTAGGCGATTTGGAGAAGATCCTAACCATGCCCTCTACCCTACCATTAATCATCGACCATGGTGGGGTGCGGGGGAGGAAATCATTCTTGACTATTTATTTTTCACAATTGACCATTGATCTAAAATATCCCATAGGGTGTAACTTTCTACCATGCCTCCTCCCATTAAAATTTGACAATGAAGGGGCGTCGGCGGTCAACCTCAACCATTGGATCTCACATTATTCACATTTCCCTCTACCATCCTACATGTTGTTTAACACAATTTCCTAGGACAAGAGGTAAAACCATCCTCTCAGCACACAGGCTAATCAAATCAATTTCACCGCACTCGAAAAGAGTTCAAACATGCTTTAGGTGTGGGGAAAACCATTGTTAATGTCCAACCCCCCAACTTGTTAGTATTTAACCATGAATGGGTTCCCACAATTGATCTCGACACTTAGATATATCATTAACTTTTATTAATGGATATCTATCCATTCAACCTACATTGGTTCTCCTTTTTACCAATCTTCATAATATTTTTCCAAAAATGGGCAAACGTTTTGAAAATTTTCCCAAATTTTCCATCAATTATTGCATGGCTAGCCTTGTCTTTTGCCCCTTCTAGGAACTTGTAATTTTTTTTGCTTTAATTCTTCAAATTTAATTTTAATTTACTCAATTTACACATGGAAAGTATCCACCTACCAAAACATTTTAGGCACTTTTCCCGCAACATGTAATTCCCCATTTTCATGTTGGCCCATACAAGCCCAGTGTTGCAACTTGGTATTTCATACCCCTTCTAACATACCCTAGGAAACCTATCAATTATTCCAACCCCTACTAAGGCTCAATTTCATGAAACACTTGCCCTTGCAAACCTGTGACCTTAAACTTTCGCTTGCTATGGAAAATTCTCACCTAATGAAATGCATAGCTATAGCCATATTTTTCCATGTACATGATTCTTAATTAAAATTCAAATATATTTCATAAATACATAAAAACATTGAAGTAGAAATAAACATAATAGTGAAATACTTGTCTTTAATAATCATAGCCAACTAGTTGCAGGACTTTGACATTCCACCCATCCACATACCATATTTTTTATGTCTTTCAATAGTCGATCACCCCTAAGATAGTGTTTTTATGACATGGCATCAGCTCACCCATATCCTAGTACACACTTAGTACCAAGAACTACCAACCAAGGTACCAATCCCAATAGCCTCCAACAACATTCTTGTCGATTATAGAAGTTCCACTACTCTCACGAGCCTTATAGGTACCTTTGTAAGCCTCACATAGCCAAGGTACCAAGCCCAAAAGCATCCAACCAGCAATCTTATGCCTTTTAGGATTTCCACTGTTGTACAAATCAGCCCCCCATTCCCCTTTCGGCCAAAATCCACTTTCTTCTCCCTATTGTTGCCCTTCCCCAAGCTGGAAATACTTTGAAAGAGGCCAAAATATTCTTCTGAAAAGCATATAAGGCCTAGCCTCTTTCCCCACTAGCTCTGCGCCTCTTTTTCATCCATGAAACCAAACTCTGTACCTAAAGGCGCTTATCATAGATCGCATTTTCATTATTTTTGTCCATTTGACCTATCGCACTTTCCATTTTTGCGATTTGCGCACCCATCGCAAAAGCGCAGTTTCACGTCCGTGCTATCTGCCGTCATCGCACCTTTTTTTTTTGCGATCTGCGCCCGATCGATCACGCCCATCGCATAGCGCAGATCGCAGCATTTTTTTATTCCATCACTACCTCCATCACATTTTCTCCCCTTGCGTTTTTGCGATATGCGCTCCGGGTCCCACTTCTAAAACCTTTGTTTCATTGTTTTGTTACGTTTTCCCTTTGTAACCTCCTAAAAGTCAATTTTCAAAGTCTTTATACCACCAGCATACCTCCGCCACGTCTCGTCATTTGCCTACGTGTCACCCACTTCTCCTCCATTAGCCTCACACTTCGGTTATGTTTCGCGTCACTGTGTTCTGTTTGAAGGCTTCACCCCGCATCGTTCCATCATCCTCTCAAATCCATGCCACCACTTCTGTTAGTTCCGTTTTGTCCACCATCTCTGTCATCAGTTTTATTCAACAGGCTTTTGGTTTTGCAGGGACTCCTGATGGGAGAAAAATTGGCGGAAAGGATCCCAGAGTCACTATGATGTGACCGCCATTAAAGAAGGGTACTTCGATCTACAGAACTCTCCAGAGAAAATCAAGAAGGCACATTTGAGGCGGATGGAAACATTAACGCAGCTACAGATCGTTAATGAAGAAACAATAAATTCAGTGTCCAGCTTGATAAAGGTTTCAAGTTTAAATTCAAAATCCAAAGATCGAGAGTACCATGCTCAGGAGCAGGCGCCTCAAGGTTTTATTGCCGCAGATCTTCCCCCTCCAGAAAAAGGCTGAATGTTTACATATTTTATTATTTTCATCTTGCTTGTAAACAGTTTTCATTTCCAGTATTCATTTCCAGAAATAAATTGTAAAGTACAGTTAATTATGTTCAGTCGTTTCATAGTGTGGGTGCGAATGTTTTCCGCCATTTGATTCAAAATAAGTCATTAAATGTTCTCTATCTACCGCCTCCTCTAGAACTCTCGATCTGGTCTATAAAAGCTAAAAGAAAAGACATTATAAGGGTTCTAGATTTCTATCAGCAAACTGTGCAGTGAGAAGACTTCTGTATACATTTTGTAGCATTTCTGTATGAAGTTTCAGAGCCCGTAGGGTCTCAGTGAGGAGGGGTTATAACTGTATTGAGGATTCTGGTCTTTGGTATCTCACAGTATGTAATTTCTCTTATGTGTTAATACATTATCTCTTTTCATACAATTTATCTTCTTGTATCATGTTCTAGAATGCGAGTGGCTCACTAGTTTACAGTAGGGATTCATCTTAAGTGGTGCCCTTTCTGGAATTAGTCAAGCGTTTAAATAGGCCTAGTCATGACATAACGTTCCATGTCATTCTTTCCAAATTCTTCGCTATATTAGTTGCTTGAGTGAGGTAAGCGAAATGCCATTGGTCATATGGCGTATCTCACAAATTGGTGCGCCTTTATATGGTTCTGTCAGATCTCGGTATCACTTCCCATGCCACGAATATCTTCTTATGTTTCCTCACTGCACTCACTTCTTGATATCTGATTTCTGTGATATATTATTTGAATCGGCCCTCTTTACAGTAAGCGGTCTCTTAACTGTCTGATGTCTTTGTACTGGAGTTTTACATGATGTTCCTACATTATTCTTATCTTTGTATCAGCTTCTGAGAGAGATTGGTCCCATTCAAATCTAGTTTCCTTGTTTTAAGCAAGAGATAGTAAGTGAGCTCTTTGGACTGACAACCCAAGCTATAGAATGAGCTCCTTGCTATAATAAGATGTCCTAGGCACTGGTCTATGGCAACTCTAGGTTGTCTCTAGGAGGGTGACAAAATCATCCAAAACATCTTTCTGGCGCCGTTGCCGGGGAACGAATTCAAGAATATCAGTTTCCCTGGGTTTTCGACAAATTGTTTTCACTCTCTAATCAGGTGAGCACAGAGAGTTGAAGAGTTGCATATCTCTCACCTTGGCAACTCCACTGGTCCTTATTTAAGAAATCTTATTGGTAGTCCTGGCTCCTCGTAAGCCACATTTGAGGTCAGATACAGCCCAACTGAAAAAACCCTACGTGTCTGACCCAGAGAAGATTATTCATAAAAGATTTTGGAAAGAGAGGAAGTCAGTTCGTGCTGAAAACCCTGAATATTCTATTAAAGATTATCCTCCCTCTTCTTCTCAAGAAGTTAGAACAGAAAATCCCGAGTTTAACTCAGAAACTCCACGTAGGGGAAGTGCTTGGATTGAAGAAGATTCTTATCCTGCTTCCGAGGCTGAAGAAATTAAAGAGGTTACCGAAATAGTTACTATTAACCGTGAGTTATTCCCATCTACACCTCAGACCTCCGTGAAATATATTCCCAATGTTATTCATACTCCGCTTCCTCCTGCTCCTCTTCCTTCATTTGTTGCTTAGACTGTTGTACAACCCCCACCTCCTCCAATGGCCAATGTTCCTACATTTCTTCTGAACAAATATGCTCCACTGGCCTTGCCCCAGATACTAAATGATATGCCACAGGATTACTTGAAGATCCTGCCGAGATTCAATGGAGAAAATGAAATTGATGCTCAGAAACATCTCAAGACCTTCTGCTCTTTCGCGGAGAACTTAAATGTTGAACATCTGGATGTGGTCCTGAGATTATTTGTGCAGTCTTTAGAGGGTGAAGCCAGGAAATGGTTTAATACATTGGAAAACCGTTCAATAACCACCTGGGATGTTATGGAGAATTCTTTCCTCAGGAAGTGGGGAGAGAAGAAAGATCATGGCCAGTGTCTCACTGAGTTTAATACTATGAAGAAGAAACAGAACGAGGGAGTGGCAGAATTTATCAAAAGATTCAACAAGTTACATCTAAGCCTGCCTCCCGAGATGAAGCCCCATGAAGCTGTCGCCAAGATAGTTTTCATAGCAGCCTTTGATTGTGATTTTGGCTTTGCATTAAGAGAAAGAAAACCTGCTACTCTAGATGATGCACAATCAGATGCTCTAGAATTAGAAGAAAATTTTGCCTCCACTGGGAAGCTAAAAGGAAAAGTTGAACAGGACACTAGGAGGAGAGGCAAAGAAGAAATTTCTGCTTCTAATCAGGAAAAGGATTTAGAAAAATTGGATGAAATAAGTAAAATGATAAAGAATATGGTCAAGCTTGAACTGGAAGCTAAAAATGCAGCTCCCAAGAGTTTCTATAATGCTCCGAACAGAGGATATAATCCCCAGCACAGAAGGCCAACTTTGCAGATCTTGCCCAGAGAAGCAAAGGAATCACAAGACCAGGTACCCCGCCCGTTGTACCTGGAAGGACCAGCAGAAGACTCCATTGAGGATGCGGCCTATAGATTAGAAGAATCAAACCTGGCTCTTTCAAATAATGATGATTTGGAGTGCCCGTTGCAAGATGAAGAAGAGGAAGCAGAGATCGATCATTACTGTAAGCAATTCACTGATTTCATGCAAGCACAGTTCAATGTCAAATATGATCTCAGATCTTCAAGGAAGAGGACCAAAACTCAAGAGAAAGAAGAAGAACCACCTCAGGAAGAAGCATCTGCTCAGAAGGAGTCAGCCACAAAGAAAAGCATGGAGAAAGGTAAGAGCCTTCTAAATACTTCCTCGCAGTCTAATATTCAGATTCCTTCTTCTTCAAAAATAGTCTATCCTCCTAATACCGAGCCAATGTCAAAAGAAGTTAAATATTTAGTTGAAAATAAGGAGTCAAAAGAAGTAGTGATAGAAAAGCCCACATCTGCTTTCAACTTGCAAAAAGAACTTGAGAAGATTAAGATTCCTGTCCCACTGACCGAATTATTAAAACAACCTGTATATCAGTCTCAAGTTACTTCTTTTATACTTCCTCCTGAAATACCAATTGTGCCTGATAGTTTAAATCTTCAAGAAGAGAGACCCATGGTAGTCTTTGGCCCACATGTCGAGGAGATAGATCCTTCTACTCCTCCATTTTACGTGTCTCTAGTCATTCATGACTTGCTGCTACATAATTGTTTGTTAGATTCTGGAGCTTCCCATAATCTTATGCCTCTGTCTGTCATGGAACAACTAGGACTGCAAATTACAAGACCATACAAAGATTTATATTCGTTTGATTCTAAAAGAGTTAAATGCCTGGGAATGATTAAAGATTTAGTGGTCAATTTGGCTCAAATCCCAGCAAAGAGTGTGGTTATGGACATTGTGGTTGCTGATATCCCAGCCCGCTTTGGCATGCTGCTGTCAAGGTCTTGGGGTACAAAGATTGGGGGAACAATTAAGTTGTATCTAACATATGCTACTGTCCCAGTCTTTGGAGGTCAAGAGAGGAGGTTGTACAGAGAGACTAGATTTGTTAAAATGGTAACCAGGGCTGACTGCTCAGATAATTCTCCAATCTACAACAAAGAGGGAGACTTTTCATGTTTAATGTTAGAAGAAAATCAAAATTATGCACATGAGCCCCTTTTTGGTCAAATTCAAGCTGAGCAGCCTAAAGGAAGTCAGGAATCAGAAATATGGACTTTGCATTTTGATGGAGAAAATTCAAAAGAAGGCAATGGAGTTGGGGTATTATTGATTTATCCTACAGGAAGATGGGTTCCATTGTCATTCAAACTGGAGTATGAGGCTACAAACAACGTAGCTGAATACGAAGCAATATTATTGGGACTACAGACAGCTAGAAATATGGGCATCCAATGTTTAAAAGTCTTGGGAGACTCTGAGCTGGTTGTGAGGCAGATTAAAAATGAATGTCAAACTAAACACCCTCGGCTAAGAGCATATAGAAATGAAGTTTGGGACATGATAGAAAATTTCTTCTTGGTATTTAATATACATTTCATGCCCCGGGAGCAAAACAGAATAGCAGATTCTCTTGCTGTAGCTGCCAGTACTTTCCATCCTCCTCAGAATCCGCTTCTAAGATATGAAGTGGAGGTACGGTACAGACCATCCATTCCAGACAATATAAAGCATTGGCAGGTATTCGAAGATGACAAACAAATGAAGAGATTCATGGAGACGGTGGGGGAGTTCTCAAATATGGAGATTGATGATAATAATGACGAAGAAGTTGAAAATATTGCAGAAAACAAATGGGAAGAGAATATAGCAGGAAATAGAGTGCTGCAGCTGAAAGGTAATGTTATACCTAGAGGTCTGGTACCTCTAGAAAGATTATTTAATAAAAATGATGTACCTTTGCAGCCAAGTAAAGTAACAGAAGAAGATCAAGTGGGAGATTTGAATCTGGGTACTTATGCAGATCCCAAAATTGTCAAATTATCTAGAAGAGTCCCAGAAGAATATAAAGAAAAATATTTGAAGTTGTTTCAATCTTACAAAGATGTATTTGCTTGGTCCTATCAGGACCTTAAAACTTTTGATGTTAATATAATGCAACACAAGATTCCATTAAGGGAAGATGCAAAGCCTTATAAGCAAAAAATTAGACAGATCAACCCTCTGCTGCTTCCCTCCATTGAAAAAGAAATTAAGAAGCTACTGAAAGCCAAGATAATTGTGCCATTAAGGTACTCAGAATGGGTAGCAAATCTTGTCCCTGTTCGAAAGAAGAATGGAGAAATCAGGCTATGTGTAGATTTCAGGAATTTGAACAGAGTATCTCTCAAGGATAATTATCCACTGCCTAAGATGGACCACATCCTGCAGAAAGTAGTGGGAGCATCCAGAATGTCAATGATGGATGGATTTTCCGATTATAATCAGGTGGCTGTTTTCCTAGAAGATCAGAAGAAAACTGCATTTACTACACCATGGGGAACATTTATGTATGCTAGGATGCCATTTGGATTAATTAATGCAGGAGCTACTTTTCAGAGGGCAATGGACATAGCCTTTTTCGGAGAACAGGCCAAGTTCTTGGTGGTGTACCTCGATGATATCACAGTGTTCTCAAAGAATGATGATGAGCATATTGAGCATTTAAGAAAAACTTTTGAAAAATGCAGAAGGTACGGCCTTTCTCTCAATCCTCAAAAGTCTTTATTTGCATTAGATGAGGGAAGACTCTTAGGGCACATTGTAACGAAATATGGTGTGAAAATAGACCCTAAAAGAGTTGAAGTAATAAACAGCATTCCTTTGCCAAGGAATAAGAAAGAAGTACAGGTGTTCGTAGGCCGAATTAATTTTCTAAGAAGGTTTATTCCTAACTATGCTGAAATAGTTAGGCATATAACTAATATGCTGAAAAAGGAGAATGAAGTAAAATGGTCCCAAGAGTCTAGAGATGCATTCACAAGAATAAAACAGGCATTTGCTGAAGCTCCTGTGCTAGCAGGACCAGATTACAAAAAGCCATTTATGATATTCTCATTTGCTTCCCCTCATACATTTGCTGGAGTGTTATTGCAGAAAAATGAAGAGGGATATGAACAACCTATAGCTTTCTTCAGTCAAGTACTTTATGACGCAGAATTGAATTATAATATATTGGAGAAGCAGGCATATGCCCTGGTAAAGTCCCTTAAAGCTTTTAGAGTTTATATTTTGCAATCCCATATTACTGCTTATGTTCCCACAGCAGCTGTCAAAGACATTCTAGTTCAGGGAGACAGCGAAGGTAAAAGAGGAAGATGGATTGCAAAAATCCAGGAGTATGATTTGGATATAAGGCCTACTAAGTTAATCAAAGGACCCTGGGCAGTAACTGAGATGGATAAGGGGGTGATCACTCTTCTGGATCAGCCAGAGTTCGGATGATGCTGTGTTTTCAGCATTATGTTTTTTCTTTCTGCAAGACTGTGTTGTTTCAAAACTTTCTGTTTATGTTTTATCGTTCCTGCCATGTGATTGTATATATTTTATGGACCAAGTTGATCCACAAACCTCAAAGCAGGCTGTTTTCCTCGTCCGAGGAGGCCTGTGTAAACAGTCAAAAACACAAAACTACTTTTATGTTGCTTTTTGAGATGATCTGGGATCGGAATAGTGTCCACTACCGATCTCAGCAGTTATTTACCATTTCACAATATCTGGTAATTTTTCATGTTTTTCTGAAGTCTTGGCTTCTCCTCTTTCTTTATCTCTGTTTCGGTATCATGCCGGGAGATAGGAAAGACCAGAAGCGAAAATTATGATGACATTTTCTCTTTTTCTGCTCTGGCAGCCTTAGTAGTACCCATGGGTACTTAAGGTAGTCGTAACTGCCTTGTTTTTCCTTCCTCGAAGGGTCTCAGGTCGGTTTATTGTAATGCTTTTGCATATGCTCTGTGATTCTCTAATATATAGAAAATCCGATTTTTTTCTGTGGAAAAAAAAGTTAATCAAAGGACAGGGACTTGCTAAAATGCTATCTGAATCCAATCATCAAGCCTTGGGAATTAATTTATCTGTGATAGCAAATGAAGAATCCAAGAGAGAAGAAGAGCAGCAAGGACTGGAGATGGCTACTCAAAAGATACATGTGAAATATCTAACTAGTCTTTGGTATGAAGAAATAGTTGAATATCTTTTAACACTTAGCTGTCCTACAGGGTGCGACAAGGTAAAATACAGAGCTGTAAGGATGAAATCTCAGAAATATATAATTTATAATGGAAAGCTCTATTGGAGGGATCCTCTAGGTATATTACTGTTGTGCCTCACAGAAAATGAAGTACAGAATGTAATGACAGAATTTCATGAAGGAATTTGTGGAGGACATTACAGCTGGAGGGCTACAACACATAAAATCTTGAAGGCTGGTTTTTACTGGCCAAAGCTGTACTCTGATACTTTTGCTAAGGTTAGGGCATGTGATAAGTGCCAAAGGTTTGCAGAAAGACAGAAACTATCAGCTCTGCCCTTGATTCCTATTCATGTAAACGAACCATTTCAAAAATGGGGATTAGACTTCATAGGAGAGATACATCCCCCATCAAGTGGCCAACATAAATGGATACTAATAGCCACAGATTATTTCACGAAATGGGTGGAAGCCATACCTACCAGAAATGCTACAGATGCTGTAATTCTGAGGTTTATAGAAGATAACATCATATCCAGGTTTGGCTGTCCTGCCAGAATTGTAACTGACAATGCACAGGCTTTTAAGTCTGCCAGGTTTGTAAAGTTCTGCCAAAGATATAACATTACATTGACTCACTCCACAGCTTACTATCCCCAGGGGAATGGCTTAGCAGAATCCTCTAATAAAACTCTGGTGAGAGCCTTGAAGAAAACGAAAAGTGAAAATCAGAAGAATTGGGACTCTCAATTAAAATACGCTCTATGGGAAAATAGGATAACTAGCAAGAGAGCAACAGGCAAGTCACCCTATGAGCTGGTGTATGGTCGAGCTGCTGTGTTCCCTCTGCAATTGGCATTGCCAGTAGCGCGTTTTATGCAGGAGAATCATGAAGAACCTGATGATATGATCAGAAGGATTAATCAGCTGGTAGAATTGGAAGAAACGCAGAACCAGATGGATCAGAGATTAATAGAATATCAGGAGAAAATGAAGAATGTATTTGATCAGCGTGCAAAAGATAGAAATTTTCAAGTTGGAGACCTGGTTCTCAGATGGGATGTTCGCAGAGCAGAAAAGGGCAAGCACGCTAAGTTTGATCCGCTGTGGTTTGGCCCATTCAAAATAGTGAGCCTAGGGAGAAACAATAATTTCCTGCTAGAAAACCTGCAGGGTGATCTACTAGATGCTCCCGTGAATGGGAAATTCCTTAAACATTAATTTCAGTACTGACTCAAGCAGATCGGGCTTGATGTATTTAATGTATATAATGTACATAAGTGTGCTTTCAATTTTGAATATAAATGATAGAAATAAGCTGATAAGTTCTAAGAATGCAAGGAGATTGTAGAATCAAATCCACATACACAAGGGTCTGAGGTCTGCGTGTTCTCGACATGTCTGAAGACGAACATGCCATCCCCAGTTGGAGCCGATGTTGTAAAAATCAGCCCCCCATTCACCTTTTGGCCAAAATCCCCTTTCTTCTCCCTATTGTTGCCCTTCCCCAAGCTGGAAATACTTTGAAAGAGGCCAAAATATTCTTCTGAAAAGCATATAAGGCCTAGCCTCTTTCCCCACTAGCTCTGCGCCTCTTTTTCATCCATGAAACAAAACTCTGTACCTAAAGGCGCTTATCACAGATCGCATTTTCATTAGTTTTGTCCATTTGACCTATCGCACTTTCCATTTTTGCGATTTGCGCACCCATTGCAAAAGCGCAGTTTCACGTCCGCGCTATCTGCCGTCATCGCACCTTTTTTTTTTGCGATCTGCGCCCGACCGATCACGCCCATCGCATAGCGCAGATCGCAGAATTTTTTTATTCCATCACTACCTCCATCGCATTTTCTCCCCTTGCGTTTTTGCGATATGCGCTCCGGATCCCACTTCTAAAACCTTTGTTTCATCGTTTTGTTATGTTTTCCCTTTGTAACTTCCTAAAAGTGAATTTTCAAAGTCTTTATACCGCCAGCATGCCTCCGCCACGTCTCGTCATTTGCCTACGTGTCACCCACTTCTCCTCCATTAGCCTCACACTTCGGTTATGTTTCGCGTCACTGTGTTCTGTTTGAAGGCTTCGCCCCGCGTCGTTCCATCATCCTCTCAAATCCATGCCACCACTTCTGTTAGTTCCATTTTGTCCACCATCTCTGTCATCAGTTTTATTCAACAGGCTTTTGGTTTTGCAGGGACTCCTGATGGGAGCAAAATTGGCGGAAAGGATCCCGGAGTCACTATGATGTGACCGCCATTAAAGAAGGGTACTTCGATCTACAGAACTCTCCAGAGAAAATCAAGAAGGCACATTTGAGGCGGATGAAAACATTAACGCAGCTACAGATCATTAATGAAGAAGTAATAAATTCAGTGTCTAGCTTGATAAAGGTTTCAAGTTTAAATTCAAAATCCGAAGATCGAGAGTACCATGCACAGGAGCAGGCGCCTCAAGGTTTTATTGCCGCAGATCTTCCTCCTCCATAGAAGAGCCAACTATCTACATATTTTATTATTTATATCTTGTATATAATCGGATTTCCATTTCCAGCTTTCATTTCCAGAAATAAATTGTGAAGTACAATCATTTATGTTCAGTCATTCATAAGTATAGGCGCGAATGTTTTCCGCCATCCATTTCAAAATAAGTCATTAAATGTTCTCCATCTACCTCCTCCTTTAGAATTCTCTATCTCTTCTATAAAAGCTAAAAAGAGAGACACTGTAAGGGTTCCAGATTTCTATCAGCAAACTGTGCAGCAAGAAGACTTCTGTATACATTTTGTAACATTTCTGTATGAAGTTTCAGAGCCCGTAGGGTCTCAGTGAGGAGGGGTTATAACTGTATTGAGGATTCTGGTCTTTGGTATCTCACAGTATGTAATTTCTCTTATGTGTTAATACATTATCTCATTTCATGCAATTTATCTTCTTGTATCATGTTCTAGAATGCGAGTGGCTCACTAGTTTGAAGTAAGGATTCATCTTAAGTGGTGCCCTTTCTGGAATTAGTCAAGTGCTTTAAATAGGCCTAGTCATGATATACTGTTCCATGTTCACTCTTTCCACATTTTCTGCTATATTAGTTGCTTGAGGAGGGTGCTTTTAAAACGCCATTGTCATATAGGGATTCGTAAATTGGTGCGCCCTTATATGGTTCTGTTGTGTATCTGGGTATCAGTCTCATGCCATCTAATATCTTCTTATGTTTCCTCACTGCACTCACTTCCTGATATTTGATTTCTGTGATATATTATTTGAATCGGCCCTCTTTGCAGTAAGCGGTCTCTTAACTGTCTGATGTCTTTGTACTGGAGTTTTACATGATGTTCCTACATTATTCTTATCTTTGTATCAGCTTCTGAGAGAGATTGGTCCCATTCAAATCTAATTTCCTTGTTTTAAGCAAGAGATAGTAAGTGAGCTCTTTGGACTGACAACCCAAGCTATAGAATGAGCTCCTTGTTATAATAAGATGTCCTAGGCACTGGTCTATGGCAACTCTAGGCTATCTCTAGGAGGGTGACAAAATCATCCACAACATCCACTATCCTCACAAGCCTTCCGAGTATCATTCCAGGCCTCAGAAAACTAGGGTACCATACATGATAATATCCAACCAATAGTCATGTGGCTTCTAGGAGTTCCACATCCCTCACAAACCTTCTAGTTACCCTTCAAGGCCTTAGACAATGAAGTTACCAAGATTGAATACTACCAAACAATGATCATGTGGCTTTCAAGAGTTTCATTCCCCTAAATAGTCTTCTAAGTACCCTTACAAGATTTCATTTAATCACTGTCACCATGCTTCCATGGTCATCTATTATAAATTGTGAAAAGGAACCATTCTATACTACTATCATAGTGCAATAATCCACTGCATAATTCCCTCCCGCGTAAACCTTCATAGTGCCAAACACGCCTCTTTTGTACACATGCTTCTTTTCAACCACTTGGAATTCACACAAGCCCTTAATGGACTTTGGATATTTTACATGGGCACTTTTTATGATTATTATATCATAAGTGACTCTTTACCCATCAAAGGAGTCTCAAGCTCACATTTTTTTTTTATGATTGTGGTTGGTAGCCATTTTATTTTATTAATATGCATGTTTTATAATAATTACATTACCATGCCTTCTAGTCTTAAAATATAAAACATGTGTACATGGGAGTACTAGCATCAAAACACATAAGGATTATGAACACAAGCAAAAAAACCCCATAAAAAATATACACACATGGACATTGGCACCATGGACCTCAAAATATGTCATCGACTCACCAACATATTTAATGTGTCTCAACTTAGTAGTCTAGTTCCACATATACTTGCTATTTACATTTTAGGAGTTGAGTAAGGGTGTTACATAGAGATTATTCCAACTTAGCTACCCATCCACTAGAAAATTAATGTAGTCATCTTGGTTCCATATAGTAATCTTATACAAGAAAAATTTTCCTTCTTATCGAACACTTCCTCCATCAACTTGGAAAAGAAATTTCCTGGTGTAGGAAACAATGCCTAATTTACATTATATCGTTTTTTCTTAAATAAAAACCAAATTCTCTTCAATTTTAAGATAACACCATTATCAAAGGCTGAATTAATCCCTAATAGTGCAAGGTACAAATACTTTCCATTTAGTATCTCAATAACCTTGAAAACAAACTGGTACTGGTGAATAGAAACAAACTGGTACTGGTAAAGTAGAAGAGAAACAAATTGTTATCGGTGAAGAGAAACAAACTGACATAAATATTCATTCCATTAACGTTAACCTCAATTTAGTCATGCAATAAATTATGAATATTCATTATTAGTTACCAATTCATAGATGTATTAATACATACACAAAAATTAGGTTCCCTTGAATTCCAAATATTTATTTGGTAAGATAAACATGTTTAATCCTAGTTTAATCAAGGATTATGATACCTCATATCCCCTAATTAGTGTATTACATGAGGATTCATTCCCCAACATCCTCCCTTTTGCCTAGCATATAATCGAGGAAGATTGTTCTAGAACCTAACTTATAGATAATCAAGGCATGTTGTTCTAGAACCCATGCAACTATATCTTTCAGAATAGTCATATCTTGGTCATCCTATAATATGAGCACAAACACGTTTTGATATCTACTAGGTGACCCAACCATAAGATATGGTCTCTCTATGTTCTCTAAGTTATCAATTCATATACATAAAACTTACCTCATGAGTTCCACAACATCTTATAGAAACTCCTTTTGTTATGTGGGATCAAATTTTGATGGCTCTTATAGAGGCTTACAAGTCCGTAACCTATATTTCCAACATTTTTATCTATCATCGCTATATTAAATATAACAATATTGATGCTAGTGTTCACCTAATGTGACTCAACACCATAAAGGATTCATGGCTTAGAATTAGCTATGTTCTCATAGTGTATTTTAATATCTTATGCCTCCTATTTTTTTGAATTTTATATGATTCCTTAGTGTTATGCCTTAGTTTATAGCAATGGTCACAATGATTTTGAAATGGCTAAAAATAATTGCATGCAATATGCCACACTTCACTTCCATTATAATACCATATTGGAGGTTTATTTGTATCTTTCCTCATTTCTTGATTATTTTAAATTTTGTTGCATGTCTAATTTTTATTCTTCCCTTAGTTTTCACCTCCCCTTGAGTACTTCATAAAATGAGTATTTACGTTATGAGAGTTGTAATATACTTCCACTATAGTTTTCATCAAAATATTTATCACTATTATGTTTGGAAAAGAACCTATCTTCAATTCACATTTGTTGACAGTCAATATACTTCTTGCATATCCTAAAGCTTCGCTTTCAAGCCTCACCACTCCTTGTCCTAAACAACTTAGTATGTAATTTCTATCTACTAGTTACAATGCAGAAATGAAAATATTTACTAATAGGCTGACATCAGAAAATGGGTGATGAAGGGTCAAAGAATATAGAATAAGGTGAATAAGGTGAATAAGATGATAAACCGGAACTAGGATAAGGTGACCTAACAAGGAGTAAATAATTTAAGCCTTCACCCTAACTTATTTTGGTCCCAGGTTTCCAAATTCATCCTCCGAATTCTATGATAACCATATATAATAATATCATTCCATGGGGGGATAGATAAAAACACAAATAGGATTACCCTTATGTTGGTGGAATTCTCAGGACCACCTCCTCATATTTCTATGAGGATCTCTATCATAAAATTTAAGTCAAGGAGGAGAAGGAGCTAGGAAATAAAGGACATGAAAACATACAAGTATATGTAAGATATTATTTTTTTAACAAATATGTTAATTAGGTTAATCTCTAGTTGTTGGGAGGAATGATTGGGATCCTCCACACCTAGGTTCAATTCCCACAAGTGAAATTATGAGATATGATGTAATGGCTTCATGTAAACACACCCCCTTACCCTTGGGAGTGTTCTCACTATGTTAACCCAACTTCCAAGTACAGTTTGAGAAATGGGGTAATTTTTTTTTACTTTATTATGAGGTTTCAAAACTCAATTTGGATATCCTCGTCATATTTGTCTCAGCGATACATTTCCAATTATATGAGATGAACATCAAGGATTTGGAAGGAAAAGTAGAGTTTTTAAGGGCTGTTAAGACTCCTTAATCATGTATATCTTTCAACGAAGAGACTTGCAACACTATCTAAACATAAAGGAATATCAATAGCCAGGGCTATCCATCAATTCTACCAACATGCTCTATGCAGACAACATAAACAAGACATACTTTCAAGTAAGACAAAGAAGGAGAGGAACACTTTGTTTCTTCTAATTGTTTCACTTAAAGGAATTAGAAAAAATATAAGAAACACAACTAACTGCATCCATAAAAGGGGGAACACCCAAGCATCTAAGACTACAATTACGAAGACCTTCAAATATGACTATCTCAACAAAAAAATAGAGGGTAAGACTAGAACAAATCCTCTTTGTCATTTGGACGATGTTTTCAGAAATAGCTTTCAAGAGGTAACAAGAAGACAAGACAAACCATAATTCTACCTTGATACAAAATATTTGACTATTCTGAAATAAACAAGCTTAAGATTTTCAAAGCAATTAGACTACTAAACAAACCTTCAGCAGATGAAAACATATAGGCAGTGAAAAGTAAACAGGCATAAGGTGCTTCTAGGAGACATTTCTTAGCCTAAGCTTTTTACTCTACTGCAAGCACAACATAATGGAACAAAGTGAAAAAGAAAAGAAATAGCATTAACGAATAGAGAGTACTTCACCAAAACCAAGCTCAGGGATCCAATGATTTAGCCTCCTTCATCAACAGAAAAGCAAAGACATCCACACTTCTTCAAAACATAAATTCTTCCTCAAAACAATAGTCTATGTATTACTTTAGAATTCATTAAGTACCAAAATTTTACAATGAGAGTTCAAATAGGATTTATAGACGAATGGGGAGAAGTGGTAACAGAGATGGTCTTAATGGTCAATCAAAACAGAGGAGAAAAGTAGTCGAATGCCCATTCTGTGCCATAAATGTTACATTAATTTCTTGCCCAATCTGCTTAATAAACCTTGCATTAACTGATGGTACCAACTTAGTAGTTTTCCTGTCTTTGGTGCATATCTGGTAGGTAGGGAAATAACTCAGAAGAGTGTTGTTTGTATATAACCGTGGCTGAAGTACTCTGTCCAACTTCTGGAACAAGTAACTATCCCTTTTGGGGTTTTGTAGCCCCACGTTTACTTAGTAACTGTTCTGACAGTTCTAATGAGACTCTGTCATAGGGATGGCTGTCAAAGTGTCTTTGAAAATCAAAACAAACTGTAGGTGTCCTTCTGGTGGAATAATGGCTTCGGTGATGTGAATTTGACTTATTTTCTACTGATCTGTCTTGTTTTAACCCTTTTTAAACACTGATATTTTTCTTTAAATGTGTTTTTAAGGCTGTATTAGGCCTTCATCGAACCATATTCCGTCTTCAAACTGTGTTTTGTCCTTTAAAACTATGAGTTTAAACGTTTATGCTTCAACTTTATGCATAACCTCTTTGTCTTTATCTTTCTGATCTCCTTTTCAGTGTGCCGGTAGTTTCAGCGCGCTGGAGGGTTTTATTTGTAATCAATGTCCATAAAACCTTTGATTAAACTCTGAAATTCAACCCCTCAGACCCTTTAAACACTTATTCTTTGGCTGGGGGATACCTGTGGACAAAACCCGCCATTAAACCTGCACATGATGAAAAATGAGTTAATAAATCCTGTGTTTCATGGTTTAACTGCAACAAAGGGCTCGGGCATGGGCGGAGGAGTAGTGCAGGGGAGGCGAATGCAGGTGGAGAAGGCTCTGCGAAGAAAATCCATGAAAACTTGGCTTTAAAATAACTTTGGCGCGAAAAGGTAGCTTGGAAATTTCGCGAAAACTGCAAATGGTTTTCGCGTGTCCCTTGGGCAGTAAGTGGTTTTCAATAAAAAAAACACGATCCAATTGAGATGTGTCGTGTGGCCTTTGCAATACTGCCTATTTCGCTTGATTTTGGAAGGTTAAATCTTGGACACAAAAATCACTTGATATTGATAGTAGACCGTTGGATCTGGGGGGGGGAGATCTAATGGCTACGGGGGAGCGCGATGGAGAGAAGTGCTCGGTGGATTGGTTAAGTGGAGGTCAGGTGTCAGTGTAGGATTGGGGGAGCGGTTTATGTAGTGGATGGTAGGCCCGGAGGGGTTGGGTGTCGAGTTTAACCGAGAGCCATTGGATTAAAACAAATCAATGGCAGAGATTTGTTGATGAGGGTGAAAGGATATATAACAATCAGGGGGAAAGAAGAGCAAGAGGGGCGGTGTTATAGCCATTGGATCAAGGCCTGAAGCCCACGATCAACGGCTATGGTTGCTCTGCGGAGTGGTAAGGATGGCGAGGAAAAATAGTGGAAAATGTGCTTTATAAAGGGAACAGGGCTTATCGCATTGGGGGTTTGCTAAGAAACAAGGCAAGGGGGAAAAAGAAAAGGATCTCTGAAGGTGCGATGCGATGGGGGCTTAGGAGTGGGCACTAAGGTATGGTCTCATGGCGGGATATGTGACCAGGGGTGGAGGAGAAAAGGGCTTAGGGCCTAAGAGGAGTGGAAAGGCTCTTTAAAGGCTTTTAATGGGTTTTTGTGGGTTTTTCAAGTTCCGATAGGTAGAATAAAGGCCATTTGAACCAAAAAAAGGATTTTGAAGGCTTTTTGAGGAATATAAGGGTAAAACGAGAAGGACAAAAGGGGTTTTTTTTTTTAAAGAAGATGAATGATATGGGGGAAAAATGAAGTGATGAAAATGGGGCTTGTTAGTAAACAATTTTCTTTCGGAACAACAGGTTTTCTTGGTGGATTTTTGAAGGGAACAACATTAGGGAACAACACTGTTAAGGAACAACATTGTTAAGGGAACAACATTGTTAAGGAACAACATTGTTTAGGGAACAACGCTGTTAAGGGAAAAACACTGTTAGGGAACAACAGACTTCAAGAATAAGTAATTTTCTATGAAATTGATCTCTTGAAGACTCAAGGCCTGTTTTAGCCATCATTTGCTCTGACAAAATTTACTGATGGCTAATAGTGGCTCCGCTTGGGGATGGTAGCTCCTTGGAGGTGTCAAGAACTTCATTTTATCAATTTCTGGCTTTTAGTAGACCAGTGCCTCATCCATTGGGAAAAAATTATTTGTTTTCCTGCTGATATTACTTGCATTTTGACTGTTCTTAAATGGCCTGCAGCATGAAAACTCTCTAAGACAACACCTCTACCTACCCAAACTACTTGTCCTAGCCTTTTTTCTTCTCTTGAGAGCACTTGGACTGGAATCTCTTTTATATATTATTTTTTGAAAATAGAAAAATAAATATATCTAATGCTACCCTTATTTCTTCCAAGAGTCTAGATTGAACAGTTGGACTCAGAACCTTCTCTACCTAATCTACTATCTGTCAAGATTAAACTGTTTGACAGATATGCATTCTCTACATTCTAAAACATAAATTTAAACACATACAAACCAGGATTAAACAGTCTGATTTGTTGTAGTATCTATGGCTGTATGTACAAGCTACACATAGACTTTATTTACAGAAAATTAAAGCAAAAATTGGAAGGCTTAAGATTTGGAAACAATGAGAGTCCTTCCTTTCTCTTTCAGCTTTGATTTTGATCTTTTTGAGCTGTCGTTTTCTTCTTTTTCTGGTTCAATTTTTTAGCATATTAGAACCCTTCCTTTTTCCTTTCTTTGGCTCAGGTTTTGATCTTGTTAGAGCCATATTTTATTTCTTTTCTTTGGTTCAGAATTTGAGCATGTTTGAACCATTTTTCTTCTATCCTAATCTATTCTATTGATAAGCCAATATTAAACAGTTTGGAAAATCTTTTTCACTAACCTATCCGCAGTAAATTGAAATTTATCTAGTCATGATCAGGTTGTATGACTAAATAGCAGTGTTTTCTTTAAAGTAGTGGCATTTAAGCTTGCACACTTTCATATTTTCTCTTTTTAGAATGGGTTTGTACCTTTCTTCTTTTCATCTGCCCTCTTTTCTTTTTTTCTATTGTTTTTTGTATATATTTTTTTATTTCTCTTAAGAAATGGTACGCACAACGGATGGCAAACTCTGAAACTAAGATTCTTGACAGAAATAGTGCTTGAGCATCCTACCATTGACAGGACCTCCAAACACCTCTTCTCCATTCAGCTCATGCAGCAAAAATGCATTATGGCCTCTTATGGAATGAACAATGTAGGGCCCCTTCCACATATTTTCGAATTTACCATGTTTCCCTTTCTCTTCCCTTTTGGAAGCCCATCTCAGAACTACATTTCCAACTTGGAAGTCATTTTCTTTGGTCCTCTTCTCAAATAATTTCTTGATCCCTTCTTGGACTACTTGTGTCCTTTTGTATACTTCTTCTCTTGACTGCTGCAGATGAATGGTTTGATTAATCCTTCTTTGCATATCATTTTCTTCAGCTTGGACCTCTTGAAGGAGTTTCATGACCGAGACTCCTAGAGATGTTGGGAAGACTGCATCCATGCCATAAACTAACTGATAGGGAGACATGCCGATGGAATTTTTAGTAATCAATCTATCAGCCCACAAGGCATGGACAAGCTTACTATGCCACGATTTCTGATTCTATTCCAACAACTTTTTGATAATATTAACCAGGATTTTGTTGGAGGATTCAGCTAGACCATTTCCTTGGGGGTAGTAGGCAGTATAATGGCCTAATGTGATCTGATACTTAATTTAGAAATCTACCATCCTCTTGGACCTGAAGGCAACAACATTGTTTGTGATTATTTTCCTAGGACTACCAAATCGGGACAGTAAGTTTGTTTCAAGGAATTTGATGATGACAGAGTCAGTAACATTCCTAGTGGGTATGGCCTCTATCCATTTAGTAAAATAATCAGTGGGTGTGAGGATCCATTTTTGTTGGGCCGAGGATGAAGGGTGAATTTCTCCAACGAAATCCAAACTCCATTGTTGAAAGGGGTCTTCAAAACTAATGGGTTG
Organism: Pinus albicaulis; assembly: GCA_034641835.2. Taxonomy (NCBI): domain Eukaryota; kingdom Viridiplantae; phylum Streptophyta; class Pinopsida; order Pinales; family Pinaceae; genus Pinus; species Pinus albicaulis. Next base: position 494,349,667 of record CM076583.1, read on the forward strand.
CAAAGGCAGTGGTAAGAGTTTTCTCCTACCCTCAAATATTTGGCACTTATCGCAGGACATCACTAGCTTATGGGTGTTTGGGAAGAGGGTGGGCGAATAGTATCCAGACCTGAGGATCTTGTTTGTTGTGGTTTTCTAGTTAATATGTCCTCCACATTCTCCCTCACGTAGCTCATGCATGATTTTTCCTGCATCAATCTCAAGTAAACATTTAAGAAAAATCCCCACAGCGATTTTCCAATACAAAATTCCATCTAATATAAAATAATTTAAAGCCTTATGTTTGACAAATCTAGCTTTTGTTTTCGACAAAGAAGGAGGAGCATTTAGATAAAGCAACACATATATGATGTCAACATACCAAGGAGAGTACATGAATGTTTCTTTAATGAATGGTGTTGTGCATTCTTCTATCTCTTCCAAAACATAAACCATGTTCATATCTAAAGCTTGGAAGTTTGACTCAGCCATGATTTTTTCTAATCCTTGCCATTTGACGAGTTTGGTAGGCCTGATCTCTAAGTCATATTCTAGAATAGTGGCAATCCATTTTCCCCTTTTACCATCAGGGTCTTGACTTAGAATATCTTTGACTATAGTGTGTGGTACAAATGCAATGATGTGTGAATGTAAAATGTACACCCTTAAGTCTTTTAATGCTTTCACCATTGCTAATTCTTCCTTCTGCATGATATTATATTTGAGTGGAGCATCTCTCAAAGCTTTACTAAAAAAGGATATTGGTTGTTCCTTCCCCATGCTATTCTTTTGCAATAATACTCCAGCTATGGTATCTTTAGATGAAAAAGAGAAGATATAGAAATCTTTGGTGAAATTAGGACTAATGAGAACCGGTGTTTGAGTGAGGTCTTGTTTTACCAGTTCAAATGATTGTTTACCTTGCATTGTCCATTTAACACCTACTTCTTTCCTAAGCATATTATTGATGTTTCTTAATAGCTCAGCGAGGTTGGGAATGAAACTTCTTAAAAAATATATCTTCCCAATGAAATATTGCAATTCTTTGAGGTTTCTTGGGTGGATAGTATTCAATATGCCATCAATCCTTTTCGGATCTACTTTGATCCCTTCTTCAGATATTATATGACCAAGAAGCTTTCCTTCTTGGAGGCCAAAGAGTGTCTTTTTGGGATTCAAAGACAAGCCAAACCTTCTGCATTTCTCAAAAACATTTCTTAAATGGATCAAATGTTCTTCATCAGTTTTGGAGAAGACAGTAATATCATAAAGGTAAATGACTATAAAATATCCTATGTCTTTTGAGAAGGCTATGTCCATGGCACTCTGGAAAGTGGCCCCTGCATTCATCAAACCAAATGGCATCTGGACATACATGAATGTCCCCCAAGGAGTAGTAAAAGCAATTTTATGTTGATCACTTGGGAGAACTAAAACTTGATTGTAACCTCAGAACCCATCCAACAATGATATCCTTTTAGACCCCACCACCTTTTAAAGTATGTGAACCATCTTCAGCAAGGGGTAATTATCTTTCAGGGAGGCTCTGTTTAGATTCCTAAAGTCGATACAGAGACTGATATACCCTATCTTCTTCCTAACAGATACTAGGTTGGATTTCCATTCTGAATACCTGAGAGGAACTATGATCCCAGCATCATACATTTTCCTGATCTCTTTCTCTACTGAAGGTAATAAAACGGGGTTTATCCTTCTTAGTTTTTGTTTGAAAGGCTTCTGATTTTCCTTAAGGGGGATTTTATGTTGGATGATGCTAGTATCATAAGATTTCAGATCTTTATAGTCCCATGCAAATACATCTACGAACTCTTTCAAAAGTGCTATGTACTACTATTCAACATGGGCTGGAAGGGTGTTGGACAATTTGTTCATTTTGGGTTCGGTGGGGCTGCCTATGTTATGTTCCTCAATGTTAGTTTGTATAGGGTATGTTTTTGGTTCTTTGGCGACATCATTGAAATCGAATAACTGTTCTAATGGTGCGAGGCCTTTTGGTATGGTATCAGCTTTACATTGTAGGACTTCGAGGTCCTTTTTGTCTGGGTTGTCAAATAACTCTGCTTTCAAAAGGTGCTCAAACTTATTTATGTCAGCAGACAGGGAGGGACATGTTACAGGGGTTTGCTCCTCATTGCAACAATCTTTTTCATGGTTGGAACTTGGTGTTGCTATGGAAAATTCATTCCTTTATTGCAAGAAATCATTTATGTGTTTATCATTTTCAAACACTTGCCAGTAATATTCATTGTAAGGCACTGCTAGTCTGTTTTTCACCTTTATATTGAATTGTTCATTTATCTGTGGCATTTGGAAATTGCTGGCAGCAAAGGCAAGTTCATTGGCTAGATGGTTTTGAGCTCTTGGTATGAAAATGAGTTCATATTTTTCGAAGGTTTTAAGGAGATCAAGGGCAATGTTCCTATATTCTCTGAGTCTGGGGTTTTTGGTTGAATATTCACCTTTGATTTGCTTGATGATTAACTCAGAATCCCCTTGGACTTATATCCTCTTAACCTCTAAGTCTTTGATCAAATGTAAGCCGAGGATGAGGGTTTCGTATTCTGAAATGTTATTTGTGCATGGGAAATCTAGTTTATAGGAGTATCACTTGTTTGTGTTATGTATCCATACACCAGCCCCTGAACTGGCCTTGCTGCAAGAGCCATCAAAGCTCATTTTCCAAAGTGTTTCTATCTCGTTTTCTTTTTCTTTTTCTGCCCAAGGTGGCTGAGATTGGAGGCATCTCGTGGTTTAGTGAAAGGAAAATATGAATGTTCTGGTGCACTAATTGCTTGCTTATTTTCCTCTTCTTGTTGGGTGATTTCATCTTCATTGAACAAGCTAAAGGAATCTAGGTCTGAATGTGTGGAATAAATAGGCATGTTGTTGGGTTTGTCTTTGCTGCTCACCATGCATTTCATGAGGATTCCCTATATAGTCTTCTAGTTTGACTAAACACTGGTATGGTGGCATAGGACATATCCATTTGAAGGCTTCCCTAAACTTTGGCTCCCCATGATCTAGACAATAACATGCCATATTTTGGGGGAATGTCAGCTACCACTATATCCATCACTAGGCTTTTAGCAAGAATTTATGACAGGTTAACACACAAATCTTTCATTAAGCCCAAGCATTTGACCCTTCTTGAATCAAAAGAGTATAATTCTTTATATGGTCTAGTAATTTCTAAGCCTAGGCTTTCCATTACTGCTTTGGGCATAAGGTTATGTGATTCTCCCGAGTTTAGCATGGCATTGTGTAGGATCTTATCATGTACGTTTAGGATAACATAAAAGGGAGGGAAAACCCCTTCTTGGTATTTTCCTTCAATTATAGGACCAAACAATAGTTATGGATTGTCATCTGTCATGTTTAAAGTATCAGTATCGAGGTTTATATTCAGAGCTTTTAAACCTTGATTTTTGTACACTTCCTGAGTTACCAGTTCAGCTAGAGGCATGTTGATTTTGATCTTGGAAATTTCACCTTCAAGGCTGAAAGAAAGTTTCATTTTCAGCATATTCACATCTGTTTTTTCTCTTATGTTTCTTTCAGCAGTTTTGGCTGTCTATGTTTTATTAAGATTTTTAGTCGGAGCTTTTTTGATAAGGCCACTAGAAGAAGTACTAGGGCGGCTCTTCTCAACACTTATTTGGTTTTTTTTGTCCCTGTTTAGATCAGTTTTCTTGGCCAAGGCGATGGTATTATTTGCTGATTTTTTCGGCTGATTTTCTAAGGTTTTTCCAACAGCAGTGCTGGTGTTTTTGTCATTAGAAATTTATGGGTTCCCTTTGCTTCTGAGATCATATTGTCTGTGGACTTCCATAATTGCATTTTCGAATTCCAACATATAATCTTCAGACTCTTCATGATTGTGATTATTTTGTTCTGATGAGAAAATTCCATGTTCTTCCTCAGTGAGGAAGATATCATCTCCGCCATCAGATCCTATCGAGTTCACATGATCTTCTTCCAACACATCAATTTCCCCTTCATCCACTTGTTCTACATAGTTTTGTTGGAAGGGAACCCTAATTTGTTGTTCATTGTCTCTATGCCTATCTTGATTGGGATTTATCCTAACGTTCTGGTTCTAATTTTGAGGTCGGTTCCTGTTCTGATCATTTTCTTGGACAGCCAATCTCTCCATCATTTTTTCTAACCTGTCCATGTTCTTGGCTAGATGGTCTAATTTGGAGTCAGATGTAGAAGGTGCAGTGTCCTCCCTATATGTCACTTTTTTTTCAGACCTCATCCGAGCTCTCTTCTCAATCAGATTTGCTTCCACACTAAGAGATCCCTTCTGCAAGTCTTCTAAAGTTAAGGGATCCCTTTCTCTCAGCTGATAGGCCATTTTGGGATCAAATCATTCAGGGAATTTGGCTAGAGCTGAGCCTTGTGGGGGTTTCAAACCTGGGGGTAATGCGTTATAAACACTACTGAACCTAGTGCAATAACATTGAACACTCTCCCCAAATTTTCTCTTGAGGTTGTTGTAATCTGAAATTATTTGCAGAGGGTTCTTCCTCATTTCCCATTTATTTATGAATGTTTGATGTAAACAAGGGAGATCATTTATACTATTAGGAGTTAAGCCTTTAAACCATTTCTTGGCTTCTCCTCCTAAAATTTGGGCAAAGATTCTCATCTTAATGGTCTCATCCTCTATTTCCATATAATCAAAGGCATCATTCAACTTTTCTACATGTTGTTGAGCAGTGGTGGATTCATTTCCTGTGAAATGGGGAATTTTGACTGATATTCTTTGGATAATGGAACTAGAGGTTGTGGTAACACTAGTGGAGCATACTTTGCTTCCATGATGGGAAATAATGGGGGATTTACAGGAGGTGGATTTTCAAGAGGGAAAGTGGGCTGAGTTGGAGTGTTTTGAACAATGTATGTGTGTATAGGAGTAGAAGAAACACTTGGGCCAGCAAATTAATGATGAGAAGATTTGTTATGGAAGGAGCTGAGGTGAAGCAGAAGCTAGGAGTCAGGTGGAGTAGAAGGTGAGGCTTCTCTACTACAGCTCTGATGAAAATATGTTCTTTCAAAGTCAGCTCGGTTTAAATCACTTTGAGACTTATTTCTAAATAGGTTCTCTGTGTGAGGTAAGTCAAAGTGAGGGTTTTTCAAGACTGTGAGGTTTTCAGGGACAGATCTTGTTCTTGGGATGGTCCTATCAGTAATTTATTGTTCAGATCTAGAAGTCTTCCACAAAATCTTCTCTAGATTGTCAACTACGGTGGGAGGATTAGGATCTAGATGGGATCTTGTATTGACCCTATGTGAAGCTAGATTTTAGCTTCCAAACTTGGAGAGGCTTCAAACTGCAAACTCTTTCAAAGGCTTTCCTCTCACAATGGTTTTCATAATGTAGGAATCGGATTCTAAATCTCCTCAAGGTTGGTTAACCTAAAGAAATTAGGAGTAGTAGTGTAATAACATGCCTACTGGGGCTAGTGGAGTCACTAGGTGGAAATTTTTAGCTTTTTGAAGGTGAAATGTTTATGGTCAACCACCAATGTTTATTATGAAAACAATCCAAATTGTTTTTGGGGTTTTTTGAGTTTTTGTAGTTTTATGGTTGTGTGAGTGTCCTATATGTTGGGAAAAATACTGAGAGGGGGCGGGGGGGGGAGGGAGGGTGAATCAGTATTTAGAGCTCACTGAAAAATTTTTAATTTTTCTTTCTCTTAAAACCATACGCTACTTTACTGAACCCAAATCGCGTATACACGCAGATATCCTTAAGAAAACTTGCGTATGTTCAGAGATCTTATTATGAAATTAATTCTTTACTTAGATCATTGCATCATTCATTCATCAGATGTTTAGTAAGCAGTAAACACGTGCAGTAATAACAAAATAAACCATCACACATAAGAAACACACATGAACACTAGTATTTAAGGTGGAAACCCAATTCAGGAGAAAAACACCGTTGTTGTCATCTCTGTCTTCAATATTTATTATAAAGAAAACTTCTTACAATTTTGTACTGGTGTAGACTTATACCAGCACGCAGGCACCCACATGCAGAAGGCTGCAACCTTCTCTCGTTCTCCAGCCACTACTGGAAGGGAGCTCCAACCCCCTCACTGAAGGCTTCAACCCTCAGCACCACCATGGACCACGTTTCATCAATTTTCATACTAGATCCAACAGCTTCCACACAACATACCTTGTCAGCCACTTTTCATCAGATTTTCAGACTGCACCCATTCCATACATCAAATTGAAACTTATAACTTCATCAACCAATTAACCAACAACTTGATCTTCAATTAACATAATCAGCAGAATCTTCAACATTCAAACAACCCAAAACTGTATGAATACAGAAAAACAAATTAGACATTTCATTCCACACACTTCAGCAAAACCCTATATTCCATACGCGCTTTTACTTCACTGAACATGCGTATATACACGCTTTCACAGAGACAACCCTGTGTATATGCGCTTTTGCTGAAACGAACCTGCGTATATACACGCTTTCGCTGAGATGAACATGAGTATAGATCGATAAATTTTCAGAACTATGCAGCTCTTTAGAACAGATAACTCAGATTTCACCCTTTACTTTAGCAAAGATTCGCCAGATCACAGATCTAAACATTCCATAAACCGATCTAGAAAATACATAGTCATTTCAAATCTAGAGATGCCTCTTTATCATTTTCTTCATAGGTACATTATTAATTCAGATCAATCAATAAACTGTTACCCATTCCATGCAGAAATACTTCAGAGTGAAGTATTCATTAAAACCCAGACTTCAGAATAGATATGCAGATACAAACTCAACCCTGAACAGACATTGATTCAAATAGCATACACTACTTTGCTTTACTGAAGCCATGTACATACATGCTTTTCTGCACATCAACCCGCGTATAATTCTGTGTATTTTATTCTTCAAAAACCCTAACTGCCATACACGTTTTTCATTAAGCGAACCCGTGTATATACGCGCTTTTACCAAGACAAACTAGCGTATAGATCTGAAAAAGATAAACTTTGCAGAACAGACCAGATCTATACACTTACCCATACTTTCTTCAATTTCTTCATCAGACTTGTGCCAGGTCTTCATGATTTCTTTTGTAGATCATCCTAGAGATTCATCATTTCTAGATTTAGAGATCTTGAACCTTCATCATATCCATAGGTGCATCATAGATTCAGATCTAACAATTAAGACCAGAGTTCATCCATGCAGATATTCCTTAGAGAGATTTATTCATTAACAACCCTTACACATGCACACATTGCATTATGATCCTCTTCTCCTTATATAGTTTTAGCCTTTATCAATACCATGAGTCAAAACCACTTAATCGCTGATGGTATTCCTGGACAGGATCAAATAGATAATCCAGCGCTCAATACTGTGGGCCAATACCATGGTCATGTCCCTTGGTTTTGTAAATTTAGAGCGCAAATAGGCATACGCTACTTGGTGCGTACTTTTACACATAAATACGCTACTTTTCCTTTACAAACCCGCGTATGCTTTGTGACATATCTTATTCATCATTACTCTGGCACTTACTGGAATTTCTTTCTTTGTTACTTCTGAACTACTCTGTAGATACATTAGATTTACATCATTAACAAATAGGTTTCTATCCAAAGTAAACTCATCAAGTCAGTTTCCATCAAGGACAAATTCATCAAGTAGGTTGCCATCAAGGACAACATATTGCATCATATTGCCAACACTATACCTGTTTCAACACTTAGCTAAGGTGGTGAAACAAATAGAGTCTACTCTATGGCCTACTAACTGACTTCTCCAAGGTTTGATAAGGGTTTGTTAGAATCCTAAGGGTTACTTACATTGCTACTGATTCAGACAGGTCTTATCACGATCATCATTATGCTTGGTAGTGCTTGAAGAAGGCTAATTTCACTTAAATGAATACTGAGTGTTTTGTTTAGGGACTTTTACTCAGAAAAATCCCACCGTGATCGCCAAAATGTTGGGGTCCTGTGATTTGGCTGATTGGCAAACCAAATGACAGGGAAACATATAAACCGAACTTTAGAGCTCTAGGATCTAGCCCTCCCAGTCTCAGAGAGGGATCTTTCAATATGTTTGTAAGGATATAACTTGATGCTTTTAAGAGGTTAATTTTAGGCTAGTTATGAAGTGAAAATTTGTTTTTTTGTGTTTGGTTGGTACATAAATGATCTAGGGAACATAGATAGAGTGTGAAAATCTACAAGTCATTAGGAAATGGATTCATGTGGAAGTCTAAATAGTTCTGATTTATGAATTTGGGAAACCAAAGGTAAAATCTAACTTATTCAAAGGATCTGTGGAATCATATAGGTAGTATGAGATGAACATCAAGGATTTTGAAGGAAAAGTAGAGTTTTTAAGGGTTGTTAAGACTCCTTAGTCATGTATACCTTTCAATGAAGGGACTTGAAACACTATCTAAACATAAAGGAATATCAATATCCAGGGCTATTCATGAATTCTACCAACATGCTTTATGCAGACAACATAAACAAGACAGAATTTCAAGTAAGACAAAGAAGGAGAGGAACGCTATGTTTCTTATAATTGTTTCACTTAAAGGAATTAGAAAACATATAAGAAACACAACTAACTGCTTCCATAAAAGGGGGAACACCCAAGCATCTAAGACTGCAATTACGAAGACCTTCAAATATGACTATCTCAGCAAGAAAACAAAGGGTGAGATCAGAACAAATCCTCTCTGTTAGGCTACAGACAATAAAGTTTGGAGGATGTTTTCAGAAATATCTTTCAAGAGGCAACAAGCAGACAGGACAAACCATAATTCTACCTTGATACCAACTATTTTACTATTCTAAAATAAACAAGCTTAAGATTTTCAAAGTAGTCAAACTATTAAACAAACCTTCAGCAGATGAAAACATATAGGCATTGAAAAGTAAACAGGCATAAGGTGCTTCTAGGAGACATTTATTAGCCTAAGCTATTTACTCTACTGCAAGCACAACATAATGGAACAAAGTGAAAAATATAGGAAATAAAATTAATGAATAGAGAGTACTTCACCAAAACTAAGCTCAGGGATCCAATGATCCAGCCTCCTTCATCAAAATAAAAGCAAAGATATCCACACTTCTTCAAAACATCAATTCTTCTTCAAAATAGTAGTCTATGTATTACTTTAGAATTCATTAAGTGCCAACCTTTTACAATGAGAGTTCAAATAGGATTTGTAGACGAATGGGGAGGAGTGGTGACAGAGATGGTCTTAATGGTCAATCAAAACAAAGGAGAAAAGCATTCGAATTCCCATTCTGTGCCATAAATGTTACATTAATTTCTTGCCCATTCTGCTTAATAAACCTTGCATTAACTAATTGTACCGACTTCGTAGTTTTCCTGCCTTTGGTGCATATCTGGTAGGTAGGGAAATAAATTAGAAGAGTGTTCTTTGTAGATAATCGTGGCTGAAGTACTCTGTTCGACTTTTGGAACAAGTAACTGTCCTTTTTTGGGTTTTGTAGCCCCACATTTGCTTAATAACTGTTCTAACAGTTTTAATGAGACTCTGTCATAGGGATGGCTGTCAAAGTGCCTTTGAAAAGAAAAAAAAACTGCAGGTGTCCTTCTGGTGGAATAATAGCTTCGATGATGTGACTTTGACTTATTTTTTGTTGATCTGTCTTGTTTTAACCCTTTTTAAACACTGATATTTTTATTTAAATGTGATGTTAAGGCTATATTAGGCCTTAATCAAACCATCTTCTGTCTTCAAACTATGTTTTTTCCTTTAAAATTTTGAGTTTAAGCATTTATTCTTCAACTTTATGCTTAACCTCTTTGTCTTTATCTTTCTAATCTCCTTTTCAGTATACCAGTAGTTTCAGCGCACTGGAGGGTTTTATTTGTAATCAATGTCCATAAAACCTTTGATTAAACTCTGAAATTTGACCCCTCAGCCCCTTTAAACCTTGATTCTTTGGCTGGGGGAGACCTGTGGACAAATCCGCCATTAAACCTGCACATGATGACAAACGAGTTAAGAAATCCTATGTTTCTTGGTTTAACTGTAGCAGAGAGCTCAGGCGTGGGCGTAGGAGTAGTGCAGAGGAGGCGAATGCAAGTGGAGAAGGCTTTACAAAGAAAATCCATGAAAACCCAGCTTTAAAATAACTTTTGCATGAAAAGGTATCTTGGTGGTTTCGCGAAAAGCGCGAATGGTTTTCGTGTGGCCCTTGGGCGATAAGTGGTTTTCAATAAAACGAACGCTATCCAATTGATAATTGTCCCGTGGCCTTTGTAATACCACCTATTTCACATGATTTTGGAATGTTAAATCTCGGATGCAAAAATCACGCGATATTGATCGTAGACCGTTGGATCTAGGGGGAAAGATCCAACAGCTACTGGGAGCGCGATGGAGAGAAGTGCACAATGGATTGGTTAAGTGGAGTCCAGGTGTTAGCGTAGGATTGGGGGAGCATTTTATGTAGTGGATGGTAGGCCCGGAGGGGTTGGGTGTCGGGTTTAACCGAGAGCCATTGGATTAAAACAAATCAACGATGGAGATTTGTTTATGAGGGTGAAAGGATATATAACAGTCGGGAGGAAGGAAGGGCAAGAGGGGAAGTGTTATAGCCGTTGGATCAATGCCTGAAGCCCATGATCAATGGCTATGGTTGCTTCGTTGAGTGGTAAGGATGGCGAGGAAAAATAGTGGAAAGGGCACTTTATAAAGGGAACGAGGCTTATTGCATTGAAGGTTCGCTAAGAAACAAGGCAAGGGGGAAAAAGCAAAGGAACTTTGAAGGTGCGATGAGATGGGGGCTTAGGAGTGGGTGCTAAGGTATGGTCTCATGGCGGGGTATGTGACCAAGGGCAGAGGAGAAAAATGCTTAGGGCCTAAGATGGTCAGAAAGGCTCTTTAAAGGGTTTTAATAGGTTTTTGTGGGTTTTTCAAGTTCCGATACGTAGAATAAAGGTCGTTTGAACCAAAAAAAAGGATTTTGAAGGCTTTTTGAGGAATATAAGGGTAAAATGAGAAGGAAAAAATGGTTTCTTTTTTTTAAAGAAGATGAATGATATGGGGGAAAAATGAAGTGATGAAAATGCGGCTTGTTAGTAAACAATTTTCTTTGGGAACAACAGGTTTTCTTGGTGGATTTTTGAAGGGAACAACATTAGGGAACATCACTGTTAAGGAATAGCATTGTTAAGGAACATCATTATTAAGGGAATAGCATTTTTAAGGAAAAACATTGTTTAGGGAACAACAGTGTTAAGGGAACAACACTGTTAGGGAACAACAGACTTCAAGAATGAGTAATTTTCTATGAAAATGATCTCTTGAAGACTCAAGGCCTGTTTTAGCCATCATTTTCTGTGAAAAATTTTACTGATGGCTAACAGATTAGTCAATATAAATTCTAAATCCAATATTAGAGCTGAAACAAAGCAAACTAGGTGGGTTAAACAGATCTCCCACACCTAGGATTGCCAAAAGGTGCTAAAACCCCAAGACTACAAAATGTTGGAGCAGCTGCTCAAGGGACTGCGTAGTCTAAGAGAGGGTTTACATTCAAAAAATAGGATAAAAATATATCTACTCATATATTAATCAAATATGCATTAATAATTGATATCTATTCTCCTTATACAAAAAGCAAGATAACCCAGCAAGGGTTTCTTGTCAAACACTCTGCATACAAAATGTGATATTCAAAAAATCACTGAATCATCACTGCAACACTGAAGCACATGAGTGTAAAAGGCTGAAATATTTCTGATCTGATGTATTTACCTCAAGGGCTTCCTCCCATGAAAGGATGAACCTCTCTATCACAAGGAAACTCAGCAACGGAACCACCAAACCATGCAATGAACATTGCCTCCAAAATAACGCATTCCCTAGCAGTAACAGTGATGGGAATGTATATGAAATGTGTGGTCAGATACCATAGATTTGAAATAAGCTCTAGAGCTTTCCAAAAAGATCTCTCAAGTGAAGGAAACCTTCCTCCAATGAGAAACTAGCTCAGAAGTCGGGATTCCAATCCCTTCCACTGCTGCACCCAGCAACACTACACAATCTCTGGAAAAGTTGTGATGATGAAGATGGATGAAGCTTGGCCTGAAAACCTGATGTTGAATGATGAATTAAAAATCTCCCAATGAGGCTCCTCAAAGGAAAGAGGTGGGATTCTTTCCCAAGAACACCCAGTGCTAAACAACACTGCAACTTTGCTAAGCAGCAAAGCAGCAACAAGTCTTGGTAGACAAGAATAATAGAATAAGACATGAAGAATAATGCTGCCATCCTCTTCCTTATATAAGACATGATTTTTCTTTCCCTTGGACCCACTCACTTAGGTTACTTCTAACCCAAGTTACATCTCCCTCCAAAATTGCGTTATTCATCCTTGGATTCCTCCTCCACTAAAACTGCACTGTTGACTTAGTCAAAGCAGCTTGAATTTAACCCTATTCACACATGGAGGTGTCTTATTGAGTTAGAAAGAGTGTCCCCCTTTCACATTTGGAGTATTTTATTCCTCCTTAGGAGACTTATGGGATTTTCTTCCCATTTAGTCACTGACTATAGCTGCTTCTAACTCTAATGATCCATTTAGCTTGGAGGCTAAAATTTTGGAACATTACAGTCCTTCCCTCAAAAATATTTACTTGTCCTCAAGAAAATGCATAAGGAGAACAAAATTTCTCCCCCCTTCCTCATGTGGCCTCCATCAATAGCCTCCATCACTGCATCAAGAGAATCTGCAAATATACTGTCATCCAATGCTTCCTCCCAAGTGTGCAAAACCAAAGTGTCTGCATCAATCAAAGGTGGAAAGTGTGAATGGAAATCTGCTAACTGTCTCATGGCCTCCACAAAGTAGGAGTGATGACCAACATGGTGAATGAGTGCTTCCCTCACCCATGCTATCATCCAAATGAAGTGAGTCACCCTCCAACATGGTAACTCATGAAAAGTCTCCTGCACCTTGTGCTCCTGAAATGTAGGTGGGCTAAATGAATGTACATGATAGGCAAGAAGGCCTATCCCACGTTGTTTCCCTCTCCACTTATGATAAGTTTAGAAGGCATGTTGATCTTGGGCTGCAACATGATTTCCCTCCAATGGCAAGAATAATATTGAGCCTCCAAGGACTCTTCCTCCAAAATCACAAGACATGCCAACCCAAACCATTCCATTCAAGATGAATGGAACATCATCACCACATGGCATCCAAATCAGAAAATGGCTAAATTTTATGTGCAAGTTTGGATGATACATATGGTCTCTCTGGAGGATCTAGCACAGGTCTTTCAACTGCTGATGTACAACATCAAGTGGCAAGTTTTCTTCCCAAGAATTTGCAACTATGCATGTTAGCTCATATACTATGAAGTAGTAAGCTACAATATATACCAGCTGTGTACAATCAAAGAAATACAAAACTTTCCCAAAGTCATGTAAATATAGGCCATCAACATCACAATATTTGACCCTAAAGTGACCATGAAACCCATAAATAATCTTGCTCTCATGTGGAGAAATGCATTGTTTACATATGGTGAGAAAGTAAAAATACTCAATAGAGTAATCTACAAGGACATCAATGTCTTTCTTACCATGCATCATGTGGGAGCTGAAAGTGAGGTCCATGTATAAGTTCCCCCATGTGGATTCCCTCATAAAAATCTGCAAGACGAAGAAGGGATACATATACTCCTTGGAACACTCCATCAATAAGAATACACTCCCATATGACAGCGCTGTAGGCCTTAAGAATAAGGCTCCATGACATGCCACATGTCAAAGCCATCCACCATCATGTTGCTATGTGAGAAGATCTTCTTCCGACATGGAAGTCTCTCATGATCCTCCAATACTGAAGGGTAGCCTCCTTGCACCATGAATGTGCCTTTCTCCTCTTTAGAAATATCATGAAAAATATGGAAAGAATTTTTCCCATACTCTCCCAAGTGCAACCATAGCAACAACAACTTTTGTTGCTGCCTCATCTCTCCCTCATACAAGCCATAGAGTAAGATAATGAAGGTCAACTTGTATGATGCCCCATACCAACAATTCTTCTGTTGCTCTATCATATGGGTGCCATACCATCCAATTGGTTTATCTCTCCATACAAAGCTTCCCTTGAAAAAAAACACATCAGAAATACATGGAAGCAAGATACAATAAAAACAATTTTCCAAATGACAACCGGAGAGTGAATCATGGTCCCTCTCATATAACCAACACAATGCATCCTTGGCCTGCATCAAAATAATAAATAACAAGTGCTTTTCTAGCCACTTGTTTTCTACCATAGTCATCTCATAAGATTAAAACACGAAGTTACAATATGGTGTCATTGGTGCACACCAAGAGACATATGGCTTCCTCCACGGCTCATTAAAAATATAGCCAAGATCAATGCTACAAGTAGCAGCAAGTACATCATCATAAAATATGCAAGAAGAAATATTTCTCCTTGTTACATCATTTTTTTCAAATAATGGAAAGAAGTATAATACAAAACATGAAATGATACCTCCTCCATCATGTACTTGAGGTCTTGAGCTGAAATGCTCAACTGGAAATTCTACCTCACTCCCAATGAGTAGGAAGGTGGCTATGACATCCTCTCTATCACCATCAGGGCTATGCATCTCTCCATATGCTGATATATGTCTTGCTGGATGCCCTCCCAAGTGAACTCCTCCATCAAATGGAAATATGCATCAAAGTGCAAAGAAGATAATTCCTCATGTGTTGCATGTAGCAGCTTCTCCTTGAGACTAGAAGATCTATTCAAGTAGATCCTGCTATAGGAATAGATGACCACATCATCCACCATGTATCTGTCATCTCCATCTGGGTCATCAAGAATCATGCATGCACCAAGATCCTTGGAGTACTTTACCAAGAGTTGATATCTGCAGTAAGGATCAATCCTCCTCAGTGACAGTGCTAGTGATCTAGCATGTGAAGCTCTCCTCATGCTGTTGTCTGGTACTTTGACATCCCCCATGCCAAATTCTTCCTCTAAACTATTCACCTCTCCAAAATCCAATAGTGGTGAACCCAAAGACAAGATATCTCTCATTAACTGTAGATCTGGTGGCCTCCCTGGTGGAATGCCTCCATGTAGTGAAACATCAATGTCAAGAGTTGACTATACATATAATTGGGCAACCTTGCCTTGCCTTCATTGCACAAATTAGCCTGCCTCTTCCTTGCATTAGTTTTCTGAAATAGAGAAGGGTGTGTGATTCTCATCAACTGATGCTACTCTTCATCCCTTCCTTCTCCTTCCAGCTGCAACGCTACACAATCATGCTGCTCACTGATTGTGCTTGGACCTCTATGTATGAGATCCTGGGGAACTTCTTGCAAAGATACAATAATCCCTCTGTTGGGAGCATGTGCTCCTCCCTCCTCTGCATGAGGCACTGGATGTGCTCTAGATGTGACAGCGTTGTTGCCCTACTCTCTCTCAATGTGTGTGGGAAACATCTCAACAGTTGGATCCTCTTGTGAAAAAGAGATCCCTATGCCCTCTTGTCCAAGAATATGAACTAGAGGCTCTACTTCCAGCAATGTGTAATGCAAGATTTTTTCTTCTCCCATGGTTTTCTAAAGTGGAGTTTCCTTCATCACATGCAAGGGTTTTGTTTTCTCAAGTTTTTCTTGCTCATGTGCCTTAGGTATTTTTGCACCAAATCTTTCGATAAAAGTTTCTATGAATCTTGCATAAGAGGAAGTGTTTGCATTTTTTAAAGAACAAGACTCAAAAATCCACCATGAATGAGCCTTACCTCTGAAATATAGCACTGCAACTCTGATGGATTCAGCTTCGGAAATGTGGTGCAACTGCAAATAGGAATATAGCTCCTTCACCCAAACTCCAGCTGAGCATATAGGTGATCCGAAAAAAGTAGATAGAAGAAATCTATCTGCATCCTATTGCTGGTTCTTCCCCACCTAGATCTTGCAAAACTCTTGGAAATCAGTATGATCTCTAAACCTCTCAGTTTGAGATTCATACTCTTGAAAAAAAATACTAAGAGTTCTCCTCTTAGGCATTTTTCCTCCTCCCATCCATCTCAAGATAGCTCTGGGCACTTGACTACGCTATGCATCATGGAGTGCAGCTGCATGCTCACACTCACCATGTGCAAATCTATATTCAGCTCTAGATTCAAGCTCCTTTGGAGATCCCATCTCCAATCTCATCTTCTTCAACTCTCCTTGAAAAATCTTCATAGATTTTGGAAGAAGCTTTGTAAGCTTGTCTTCCTTTCTTCCTACACATACTGAAGCTTTTTGGCTTTTTTCCATCTCTCCTTCTTCTGATAGTTGAATCTCACAGGCTGAGCCAGATATCATGCTCTAATACCACTGTAATGTTCCCAAATCTGGAACAGCTCATGACACATGCATCAAAAATGCATTTCCAGCAACAAATGCAATTAAACCGTAAAATGGACCCTTGTATCCCATATATTATTCAATATAAATTATAAATATTATAGCTGAAACAAAGCAAACTAGGTGGGTTAAAGAGATCTCCCATACCTAGGATTTCCAAAAAGTGCTAAAACCCCAAGACTGCAAAATGTCGGAGCAGCTGCTCAAGGGAATACGCAGTCTAAGAGAGGGTTTACACTCAGAAAATAGGAGAAAAATAGATCTAATCATATATTAATCAAATATGCATTAAGAACTGAGATCTAATCTCCTTATACAAAAAACAAGGTAACCCGACAAGGGTTTCTTGTCAAACATTCTGCATACAAAATGTGTTATTTAGAAAATCACTGAATAATCACTGCAACACTGAAGAAAATGAGTGTACAAGGCTGAAATATGTATGATCTGATGTATTTCCCTCAAGGGATTTCTCCCATGAAAGGATGAACCTCTCAATCACAAGGAAACTCGGCAACGGAGCCACCAAACCATGCAATGAACACTGCCTCAAAAATAATGCTTTCCCTAGCAGTAAAAATGCTGGGAATGTAAGGGAAATTTGTGGTATGAAACCACAGATCTAAAATAAGATATAGAGCTCTCCAAACAGATCTCTCAAGTTAAGGAAACCTTCCTCCAATGAGAAACTAGCTCAGAAGTTGAGATTCCAATCCCTTCCACTGCTGCACCCAACAACACTACACAATCTCCGGCAAAGTTTTTCTGATGAAGATGGCTAAATCTTGGCCTGAAAACCTGATGTGGAATGATGAATTTAAACTCTCCCAATGAGGCTCCTCAAAGGAAAGAGGTGGGATTCCCGCCCGGGAACACCCAGTGCTAAACAACACTACAAATTTGCTAAGCAGAAAAGCAGCAACAAGTCTTAGCAGACAAGAATAATAGACTAAGACACAAAGAATAATGCTGCCATAATATTCCTTATATAAGGCATGATTTTTATTTCCCTTGGCCCCACTCACTTATGTTACTTCGAACCCAAGTTACATCTCCCTCCAAAATTTCGTTATTCATCCTTGGATTCCTACTCCACTAAAACTGCGTTGTTGACTTAGTCAAAGTAGCTTGAATTTAACCCTGTTCACACATGGAGGTGTCTTATTGAGCTAGAAAGAGTGTCCCCCTTTCACATTTGGAGTATTTTATTCCTCCTTAGGAGACTTATGGGATTTTCTTCCCATTTATTCACCAACTAGAGTTGTTGCTAACTCTAATGTTCCATTTAGCTCGGAGGCTAAAATTTTGGAACGTTATAGTCATACTACTCATATATGCATACATATAATACTATATGTATATATACTTACATACATACATACATATATATATATATATATATATATATATATATATATATATATTATATGGCACACACACACACACACACAGCTATATATCTATGTGTGTGTGTGTGTGTGTGTGTGTAACAATTACTCGTTAGCCATCAACACCAAATATATTTAACGATAACCCACCTCATAGAATCCCCTTCCATCAATGGAACAAGTTAAGTGTCTCAATCAATGGCTATAAATAAAAGTGTGACCCCCCCCCCTTGTTGAGATCACCAGGGGGGTTGCGTTACCTAATTTTAGCTCATGGTTCCAGGATAAGTATTTGATGGTTCCCTATTCTTTGGATGATCCAAATGCTAGTGATCAATATTGAAACCCCCCCTCCCCTCGCTGACATCATAGGGGTGGGGGGGTGTTTTATTATTACCTCACTGTCAATATCCCAAATAAATTTCCATTATCCATGAGAGTGGTATTGCATGTTATTAGTGTGGGGATAAGAACATGGTACACAATGACTTATATGGGAATATTTCTAACAAGTCCCAAGATAAGTTAATTTTTTTACACTTACATGACACTAAAACCCTATAATGACACATTTTTCCCATTTCATAGAAATTTATGAGCACATTTAGCTACTTGTAAGCTCATCGATAATATTTCAACGCACTTGTGCCCCATTTTCTCAGCTTATGGTGATAAATTTGTTATACACACAAACACACACACACACACACACACACACATATATGTATGTGTGTGTTTGTGTGTGTATGTGTGTGTGTGTGTGTGTGTGTGTGTGTGTGTGTGTGTAAGTATGTACCTCTCAAGCCAGTGTTAGGTACATGGGAAGCCTCAATATTGAATACACTTCCACTCACTATAATATTTATGAATATAATCTTGTAGAGGATTCAATAACACCACAGACCCTTCATATTAAATTAGGATAAACCTCATGCGAATATTCTGCACACACATATGATGGACTACTCATATGTCAGAGGAAATTATATTTGTTATTTAGAGTGCACATATTCAGGTGTTTAGGGATGATTACTAAAATAAATAGACAATCTTGATCAGAATCCCCACATTATAATCCCTCATCCATTGTTGGAGCGGGGTTCCCTAAGGCACAAACTTCAATGCTCTTTTTTGTATGTTTGTATGTGTGCACTGTGTAGGGGTAGTCAAAGCGGTTTTTGCCCCAATTTTGGGATATATTTAAGCTTAAATGTAAACTATGGGTCTCAAACCATGGTGTTGAGCCCCAAAGATGTCCTTTTCTTTCACAAAATTTCACTTCATTTCCTTTGTCTTTTATCAGTTATAGGCTTAAAAGATCAATAGGATTGATTAAAGTTACTTTAAGAATGCATACAATGACTAACTTGCTATACTTTTATGGTTATGTTGTTATAGTAATTTTTTATCAGACTTAGCTACAGAATGCAGCCATTCTGTAGCTAATCGCCTATTCTGCAGCTATCTTCATGTTCACATAGGTTACAGGTGTAAATTAAAGGAAAAACACATATGGTTGAATTCCACAACACTCCTACATCATTTCTTTCCCTCTATGAAGCCTGAGCAAAAATCTACAGGTGATTATGCATGTGGAGGAAACCAAAACTAAGAAGTGGATTCCTACCAGGACAAGGACTCTACAGATGTCTTCAGCAAAGTCCGAGGCCTCCACAAGAGTTCTAATTTGATTTTAATTGAAAAAGACACTTATCCCTACTTCTTCTCCAGGATAGTTATGTATTTCTCTTATAATAATAACTCGGGAAACCGAGAGACAATTAGCTAGATTGATGTTTTATTGTTAAGATTGTCCAAGACCGTAATACTCTGTTTTTGAAGCATTTTCCTTTAATGAAAGAAGAGAAACTTTAATACATGATATGAAGCAATCTTGAGGAGATTTGTGTGCTAATCTGGTGGTAGAGGGCCCCTATTGCCCGAGAGGCTCTGTGCATATTGTTTAGATAAGTAATTTTAGCTCTGTTTCATTCCTAATTTAGGCATTTTTCTGAACTTTATGTTTTATGCTCACTTACATTGAATGCTACAGCCAATCTTGTTCTTATGAATTGTTCCAAAATACCACTAACACTGAATAAGATAGAGTTGTATTATTTCAGAGATTAATTATATTTTAGTTAAGCTGTAGTATTTCAGAGGTTGATTGCACATTAGTTCAGTTCTGTTTAATGTATTTTGAGTTTTAGTAGCTAGTTGTATTCTAGTTCTATTAAATTAGAATTAAAGGCCTTGATTATTTACAAACTACTCTTTTTCTTAATCTCTGCTAATACATCATTTTCATAGGAACAAGAATTGGTAATGTCATTTTGAAGTCTTGCCTGTTCTGCAATTTCTCATAATTTTACAAACTTGTCTCTTTCCAAAACTATTCCAAAATATTTCTAACCTTTGAATGAGGTTTAATAGTGACATTTTGAGTTGTAGAATGGATTAATTTTAGTGTCATAAGTTAATTTAGAGTAGGGTTCCTTACTATGTTACAGATAATCTTTTCCAAATGTGTTCCAAGAAATTTCTAACCATGGATGAGATTTTCTCTGTGATAATTGTAAGTTGTTGTTTACTTAGAAGAACCTTGTTGCATTAAACTTATCCTTTTCTCAAGTTGTTCCAAAATACTTCTAGTGAAATGAATTGGACTGAGTTCATGTTATGAGTTATTCTTCTCGTCAATTTTTGAAATCTGTGAATTAGCATTTTCTGTTTCTTAGGTGCCATACATAGTTTAGAATAGATTTTTCTCTATTTTAGTGTGACCAACAACTCCTCTTTTCCAATAACTTAGTTCTTTTCCTCTTAGCATAAAAACACAAAACCAAAAAAAACACTAGAAAAACACTAAACACAATGAAGTAGGAAGAAGATACCTAGGCGCATATAGTGCACTTCACTTCAACAGTTTACTAGCCCTGGTTGACAATTTATGACATCAATTTAGGAACACTAAGTTGAGCAGACATTTTTGGCGCCGTTGCCGGGGAAGTGTAACTAGAAAGCCTTTTTTCTTACCTCCCAAAAACTATGATATGCGTAGAGAAAGAGACTCAAGGGGTAGATTCATAAAAAGCAGAAGCTTGATTCCTAGAACACCAGTTGTGCCACCAAGACCAAGAGTCAGCACACCTCCAACTCAAACCCACATCCCATACTCCATTAATCATAGACTTCGAGAGGACTTAAGACATTCCATCATAATAACCTTCCACTTCATCCACTGAACCTGTCTTAGAATAAGATTAAGGGACCCCTGCTAGAGACCTAAACTTTTCCACTTCCACAGGAGAATCAACCATGGCAGAAGAAGGGGGAGGAGGAGTCTTTAATGGAGAACATACACTATTTGGAGGCGGTAGAGGTAAAGGTAGAGGAGAAGGAGGTAGAGGTGCAGAAAGAGAAGGAGGTAGAGGTGAAGAAGGAGGCAGAGGAAGAGGTAGAAGGGAAATGGTAAGCTCTTTTTGGTTTCCTATAGTAGATGAAGAAACCAATGCAACTATGAAAAACATTTCACCCTTTGTCCTTCCAAACTTTTATGGACTCAAAACTGAAGATCTTGAAACCTTCCTATTTGAATTTGAAGTCCTATGTAGAACCTATGACTACTTACAAGATGCTCAAAAACTTAAACTATTCCCTTCAACATTGAAAGGAGCAACATTAAAATGGTTTATGAGTTTGATCAACAGTTCTATTAGGACATGGGAAGACATGAAACATGCATTTATAGAGAGGTATTTGGATTACTGTATGCAAGTCAACCATAAGGAGGAGATGTTTAAAATTATACAAAAAGAGGATGAAAACCTAGAAGATTTGTTGGAGAGGTTTAACTACAACATTAAAAGAGCAAAAATGGAAAAATTAGACCAAGATACTTTGAAAGCTCTCTTGTTGAAGACAATCACGGATGAATGGTTATATATCCTTAACATGATGGGAAAAGGGGATATATCTCAGCTCACATTACTTGAAATAGTTGAATTATGTATCAACCTTTCAAGAGGGAAATCTAAAAATGTAAAAGGACCAAGAGACCCTGCTCTTGCAAGGGCAAGTAAGTCTATTTCTGGGACAGTAAGTAGGGCAGAAATAGGACATATGCTTGATGAATTCAAATCTGATATTTTAGGGAGTCTTAGTGAACAAATAGACACCCTTAAATTACAAAACAAGAAAAAAGCTGAATCTGATGCCTTAGAAATATTTTGTCCCAAATTTAGAAAGAACCATGCCTTGAGAGAGTGCCCTTTGGATGCAAAATTAGTAGAGACTTGTGTAATTTGTTCAGAAAAACATGAGACCAAGAGTTGTCCTTCACTTCCTGGTCTTAAAGTTGTCTTTCAAGAAGAAACTCCTACAAATTCCATAGAATCTCTCAATTTTGTCTCTAGGAGGCCTTGGCAAGGACCTCAAACACAAGGATTCCATGATCATCTATATAATCAACCCCCACCAAATTGGAATTCTTGGCAGCAACCTTGGTCCCGATTCCAAAATCAATCTCAAACTTGGGAACAAGGAGCACAAAATCCCTATGGAAGATACTCTTAGTACTATCAATATCCACCATCCTATCCACCATATCCACATTTCCCTTCTCAACAAAATCTTCAAAAAAATCCTCAACAGAATCCTCAAAATCCACAACATCAAAATTCACCACTTCCATTACCATTTCCTCAGAAAAAAAATCAGTTGCCTGCCCAACCCATACCAAACCCCAACAATAAAAATCCTCAGAACACATAGATGATATAAGGCCAACAATTTCCAACCTATTTGATCACTCCTTTAGACCTTAATGATGTTCAACTGAGGTCTGGAAGAATACTTGAAAAGAAGAAACCTTCTGCAATCATACAAGAACAAAAAAACTCTGAGGAAGATTCTCTACAGGTAAATAAAAGTCTTGAAGAAGACACATCTTTTCAAGACCCGAATATTGAAAAATCAAAACAAAAAGAGCCAATAATTTCAACTCCTATATTAGAGCAGCCATCAACATCTACCTCTACACCTCCCTTTCTAGAAAGATTACAAATTGATAGAGGTGTAGAAAAACAAATTATGGTGCCTAATTATGATTTCCTAGATGAGCTGAGAAATGTTTGTATTAAGATCCCATTATTACAAGCTATCAAGGAAATTCCAATTCTAGAAAAAACAATAAAGGAGTTGAGCATGAAAAAAACAGGAAAAAGAATCAAAGAGACAAAGAAAATTCAACTGGGAGGAAAAATAGCAGACATCATGATGGGTAAGATTGCCATTCCAAAGTATCTAGACCCAGGAAATCCAGTTGTTAAAATACACATGAATGGAACTGCGATCCAAAATACACTTATTGATTTAGGAGCAACAATCAATATCATGAGTAGACAAATCATGGATAAACTGAAACTTCCTAATCTTCTTTTTACACCCACATTATTACAATTAGCAGACAGATCTGTGATCAAACCTGATGGGGTAATAGAATACATTCCAGTGTCCCTAGATTCTTGGGAGTATCCTGTGGATTTTATGATCCTAACTCCTAAGAATAATCTAGGAGGGCATCCTATTATATTAGGAAGACCTTGGTTAGCTACAGCTGATGCTTTCATTAGTTGTAGATCCGGTGATATGTACATCTCCGATGGTAGTTCAACCAATAAATTTACCTTGTATCCTCCAGCAAATACAATTACAGAATTAGATGATACTTAATGGATTGAGGATGAAGAAGACATACAACCTCTCTTCACAATTTCAGAAATTAGTGAAGACAGCCAGATCCAGAATACCTTAGAAAATTTTGAATCCTCTTCGGAATACAAACATGAAAAATTTAGAGAAGAATCTAACATTGAGTTTTTATCATCAAGAAAGATGTCTCTTTACTCCATGGATAAATCTGGCAGCTCTACAATTGAGATATTTCCAGGAAAAACTTTAAACATAAAAAAGAACCTAGAGAAATCTCAACAAGAAAAGCTAGTCAAGATATTACAGAGACATTCTTCTGCATATGCATGGGAGTACACTGATATGAAAGGGATAAGCCCTAAGACTTGCACTCATCACATCTACATAGAAGAAAATTTTAAACCAATCAGACAACCTCAGAGACAGATGAATCCAAATCTTAGGGAGATTGTCAAAGAAGAATTGCAGAAATTGTTAAATGTCAACTTTATCTATCCCATTTCAGATAGTCACTGGGTTTCTCCTTTGGTAATTGTGCCAAAGAAAAATGGTAAATGGAGGGTATGTATTGACTACCTGGAATTAAACAAAGCTACTCTTAAAGATCATTTTCCCCTACCTTTCATAGATCGGTGTTAGATACATTAGCTGGAAAAAATTACTTCTCATTTTTAGATGGGTTTAGTGGTTATAACCAAATTCAAGTAGCACTTGAAGATCAAGACAAAACCACATTTACCTGTCCTTGGGGTACCTATGCTTACCGAGTATTGCCATTTTGACTATGCAATGCACCTGCAACATTTCAAAGGGCAGTACTAGGAATCTTTTCAGATCTAATACATGATTGTGTAGAGGCATATATGGATGATTTCATAGTCTATGGAAACACATTTGAAGAAGCCTTAGTAAACTTGGAAAAAGTTTTAAAGAGATGTAAAGAGGCAAATCTTTCACTGAGTCATGAGAAGTGTTTTATGATGTTTATTGAAGGAATTGTTTTGGGGCATCACATTTCAGGGGATGGGATTAGAGTTGATGAGTCAAAAGTTGAAGTCATCTCTAACTTATCTATTCCAAGTTGTAAAAAAGATGTTAGGAGTTTTCTAGGATTTACAGGATATTATCGAAGGTTTATAGAAAACTTCACCAAGATAGCATCTCCACTTTTCAAATTACTTACCAAGGATTGTGAATTCAAGTGGAATCCTGATTGCCAGTTAGCCTTTGAGACCCTGAAAACAAAAATCTCTGAAGCACCTATTTTAAGGGGACCTAACTGGAAGTTACCTTTTCATATTTCAATAGATGCCTCAGATACAACTTTAGGAGCAGTATTGGGACAAAAAGACCTGATTCCTTATGCCATCTACTATACAAGTAAAAATTTGACTCCTTCAGAGTTAAATTATACTGTAACTGAAAAAGAGTTCTTAGCTGTTGTTCATGCCATAAATAAATTCAAACACTATATAACAGGCTATGAAACTTTTGTTCACACAGATCACTCTGCAATTAAATATCTAATGAACAAATCAATTACTAATGGCAGAGTCATAATATGGTTATTGCTTTTACAGGAATTCAACATTACCGTTTTAGATAGGCCTGGGAAACAAAATATAGTAGTTGATTTCCTATCTAGACTCCAAAACATCAAAGATAATACTCCTGTTGAAGATCAATTCCCTGATGAATATCTTTTTGCAATTTCTACTCAAACTCCTTGGTTTGCTGACATTGCTAATTATTTAGTTTCAGGGAAATTTCCTTCAATAATGAATGCAAGAGACAAAAGAAAGATCATTTATGATAGTGAAAAATATTCATGGGTTGCTAATGAGTTATAGAAAACAGGTCCAGACTTTATCATTAGGAGATGTGTTCAGGAAGATGAGATGCCTGAGATCCTCAAGGCATGTCATGATGAACCTTGTGGCGGACACTTTGCTGATAAAAGGATATCTTATAAGGTCCTTCATTTAGGATACTATTGGCCATCCCTTTTTAAATATGCTAAAGAGTATGTCAAAAGGTGTGACAGTTGCCAAAGGGTAGGGAAACCTTCTCCTTCAGGTGAAATTCCATTGCAGCCGCATGTACATATTGAACCTTTTGAGAAATGGGATTTAGATTTTGTAGGACCTATTAGTCCTCCATCAAGACAAAAGAAATATATATTATTTTGCATTGATTATGTTACCAAATGGGTAGAGGCCAAGCCATTACTTTCTTCTACTAAATTATCTGTAGTTAATTTTATTTTTGAGGATATTTTTACTCGTTTTGGTGTCCCAAGAGAAATTGTTACTGATCAAGGAGCTCAATTCACATCAAGGCTAGTGGAACAAATGATGGAGAGGTGCAAAATCAGACATAGAAAATCTACTCCCTATCATCCACAAGAAAATGGTCAAGTGGAATCTACTAATAAGGTCATTGAAGGGATCCTAACAAAGACTGTTCATTTACATAGAAGAGATTGGGCAGACAGACTTCCTGAAGCCTTGTGGGCCTATAGAACTACATGGAGAAGCGCAACAGGCCATACTCCTTATGAAATTTTTTATGGAAAACAAGTTTTGTTTCCCATAGAGTTTCAGATTCAAACTTTTAAAATGGCAGTTCAGCTAGGACTTGATCTAACAGAGGCACAAAAGCACAGATTGGAGTAGATTAATGAATTGGATGAGATCAGACAAGATGCAGTCCAGAAAACAAGTATAGTCCAGCAACAAAGGACTAGATGGCATGATAAGTACATCAAGGAAAAGAAATTCAAAGAAGGTGACTGGGTCCTCTTGTTTGATTCAAAGTTCAAAGATTTTCAAGGTAAATTCCGAACACATTGGCTGGGGCCATATGAAATTATAATTTTTTTTGACAATGGAGCAATAAAAATTAGGACAATAGATGAAGAGAAGGTGACTTTTCTTGTAAATGGTCATAGATTGAAGCTGTATCATAAGCCACTTTCAAGAGAAGAATTTTTCAAGAGATTCTAGGAAAACAATGATGTGAAGTTAATGAAGAAGAATTATTCTTCTTCATCAACTTAATTGAATTTTCTGAATTCAAAAGCATGAAAAATAAAAAATAAATAAATAAAGTATAAACATGAAAACTAATCACTGATTAGCATGTTTATACAGAAAGATAAAGTGAAAATCAGAATCCTTCTGACACTTTAGCTTTTCAAATTTGTTCTTTTCCTACAAGGAGTTATCACAAAATCATAAGTGCAGACCCATTTTATATATCATATTCCACTTATGATCCATTTCACTCCATCATGTCTCACTTAATTCATATTTAATTCACTCCATTCATCCATACTTCATTCACTCCATTCCATGGTCCACTTCATTTTCATTTCAAACTTTTAAATTTGATCTCTTCCTACAATTGAGTATTACAAATCATAAGTTGCAGGTCACTTTTCATATTTCATTCCACCTTACACCTATGATCCATTTCATTCCATTTTAATTCACTTCACTCATGCTCCATTCCACCATATTTCATGATCCAGTTTATTTCATTTCATACTACACTCCTTCCATGTTTCAAATCATTTCATTTCATGTTTCAAAGCTCCTACAGGTATATTCTGCAGCCAGATATTCTGCAGCCAGACATTCTGCAGCGAGACATTCTGCAGCCAGATACCTTGCAGGCAACTATCTAGCAACCATTTGTTCAGCAGCAAATTGACCCTGCACACCTATGTCAACAAGAAAAATCAAAGGAATTATGAAGACTTAAGGATCAATGATTTTCAAAGGAAGATAAATCATATTAAAACCATAAAAATCAAGGGAAAGGCTAAGGTAAAGTTGTGAAATTATTATGATAACAGATTATGAAAGTTATAGTATGGTTAAGTTATATGTGTGTTTCATAAAGCCATTTTAATTATTCATATTGATTGAGCTTATCATAAAAACCTTGGACAAAATCCCTTCCATTCTGCCATACCAAACCATCATTTATTAAAAATTAATGGTTAGTACTGAAGTGACCTATTAGGTCACGTCACTAATCCGAAGTATTCAGTGATGATTTTGAAATTCACACGAGATTTTTCCGCGGTCTTTTCCTCCATGATAGCTCTCAAACTCATTAATTCGTGTGAATAACCCTCGTCGTATTTCACTCATCCCATAACCACTTCATGTCATCTTTCCGTAGCCAATTCCCGCTGCATAAATAGAGAAGTCATATTTGGGGTGAAAAAAACTCTCTACAGCCATTTTTACCGTGAATAGAAGAGCAGTAACGGAGCAGTAAATTGAAGGTTGAGAAAAGAAGCCATGGGTCTCATTGTAAGGTCTGAACCAGTTGGAACCAAATACTTAGAAGGTTACCCACAGATTAGAGAGATGCTACAACAGGTTGGGTGGTTACAGTTTTTGGAAAAGTTCAATGGTTTTCATAAGGAGGTAACTAAGACATTTGCACGGTCCTTCAACAGATCAGAAGTTGAAATAGGAGATGTCAAGTTCACTATTACAGAATCCTTTATTGCAGAAGCAACAGAATTACCAAGGCAAGCTGAATGATGGTTCAAAAACAAGTAATTTCACAATGATACATAGAGGCAGATGCTCAAAACACCAGGTATGGATATTTCAGTTTTCAAGAAGGGCATTCCTAGCTTAGCACTGAAGAATAAATGGTGAAATCTGTTGCTCATTTTGAAAAAGTTTATAACTTGTGATGGAAGGTTTGGTACCCTATATGTTTATCACATTCGGCTTATGATGCATTTCCTAGATGTAGAAATCAATTTACCCTTTTTCTTACTTCATAGCCTAAAGAGAATGGCTTCTAATGTCCAAAAGAGGGTTCAATTCTTGGAAACCACCTTGTATCACCATGGCCTAGTTAAAATCCTAATAAAGCATCATTTGAGAAAGGTGGGAGAAAATTGGGATGAGTTCCTCTTGAGGAATCACTTTGAAGAACCCAAGGAATCTCCATCTAAGGGAAAACTTGCAAGAAGAAGCAGAAGAGGGAAAATTTCCAAATCTGTTGAACTTAAAACTGGTAAGTCCATACAAGAGGACAGTGAGGAGATTATCTCTGAGAAATTGGCTGAAATCAAGAAACATCTTAAAAAGGAGAATATAATAAGAAATTATGTTAAGGAGAGAGGTGAGGGACAATCTAAACTAAGACGAAGCCATAGGCTTAGAGGCATATTGAAGAAGACAACAGTTAAGAAAACATGCATCATAGACATTGAAGATGAAGAGACACCAACTGATAGATCTCATGAGTACCAGTACAAAGAGGATCTTGATGAAGAAGCTCCGGAGATAGACCCAGCACAACAACAAATCTATAATTATGTTGAGTCATTAGAAAAGAGAGCCTCGGAAAGCAGAGGAAGAACTCCTAGTCCACCAGGATCTGCAATTGAAGTACTAAGAAGAGACAAATATGAATTAGAAGTACTCAATAGGCATATAAAGAATGAAAATGAAATTTTAAAGGAACAAGTAAAACTGAAGAGTAACATGAACACAACTCTCTCTCTGCAAATGGAAAAATTGTACAAGGCTAGCGAAAAGCTGAAGAAGAAAAACAAAAATTTGAGCAGTGCACTTATAAATTTGAGATTCAAGTTGGTCATAAGGAAACCTAGGATGCCATTGAACACCAAGCAAAGTAGAAAAAGGAGGCTAGATGTCCTAGCAGAAGTTTCAGAATACATGGATTTATTGCATGAGGACATGCAAAATTTTTGCAGTAGGGGTATGTTGAGCCCCAAAGATGTCCTTTTCTTTCACCAAATCTCACTTCATTTCCTTTTTCCTTTATCAGTTATAGGCTTAAAATATCAATAGGATTGATTAAAGTTACTTTAATAATGCATACAATGACTGACTTTCTATACTCTTATGGTTATGTTGTTATAGTAATTTTTTATCAGACTTAGCTACAGAATGCAGCCATTCTGTAGCTAGTCGCATATTCTGCAGCTATCTTCATGTTCACACAGGTTACAGGTGTCACTTAAAGGAAAAACGCATATGGTTGAGTTCCAAAACACTCCTACATTATTTCTTTCCCTCTACGAAGCCTGAGCAAAAATCTACAGGTGGTTATGCACGTGGAGGAAACCAAAACTAAGAAGTGGATTCCTACCAGGACAAGGACTCTACAGATGTCTTCAGCAAAGTACGAGGCCTCCACAAGAGTTATAATTTGATTTTAATTGAAAAATACACTTATCCCTACTTCTTCTCCAGGACAGTTATGTATTTCTCTTATAAGAATAACTTGGGAAACCGAGAGACAGTTAGCTAGATTGATGTTTTATTGTTAAGATTGTCCAAGACCGTAATACTCTGTTTTTGAATCATTTTCATTTAATGAAAGAAGAGCAACTTTAATACATGATCTGAAGCAATCTCGAGGAGATTCGTGTGCTAATTTGGTGGTAGAGGGCCCCTACTGCCCGAGAGGCTCTGTGCATATTGTTTAGATAAGTAATTTTAGCTTTGTTTCGTTCCTAATTTAGGCAGTTTTCTAAACATTATGTTTTATGCTCACTTACAGTGAATGTTACAGCCAGTCTTGTTCTTATGAATTGTTCCAAAATACCACTAACACTGAATAAGATAGAGTTGTAGTATTTCAGAGATTAATTGTATTTTAGTTTAGCTATAGTATTTCGGAGTTTGATTGCATATTAGTTCAGTTCTATTTAATGTATTTTGAGTTTTAGTAGCTAGTTGTATTCTAGTTCTATTAAATTAGACTTAAAGGCCTTCATTATTTACAAACTTCTCTTGTTCTTAATCTCTGCTAATACATCATTGTCATGGGAACAAGAATTGGTAATGTCATTTTGAAGTCTTGATTGTTCTGCAATTTCTCATAATTTTACAAACTTGCCTCTTTCCAAAACTATTCCAAAAGATTTCTAACCTTTGAATGAGGTTTAATAGTGACATTTTGAGTTACAGAATGGATTAATTTTAGTGTCATAAGTTAATTTAGAGTAGGGTTACTTACTATGTTACAGATAATCTTTTCCAAATGTGTTCCAACAAATTTCTAACCATTGATGAGATTTTCTATGTGATAATTGTAAGTTGTTGTTTACTTAGAAGAACCTCATTGCATTAAACTTATCCTTTTCTCAAGTTTTTCCAACATACTTATAGTGAAATGAATTGGACTGAGTTCATGTTATGAGTTATTATTCTTGTCAAGTTTTGAAATCTATGAATTATCATTTTCTGTTTCTTAGGTACCATACATAGCTTAGAATAGATTTTTCTCTATTTTAGTGTGACCAACAACTCCTCTTTGCCAATAACTTAGTTCTTTTCCTCTTAGCATAAAAACACAAAACCAAAAAAAACACTAGAAAAACACTAAACACAACAAAGTAGGAAGCAGATGCCTAGGCACATATAGTGCACTTCACTTCAACAGTTTACTAGCCCTGGTTGACAATTTATGACATCAATTTAGGAACACTAAGTTGAGCAGACACATGGTTTGAGACCATAGTATCTGTGCGATAGGCATATTATAAATAGATAGCATTTGTCTAATATAAGTAGTTTGATTAAGCTATGAGATATTGATATTATGATAATATCTATGTCTCTAAGGGTTTTTGGGTGGGTAAAAGGCTCCTGTTGGCTATGTGCGCAAAGACCTAGTCCTGATTGTGTGTGTGGAAGGGATATTTAGGGTTTGAAAGGGTTTTTGAAGGAAAAGATGATGTATTGACATATTTGAAGTATTAATAGAAGGAACAATTTTGGAGAATATTGCTTTCTGTTATGTATTTAATTGTTGTTTATGCTCACTATTATGATTTTATGAGATCACACTATCTATTTGTTTACTGATGAATGCATAGAGCTAATTTATATGTTTATTCATGAATATTGACTTTTTTAAGTAAGAGAAAGATCTGGTTATGATCCATTGTCTGCACTGAAGCTGACCTTTTTTCTGTGATACTATCTCTGCATTCTATTATAAGCTATTTTGTACATCTAATTACAGTGACTAGATAAAGATCTAGTTCTGAGTTATTATCTAAGACAAGTACTTTTTTATATTTTATGAGTGATTACACAAAGATATGAAATTCTATTATAATTCACTGCACTCACCTATGGAAGGTCAATTACAGTTTTACCAAGGACCACTTCATTAAATTCTCTCTCAGGGTGCGGAAACCTAGTTCCAGCACCCCCCATACTTCCTCGAGTGAGACTTTGGTCTGCCCAAGCAGATAATTGCTGAAAGGGCCAGTAGTTGGAGGGTTTGTTGGTTTATCTATATATTTTGAACCTTGTTTAGGACCCCTCAAGCCGATAAATGGTTCCGTTGGCAGAAACAGGATCGTCATTTTGAGGGAGATTTGATGTTGTGGCAGCCCTCACAAAATGAATTACAAGATTGGCTAGATAGAAAGATCTTGAAATTTGTGCTTCAAGAGAATAAGATAAATAAGTTATCTACTGAATAGTTTGTCAGAAAATATATTTATACAAAAGTGCATGAAATTTTCTTTGGTTCCTTTTTATACGAGACGCAGGAGTGGTTGTCGCACTGAGCTGAATTCCATTATTGTATAAGAGACGACCCAATCACCGAGTGGACATTGGAATTGACCCAAAAAGTAGAGAGATTTGATAATAAGATAACTTTCATGGTAGATCATTTGATCGACTGGCTCTTTAGTGACTTTGTGACTGAATTTTCCATTGATCAGTTTATGTCTTGCTCTGAAGCAGAGAGAGTATTATTCAAAGGCCTTAGAGGTAAGTTCCTTCACTCATTGAAATTTTCACTGAAGATGTTATTGCGTGGAAAGGGTTGTCAATGAAAAAATATTGCTTGAATGCATCAGAAGGGTTCAACTACACGCAGTGGCAAAATTTACTGCAGAGAGTCTGAAGAAGTCCCTTATAGCCCTCTGAAGCTTAAATATGATAGTGAGCCTAAACCAGAAACCTCTAGCTCAAATGATTCTAACGAAGAAATATTTTTCTTGTAGAGACCTTTAAGTTTGTTTCCTACCCCATCCACTCCACTTATGTCATCACAGCAAAGACCGCCTACCCCACCGCGCAGTTTGTCTCCTCCCCCTCTCCCAGAAGTAGCAATGGTCGCCTCAATGAAGCTGCCTAATTTCAAGGGTATTTGGAATGAGGACACCAAACACTTATGGTTTGTGACTGAGGCTATGTGGCAGCCACAGTAGCTTCATATTAATGATATCAAGAAAGTGCAGCTCGCTACTACCTTCTAGGATAGAGAATTGGATTGGTATATGAGGTATGTTCATGATAACCCTAATTCTACCTTGTAACAGATAAGGACTTCCCTAAAAGAGCAGTTCAAAAAGACTAAATCATACTCAAAGTTGGTAATTGAGATGAAAGATATCCACTAGGAGGTTAATGAGTCAGTATGGGAAGTAGACCAATGGTTGAAGCATGTCATCAGGGATTGAGGGTTCATCATTGATGATGCTCAGCATAAATAATTGTTCATCGCTATGTTTCTCCCCCATCTACACCAGCCATTAGGACAACAAAATATTACCACATTAGTTGAGGTTGTAGAGGTCACAATGAGAGTAGAAGATACACCAACACCTATTGTGCTTGGGACCCAACAAATATAGAACCAGTTGGAAGCCATGCATTTGGAAATTCAAAGCCTTCACAACAATAAGGGCAAGGAAGCGTGCACAGAGATTTGGTGTATAAAATGAAAAGTGTCTGGGCACCATAAGGATCAGTGTCATGTTTTCACTAATTATTTGAATGTTGGAGCTCCTAGCCCCTTGAAGAGCCCTGTCTGGTGTACACTATGTCAAGTTGCTAGATTTCATGACACAAATTCCTATCCAAGGATTAGAAAGTATCAGCCTGACCTAAAGCAGTGTTTTTGCAGGTTCTATTCGTCATTAGTGCATGATGAGCATCATTGTCACACCTATGAAATGATTATGGATAAATATGAAATATACAAGGTGCAGGATGAGTCCTTCTCACTTGCATCCCCTTCTGGGCATGGAGGATCTCCGGGCAGAGGAATAGGTCAAGGAGGTGGATCAGCCGGTCGAGGAATTGGACAAGTCATTTGTTATAATTGCGGGTATGCTGGCCATTATGCATGTGATTTTCTGAATCCTACATGCTAGTCTTGCAGGTATTGTAGGAAACTTGATCATGTGCTTGAATATTTCTTATATTAATTGCTAAGATGAAGGAAAGAAAGACATAGACCCCAACACAAAATCTACAGATGGTGCACACTAAACCCCGTTGGGAGGTTCCAAGTGTGAATGTAGTAACAAGAAGTGGCATAGCTACCAATGACGATAAGGGAAATAAATCAACTACAGATTTCTAGATCCATAAGTCACAAGATCATAAAACAAGAGTTCATATTGAGTGTGCAAAAGAAACCTTTGTTTAGGAATGGAAAGAATTCACCGAGGTTTATGCATCAACATCAAGTAGACCGTTGCAAGGCACTGGAGGAGATGAAGAGATTAAACCCTTCCTACAGGTATGTTTGAAATTACTATGCAACAAGAAGGCAGTGGAAAACATGGAGGCTCTGATAGATAATTATGCAGAGAAGGGACCACCAATGTTAGAGAAGTGTGTCATCAATAAAATATACAAAAACAAGAAAAGAATGGGTATAGAGATATGCCTGACTATGCAGATAGGAGCTTATGAGATGGATCGGGTAATTCTTGATATGGGGAAAGATGCTAATGTTCTACTAAAACAAACATGGCAGCGCATGGGCGAACCCAAGATGGAATGGTCCATGATCAAACTTCGCATGGCCAATCAGCATAGGATCATTCCTCTTGGGCAGTTTCGTCAAGTGATAGTCAGTATTGAGGGCGTCAATGTGAAAGTCGACTTTGAAGTGATAGAGATCATGGATGATATAGATACATATCCTACATTGTTGGGATTGGATTGGGCTATTGACATGGATGGTGTCATAGACTTGAAGAAAATAAGGATGGACTTTGAGAATAATAGAGTTTGAGTTATCATCCCTCTAGACCCTGCCAAAGGACACCAATACACGGAGACTATGCTCATTGGGGACGAAATTGACAAAATCTATAAGTGAGCTTGCGTGAAGAGGATTAGATCAACCCAACAATGGATGGAAATATTAAGTGGGATAATAAAATTTCTTTTTTTTTAGACTTTGATGAGGAAATCAAGAATTGGAAGAACCGATTGCATGAGGTGTCTTCGCTGCGCTGTAATCATGTGACTAGATATCTGCAATATATAACATATGAGGTATGTGATTTCCCACATTATGATGGCTCAACTAATGTAAACATGTTCCTGAGAGAACTGGAAAGGACTGTGCGAGAAGCATAGAGGTTCCATGCTTTATATATTGGCTTGCACGATACTCCAACAAGATGGTGGGAAACACATAAGAATAATATGGGATATTGGGAGGAATGTGGATAGATGATGCGGCTAATATTTAAACTACTAGTCATTAAAGAAGAGGACTTGTACTCTAGAAATGAGGATCCACGTAGAAATTTGGAAAAGTGTAATCCGATATGGGGTGTCGAACCAAGGCATGAATGGATTCACATGTTTATTCATACCCTAGGAAAGGTGCCCACTAAATGGTACCTGGAAACAAAGTTGTGCAGAGGCACTAGCAACTGGTCTACGGTGATAGATAGTTTTCTTCATACATTTAGCTTTGAAAGTGGGATCAATATCATTGGTGAAGCTTTTATCATTGATGCACGGAGCAAGGAAACTGTGTCTTGTCGACACTTATCACTAGTAGAAGTTCGGGATCCGCATGTGCTCGCAGGACCCTTCATCCCCTCAAACTTCAGAAAAATATGCTCCATGCTGATTCTTATGGGATACTACAAAAATAGCATTCCCCAGTACGAATTAATAACTACACCCATGACTAGATTACTCTGTATAAGTGTGACTTTCCATTGGGATAATGAATGTCATAGAAATTTGCAGTTACTAGGGGATGTGACGGATACTATGCAATATGATTTGAATTACCTAGTCAACAAGCCTATGTTAGGGGGGATGGTATGTCAATGGTTATACTTAGCTATGGATTACATGTGCAGTAAGGTGTGGCACGCACGTGGTATTTGTGTCAGGGGATTAACTGGTTCATAGAGTTGTCAAAAACTATTCATGGGAACAGTAAAACTGGATAAGACAAAATTATTACTATTTTTTGGAGCATCCAAGATGCATTTAATGAGGGGATTATTCCATATTTGGGACTGTTTTTCAGTAGTGGAACCTCATTAATGCCTAAGGAGCCATTGCAGATGTGCCACAAGTATAAATATGAATTATGGGGTTGTAATAGTTCCCTTTGCGTTCTAAGTGATTTTTATGCTCTGAGTTGTTTATTTGTCTTTTCTTTTGCTACGTCTATGTATGGATTGGATCCTATGTTTGAGGAATATTTATGACAAGAGAGTTTAGGATACATGATTCAGGGCTGAATGACTCCCACCAGACCCAAAAAGGACCTTACCGTGCAGGAGATGCCTATGGTAGAGACCCCTGTGCCATCTAAAAAAAATTAAGGGACAAAATTCTAGGACATGCAATTCCCCGAGAGAAAATGCCCCCAAACCTCACCATTCTGCCAGAGAGAAGATGAAGAAGCCCATGAATGAACTCTTGGAAACTATCGAAGAAGGATATGACAACGTCGTAGAAGTCGCACCATTCACGTGACTGCCTGGTTACATTGCATTTCACAAACCTACAATGAAATTTCCGAAGGACTTGGATAAGGTGCACACAGGTATCCAAGTTCCCTTGGTATAGAAGAATGTCCTAATGGAGGGAGACATGCTCACCAAAAATCCTCAGCTCTGATTTTATGACTAGGACATCACAGACGTGGAGAAATTTCCAGAGCTCATGCTAGAACTTTATCTTGATCTAGTTCCATATGTAGGAGGTCTGGTGTGCCTTGAACCTAAGAAGCAAATGCTAGGTATGCACAAGGTAGGCCTGCTCAATCTTTTGTAAATCCCTCATTTTGGGCACAACCCCATTTATGATATCTGTGTCAGGAAGTTTTTTGCACTGAAGCATGATGATATGCTTTGGTTGGGAGAGCACATCCCAATTGATGCAGAGCTAATTCACAGGATCACAGGATTGTCAAAAAGGGGGGGTGACCCTATGGCCAATTTCGGAGGGAAAGCGCAGGAGAAAGTGATGGCAAATAAAATTAAGAAGAAGTATGATGTTACGCACAAATCCTGGGGATTTGTGGTAGAGGAAATAAATGACCCAATAGTCTATTTTGGCACGGTAATATTGGCTTGCAAAATGATGTGCAAGGGTAGGCCAAAGGAAGTGCCTGCGCATGTGATTGAGCTCGTAGGGAGATGTGAAAAATGGGTAATATACAACTCGTGCACATACCTATGTAAATAAATTTTTGAAAACATGCACGAAGTTTAGGAGGAGGGCAAGCATTTTCAGTATGCTTGGCTCTTATTGTTAATCGCATTGATTGGGTCGAAGACCCCTGAAGATACTCAGTTTTTAGAACTTGTAGAACCCATGTGTGAAGCTGTGTGCTATGCCACCCTATGGAATTCCTCGGACCCAGTGCCAAAAAAGGAGAACAAAATATTTTGGGTGTTGTATGATGGAAGTTTATACCAGGCAGTACAGTCAAAGCTGCATCTCTCTCACACCCTTTATGAGTAGTACAAAATGGTAGACGAATTCAAGGCTACATTCCACAATATCCACATCCATGCGAAGGGCGCTCTAGAAGGAGTCTGGTATGAGTTTCCTTACTTGGTGATTGAAGATGAATTGATCTTAGTCACAACAGATTGGTCATCGGTGTGGTTGAACCCACCAACCCATCCACACACCCCAACAATTAAATCAACGAAGAAGGCCACTAAGAATCCCGCTGAAACTGTATTTCCCACTGTGACAGACAATTCTGGCAATAAGGAGCCTACTCAAATGACAACATGAGAAACATCTGACACCACTATGTCAGAAAATAATGGCTCTGCACCCAAAGACACTGAAGAAGCCACATCTAAAGGCACAAAGTGTGGTGCACAGACCAAGTAGAAGGGTTCAAAGAAAATAGGACAGGAGGTCCTGACACTAATGAAGGACGATCTCAATGAGATCTCAAACACAGTGACCATTGCACAAGAGGATTGCTGGACAAACATGGATGTCCAATATAAATCTGCATTGGAGGTTGTCCAGGTTGGCCTACAACATTTGAAAATGCAAGCGAGCTAGATCCAGGAGAGCATGATTCAAGCGAGTCGGACTAGTGTGCCTGTTAGCAGCGCACAACCTTTTGACATAGCACTACCATCATCCGGGGAGGGGCGATTTGTCCATATCCCCCTATCAACATTTCAAATGGATGCAAACCAGTGCACTCAATTTACTAGTACTGGTGATGTGCATATTAATATTTCTATGTTTCTTGTAGGAAATCTTCATCCTCTACACTCAGTCATTGCTGATGAGATGTAGTACTGTGAAGAAACCACACAGACATAGACTGAGGATGCACAAAAACAGGTTGCACAAGTGTATGAGAAGTGGTAGCAGGCAGAGGCAGCATATCAAGAAGCAGAAGCCCAGTGCACTGTACTGAAATCCAAGATCAATCAAGGATGCTAGGATATTCCAGCAGTCGCGGCCACCACTGAACCTACATAGAAGTTGGATGAACTAGCTGCTACAATCAAGACTACGCACATGGAAGCTCACACTATTCAAGCCAAGTATGAGCATAAAATCACATATCTTCAAACCAATATTCAGCTGTAGACACCGCCATAGGTTCACGCCAAGAGAGCAGCAAAGGTGAAGCAGGCCTAAGAAAGTATCATCACCATAGTCACTCAGTGTGACCAGTCTCTCGCTGAGGCCATGGAAATTTGGGCCTCTGTCTAGAATGATCCGGTCATATAGTAACTATGCGACACACTTAGCACCAAGGAACAACATTTTGATGAAATACACATAGTAGCACCCACATTAGTGGTTCAGCAGAGACTCGCTCGTTTTCAATGAGGTCATAGACTTTAGGGAAAAATTGCAGATTTGTGTCGAAAAGAACAAGTTCTCACAGAAATAACTCAACCATGGGCATAGGAAACACTGCAACTCTTGAAAACACTAGAAAACACACTCAAGATCATCCAATATACCCAACACATTGTGGATATGGTCGTTGAAGGGCCCACGATAGACAAGATGGTTCAACAGGCGCATGGTGCAGCAGTGCAGAGCCTAGAGTTAGTGCTCCCTCTGTAAAATTATGTTAATATGCTCCGAGATAAAACCAAGGATATTGCCACAACACCTCAGTGACTCGGGACAAGTCACATGTTTGTGTTGGGGGGATGTTGGAGCAGGGTCCCCTGAGGCACAAGATTCAACGCTCTTTTTTGTATGTTTGTATGTGTGCACTGCACAAGGGTATTCAAAGGTATTTTTGCCCCAATTCTGGGATATATTTAAGCTTAAATGTAAACTATGGGTCTCAAACCATGGTTTGATACCATATTATCTGTGCGGTAGGCATATATAAATAGATAGCATTTGTCTAAGCTAAGTAGTTTGATTGAGATATGAGATATTGATATTTGGATAATATATGCGTCTGTAAGGGTTTTTGGGTGGGTAAAGGGCTCCTGCTTGTTGGGTGCACGGAGACCTAGTCCTGGATGTGTGCCGCCTCGACTGGCAATGTGTGTGGAAGGGATAGTGAGGGTTTTTTAAGGGTTTTTGAAGGAAAAGTGGATGTATTAACAGATCTAAAGGATTAATAGAAGGAACAGTTTTTGTGAATGCTCTATGTTATGTGTTTAAATGTTGTTTATGGTTACTGTTATGCTTTTATGAGATCGCACTATTTTTTTTCTTACTGATGAATGCGCAGAGCTAATTAATATGTTTATACATGAATATTGACTTCTGTTAAGTAAGAGTGAGATCTGGTTCTGATTTTTTTTCTACGCTAAAGCAAACCGTATTTCTGTGATACTATCTCTATGTTTGGTTATAATCTATTGTGCACATATGATTACAGTGACTAGATCAAGATCTGGCTCTGATTTATTATCTAAGATAAGTACTTCTATATATTATGTGAGTGATTAGGAAAGATTTGTAATTCTGTTATAGTTCATTGCGCACACCTCTGGAAGGTCAATTAGGGTTTTACCAAGGAACACTTAATTAAATTCTCTCTCGGGGTATGGGAACCTGGTTCCAGCACCTCCCATACTGCTTCAGGTGAGACTTTTGTCTGCATAAGCAGACCATTGCCAAAAGGGCTAGTAGTTGGAGGGTTTGCTAGTTTATCCATAAAATTCGAACCTATGTCAGGACCCCTCAAGCCAATGTCCATGTACAATAAAGGACCCATTTCAACCTCCTCACCCCCAACAATTGAATTTATCTTTTCACCAAAATCCATTATCATTTTAAGCCAGTGAAACACACAGGTGGCTATGTGTGATTTGGCACAATTTAACATATGTTCATCAGTGCATGCTTGCACTCTCTTCATTCAAAAGGACATAATAGACACTAAAATAACACTCAAATATTATGTTGAGACATTCCTCTTTTTGATATAGTTAATTTAATGTCCTTTATTTAATGAATGACTGAGATGTCTAGGTATACCCTTCAGTGTTTTTCCTACATAAATACCAACTGGAGAGACATTAGATTCCAAAATTTCATATTTTATGTGATATATATATATATATATATATATATATATATATATATATATATATATATATATATATATGGGTGTGTGTGTGTGTGTATGTGTGTAAATATATTTCCAGATATGAATTCTCTAGCTTACACATGAGTTCTTCCATTTGTGCAAGGATTATATATATAACATTGTCAACTCATTATGAGCTCTAACTAGCCTAGAATTTCATGTTAATTATAGAAATACATTATAATGAGTCAAGGATAAGGATGAGCACCATATATGTAATCAACTCCTCAACATGACCTCAACACATTGTTCTAGTACCTTTAAGAACAATATCAACAACATACCAATCATATATGTAAACAACAAAGTTACATACCATGCTTCATACATCGATGGCATCAAATCAAATCAGTAAATGTTAACCTATATTCATTTGTACTCATGAACACAAGAAATATTTACCTAATCAGGAATATAGGAAATTGAGTATGGGACAATATGTAATATTCCCAAATTTTCACATGATATTTGGAATATTAGAGTTCTTAATTTTCTTAATGAATTAAGTAAATAAAAGGGTGGAGGGACCCATAATCCTCAAGATGAATAAATATCCACTTTTTATGTGTGAATGTGGATTAATTAAGCCTATATCTACATAAAGGAGGTAGTGGAGCAACTACTAATGTGAATGGATTGGATATCATGTCTCATTAATGAGATAGATCATGGAGGTTGATACAGTCAACTAAGACCTTGGAAGGAATCAAACAGAATATCATGGAGAATTTATGATGAAATGATGGAGGAAGTTGTGCAATTAATCCACACATGATGGAGAGGATGTACATTTCACCTAGACATGATGGATGACTTGGAGAGACAACACAGTCAAACATGGAGGATCATGTCCACATGCACAACGTAGTTTCAATGAGGGCCAAGGCATGGGAAGGCTCATAAACTATATAAAGGAGACGAAGACAACAATTAAGGCAGACTATTGATTATATATTTTCAAGTTTGTTTAGATCAAGAATTTTCATGTGACATTCCATTGCTTTCTTGGGTTGTTTAGCAAAGATTGCAAGTGTTGTTTAGCACAGGGTGTTCCTGGTCGGGAATCCCTCCTCTTTCATTGGGTGACCACTTAGATGAGGGTTTTAATTCATTCTACATCATCCATTGGTGCCACTTATTATTTCTATCATCTGAAAAACATATACCTTCAGGAATTACGCAATTTATGAATATCAGTTTGGAAGGTGGATGTTGTCTTTAGTATTTCAGCTGGAGAACCAGTGTAGGATTACTCCTATCACCCTGGGCTTAAAGATCAGCATTCCTAGGGCTTCATTTCAGATTTTTAATCAGGCAAAGAGTTATTAACCTCCTAGCAGTAGTAATTCCATCCAGAATTACATTGTCCA
This sequence comes from Pinus albicaulis, assembly GCA_034641835.2. Classification (NCBI taxonomy): domain Eukaryota; kingdom Viridiplantae; phylum Streptophyta; class Pinopsida; order Pinales; family Pinaceae; genus Pinus; species Pinus albicaulis. Next base: position 494,391,442 of record CM076583.1, read on the forward strand.
TCATTGCAGATCCAGAGGAGGAAGGAAGTTGCTAGCATTTCAACTCGTAATACTATGAGGGATCATCCTCTCACCTTGCCCTCAGTATTTCCATTAGCCTGGAGTCTATTGCAACATATTCCAGTAGGAATAGTGCCTCTCCCTCTTGTATAACACATTTTCTATAGCAGATGCATAATCAGTTGCTGCAACTTGAAGGAGGAGGAAGAGAAGGAAAAATCTCAAGCTCCTAGCTTGTAGATCTGAAGGAGGGATCAGTCCTCAAAGAATAGATCTGTATATACATCATATTGCAGCCACCTTTAGCTCATATCTAGCTTCAGAACTATAAACCTAAGAGTCAAAGGATCAAACCCTAAGAGGGTGATTTTCTAAAGTTGTACATCTGGAAAATCCTTTCTGGGTCATCTTGGGTTCCCATCACATTGGCCGGATCTTGAATCTTGGCATCATCATCTCTCTTGAGCTCCGTAGATATGCATTTAGTTTTGCAGCAGTACATGTATATCTTTAGTAGAATATACAATGCAGTATTTCTTCCTGTAAGCTCACCAGTTACGTAGTGCTAGTTGCAGCACCATTGTAGGGTGATTCTAGGTCATCTCTTGGGATAAATCTGTAGGTTTTAACCATGTACATAAATTATCTACGAAAGAATCTTTAAAATAGAAAAAAAACAATAGTGAGAGCACAAAACATAAAACAAATAAACACAAATATTTTCCCTTAGATCCCAAATCGAGACGACCAGCTTGATTTTTCGTTATACTCCTTTTAGTGTTACAAGACATATATACATGTTGAAGCATACATAAACCCTAGTCCATCAACCCTGGATTAGAAAATAACCGTAGTTCCCTTGACCGGATCTACAAAATACCAGGGGCCGAAAACCATCATGCCCCAAAACCATGTGCAAACCCATGCACAAAACCATGGGCAAATCTACCCACCGAAAAATAAGGACCAATTTTTTTTTCCAGTGGGCGGATGTGCATGACTAGTCGTGGAAATAATATAACACAAACCCAACATTCTCCCACTTGTTTTTTTATTTCCATAGGGGGCCACAATAGAGCTGAGTCATTAGCCCAGCTTTGCAACACCCATTGTTTCACTACACCAAGAGAATTTCTGAGTGCTCACGGAATTTTTCAATGCATCTACAACATTCTTCAAAGTGTCCACCTTTACCAGCAACACCCTTTTAGCTTCAACCATATATATCACAAAGTGATATTGAAAATCAATGTGCTTTGTCTTTGAATGATGAGCAGCGTTCTTAGCCAAGAAATTTTCACTTTGGCTATCACAGTATATCCTTATAGCTTGCTACACCAACCCCATACTTGAACACAATATCTGCAACCAAACTGATTCCTTGCTTGCATGAGTGGCTACCATGTATTATACCTTTGTAGTTGAAAGAGCCACTACAGACTGTCTTTTACTCATCCAACTGACTGCACCTCCAAATAGGCTAAACACATACCCACTTGTAGATCTTCTTTAGTCCAGATCTCCAGCCCAGTCTGCATCAACAAAACCATGAATGTCCAACATTCTTTCCAATCCTGGTCTTCCCTGGTAGCACAAGCCATAATCACTAGTGCCACGTAAATATCTGAAAACCCGCTTCACTGTTGTCTAATGCTCCTTCCCTGGGTTTGACATAAACCTGCTCAATACTCCCACTGCATGTGCAATGTCTGGTCTAGTACAGACCATTGCATACATCAGGCTACCCACTGCACTTGCATATGGAACACGGGACATATCCTCATCTTCTTCTTGTGTCTTGGGACACTGTTCAGCAGACAACTTTACACCTACAGGAATAGGAACATTCACCGGTTTACTATCCTGCATATTGAACCTCTGCAATATACTCTCGACATACTTCCTCTGGTTTAACCAGAGCTTCCTCTTTGCCCGATCTCTCTTAATTTTCATGCCCAAAATATAGTTTGCAGCACCCAGATCCTTCATGTCGAATTTGGAGAACAGTTGGGTCTTCAAATCTTGGATAATTTCTTTGTCATTTCCAATCAACAACATATCATCCACATACAAGACCAAATAAATAACATGGTCACAAATTAATTTAAAATAAACACAATGATCCTCCTTGCTTCTGGTGAAGCCAAGTCCCCGTATCCTTCATGACTGTTTTAACCCATACAAAGACTTCTTTAACCTACATACCAGCTCTTTCTTCCCCTTCACCATAAAGCCTTCAAGTTGTTTCATGTATATCTCCTCTTCCAGATCCCCGTGAAGAAATTTTGTCCTCACATCCATCTGTTCTACCTCAAAATCAAATGCAGTAGCAACAGATAAAAGTAATCTAATAGAAGTAACTTTGGCAACAAGAGAAAAAATATTACCAAAATCAATTCCTGGCACCTGGAAATAACCTTTTGCTACCAACTGAGCTTTGTATTTCTCCACTTTTCCTCCTACATTCATCTTCTTCTTAAACACCCATTTACTCCCGATGGGCTTCTTTCCAGCCGCAAACTCCACCAGATCCCATGCCTCATTTTTATGCAAGGATGCCATTTCATTAACCATGGAATCCTTCCAGAGTTTTCCATCCTCTAAATCTACTGCCTCCCTGACAGTTTTGGGATCATCATCAGTTACAGTTAAAGAAAAATTTGAATAGAAAGCATATGGCTATACCTTTCTGGTTTTATTCTTTCCCGAACTGATCTTCTAATAGTTAGATTTTGTGGCTATTCCTCTTCTGAGTCTTCTTCTATTGTAGAGTCTGATTCATCCTCCTTTATCTCAAACTCTATCTTCTCAGGTTCCTTTGGTAGGACTTCATGTTTAACAATATCTTTCACCTCTCTAAACACGACATCTCGGCTGTACACAACGTTGCTTGTTTCTAGGTTCCAAAGCTTGTAACCCTTTAAACCATCCTTATACCTAATAAAGATGCATCATTCAGATTTATTATCAACTTGCTCCTTTTTGCCTTTGGAACATGTACATATACAACACATCCAAATACCCTTAAATGTGAAAGAGAGGGTTTCTTACCAGTCCATACCTCATGTGGAGTCTTATCCTCCAATGCTGATGAAGGTGATCTGTTAACCAAGTAACATGCAGTCTCCACTGCCTCTGTGCAGAATTCTTGTCCTAACCCGGTACCACTGAGAATGCTTCTTTCCTTTTCCATTAGCGTTTTGTTAATTCTTTCTGCAACTCAATTTTGTTGAGGTATGTATGGAGTAGTCTTCTGCCGTGCTATACCACACTTCTTACATAACTCTTCAAATTCCTTCTTGTAGAACTCCCCACCATTATCTGTCCTTAGTACCTTTATCTTCTTCTCTTTCTGGTTTTCCACCAGAGCCTTAAATTCTTTAAATCTATCAAAGAATTCAAATTTCTTCCTGAAGAAATATATCCATGTATTCCTTGAGAATTCATCTATGAATGAAACATAGTACACATACCTACCCAATGATGGAACCGACACAGGTCCAAACACATCACTGCACAAGCTCTAATATCTTATTTTCCCTCTTAGCACCAAAAGGAAAACTCACCCGATTTCGCTTCCCATATACACAATGTTCACAGAAATCAAAATCCAGAGAGCTATTATACACACCTTCTACCATACCATTTCCATGCAGTATCTGAAGGCCCTTCTCTCCAATATGTCCAAGCCTTTGATGCCATAGCATGGTATTTTCTCCAGAGACCGCTAGGTTTTCCGCTCCACTTTCGGGAACCATAGAATTGTTGCACCCATCAATAATAGTGTTTCCCTGAAGCTTGTACAGAGTTCCAATTAGAACTCCCTGCATTAATACCAGTGCACGTTGAACCATATTACAGACATCTTTCTCGAACACTATTTTTACACCTGCATCATCCATCTTGCTTATAGAAATTAGATTTCTGGGAAATGCAGGAATGTGTAGAACACCAGGAAGTGTTCTAATCCTTCCACCTTGTAGCTTCAGCTTGACTTTTCCACGTCAGATAATTATGGCCTTCCTGTCATCACTGCCATCATATTTCTCATACTCGTAGAACCATTCCCTATGAGGAGTGAAGTGAAAGGATGCACCCAATTCAATCAACAATGACTCATGATTTACATGTGTATTTGAAGAAGAAGCCAAATACACATCCCCACCTTCATCCAAGGTGGTTTTTTCCTCTGCAGAAGGAACATCATCAGATCCCTTCCTTTCTCAGGAGCTTTAGATCTACAGTCCCTTTTGTAGTGCCCTTCCTTTCCGCATTTCCAGCACACCTTTACAAACTTTCCAGGAGATTTATATCTCCCTCTAGATTTAGATCTCCCACTCGAAACCTTATTCTTGTTTTTGTTCTAGGACCTTCCTCGTACAGATAAGGCATCTCAGTTCTAAACCTCCATATTTATCTGTCTCATTTCCTCTGACAGAAAGGCTGAGACAATGTCATCAAAATTCAAGGTAGTTGTATTGCTACCTACTGCAATAACCAGACTATCCCACGAATATGGTAGAGAACACAAAAAACTGATGCACTTATCTTCATATGAGATTTTAATATAAATAGATGACAACTGACTTACCACAATATTGAAGGCATTCAGATGCTCTGTCACCAAGTCTCCATCCTTCATCCTCAAGTTATACACATTTTTCCGCAAGAACAATTTATTCACTAGAGACTTAGATTGGTACAAAGTCCCTAGCTTGTCCCACAAGGTCTTCGTCGTAGCTTCCCCAAATAAATTCAAAAATACTGAATCTGAGACACACAACCGTATTGTGATCTTTGCCTTCCAATCTAGTTTCTTCCAGTATTCATCTGACATTACCGTTGGTTTAGTACCCAGATCTGTCGCGATCCACTAGTCCTTATCCACCAGCAAATCCTCCATCTTGAGCTTCCACAACTCAAAACTCTAGCCATTAAATTTCTCGATCTCTATCTTCCCGCTACTCTCCATTTTCTTTCACTGCAAGAATCGGTCCCGCAGATCTCCCACTGAACAAGGTCTACCTTATGCCCGAGCAAAAAACCCCTCAGAAGCAAAGGTGCCCCCTTGAAGCTGAAACTGCTCTGATACCAAATGTAGTTTTTAACCTTGTACAGAAATTATCTACGAATGAATCTTGAAAACATAAAATAAACAATAGTGAGAGCATAAAACATAAAACAGATAAAAATAGAGATTTTCCCCTGGATCCCAAATCAGGACTAGCAGCTTGATTTTTCATTATATTCTTTTTAGTGTTACAACACACATATATACATGCCGAAGCATACATAAACCCCAATCCATTAACCCTAGATTAGAACATAATTGTATCTCCCTTGACTGGATCTACAAAATACCAGGGGCCGAAAACCATCATGCACGTGACTAGTCATGGAAATAATATAACACAAACCCAACAAAATCTACTCATTTTTTGTGTATTGTGTAACTGATTCATCTCCACATAATAAAATGGCTCAACTTCTCTGTATATTTTTATGTTGTCCCTAGATTTATTGTTTACTAAGTTGCAGTTCTTATATTGTGTTTCTGTATTACTGCATTCTCCCATTTGGGATATTACAGTGGTATCAGAGCATGATCTTTGGCTTAGCTTGTGGACACTTCATCTTTTGCATCAAAAGAATAAGCAAATAGATGAGATCTATCATGAAGGAGGATAGTTTTGTCATTCATCTCTTTAGATCCATGCAAGATCTCTCCAAGGAGGTCTATCAAATGAAGGGAGAGAGGCAAAGGAAGGATCCAAGAAGAAGATTTGAAGAGGAAGGTCCAAGCACTTCCTATCAACAGAAAAGAAGACTGGAGAATCATAGATCTCCTCATAGATATACTATGCCCACTTTCTTTGGAGAAGGTCAGAGGTATAGAAATGAAGAAAGAAGAGAACCTGAGATTCATGAGACTCTCATTTTGTATCTAAAAGAGTAAAAAGCACAGTCTAGAGCTTTCAAATAAAGTCTCACTCTCCAAGAATTCTTTGAACTCAAAGAAGAAATAAGATCCTACAGCAGCAATAGAAGGAAGAGGCACAATAGATTTTATTTTCCTACATTTGATGGATCTTCCTCAAGAACTGTTAAGGCTTGGAGGAAAGAGTTACATACATTTTTCATGCTACACCCTGTGGCTGAAAAAGAGGCTGTCCAAATTGCAGAACTTCATCTTTTAGGTGAAGCCAATGATTGGTGGTTTAGCCACATGGAGCATGCAAAAATGACTAAATATTCAGATTTCCTTCACAAGTTGAGGAAGAAGGTGATAAAACCAAAGATGTATCATAAAGAGACATTTCCTAAGGAAAAAAAGGAGGATGTCAATCTTGTCACTCTTGACAAGAAGTCACTACATTCACCACCAGCTGCAGAAGTACTTGCATCCAGAGAAGAGACACTTGCAACTTTGCAAGATAGTCTTGAGCTCTTGACACATAGAATCCCATACATGATTCAGGAGATGCATGAGGAAGAGGAGGAAGAGTCTAGTGCTGGTACACTTGAAGAAGAGTAGCCATCACTCTTACTATAAATTGGAGACACTATTGTCCCAGTTGGAGGAACTCTTGTGTTCTGGCAAGAGGTTACCACACATCAGTTGATCCAAGGTATGCATGAACTTTCATCACATGTTGTTTCAGTAGATCTTATTGAAACTTATGAGGACATGCCATCAAGGCCAATGCATAAGCAAGGGTTAGATCAAAATGTTGATTTGAAGCAGCAAACTATCACAGCGCAGAGGACCCTTGATCTAATCAAGGAGGAAATGAAAAGCTAACCCAGTTTGTCATGGAAGGACTACATTCAACCTTTTGAGTTGAAATGTAGAGTTTCAGAAGAACGGATGAGCATGATCCTATGTACAATGACTGGTTATGAGGTCAGTATTGTACCTTGATTTGAGACAACATATGTATTACCCTGCAGATCTAGAATGTTTTCGCTTAGTAGCAGTGATAATGAAGAGGCCACATTATTATTGGAAAATTCTAAAGGTAGATTCACTCATGAAGAAATGGAGGTTAATATGATGAATGGTAGACATCTTGAGATGAGAAATATTTTCTCCTTTCTTGATGATACTTTCTTAATGAGCATTTTATAGCTCAAAGAGAGACTTATACCTACATCAGATCCAGAACCTCATTGGTTTTGGAAGGCCATGGATGAGAATAAGGTCTCATTAAGAGATCTCATTGGAGGTGCACTTCAACATATCATGGAGTGCAAAGTTCTTCATCAGTTTGAGGAGTTTGGTTTCCTACAATGAGAGGATACCAAGTTTTTGCAGAATGAGATCCATCATCCACATTGGGGTGAATGCTTGATGATATGGAGCAAGGGGTTGCAAAACCACTTGCAGATTTATGATACAGGGCAACAAGAAGCATGGCTACATTGGTTGCTCTTGGGTGGGTATGGATACCACTCAAGGAGTCATATTTTTCTGATTCATGCCTTATACATCACTAGAAGAATGCATAAGAAAAAGGCATGATTACTTTGGTTATTGATGAGAGATTTTGGACATCACATGTTATATCTTATGTCCATGTATTTACTCTTGTTTGGGATATGTTTCATGTCTCTAAATGTAATTTTGTTTGGGATGTATCTCATTTTCATGTATGTACTTGGGGTTGGGAGAAAGTATAACTCTCACATGATGTGGCATAAAGGAGCTTGTTTGTATGATGCTGATGAGACATCTTACATGTCCATTACTTTATTGTTGCTCGATGACTTGCACCATGACAATACAAGAAGATAGCAAGAATCCTTGTTTCATTGGTTACTATTGGGAGAGTATGGGTTGTATTCTTCCCATACATGGCATAAAATTGTTGGAGGATGGAAATAAGAGGCCTTACAGTGTTGGCTTCTATTCGGGGATTATGGTCATTGTACATGGAATAATGATGATGTGATGGGGCAGAAAGATGCCTTATTGAGGTGGCTTATCTTGAGAGAATATGGCTACTACACTTGGTACAATGATGTTGTGGTATGGCAGTAAGAGGCATTACTGCGTTGGCTTCTTTTGAGAGAGTATGGCTCTCATATTCTCATTGATGATTTGGCATGGCAAAAAAAAGCATCGTTGTGGTGGCTTCTGTTAGTGTCATTATTTGCACACTTCCACCAGGGATCAAAACACATTTTCATGTGCATCTTAGGTGTCCCATTCTGAAGAAATTTTCAATCATTCCATTAGGTCATGATATAAAATTATTCCACTGGTGTTTGTCCTTGTCAGGTCTGTGTTTCAAAGGTGGATTCCACAGTAATTTCAGTGTAAAATCATGTTCTAAGTATGCTCATCAGAAGGAGCCCCGAAAGAGCTTTCAAACGATATATTATACTCTCAAAACTGACTCCTGGATTAGAAGATATGCCTAAGTGAATGAAAGCCCCAAAAGCCTAACCTTACCCCTTTTCTCATTTGGTCCCTTAGACTTTACAAATTCTTCCTTTTCATAAAATTTTAAACTTTTTCATTGTAATTCCCTTCTTCCGATCCAATCACAAATCCCCTTCCTTCGATCCGATCGCACCATTGCAATGCATAGTCTCGATTGACCCACCTCCGATTCAAAATTGCCGATGTGATTGACCCACCCCCAATTGCATCTGGACCATTGATTTTATCAGCGATCCGATGGCCCACATTCAATCGCAATCGCCCGATTGCATCACAAATTTGCAGCATTCCCAACCTTTGTCCCTGCTCCCATGACTTCTTCCGATGCGATTGACTCCCACCTACACGCTCCCCCGATTGCATCTCCACCATTGATCCACCATTCCGATCAGACGGCTTGCAAAATCATCGCATATCACAATTGGAATTTCCCACAACACTTTTCTCCTGCTCCACTCCTCCACCGATTTTCGATTGTGATTCCCCCCAGTCCCACTAAAGCCCTTCCGCCCTTTCAAAACAAAATGGGTCTTTCTCTATGTTATAGCGCTGTTTCCATTTCATTTCGTTTTACAAATGTTTTCCCTCCATCGCTCCATCGCTATCGCATATTGTATTCCCTCTGCTATGTGATACACCTCCTTTCCGATTGCGATTTACGATTGCAATTTGCAATTGCAATTTGCGATTGTGTTTTTCGATTGCAATTTACCATTACGACTTGCGATTGCGATTCAGGCCCACCATCCTTCCTTTCGCTCTTTTTCCATGAAAAAGGGACTTTCTTCATTAAAAATCGGATTCATTTCATATTGGTTTCAAAGGCATTATTTCTTCGGCAAAAGGATTTTCAAAAAAGAAAAATAAATGATCAAGGCCACGAGCTAATTATGAACACAGAAACATCTAAAACGGCGATGAAAAAGGGATCTGTTCTTCAGGCTACCTCTTTTCCTTCATTGGGTATGACAGAAAATGTTTCCAAGCAGTCGAATGTATTGCTCCCTCTTTTTAGGGGCATATTGTTGGTCTTTTTCCAATATCAGATTTTAGTTTCTAGGCAGGTGAAACAGCCCCTCCTTCTGTGGATATACTCCCCTCAAATTATATCTATTTAATGTAATTTCTGAGTCATTTGTAAGGAGAAAAAAGGGTGGAATAAGTTGGAAATCTTTCAAGATGCTCTGCGCTTCATTTGTAACAGTTTGGTAGGGAATTAATAAAGAAATGCAGCACTGATTTATGGGATCCCCGTGGTATGGATTTTAGCACTGTTCTTTCCTTTATGATCATTTGTTAATTGTTATGTTTGTCATTCGTTCATTCATATCTCTGGTTGAATGTTTTCAAGATAGATAGGTAGAATCCATTCTATAATGCTCTGCCTTGGGAAAATCATTCAATACTTTATGTTTTCTGTTGTTTGAAGAGGATCCATCCCCTATGCCATTTTTAGCTTCTCACCAGTCTTAAACATTCCATCAGTATTAAAACTAAGTTGTTAAAATTCTGCCTACCTTGCCCCATAAAATACCTTGTATCTCTGATTTAATTCCCCAGTTTCAAACTGCCCAACACCATCTTTTTATACGACCCTGAAAAAGTTATAAAAACATTCCGAGTTTATTATACCTAGCCTAAAATAAATTTGCAATTATACTTCATTGAATATTTTTCACAGAGAGAGCCCTCTCCTGACCTTGTAGGGCTACCTACAAGGCTAAGCGTGGTCTTAGGTTACCCTAATTTTCCTTCTTTCAGCTTAAGGTTCAAATTAGGTGCTAACATTTTATGGCAACCATACTGGGGAGGAAAAATATCATACCTTCCCTGGGAAAGAACGACAAAGTTTAGATCTGATTGTTGATGGTGAACAATAATCAGATTCATACGAAGGCTGAAATTTTCACCTGGCGAACTCCAACTTGATGTAAAGACTCCACTAGAGGATCGACTTTTCCGACAAGAAAATGGAAGGATCTTTTACAAAGTTCAGGTATTCAAAGTGGAATAGTATTCAGGATCTAATCTGCTTTCTTGTAAATTACTTCTTTGCTTTTCCTGAAACTGTCCTGAAAGTTTTTCAGAATTTTTTGTATGATAAATATGATCAAAATCTTGATTCTACCTATTCAAAAAGTGAAAATACTGAGTTTTCCTTTGATCTTGGCCTCCACCCTTTTTCTAAATCTTATAATGACCATCTTCAAACTAATGAGCCTAAAGAGACCAAGACTAATCATGTAGCTCCTGTATATACTCCTACACCTTTTATAGTCCCAGATAGATATAAACCTCTCATATTAACTCCTATACTCCACGCTTTCCCTGAAAATTATTACCTATATTTGATGGTGAATGTGACAGCATCAATGTTGAGAGACATATGTAGAATTTTGAGACTTTCCTAGACCTTTTTGAATTTGATGAAGAGGATGTTAGTATTAGGCTTTTTTCTCTTTCTTTGCAAGGAAAAGTCAAGAGTTGGTTCAAAACCCTACCTGATGCCAGCATCTCAGATTTCCAGCAGTTCATCAAAATCTTCCTCGAAATATGGGTGGCCAAACAAAATCCTTTCCTGATTCTAGAAGAGTATGCCCAGCTGAAGAAATAGCTAGGGGAGACAGTACAACATTTTTTTGCCAGATTCAATTGAGTCTATTATTCAATACCTGCCGATATAAGACCTCCTCCCGGCTCAGCTCTCTTACATTATCCGGGTGCCTTTGATCCAGAAATGGAGTTTCAACTGAGAGAAAGGAACCTTGCAACACTTGAAGAGATGTAGAACAGTGCAGTAGATGTAGAAGCTAATCTGTTGATCAGAAGGGAAAAGCTAAAGGAAGAAGAAAAGAAGAATGTTGCAGAGCACCTAACATCTTCAAAGGTAAAGCTCGACCTTTTGGTAAGCGCGGTGGAAGAGATGATGTGAAAAATCACTACAAGGAATGAGTATGATGTTCAAGAGCAAGTGGCTGATCCAAAAAATTCTCTCTCTTATCCCAGTTTTTATCGATTTGATAATGACTGTTTTATAGAAAATCTTGGAGAAAAGAGATATGTCGATATGACATGTATGCTTTATGATGTGTTTTATGTTGATGATTTTCCAAAGTTTGATTAGTATGATGATGATGATTATGTTTTCCAAATGAAAGCTAAACTTGCAGAGCAATCAACAGTTGGTTTGTGGGAGGAATTTTAGTTTTAACAGCTTGAAAACAGTAATCATCTTATGCATATCATCCATGAAAGTGAGGAGGAAAGCCTAGAAGATTTGGAAGTAAGTGAGGGATTTTTGCCTCTTTTTTTTAACCTCATTTCAGTTCATCAGAGATAAATTTCATGCAATCAGAAATCAACAGTCTCTCAGTTTTAATGTTGGGATTGAGGTAGATAGTGAAATTCTTGAGCAAGTTGTTAATGAGAAATATTCTCCTGAAATGGTTGAGGAAATCATTTGCTATATAAAATCCTCCCTAGCTCCAAATTTGCAACCACCGAATGCAGTTGAAGGTCATATTACAGATAAAGGCTTGGAAGCTAAAACATATGATCAAATGATGAAAGATGATTATGTACCATTATGTTTTGAAGCATTTCAGTTTTTAAAGCAGAATTTTGATAATATCTCTAAAGGAAAGGATGAGCAGTTTGTAGAGTGTCATGCAGTCTCATTAAAATCAATAGATAAATTGCAGCAGTCTTTTCAAGTTTTTTATGACCCTATAGCTGATGTGTTGGATGATATCTGTAGTAAAAGTCCTACTCCATTGGCTAACCATGTGCCAGAAAAGAGTGTTGACAATAACTTTATTCGAAAGCCAACTTCATTGTCTTGTTCAGCAAGTGTTTCATTACAAAGCTCATATCAAGATTTGCAGTCATATGAGGAGTGTACTGAAAAATATTTTTGTTTTTTTTTTATCATCATGAGAGATTGGTTATTCACAAGTTTCAGGATCCTTTTGTCAACTTACTGCAATCATAAAAGAAATAAAGCACAGATGTTAGGAAAATTTTAAAATCAAGGTACAGAGATTACTTATAACATAGCAGTAATGTATTAGATGGGATGGGAATCAATATGTATTATTATGAAGATCCTTTCGCAGCATTCTTGAGGTCAGCCAGTTAACTCATGCTTTGAAAATTTATCAAGATTCAAGCTGATTCCAAGTTTCCATGGGAGTTGCCTTTTAGTTCTTATTTCTTCTTGCTCATAAGAAAGCACTTGGGGAGAATTTAAGTAGCAGCCAGGATGCTTACATGGTTGCATTGGTTTTTCTATTTCACTTGATCAGGTGGTGAATGGAACAATTAGAGTATGTTTCGATGAATAAGATCAATTATGAGCATCTTTTCCAGTCTATCAATTGTGTTTTAGTCAGTCTTAAGTCATTTTTTGAAGTAAGTTTTTAGCTATTGACTCCATGCCCAATGGATAAGGCTACTAGGTCTATGGTGTTCTTCGCACCTCCAAGGAGCTACCATCCCCATTAGAGCCAATGTTAGTGTCAGTATTTGCATACTTCCACAAGGGATAAAAACACATTTGCATGTGCATCTTAGGTGTCCCATTCTGAAGAAATTTTCAATCATTCCATTAGGTCATGATATAAAAGTATTCCACTTGTGGTTGTCCTTGTCGGGTCTGTGTTTCAAAGGTGGGTTCCACAGTATTCTTTGTGTAAAATCATGTTCTAAGTATGTTCATTAGAAGAATCCTGGAAAGAGCTTTCCAACGATATATTATACTCTCAAAACTGACTCTTGGATTGGAAGATATGCCTAAGTGAATGAAAGCCCCAAAAGCCTAACCTTACCCCTTTTCTCATTTGGTCACTTAGACTTTACAACTTCTACCTTTTCATATAATTTTAAAGTTTTTCATTGTAATTCCCTTCTTCCGATCCGATCAAAAATCCCCTTCATCTGATCCGATCGCACCATCACAACACATAGTCCTGATTGACCCACCTCCAATTGAAAATTGCCTATGCGATTGACCCACCCCCGATTGCATCTGGATCGTTGATTTTATTAGTGATCTGATAGCCCACATTCAATCGCAATCACCTGATCTCATCGCAAATTAGAAACATTCTCAACCTTTGTCCCCGCTCCCATGACTTCTTCCGATGCGATTGACTCCCGCCTACGCGCTCCCCCGATTGCATCTCCACCGTTGATCCGCCCTTCCGATCGGACGACTTGCAAAATCATCACATATTGCAATTGGCATTTCCCACAGCACTTTGCTCCCGTTCCACTCCTCCGCCGATTTGCGATTGCGATTCCCCCCAGTCCCACCAAAGCCCTTTCGCCCTTTCAAAACAAAATGGGCCTTTCTATATGTTATATCGTTGTTTCCATTTCATTTCATTTTACAAAGGTTTTCCCTCCATCGCTCCATCGCCATCGCATATCGCATTTCCTCCGGTATGTGCTACAGCCCCCTTCTGATTGCGATTTGTCATTGTGACTTGTGATTGCGATTTTCCATTGTGACTTGCAATTGCGATTCAGGCCCACCATCCTTCCTTTCGCTCTTTTTTCATGAAAAAGGGACTTTCTCCATTAAAAAACGGATTGATTTCACATTGGTTTCAAAGGAATTATTTCTTTGGCAAAAGGATTATCGACAAAGAAAAAAAAACGATCAAGGCCATGGGCTAATTATGAACACAGAAACATCTACAACAGCGATGAAAAAGGGATCTGTTCTTTAGGCTACCTCTTTTCCTTCATTGGGTATGACAGAAAATGTCTCCAGGCAGTTAAATGTATTGCTCCTTCTTTTCAGGGGCATATTGTTGGTCTTTTTCCTATATTCATATTTTAGTTTCTGGGCAAGTGAAACAACCCCTCCTTCTGTGGATCTACTCCCTTCAAATTCTTTCTATTTAATGTAATTTCTGAGTCATTTGTAAGGAGAAAAAAAGGTGGAATAAGTTGGAAATATTTCAGGATGCTCCGCACTCCATTTGTAACAGTTTGGCAGGGAATTAATAAAGAAATGCAGCACTGATTTATGGGATCCCTGTGGTATGGATTTTATCATTGTTCTTTCCTTTGTGATCATTTGCTAATTGTTATGTTTTCCATTCATTCATTCATATCTCTGGTTGAATTTTTTCAAGATAGATAGGTAGAATCCATTATATAATGCTTTGCCTTAGGAAAATCATTCAATAATTTATGTTTTCTACTGTTTGAAGAGGATCCATCCGCTATGTCCTTTTCAGCTTCTCACGAGTCTTAAACATTCCATCATTATTAAAACTAAGTTATTAAAATCCTGCCTACCTTGCCCCATAAAATACCTTGTATCTTTGATTTAATTCCCCAATTTCAAACTGCCCAACCCCATCTGTTCATTCAACCCTAAAAAAGTTATAAAAACATTTCGAGTTTATTATACCTAGCCTAAAATTGGTTTGCAGTTATACTTAATTGAATATTTTCACAGAGAGAGCCCTCTCCTGACCTTGTAGGGCTAGCTACAAGGCTGAGCATGGTTTGAGGTTACCCTGATTTTCCTTCTTTCAGCCTAAGGTTCTAATTAGGTGCTAACAACTTCTTTTGAGAGAGTGTGGCTCTCTTACTTGTTCCCATGATGATCTAGCATGGCAGCAAAAGGATTTGTTGTGTTGGTTGTTATTAGGAGAATATGGTTTGACACTTTGGTCTACCCATATGTCTCTATTTCTTCTTTTTCATAATGTTGGAATGATAATTGGAACCAACAAGGCCAATAGGGCTAGAGATGAGGGCATGTCAATGCTAAATGTACTTCATGAAACATGGGATGAAGATATGTATTGTGAGATTGAGATTTTCCTTTGTGAGAAGAACCAATTTTTTTTATGTATCCCATGTATTAATGATGATGTTGGACACCATATGGTTGTCACTTGGTACTTCATGATGGGAGGAAGACCTCTAACCATACAATTGGAGGTCATTCTATGCATTTTTGAAAGACAAATTTGGAACCAAACATGCAGGACACATTGCAACAAATGGAGGAAGCCTTCCTTATGTGGGTGCTATTTGGAGGGAGACAGATGTCTTTGCATCTAAATTTGTAGTTTCCTGAGGACAAGAAACATTTTTCCGGGGAGGACTGTAATATTCCCAAATTTTCACATGATATTTGGAATATTAGAGTTCTTAATTTTCTTAATGAATTAAGTAACTAAAAGGGTGGAGGGAACCATAATCCTCAAGATGAATAAATATCCACTTTTTATGTGTGAATGTGGATTAATTAAGCCTATATATACATAAAGGAGGTAGTGGAGCAACTAATAATGTGAATGGATTGGAGATCATGTATCATTAATGAGATAGATCATGGAGGGTGATACGGTCAACTAAGATCTTGGAAGGAATCAAACATAAGATCATGGAGCATTTATGATGAAATGATGGAGGAAGTTGTGAAATTAATGCACACATGATGGAGAGGGTGTACATTGCACCTAGACATGATGGATGACTTGGAGAGACAACGCAGTAAAACATGGAGGATCATGTCCACATTCACAATGCAGTTTAGATGAGGGCCAAGGCATGGGAAGGCTCATAAACTATATAAGGAGATGAAGACAACAATGAAGGTAGGCTATTGATTATATATTTTGAGGTCTATTTAGATTAGCAATTGTCATGTGACATTCCATTGATTTCTTAGGATGTTTAGCAAAGATGGAAAGTGTTGTTTAGAACAGGGTGTTCCTAGTCGGGAATCCATCCTCTTTCATTGGGTGATCTGTTGGACAAGGGTTGTACTTCATTCTACATCAGGAATTGGTGCCACTTATTATTTCCAGCATCTACAGAACATATACCTTCAATAATTATTCAATTTTTGAAGATTAGTTTGGAAGGTGTAGGTTGTCTTCAGTATTTTAGATGCAGAACCTGTGTAGGATTATTCCTATCACCTTAGGCTTGAATATCAGCATTCCCAGGGCTTCATTTCAGATCTGGAATTAGGCCAAGATTTATTCACCTCCTAGTAGTAGTAATTCCATCTAGAATTACGTTGTCCATCATTGCAAATCCAGAGGAGGAGGGAAGTTGCTAGCATTTTAGCTAGTAATCCGGTAAGGGATCATCCCCTCACCTTTCCCTCAGTATTTCCATCAGCTTGGAGTCTATTGCAGCATATTTCAACAGGAATAGAGCCTCTATCTCTTGTACAACATAGTTTTTGTAGCTGTTGCATAATCAATTTTTGCAACTTGAAGGAGGAGGAAGAGAAGGAAAGATCTCAAGCTCCTAGCTTGTAGATCTGAAGGAGGGATCAGGCCTCAAAGCATAGATCTATCTATACATCATATTGCAGCCATATTTAGCTCAGATCTAGCTTCAGATCTGTAAACCCAGCTGTCAAAGGATCAAACCCTAGGAGGGTGATTTTCCAAAGTTGTAGATCTGGAAAATCCTTTCTGGGTTATCTTAGGTTCCCATCACATTGTCTAGATCTTGAATCTTGGAATCATTAGAGCTCTAGAGATACCTAGATCTGCATTTCCTTTTGCAGTAGTACATGTATATCTTCACCAGAAGGGACAATGTAATATTTCTTCCTGTAAGCACAGTGCTAGTTGCAACACCATTGTAGGGTGATTCTAGGCCATCTCCTGGGCTAGATCTACTCATTTTATGTACATTGTGTAACTGAATCATCTCCAAATAATAAAATGGCTCATATTATTTGTATATTCTGATGTTGTCTCTATATTTATTTTTTACTTAGTTTCATTTCTTATATTTTGTTTTATTATTACTACATTCTCCCATTTGGGATATTACATAATAACTCGCCACCCAACCATATATAGCCTACAACCAATCCTCACTTGCAACTATCAACCCCAGGCTAGATTCTAGAGACTAAGGGGAATTTTTTCTCAAGGATTAAAATCCAATTTGTAGTTGAAACAGGGATTCTACAGGTTCTCCCACTTCCACCCACAAACTATTTAAGTAGTTAAAAACAAAATAGGGAAATCCATATGCATGTTTCCTCCACTCTTCAAACTACAACAAAATGGTTCCACCCAACTTAGGGACTCATCACCGACTATAAAACACAAATACAACAATAGATGCCATCAAAATTCCTCTTTTGAGGAATCTAAGGAATAATCCCCCACTCTAACCATTAATAAAATCCATAGAAAACCATCTCTACCCTCTAGCTAATAGGGAAACAAGAGGCCATTGTTCTTCACCTAAGAGCAACATCCTCGTACCATATTTCTAACTGAAAAGAAAAAAATTCATTTTTCCTCTCTGCCTCTACTTTTTTCCTCCCGCCTTTAAACTCCTTCTTCCACTCCTTCCTTTCATAGGTTATCCCTTCTTTTTCTAGTCATCCCCCAACCTCATAAATACCTTATCCCCCTGTACGAGGCTTATTTGAATGATATTTCCCTATGTCCCCTTGTGCGGTCTTAAGATAGTAACCTATGTCTACAAAAATCACGTCATCCATTCATAAGGTGCCACCTTCCTATATGTCCAATTCCTGGTTAGTTTGTTGCAATGGGTGGCCATCACACCTTACGAGCTGGAAGTTTTCCCAATTTTCTTGTTTAATTTCTTGTCCCTATTTCTTTATTTTGTACCACAAGAAAGATAATTTTTTTCCTCTATTTACAACTAATAATAAAATATAAAATTTCCCTTTTTTGCACAGTTGTCAGTTGCATTAACTAGCTCAAATTCCTTCTTTAAGGAAACCTTAAAAATATCCCAGCAAGTAACCCCCTCGGCTCTGCAATCTGTTCCCCTTTTAATTAGCACATTTTTATCAAATATTTACATGGTACGCATGTGTTTAAAATAATTGGGGTTGTAACAATACCCTCACTCTAGGGGGGACACTGTGGTATTACCAAATAGGAAAAGCAACAATATAGCACACGATAATGGAAATAGTAGCAAATGTCAACACATTACATATAAGCCAAATATAGATCCATGGTATTAAGCATAACAACAAAAAATGAGTACAATATCTTGGGGATCAAGTCCCTCAAGATAGGCAAGAGAAGCCTCCCATGCCTAATGCACTAAAACATGTAATACACTGCTACACAAAATATTGAAGCAAGTACAACACAGTTTAATCACTAATACTGTAGCTGGGAAAGATATATAAATCAATCTATAAATCCAATTCTTAAACAAGGCTAAAAATGGAGATATATGCTCATCAACACCTTTCCTAGATAACCCAGGAAAATTTTCCGGATATACACAAAATATCAGAATGTCGAAATCCAGCCATAGGCTGAATAAAATCTGCAACTGGCCACATGAAAGGAGGTGGATGAAATGGATGTAGATCTGAATGGCACTCCTCCAATAGGATCTTAAAGTGTAGGGCTGATCCCTCCACTAAAAATAAAACACTCCAAATGGAGCACTGAAATCACCCCTACAACTACTCAATAAAATAACACAGTCATGGACTGAAACTCCATTATAGGGGATGATGGTGACTTGGCCTGATGCCAAAATATGTTATGAAGTACAATGACCTTCCTTACTGATCTCCCAATGGAAATAAACCTTCCTCCACTGAAACACAAGCTCAAAAATGGTCCAAATAAACCCTCCATTGTTGCACCGTGTAACTCATCACATATCTAAATAGAATCTGCATTGTAGAAGAAGCTGTATCTTGGCCTAATGCTGGAATGTGGAAACAATTCTCAATTAACTTCTCCTAAGTGGGCATTCAAACTCCCCCAAGGATGACGATGGTATTCCCGCTCAAGAACACCCTTGTGCTAAACAGCAATGCAGTCTCTGGTAAACAGTTGAAGAGAGCCACAAGTCATAACAGAACATAATCAAATAATAATAAAAACATTCCCTCTATGGCTTCCATCCCCTTCCTTATATGCCTGGTGAGCTTCCTCACCCTTGGCCCCACTCATTAAAGCCACTAATTCCATGCAAAGAATCTCCCTCCAAAACTGTGTTGTCCCTCATTGAATGTCCACTCCCTCCATATCAGCACTATTGATTTGGTCAAAGTTGACCCAGTCCACATGCTTCATCCCTTTTTCACACATAGGGGTGCTTAATCCAGCTAATTTGATGTCCTCCATTCACATTTGGATTGATTTATTCCTACTAAGAATATTTATGGCTCTCCCTACCCTCTTATTGTTCTAACTAAGAAGAAAAATAAAAAATTAATATTCCAATTAGTTGCATGCTAATTTAGGAATATTACAATCCTCCCCTCCCAAATGTTTCTTTTACTCAAGCAACTGCAAGGATAGAACTGAAAAATATAGGGAACCTTCATTCCCATGTGTAGGTCCAAATCCCAAGCTGTCATCCATATAAAATGAATCACCTTCCAAAATGGTAATTCATAGAAGAACTCCTCCCACATGGTCATGAGAGGCATCTCAAAAAGGCTCAAGTCAATCATATGGCTCATCTCATAAGGAAACAAGTGATCTACTATAGAAACCATATAATGTCCCATGTTCCCCCTGAAGCATGAAGAAGTGTGGGAAGTCTCATTCCCAATGGACACATCCAACCTATATTTCATCCCTCTAATCATGTTCCCAACAATGATCATAACATCATCAACATATGGGATCACAATCAAAGTCATGCTAGCTGTCATGTGTAATACTGGAGAAGGAAAATGGTCCCTCAAGTGCAACCAGTGTAGTTTGGCTCCTAACTACATCATAATATGGCATGATGAGTGGTTTCTCAACCAATTGCTTGTTGCCCCAATCCTCTCACATGCTTGGAGAAGGTGTATGATGTGGGGTGAAAATTGAGCACACTCTGAATAAGATATCATCTCCCCAATATCTCCTAGGGAGTTGCCATCATCATCACTACTTATGGCCCCAAGTAGACCATGAAGTCTATAAGAAAAAGTGCCCCCTCTTGGAGCAATTCCATGCACATGAATGGTAAGGAAATAAAAATACATATTAAGTGAATCATGATGTACATAAATACAACCTTTACCATGTACTTTGTTTAAGCTAGTGAAGTGGCTCATAGATGGGACTCCTCTCACTCCCAATGAGAATGGAAGTGGTTGTGATATCTCTGCCAAAGAGTTATGTCTCTCCTCATCCTCCAAACCATCCATGAATCCCATCATATGATGGTTCATCTCTTCTTTGAAGCCTTCCCAAATGAATCCCTTCGGGATAGTATAGTATGCTCTTATAAAACCAGTGGGGTTGGAGAGAAAACCCTCATATGCTGGATGTATTAGCTTCTCCTTGAGCTTAGAGGCTCTAGTCAAGAAGATCCTACTCTGAAAATAGATGACCCCATCTCTCACTGAATATCTCCCATATGATAATTTTCCATCATGTTCTCTGCATGAAAATAGATCCTTGGAGTATTCCACTAACAGTTGGGATCTCCAATACGGGTCAATACTAAATAATGATAGTGTTTTTGATCTATCATGTAAAGAACCTTTCTTGTGGTTTCCCTCTTATTTAACATCTCCCATGCCAACGTCATGCACCAGGACGCTTCTATCCTACCTTTACTCCTCCTCTTGTAGTTGCTCATGCTCTAGGGTTTATGGATCCTTCCAACTCATGCAAAGTTTTTTTTGTTTGGCTAGCTCAACTAAGGATGTTTTAGAATGTTTTAGATCAAATATTTTCACTAACCTCCTAGTGAACTTTGCATAAGTAGATACATTTACATGATTCAAGGAAGAAATTTCATAAAAACACCAAGCATAAGCCTTACCTTCAAGATGCAGCGTTGCTACTCTAATGGCTTCCTCTTATGAAACTTGGTGCCACTACAAATAGGTGTCTAGCTCCTTCACTGAAGCCCTAGCTCTGCATTTAGGTGACCCATCAAAAGTAAGCAAAAAGAATCTACCCAAAGCATGTTGCTTGCACCTTTTACTTCTATTGTGATTTCTAGGCCTTCTATTCTCCTTGATCTTGCAAAACCCTTGAAAGTTTAGATGCTCCTTGAACCTCTAAGATTGAGATTCATATTCTTGTAGATAATCACCAAGAGTCTCCTCCTTTGATGCATCTCCTTCCTCCATCTCTCTTGCCATGAATGTAGGCATAGTAGAACGTTGTGGATTTGATTGTGTGGCTGAATGCTCACACCCATAATATGAAGAACTGGAGCTTTCTACATGTGAAAATATTTTAGAGGTATTTGCATGTCTTTCCCTCCTCATTCCCTTGATTTCTCTATTGATATCATGCATATTTTGGAGAAGAAGTTTTGAAAACTTCTTTCCATCAATTTGTCCAAATAATGGAGTCTTGCCTTTGCCTCTTTTGTAAGCCTTCTCCTTTATGTGAGAAGCTTCTTCTTCTTCTGATAACATAGATGAAATGTCTTCGAAGGTTGAGCCAAGATTATGCTCTGATACCACTATAATATTCCAAAATAGGAAGAGCAGTAATATAGGACATAAAAATGGAAGTATTAGAAAAGATAAAGGTACAAATATATGAGACCAATATGGAGTCATTTTATTAAGTAAATCAGCAAAAAATTTGTGCAATATAATGAGGCAAAAATCATACAACATGAGTAAACAAGCCTCCAATGAATAAACACTCTCAAAAGTGAGATGCTTCTACTATAAAAAATGCCGGAGAGCTGCTACAATGCAGTAATAATGAGCATAGCTATATCAGGAGATAATACAGTGATTTAAAAATACTGATATATGCCTCACAAGATACTATACATAAAGATCTAGGAACTATATCACATTTCCAAGACAACCCAACAAGGTTTCTGGAAAATACACAAAGATACAAATGTGAGCTGCATATCCGCATTCCGGCATCAGGCCAAGCTTTATTCTTCAACTACATCATAGTTTCTATTCAGAATTGTGTTGTGTTGTAGGGTTGTAGCAGTGGAGGGTTTGTAGGGCCATTTTCTGAGCTTATTTTCAATGGAGGAATCATTTTTTCCATTGGGAGGCCAACAAGGAAGGTCCTTGGGCTTTATTTCAAATTTTGGCACCAAGCCAACATACTTCCATCACCTACAATGCAGATTCCCTCATGGACTGCATTATTCTAGTGAGCATTTGCAGTTTAGGTGTAATATTCCAAACTGGAAATAGCAACAATACAGCTCATAAAATGAAAGCAGCAACAAATATTTAAGACATGAAACCATGAGACCAATATGGAGCCATTTTATTGATCATATATGTAGAAAATAAGTACAAAAAAATGAGGCACAAATCATAGAATGTGATCACACAAGCCTCCAATACATAAACACTCTCAAAAGTGAGATGCTGATGCTATACAAAATGTCAGAGTGTTTCAGGAAATGTTACCCTAAAGGTATTGGGTTGATGAAACTTCATAGATCAGGGGCATGTCATTACAAGAAAGACTCACTTAACCAAATTTTATGCTAATAGCTAGAATCTACAGTTTGCATACCTTACCCAGATATCACTCGGTTGAAGTAGATCTCACGGGGTGCAAACCCCCTACAACACTTTGTGCTCCATAATCTGTAAATTAGCAAAGAATAAACACCAAATCCTAGTTATACAACATATATATGTTCTATATGTTAGTGAAAAGCATGCATAATCTCATAAAAACAATATTAAACAAACAATTTATGATCATT
Organism: Pinus albicaulis; assembly: GCA_034641835.2. Lineage (NCBI taxonomy): Eukaryota > Viridiplantae > Streptophyta > Pinopsida > Pinales > Pinaceae > Pinus > Pinus albicaulis. The sequence goes on from CM076583.1 coordinate 494,414,561, forward strand.
ACACATGTATAAATTATTGTCACGTAAACATCAGGAACAAGATGGTGCTTCTATTATTAATGAAATTTACCGTAAAAAACATGGATAGATCACCTGAAATTTGCCACAGCCTTCAAGCATACAGTCCTCTGGATCCGCCCAGCCCTAGCCTCTCAAGATTTCTTCCAATAATAGTGCACAATGGATGTCACATAGGGTGGTGAGAATCTCAAGGAAACAAGGGTTTCCTGCAAATATCTGGGAAGTGTAGGAGGCACGAGAATATATCAGAATTGGATAGGGCTCCAATAGCGTATAATATCTATATTTCTCTCTCTCTTCCTCCCTTAGGCCATTCCCTTTAGGGGATTTTATACTCCGTCAAATTAGTTTTTGTAGTTGGGAATAGTTAGGTCATGAGCTGGGGTGGTGAAGTTACTAGAAAAAACATAGAGCCCGCCTCTGAAATAGGGAAATTATATATATTTTTAATGTTTAAAATGGCATACGTAGTTTTCTATGTATGGACTCGTGTATATATGCAGAAAACTCTAGTCAGAGTCATGTATGGGTTTTAAGATACTGTTTTTTGATAAATATGTCCAAGTCTGAAGGGAAGGGTTTCCCAAGGCCAATGCATAAGTAATCAAGTATATGATGGTGATAAATTATGCCATAACAGATTCCCCCTAATATATGAGGTCAAAAGGGGTACATGATGGCCGAAATGTATTATGTGCATGTAAGGAACCTTGTGAGGACTAGAGAGGACTTCACCAGATTTCAGCCTACCAAAAAACCAGTGAGAGAGATTAGAAAGATAGCTCGCGTGTGAGGTGGGCATACCCATGCTTAGTGAAAGAAAAGCATGTCCACATATGAAGTATAGAGTGGATCCAATATGTATACAAGTATCGCTGAAAAGCAAAGTACATAGTGAATCATATGATCACTGCCCGAAAGTACAAGTGAAAATCAAGTCCGAGTATCACATATAGAAGACTAATCAATGATGCTGCAACACATATCTGATCACAAAATTCACAACTAAATCTCCAAGTACCAAATCATAAGTGGTGGAAAAAATGGTACAACACGCAAGTCAGGAGCCAACATATAAGATGCTGCTGTGATGAAACTGCAACATATAAGGTTGGATGGTGTCACTGGAAAAAAACTGAAGGATATGTCAAAGTGAACCAAAGCATGCTGATTCAAACCCGAGGTCTTCACTAATCACCATGGAAAAATTCTACACAATGGTAATAAATGAGCTGAAGCCGATCATGTGAGAAATCGTTTGATTACCAGTCATTGATGTATACCATTAATAAACACGAGGCAACCCACTGATAATGATAATGAGTGTCAAGGTGCCCCAGTACAATCTAGCAAGTGTAAATGAATGAGTTAAAGTCAAACACTTGAAATAATATATCAATCAGGAAGAAATGATATATCCCCACTATCTATAGTGAAGAGTCTACCACTGATGACTGCAAACCCTAAGGTACTAACAAAAGGACTCTAGACCTTGTTCCTAGAGCAATGAGTCGAAGTCGATTGGAAAATATCTCCTGGTAGGAATGCATTAAGGCATCCCACATCAATTCAGCGTGAGTGTAACCCGTAGGCAAAGATTTGGAAGGAATCAGACGAAGTAGAGTGAAGTAACCAACCCGAAGTAAGTTTCCAGCATGCACAAGATGAAGCTAGCGCATGGAAGAAACCCTCTGAACCAACCAATAATGAAATCTGACAAAGAGGTGAGATATCCACCAATAGGGTCAAATGGAAATCAAGGTACTGCATGAATCCCATATGTAATAATCTAAGCTAATGTCGCACACAAGGAAAACCACTCAATCAAGGACCCATGATGATGATCAAATGTTGAGTACAAGGTCACCTATCAATGATGTAAATAGGGCCATGGTGCAGCTCTAGGTTTAATCTCAAAGAAATATGTCGTAGTCGATAAGAGACAAACTTGCCATCAAGAAGTCAGTGGAGACCTTCTCAAACCAGCATGAGATAAGGACAAAATATATGATGTGACAGAACAAGATACTGACAAGACCAGGAAGGCCGACTGAAAAATGAGTTAAGAGACATTGTAGAAAGGCCGACTTAGGTTAAATTCCCTTGAACAAAAGCACAACTCATGTTTAACTATGGTAGCAAATGATAACTTTGTATAATTTTTTCATGCATGAGGCATAAATAAAATCTCCATATGATTGGAAGAGATAAACAATCGGGGGAGTACTGACTCATAAAAAAAGGTTATGGCTTCTCCTAAGTCAAAAACTAAAAGCATCCCAAATGGAGAAAATACTTAGCTTTTTTGTGCTTTGTTCAAGGGCGACATAACTGACACTGTAGCTGCCATCAAATATGGAAGTAATATCTCGTTCTCGTTTTTTTTTTTTTTAATATTTAATTTTTTTGTCTTTTTCATATTCAAAGCTTGAAAAAGAATAAAATAATGCTATAATACAATGGATAGAATGATTTTCGTGACACAGATGCTCTAGTTCCTGGGATAGGAGCAATCCTATGCTCAATGCAAGGAGGCAAAAACTAGTAAGTGACACTCAAAGGAATTTTCCCTCCATGGGTAAAGGTGTCAAGTTGTAGAAGCTAAGTGATTGCATGGTTAACTTGTATAGAAAGACATGGTCAAAACATGGCTTAAACATGAGTCCATATGAAGTTGGCTAAAGGCCAAGATGAACAAGTAGTCAATATGCAATGCAGTAATACAACTCGACAACATAAGGGAGCCTCTAGGGTAATAGCCAGAAAAATGATAGTGAAGAAGAAGAAGAATGACGCTTCAACGCATAAGACATGGCGAGACTAAAGAGGACTCCCGAGCCTACAATAATTGCATCATGGGCGACAAATGCTAGCGAGGAACTAACTAGGAAGCCCATGTAAAGGAAGGCTCTACCACCAAGTCATGATTAAAAAATTGGTGAGTGAAATGGGTTAAGTACTCATGACATGATGGGATTGACCATATGGCAAGTGATCAGAATGGAGGTTAGTATGTAGAATTCAAAGGAAAGTGGATTCCCTAACCTATATGCCAATTCAAAATCAGATACTTTCCATGACAATTCAACGGTCATGGATCCGAAGAAAAACTAGGAAATATCGAATTCAACAACATGTACTAGAAAAAATACCTTGCCCAACACTTACAAGCCAAATGGTGATATAGCCTTAGTCAAATTCAAAGAATAAGCACAAAGGAAATTTTCAAAAAAAATTCAAACTCTGGGCATAAATACACCATTTGAATTACATTTGGATCATTTTCACATTGAAGAAGTGCAGAAGGAGATTTTGTGCAAAATTTCCTCTTCTCGAATACAGAGCAATCAGCCATCAAATCACGCCAAATCAGTCAAGTAAGATATAAAATCATCCTTTTCATCAATTTAGTTCCTGTTTAAGGAAATGTTTTTGAAATTTGACTGTAGAAAAGATATTTTTTGATGAAACCCTCTGCACATATGTGGGTTCGTGTGGATGGACCTGTGTATCATACGAGACCGTGTACAAGCGAGGTCGCGTATGCACAGAGAGAAAATTTAAAACTTGAATCTAATCAACCATTTAATGATTTTGCTCAGGATTTCCATCAGCTAGAGAGAGCAAGAGCATAGTGCAATTGAGAATGAGGTGATGGAAGATCAAACTTCATTAGATATTCTCCAAAATTGTGGATTGCTCAAATTTTTCAAAATTCCCAATATGAAAAGAAATGTACGTTTGCTTCAAATGTTGGTTGATCATTGGGAGCCGGAAGAAGACTGTTGCATATTTTATCAGATGCCACTACGCATAGAAGTGGAAGATATATACTTCATCACTGGACTCTCTTGGAGAGGAGACCCAGTAGATTTACATGGAAAGCCTGTTGCAGGGCTTACCGTAGAGGATTATGTCCAAGTCTACTGCATAGAGGATGCACAAAAGGTAGGAACTCATATTCCTATCATAAATATGAAGGATTTATACATGAAGGTCCTTCTCTTTACCATTGGCATAGTAGAAGGATCTGCCTCTCTGCATTAGGCTTCACGAACAAAAATGAGCATAGCAGTAGAATGCTTGATTCATCTCTTTGATTGGTGCACAACCTTGCTGAGAAATATGAAGAAACAATTGAATTCAATCCAGAAAGCAAAGACGAAACATTTTGGGTATGGTACAATATTGATGACATTCTTCTTCGAGAGGGTCCCAGGGCTTTGTCCCAAGGTCATCTCAACTATCAGTAGCCCGAGAGATCCAAGAATAGCCCGATGGGTAGATTCGATGAAGAGATTAGGGGGAAGTGACATTCCCCGAACCACTTGGGATGATGAGTTCTTCCAATGGTGGGAGGAATAATTCATCGTAGTGGAAGATTATCCCTATGCTAGGATGGAATTTCATGCAGATCCAAATCTAGTCTTGCCACCCGGTGCAGCATGGGGCACAATCGGTGAGATTGCATTTTTTATTTTTTATTACGTGTTTTTTTTTGTTTTTTTCAAACTATGAAAATGAAAAAATGTTTTTGATTGGACTAAAATGACTTACAAAATTATGATGATCATGATGCAAACATGGGACTAGTTAGGCTTGAGGGGTACCCAAGGCACAAGAGCCGCAGAGGTGAGGCAGATGTTGAAGACCCTGGTAGGACACTCCATGCAGTACAGAGGAACTTGGAGATATTGACTCGCCAGGTGCCTATGGCTGCTATAGAGGACCTACCGGAGGCTATCTAGCGACGAGTGGTAGGATTACGATGATACTGGGTGTGGTTATTCCGTCGTGTAGCGACTGTCATTGTGTTCTATAGGAACACTAATGTTGGGCAGGGACCTCAGGAGTATATTTATACATATGATCGGATGTCTGTAATATTTTTTATGATAGACCTGATCAGGCATAAGCCTAAATCTTGTAGGACATGATGGTCCAGATTTTGTATATTTTTTAATACTATGACTATATATATACAACAATATATATGATGTGATGACTCAAATGTATGATAATGAATGATGTATTTGATATATTTTTTAAAGTATTGAATGATTAATATGTCAATCAATTTCTTTATTAGCCAATAAGTCTGCCATCCAATTTTCAGCTCGAGGAATATGAGTGAATGTTATAAATTGAAATGATCTTTGTAAAAAATGTACCCTAAAAAAAACCGATGTAAAAATGGGTCTTCGACCCGATATGTGTTGTTCAACTGTGAAACCACAAGTTGCGAATCCAAGAATACTACTAATGAATCAACACCCAAGGTTATTACTTCTGAGAGTAGATTAATCACTGCAATGTATTCTACTATGTTTTTTGAAGCAAGACCAATGTAGAGATCTCTTGAAACTAACAACTGACCGGATGGATAATGGAGTACCCAAGCCACGGAAACCAGGTTCTGGGTATGTCTACTAGCACCATCGATGAAACCAAAGTGACTCATGTCACCCAATATTACCTGCCAAAGCATATCAAATTCATCAAAATCACACCAAAATTGAAAATCTAGATATGTACAAAATATATATATATATATACAACAAATTAATATGCTAGGCCAATGCCTAGGCATAATACTTTTTCAAATAGAGCCCATTTTTGGGCTCTACCAACTCATTTCCATCAAAATCAATCAAGGAATAAGCTCCTTTCTTCAGGACCTTTTTGACGATAAAGGGGACATACCACATATATTTAAGCATACCTGCCCCCAAGGAATCCTTCTCTTCGGCATAAACCAAGACAAGGTCACCTTCATAGAAAACCCTAGGTTTGAACGCCTTATCGTACTGAACATTTACCCGTTTCTTATGTGCTTCATTCATCGTAGCTGCATCTTGACGCTACTCATCGAGATGTTCTATATGAAGGAGGTGTTATTCGAGACTAGAAGTGTCAGGAAGAAGCTTAATAGCTAACTTAAGAGAGGAAATTTCACACTCAATAAGAAATATAGATTCCAACCCATAAGCCAGTTGAAACGAAGTAAAACCAGCTGTAGTTTTGACTGACATACGATATGTCCAAAGTGCAAGGTACAACATAATATGACAATTGAATCTGGCTTTATCAATCGTCCGTTGAAGAATTGTCTTCAAATATTTTTTCACAGCTTCAACTTGCCCATTGGCCTAAGGATAATAAGGAGATGAATTATCCTCTTGGAAAACTAATTTTAGAGCCAATATGTATACAAGTATAGTTTAAATGTAAAGTACATAGCGAATCATTTGATCACTGCACGGAAGTACAAGTCAAAATAAAGTTTAAGTATCACATATAGAAGACTTATCAATCATGTTGCAACAAATATCTAATCATAAAAGTCACAATGGAATCTCCAAATACCAAATCATAAGTGGTGGAACAAATGGTACAACACGCAACTTGGGAGCCAACATATAAGATGTAGTTGTGATGAAACTGCAACATATAAGGGTGGTTGGTGTCACTGGCAGAAAACTGAAGGAGTTATCAAAGTGAACCAAAGCATGTTGATGAAAACCTGAGGTCTTCACCGATCACCATGGCACAATTCTACACAATGGGAATAAATGAGTTGAAGTCGACCATGTGAGAAATCGTTTGATTACTGGTCATTGATGTATACCATTAACAAATGTGGTACAACCCAATAATAATGATAATGAGTGTCAAGGTGCCTTAGTACAATCTAGCAAGTGCGAATGAATGAGTTGAAGTTGAACACTTGAAAGAATCTATCAATCAGGAGGCAATGATGTATCCTCACTGTCGATAGCGAAGAGTCTACAACTGATGATTGCAAACCCTAAGGTACTGAAAAAAGGACTCTATACCTTGTTCCTAGAGCAATGAGTTGGAGTCGATGGGAAAATATCTGTTGGAAGGAAGGCATTAAGGCACCCCACATCAGTCCAATGCGAGTGTAACCCACGGGCAAAGGTTTGGAAGGAATCAGATGAAGTAGAGTGAAGTAACCAACCCAAAGTATGTTTTCGGAATGCACAAGATGAAGCTAGCGCATGGCAGAAACCCTCTGAACCAACCAATGTTTAAATCTGACAAAGAGGTGAGATATCCACTAGTAGGTTCAAATGGAAATCAAGGTACTACACGAATCCCAGGTGTGATAATGTAAGCTAACGTCAAACACAAGGGAAACCACTCAGTCAATGACCCATGATGATGATCAAATGCTAAGTACAAGGTCACATATCAATTATTTAAATAGGTCTAAGGTGAATATCTAGTTTTACTCTCAGAGAAATATGTCATAGTCGATAAGAGACAAACCCACCGACAAGAAGTCAATGGAGACCTTCTCAAACTAGCACCACCATAAGTCATCAAGTATATGATGGTGATAAATGATGCTATAACACAGAGATGCTACTACAACATAGTCTAATATTAAATAATTTCTTCTAATACTATATAATGATACAATGGGACTGGTGTAGGCCTCAAAAGATAATCTACATGAAGAATAAGGCTATACAACACTTTTCCAAGAATACCCAGAAAGGGTTTCCAGAAATATACTCAAATACAAATGGTGATCTACAGCCCTAGGACTGAAGAGTCATGAAATAGAAGGCTAAAATAATATGGATCTGATGTATATCTCCTCCAAAGGTATCTTCCAATGAAAGGTTGAACCCTTCACCTAGAAGGAAACACTCCAAAAGAGCCAATATATCCTCCTTTGAAACTACCCTCCAAAATAATTCAATTCTAGACTGAAACTACACTGTCATTGGATGTAATAGCTTGGCCTGATGCCAAAGATCTGAGATATGATCAAAGACCTTCCTTGTTGATCTCCCAATGGAAGGAATCCTTCCTCCACTGCAAAACTAACTCATAAATAGCCCAATTCAATCCTCCAATGCTACCCCTTGCAAAACTACACAAATCTAAACAGGTACTGCGCTGTTCCTAAAGAATTTAGTTGGCTAGAATACCAAAATGAGGAATATGCACCCAAAATAACCACTCCTGAGTGGGCATTCAAATTTCCCCAAGGATATGGGTGAGATTCCCACTTGGGAACACTCTGTGCTAAACAACACTACAATCTAAGCTAAACAGCTGAAGAGAGAAAATAGTCATATAGATCATAAACAAAATAATATCAAAAAATAATTTTTAAGGATGCCTTACCCTTCCTTATAAACTTGGTGAGCTTCCTCACCTTGGGCCCCATCCATTAGTGCCACTACCTCCATGCAAGGTGTCTCCAACCAAAATTGGTTTGTCCCTCATTAAATGTCCACTCCTCCATAACAGCGTTGTTGATTTGGTCAAAGTTGACCTTTTTAACATGCTCCATCCCCTGTTCACACTCAAAGGTTATTTATTTAGCTGCTTAGATGGTATCCTTTCACACTTGAAGTGTTTTTATTGTTGCTAAGGAGATTTATGGGCCTCCCTACCCACTTTTTCACCTACCTAGTGAAAAAAACAGTCTATAATATTCCATTTAGCTAAAAGCTAATTTTTTGGAATATTATAGTTCTCCCCTCCAAAATGTTGGTTGTCCTCAAGCAACTGTAAGGGTTGAGAAAAATTCTCCCCTCATACTCTTGTGGCCTCCTCATCAAATAGTCTCCACCACTGCCTCAGATATTGTAGAACAATTTTGTCTTCCAATGGTTCCTCCTAAATGTGCAATTTGGCCTTTGGTGGATAAACCAAATGGCTCACATCATGAGAAAATGGAAGGTCTATATGGAAACCTTCTTGTTGTCCAATGGCCTCTCCAAGGTAGGAGTGATGACAAGCATAGGGGATCTCATTCCCAATGAGAGACTCCCATCTCCATGCTATCATCCAAATGAAATGAATCACCCTCCAGCATGGTAATTCATAGAAAATTTCCTCCCAAATGTTCATGAGAGACATCTCCCAAGTGCTCCAAACAATCATATCGCTCACCTCATAAAGAAACAAGTGATCTAATGTAGTGGCCATATCATCTCCCATACTCTGCTTGAAGCATGAAGCATTAAAAGTGTTGGAAATTTCATTCCCAATGGACACATCCAACCAATGTGACTTCCCTCCATTCATGTTCCCTACAAAGATAAGAACATCATCAATATATGGGATCATAATCAAAGTCATGCTAGATTCCATGTGTAGTATTGGGGAAGGGAAATGGTCCCTTAAGTGCAACCAACACAGTTTAACTCCTGACTTCCATAGAATATGATATAACATGTGTTTTCCCCACCACTTGTTTGTTGTCCCATTCTTCTCGCATGCTTGGAGAAGGTGTATGATGTTTGGTGTCAATGAAGCATACCATGAGGAATACATCATCTCCCCAAAATCTTCTAGGGAGTGGCCAACATCATCACTACTCATGGCCCCAAGTAGACCATGAAGCGAATAAGAAATAGTGCCCCCTCTTGGAGCAATGCCCTGCACATGAGTGGTAAGAAAATGCAAGTATATAGTAAGTGTACCATGATGCTCAGAAATTCAATCCTTACCATACACTTGGTTCAAGCTACTGAAGTAGCTCATGGATGAGCTCCCTCTCACACCTAATGAGTAAGGAGGTGGTGATGATTACTCTTCCCAAGAGTTATGTCTCTCCTCAACCTCCTAATGATCTATGCAATTCCTCATATGATAGTGCATCTCCTCTTTGAATTCTCCCCACATGAATCCCTCCAAGATAGTATGGTATGCTCTAACGAAACCATTGGGATTGGAGAGTAAGACCTTATAGGTTTCATGTAGTATTTTATCCTTGATATTTGAGGCTATAGTCAAGAAGAGCCTACCCTGATAAAATATGATCCCATCTCTCATTGTATATTTCCCATATGAAAACTCATCATCAAGTATCCTGCATGTAAGGAGATCCTTGGAGTATTCCTCCAATAGCTGGGATCTCCAATAAGGATCTAAACTCTCTAATAACAACACTGCTAATATATATTGTGTAGCCCCTGTCATGTGGCTACCCTCTTCTTTGACATCTCCTATGCCAAAGTCAAGCACTGGTATGTTGCTAACATGTTCCTGCTGCCTCTCCTGTAGCTCCTCATGCTCAAGTGAAGGTTGAAGCTTTTGGAGGCTAGTCTTCCATAGGAAGCTACCACCTATCCAAAATATCCTAAGTATGGCCAATGCATGCATGAGTGGCCACCATACTCTACCAAATGGGGAATATTCCTTTCTATGTGGAAGTATCCTCTGACTCTCCAATGCCATGGAGTGGTCTCCTTGCACCATGATGGTTCCATCCTCCATCCTAGAAACATCTTCTCCCATCGTAGAATAGCTGATGATATTGGGTAATGATGATATTGGGAGAATTTATCCCTTCTCCTTGAGCCTACCCAAGACTCTCTGCATTATGCCAAATCCTCCCAAGGTTCTCACCCCTCCTGGATCAATGAGTGATGCAACGTGTTGTGAGATGTCTCTCATCTCTTGATCTAGTGGCCTCCCGGGTGGAACAGCTCCATGTAATGAGACATCAAAGTTTGAAGTAGACTATATAGGTGAGTGGACTAATTTGTCCATCCTTTCACTATGCAAACCAGTCTCCTTCCTCTGTATATAAACCTCCTAAAATAAACATGGGTGCATTCTCCCCATCCTTTGATGTTGATCCACCTTTTCTTCTCCTCCTTTTATCAAGGTCTTACTTCCCATTACTACTTTCACATGCTAATCCTTGGGAAATTTTTGCAAAGATGAAAAATCTCCTCTAATTGAAGCAATAGCTTCATGTCCATCTCCATGTGGTGATGGTTCTCCTCCTGAAGTGACAATGTTGTTACATCCTCTCTGCTCTTCCTCCTCATCAATATTTAAGAATACCTCATCAACAATGAGAGACCCTAGATCTTGGTCTTCCCTTGAAGGAGGAATCTCTATGACTTCCTTTTGAGAAGAAAGCTCTTCCTGCAATAGGGATGTTGCCCTTGGCAAGGTATCATACGTAATATTCCAAACTGGAAATAGCAGCAATACAACTCATAAAATGAAAACAACAGCAAATATTTAACACATGAAAACATGAGACCAATATGGAGCCATATTATTGATCATATATATAGCAAATAAGTACAAAACAATGAGGCACAAATCATATATTGTGATCACACAAGCCTCCAATCCATAAACACTCTCAAAAGTGGGATGTTGTTGCAATAAAAAATGTAGGAGAGGTTGATACAGTGCAGTATAATATGAATTTTTTTTTTCTAGGACTATATAATAATACAATGGGACTGATGTAAGCCTCAAAAGATAATCTACATGAAGAATAAGCCTATACAACACTTTTCCAAGAAGACCCAGAAAGGGTTTCCAGAAATACACTTAAATACAAATGGTGAGCTATAGCCCTAGGAATGAAGAGTCCCTGCAACTGAAGCCCATATAATAGAAGACTGAAATTATATGGATCTGATATATATCTCCTCCAAAGGTATCCTCCAATGAAAGGATGAACCCTTTCACCTAGAATAAAACACTCTAAAGAGCCAATAGATCCTCCTTTGAAACTTCCCTCCAAAATAATGCAATTCTAGACTGAAATTGTGTTGTCACTAGATGTAATAGCTTGGCATGATGCCAAAGATCTGCAATATGTCCAAGTACCCTCTTTTCTAATCTCCTAATGGAAGGAATTCTTCCTCCACTGAAAAACTAGCTTAGAAAGTGGGTTTCTCAACCCTCCACTGCAACACCCTGCAACACAACACAAATCTAAACAGAAGCTACACTGTAGCTAAAGACTGAAGCTTGGCCAGAATGATAGATGTGTAGAAATGATAGTACAATGCTCTTCCAAGAGGATACCTCAAGGGAAGAGGTGGGACTCCCGCTCAGGAACACCCTGTGCTAAACAACACTACAAACTCAACTAAACAACTAGAGAATGCAAATAGTCATACAGACCATAAACAAAATAATATCCAAACTAATTTCTAAGGTTTCCTTACCCTTCCTTATAAAATTGATGAGCTTCCTCACCTTTGGCCCCATCCATTAGTTCCACTACCTCCATGCAAGGTTTCTCCAACCAAAAATGTGTTGTCGCTCATTAAATGTCCACTCCTCCATAACAACGTTGTTGATTTAGTCAAAGTTGACCTATTCAACATGCTCCATCCCCTGTTCATACACAAAGGTGCTTTATTTAGCTACTTAGATGGTCTCCTTTCACACTTGAAGTGTTTTAATTGTTTCTAAGAAGATTTATGGGCCTCCCTACCCACTTATTCACCTACCTAGTGACAAAATAATCTATAATATTCCATTTAGCTAAAAGCTAAAATTTTGGAATATTACAATCCTTCCCTCCAAAATATTGCTTGTCCTCAAGCAACTGTAAGGGTTGAGAAAAATTCTCCCCTCCTCCTCTTGTGGCCTCCTCATCAAATAGTCTCCACCACTATTTCAGATATTCTACAACAATTTTGTCTCCCAATGGTTCCTCCCAAATTTGCAAGTTGGCCTTTGGTGGACAAACCAATTCGCTCTCATCAAGAGAAAATGGAAGGTATATATGGAACCCTTCTTGCTATCCAATGGCCTCTTCAAGGTAGGAGTGATAACAAGCATAGGGGATCTCATTCCCAATCAGAGACTCCCATATCCATGCTATGATCCAAATGAAATGAATAACCTTCCAGCATGGTAATTCATAGAAAAGTTCCTCCCGGAATGATTATAAGAGGCATCTCCCAAGTGCTCCAAACAATCATATGGCTTACCTCATAAAGAAACAAGTGATCTAATATAGTAGCCATATCATCTCCCATACTCCCCTTGGAGCATGAGGCATAAAAAATGTGGGAAATTTCATTCCCAGTGGACACATCCAACCAATGTGCCTTCCCTCCAATATTGTTCCCAACAAACATAAGGACATCATCAACATATGGGATCACAATCAAAGTCATGCTAGCTGCCATGTGTAGTATTTGGGAAGGGAAATGGTCCCTTAAGTGCAACCAGCACAGTTTTTCTCCTAACTGCCATATAATATGATATAACAAGTGTTTCCCCCACCACTTGTTTGCTGCCCCATTCTTCTTACATACTTGAAGAAGGTGTATGATGTTTGGTGTCAATGAAGCACACTATGAAGAATACATCATCTCCCCAAAATTTTCTATGGAGTGGCCAACATCATCATTGCTCATGGACCCAAGTAGTTCATGAAGCCAATAAGAAATATTTCCCCCTCTTGCAGCAATGCCCTACACATGAGTGGTAAGAAAATACAAGTATATAGTAAGTATATCATGATGCTCAGCAATATAATCCTTACCATTCACTTGGTTCAATATAGTGAGGTGGCTCATGGATAAGTTCCCTCTCACACCCAATGAGTAAGGAGGTGGTGATGATAGCTCTTCCCAAGAGCTATTTCTCTCCTCAAATTGAAAAAAATCTATGCGATTGCTGATATGATAGTGCATCTCCTCTTTGAAGTCTTCCCACATGAATCCCTCCAAGAGAGTATGGTATGCTCTAATGAAACCAGTGGGATTGGATAGTAAGACCTAATAGGCTGCATGTAGTATTTTTTCCTTGAGTTTTGATTCTCTAGTCAAGAAGATCCTACCTGATAAAATATGACCCCATCTCTCACTGTATATCTCCCATTTGAAAACTGGTCATCAAGTATCCTGCATGTAAGGAGATCCTTGGAGTATCCCACCAATAGCTGGGATCTCCAATAAGGATCTAAACTTCCTAATGACAACACTGCTGATATATATTGTGTATCCCCTATCATGTGGTTTCCCTCTTCTTTGACATCTCCTATGCCAAATTCAAGCACTAGGATGCTGCTAACATGTTCCTGCTACCCCTCCTATAGCTGCTCATGCTCAAGTGAAGGGTGAAGCTTTTGGAGGCTAGTCTTCCAAAGGAAGCTATCACCTATCCAAAATATCTGAAGTCTACCCAATGCATGCACAAGTGGCCACCATCCTCTACCAAATGGGGAAGATTCTTTCCTATGTGGAAGTATCCTTCGGTTCTCCAATTCCATGGAGCGGTATCCTTGCACCATGATGGTGCCATCCTCCATCCCAGAAACATATTATTCCAGTGCAGAATAACTAATGAGAGTGGGTTGTTAGGTTCATGTGATTTTTTATATTGGTGATATCAAATGCACAGGGTAGCATCAGACCAGTATTTGGAGTCCTAGGACCTATCCTTGTTGGACTCAGAGAGGTCTCTCTCTATTTTGTTCAAAGGATGTGAACTTGTTTTCTTTTAGGGTTTGATTTTAGGCTAGTTGTTAAGTGTAGGGTTTGTTCGTTTGTTTTGGTTGGGTAATATGATCAAGTAGAATAGATAGAGTGAGGAAATATTCAAGTCATTGGTCTATGGAGTCAAGAAAATTCATGGAAATTTCAACAATGATTCATGGAGCATCACAGGGCAAATCTAGCATGGTCAAATGGATTTTCAATGTTTGTGTGAAATGAAATGAACATCAAGTTTGTGAATCAAAGTAGGGAAAAGGGAAATTAAGAATCATTTTCCATGTACTTAAACAAGAAGAGACTTCAGCACTATTTAGCATAAAGAAGTAATCAATAGACAGGGCACACCAATACTCTTTGATTCAACTCAAGAAAATAAGCATTTCAGACAAACAATCCAATGAAATATAGAAGGCGAGAAACTCATTTAACTTCTAGTGATTTCACCTTAAAGATTAGAAAACATTCAAGATAAACATATAAATTTAATCAAAGAATAGGGACCTCCTAAACATCATTGATCATAGCCATAAAGATCTTCAAAACAACTAGTCAAGCATGGACAAAGGGTATGATCGAAACATAGCCTCTTTGGCAAAACCTAGTTAGTGGTACTTTAAAGATAGATCTCAAGAACAATGTTTTAGTGACATCAAACAAGCAAGGATAACCATAAAAAATATTTGATACCTAGTGTATTGAACCATTCATGAGATAAATAAAATTAGGGGGGTCTAGAGAGAAATTAAGAATTCTCTAAAATGTCCTAGCAGAGGAAAGCATAGTGGCAATGAAGAACAAAGAGAGCTAAGGTGCCTTTGAAAACATTTCTTAGTATAAAACCTTTTTCCTACTACGATTTAGAAGGATGAAACACAATGATACATAAGAAAACAATAACCGAATAGAAGCACATCACCATTAACCAAGCTTAGGGATCCTGCAAGTAGCCTTCTCCATCATCAATCAAGACAAGGGCCATTCACAAACTCCACAACACCAATTTCTTCTCCAATCTCCAAAAAAACTATGTATTGCTCCAAAGAGTCATCAAGTGCCAACATTTTACAATGAGGCCCTCATGCTCTATTTATCTAGTAAAGGAGGGAAAAAACCCTAACTAGGGTTTGAAAATGTCAAAAATAGCCATAAATGTCATTTATGTCTAAGAGACCATGCAAGGCCAAGACACAAAATATCTCATGAAATAAATGCAAAAATAACTCCAAGCACCTAAATTTGGAGTGATCTGCCTCAAAAAACACTAAAATATCATTTTTCCATCTATGAGTGTCTTTTGTTGACTTTTTGGCCAAAAACGCACAGTGACGTCTCAAAGCGTAGCACCATGCATGGGAAAAACTAGGTCCACTTGCAGCCAAGTTTTGATGACCTTCCCAATGTCAGAATTGGCTCTGTGATGGCTCGTTGGAAATCCCGCTGAGTCTACCTTCAAAATATACCCTTATTTTTCTGATTGAGCTCCATTAACCTGTCCAAAAGGAAAATTCCCCAAAACTGCTCTAGGCATAGCGCCAGGTCTGTAAATGAGGCAGAAAGGTGAAAAACAAGGTGTTTTTTGGCCTTTTGAGGGGTCAAAAATGCTCCAAATGCTCTAAAATTTGGTGAGAATACTGTACTTGAGCCAAGGATTCCAAAATCTCTTAGTTTTCCTCCTAATGATGCATGATATGAAAGCGTAGCACCAGGGGTGCTGCGCTTAGAGGCCTCAAAATTTGCAAAAAAACAAAATTTGTCAACATTTTCCCAAAATTGGTGGATGTCTTCTTCATGAGGTTTGAGAGGCCTGTAGAGAATTTTGGGACAATATTCCAAGGTTTTCTTGGTATTTTTCCTCTTTGAGTGCTTGGATTTTGGCTTGGGCCTTCTCGAGTTTAGCCCTTGCAGCTTGGTTTCTCTGGGCATAATGCTTAGTCATCTTCTTTTACCTTTTATTTGCCTTTATCTAGTGGCTTAGTGGATGTGGAAGGCATGGCCCCTTTCCCTTTTGAGGAAACAAAAACATGCCTTTCCCCTCTTTGGTATACCAATGAAAAAGGCTCAACTCTACTCATTTTGGCGTTTTCATCATGGCTGCCATCATTTGTTTCCATGTCTTCCTCTTCATCACCTGGACTGTTGCTTACCTCTTTATCTTCAACCTCAGCCTCAATTTTAGCCTCTTCATTGATTTTTTCACTCTATTTTTGTTCCTCATTGTAATTTCTTCCCTCATCATTGCTGTGATATTTGCTACTATCATCAAACTATTCATTTTCATCACTATTACCATCAGCTTCACTGATAGTCTTGTCCTTGGTGTCATTGCTTTCATTTTCATCATTATTGTCATTAGTCACCATGTTCATTATTTCATCACTGTCCTCTTCGTTTCCAACATTATCAATGCCCCTATTACCACTAGGAACCTCACTATTTTTACTGTCATTGTGGCTCTAATTTTTTCTAATGTCCCTAGTGTCATCATTATCACCGTGGGGCTCATTTTTTTCATGACTATCATGACTGTCTTCTTCTTCATTAATGCTTGCTTCATTATCCCCAATATCAGCTTCACTGCCCTTGGATTTAGTGGCTTCCTCCTTATCAACGTTTTCTACCTCATCTCCATTTTGGTTTGATTCATTTTCACCCTCATCTCCATGGTCACTTGCTTGTTCACTGCTACTTCCTTCTTGATCATATTTTAATGCCCTTGAATGTCCTTTGATAGCAGCTTGAAGGAGTGATTTTGTTGTTTTTTGGGCATTTGTAGGTGGAGGAGAGCTTCAGGTCTAGGCGCAGTGCCTGAACACGTTGTCGGATCCTTTCTGCCCTAAGTGTAGCGCCTACCCGTGTGCATTCCTTCCGGATGTCCTGAATGTAGCGTCAGGAAAGTATCTGAGCCTTTCAGGCCTCCTCTTGGACGTAGCACTGCACGATGCCCTGCCTGTCAAGAAAATTTGGGCTTTTAGGTAGCACCCGCCTGAATGTGCAACATAGTATACTTTTACACTGCAAAAACTCCCCTAAGCGCAGCACCGGGTGTTGTAAGCACAATGCCTACACGAAAACGTAGCGCCAGGCAAACTTACCCGACTTTCATTGAAACTGGGAATTTTCTCTTTGAAGGCTCCTTACTCTTTTTTCAAGTGAAAAATGAGCCAAATAATAAATAAAATTTCCTTTTATAGTCTTAGGAAAAAAAACTTGTCCCTTGTAAACCCACTTTCTAATGTTTTTTAATCTCTTGTCACTTTTCACTAATATTTCATTGTCCTTTACTGCAGGTGACTTAAAAACCTTTAAGTGGCTCTTTCCCTTTGGTGGCAGCTTGCTTAGCACTGTCAAAACCTATTTTTGCTTTCATTATGAAGTTGAAATCATTTTTTAACCCCCTTTTACATTTATGTATGTGGGTGACCTGAAAACATGGTTTCTTCCCCTCCCACTGATTTTCTAGACATGACAAACTTACCTTTTACAATGAATATAATCATGTTTGCCATATCTCCTCTTTGGCCACTTCTGATTTGCTATAGGTGCCATGAAATACTAATTTAACTTCTCTCTGATGTTTTTGGAGTTTTACACATTCATTTATACAACAACAACCTCATGATCATTTTGGTCTTCCATCTTGGAGCTTAAGCCTATGTTTTTACTCCTTTGATCATTGAGTGCAGATGACTGAAAATCAAGGATTGATATTCCTATTACTGATACTCTTTGCATTCTTTTCTCTACAGGTTTTTCTTCATTCTCAGCTTTGTATGCCATCTTCAGGTCTTTTGTTGCATTTGATCACTGCTTGGTATACTTCTGGACTATCACCTCAAAAACCCTAGTCCCTCTTAGATCTAACTGCTTCATGTCTTCTTTGCTGCAAGATGTTATTCATTAGGGAAAAACCACTTACCTCATTAATTTTAAAATATTTTTGGAGGACCCTCAGCAATATTTGGAAGCTTTTGAGGAGATTTGAGTTGCTAGAGGGCTAAGAAGCTTTTCCTGTCCAAAGGCATAGTGCCAGTTTGTGAAGGTGTAGCACCTTTTTGCAGAGGTAATATGGAGGCATTTGCTTCATATAAAATGGGCCCATGATAGCTTGTTGTAAATCGTATCCTGTATAATTTCCAAATATACCCATTTTTCTCTGATTGGAGTTGAATTTCCCTGTCAAAAGTGGATTCTCCCAAGACTGGTCAAAAAGTGCTGAATTATGGTACAAAAATACAGAGTGCTGGTGAAGACAACTTTTGGAGGTCTTCCCTAACTCCAAATTGAGCTAATGATAGCTCATTGAAAATAAAATACAGTCTAATGTCAAAATATACCTTGTTGGCTCTGATTGGAGTTGATTGACCTATCAAAAGTTGATTCTCCCAAGACTGGTGAAAAAATGTTGAATGATGGTGCATAAATTCAGAGTGCTGGTGCAAACAATTTTTGGGGGCCTTCCACAACTCCAAATGGAGCCCATGATAGCTCATTGTAAATATAATATAGTATAGGTATCATTTTACTTATCAAGAAAGTAATTTGGAGACTCCATCTATTATAAAACTGAATTTTCCCAAGGTCACTCCAGCAGTGCAGCAATCCTCCCATGACAGTTGTATTTTTGACATTGCTCTAAAACCATGACACCTGTGTAAAATATGAAGGAAATTTTTCTTCTTGGACCTACGATGGAAAAAAACCTCTCTCACTTTTTTCAAATTCATATCTTTTTGGTTAGAAACATAGTTTGAAGGAAAACTAGCCCTAGGTGTGACAAATGGCTTGGCTCTTGGAATGAATTCTTGGAAAATGACGGAGGCATGATGTTTATGAGCTGGTATGGATTTATGATTGCTGATATGACCTATCATATGGATCCTCTTCTCCTATGCCTCTTTTACATAGCAAAACCTAGCTTAGCTGGAAGGGGTAATTAGGGTTTGGTGTAGGCAAAACAAGGGATTTAGGACTTCCTTGTAGAGCGAGGGGAATAAAGGGTTTAAGGGTTGTCTAAATTATTGCGGAAATTTTGAGGGATAGGGATAGATGTTAGAGAGTAGGGGAAAGTGGAATTTCAAGGATTGAGTGAGTGAAAAGGGTCCAAAAGGGTAAAACACAGGCTTAGTCTCGAAAAGTGTCAAATTGTAGCAATAGGCTAGGTTTTGTAGAGAAATGATGATTTTGAGAGATATGAGTGATGGGAAGTGTTTATGAAGGTATAATAAGGATAGAGGAAGGTGTAAGAGCATCAGGATACAAGCCTTGTTGAAGATCTAACCATGGAAGTCATGAAACCAAGAAAAATGCCCTAAAAAACCCTAGTCATCTACAAGAACAAAGGTAAGTAAAAGCACATAAGAAGTCTTTTAGGAGCAGCGTGGTGACCATGGAATGGAAAGCTGGTGGAATGGTGAAAATTTTGGTTTAAGGATAATGAAGGCAGTGAGATTTATAAAACTCACAATATTCCTGAGTCCTTTTTTTAGAAATCTAGGATCAACATTTAGTCATCTACAAATAGAAAAAAATGTTGATGACTAACAGTGGCTCCACTTGGGGAGGGTAGCTCCTTTTCAGGAGGTGTCCAAAACATCAGATATTAAATCTTTGAGTTTTGAAGACCAATGCCTTATCCATTGGGAAAATATCTCTTCTTTCATTTTCTAATGTTTCTCTTGAAGCTATGATCTTAAGAATTTGAAAGGACATGATTTCTTCAAACTCATTTCTACCTACCCATCCTACTTTGCCTAACCCTTTTTTCTTCCTTGGGTCCACTTGAATTGGAAAACCCTTGACATTATTTTCTTTTGAAAGCATGAAAAACTACCTACTTGTACCCTTATCACTTCCAAGAGTTCAGATTATGCTAGTGAACTCTTTTATTCTCTACCTAGACTATTCATCTGTCAAGATTAGACTATTTTACAGACTTCATTCTCTAAGCTATTGACATGAAATTGAAAACATGATTTGAACTAGGATTAAGAAAACTGATTTACCATGGGTTGTGGCATTGGGACAAGCTGCACACATACATTATTTTTGTACAAACAATACTAAAAAGTATGAGGGCTAAGATTTAGAAATTGTTAGGCATCCCTCTTTTCTCTTTGGTTCAGATTTGAGCATTGAGAACCAGCATATTTTCTCCCTAATCTACCCTATTGAAAAATCAAGATTAAATGATTTAAAAAGTCTTCTTTCACTAACCTACCAACAGAAATTCAAAACATGTTCAGCCATGATTAGGCTAGATGACTGAACAAGACTCTTTTTCCTCAACAAGTAGTGGCATTTAGACTTGCACATTTTCAGAAGTACTCTTTTTTGGTACAGGGTTGTACCTCTTCTTTCCATCTGCCCTCTTTTTATTCTTTTTCCTGTTTTTTTGTTTTTGTTTTTTTCAAAAAAAATTGAAACTAAAACTTAGAAAAATTATCATAGGGCTAAGCTTATTTGCATGCCTATCTATCCTAATCTAACTTGAAGGCATACATTCAGCTGGTGAACTCTCTTCTCCAATACAACCAATCAAGTAGATGATTCCATGATTGATCTTTGTTCAGCTACTTGAGTATGTTGGACAAACAGAAGGGCCACTCCCATATTACTTGATTTTGAACATTGATGCCTAAAATTTTCTTTAAACCTTGCTTCAAACTGCTCTTAACATATTTTACTCCCTCTTCAAATGCCTCTATCAAATCAGCAAAGGGATATTGAAACAATACCTGAATGTGAGGATTTGGAAAATAAGCTTGATTCAGGAATGATTCTTCCTCACTTGGCTAAGCTTGGGACTCTTTTGGGAAAGAAACTCCTCCTCTTCCTCATGATCATCTGCACTGTTAGTGTCATCATATATTGCAATGTTTTCCTCTAGCACACTTGATATTTTCTGATTGAATGGGCTGAATTCTATGTGAAGGTCATCATGTTGATGAGCAGGAGTATTTTTTGGCAACAAATCTACTTGAGGAGGCAGTATAGCAACTCTCTTGTGATTATCCATTTCTAAGCCTTCGTTTGCAATCTAAAATCCAAGGGAACTTGGTGGTTTAAAATCCAGAGCTGAGAAGGAATCTATGTTATCAAGGATTTGTTCAACTATGTCAAGAAAAGGCTTCTTACTGACAACTTGCCCAAGAAGTTCACTATCTTCCTCAACCTCAACACCAAACTAAAAATGCTGATTATTTCCAATGACATGAAAGTTATTTCTAATGGATTAAAATGAATTAGAGCAAAGAGTCATAGATTTATTTCCTCTTCAATCAAAAGAGGAGGAATTTTTCTCTTTCTTTGGATAGAAGTACAACAGTTCTCTTTCTCTTATGAAGGCTGATTTTGAGGCTGAATGTTTTCTTGAGCCTCACCTAGAAGAGATGGTGAATCATCACTTGTGCCTTCAAAAATATCCTGTGGGTTCTCTTCTATTTCTTGATTGGGTTCTTCCTCAACTAACTCCTCTAGGCTGTCATGATAGCTACCTTGAGAATGAAATTGGTGAATGACAGCTAAGAGGTTTTCAGAATGCAAATTTTACAAATCTTCATCACTATCTATAAGGTATTGTATGATATCCTGAGATTGATCACAAAAATTTTCAGCCAAGGATAAGGATGGATAATTTTCTTTATAATGATCACAAAATACCTTGTGTAGATCTTTTAAGGAAAACAAGCTACCAGGTTTTAGCCATTCATACCATTCTCTTGCCTTGCCCTCAAATGTTGCCATAAACATTTTCATGAGGCAGTTCTCATGACATTAAACCTTTAACCTCCATACATGTATATGAAATTTGATGAGATATAACAAGGGGTCTCACATCTTTCATCTTGAAATATAGGCAGGTTTTTCATCCAATTTATCTGAGGAATTTTATGTGGAAACCTTGGGATATGATCTATGTTCATCGTAGCATATCTCCTTTGCATCCTTCGATCCATGTTTGTAAATAAAAAAGGGTCATTGTATCTTTTCAACCAGTTTAGAGTTCTCTACTAGTCGATTCGTTAAGTCTATTGAGGGTTGTGGAGTCGTCAGGTGGAAAATTTCAAATTTGTTGTCCACCATCAACATGATTGGGATTGCTTAATGCATTACTAGGGGAGTTTATGAGAACTAGTGGGGTCAAAAAGGCTACTACAGACCAGTGGAGTCGTCAGGTGGAAGATTTTTACTATTTAAGGATGTATTTATTGTCCACCATCAACAACTAAATGCCAATCTAAGGAATTTTTTGGTTTTCTAAGGTCTTAAGGATGTGTAAGATATCATTTATTCAGAAGGTCCCACTCTGATCACCATTATGTTAGGTTCCCGTGATTTGTTAAATTGGTGAGATCAAATGCACAACGTAACATCAGACCAATCTTTGGAGTCCTAGGACCTAGCCTTCCTGGACTCAGAGAGGGCTCTCTCTATTTTTTGCAAAGGATGTGAACTTGTTTACTTTTAGGGTTTGATTTTAGACTAGTTGTTAAGTGTAGGGTTTGTTTGTTTGTTTTTGTTGGGTAAGATGATCAAGTAGAATAGATAGAGTGAGGAAAAAATCTTCAAGTCATTTGGCTATGGAGTCAATAAAATTCATGGAAATTTCAACAATGAATCATGGAGCATCACAAGCCAAATCTAGCATGGTCAAATGGATTTTCAATGTTTGTGTGAAATGAAATGAACATCAAGTTTGTGAATCTAAGTAGGGCAAAGAGAAATTAAGAATCCTTTTTCATGTACTTAAAAAAGAAGGTACTTCAACACTATTTAGCATAAATAAGTAATCAATAGACAGGGCACCCCAATAACTCTTTGATTCAACTCAAGCAAATAAGCATTCCAGACAAACAATCCAATGAAATATAGAAGGCGAGAGAATCATTTAACTTCTAGTGATTTCACCTTCAAGGTTAGAAAAAACTCAAGATAAACATATAAATTTAATCAAAGAAGAGGTAACTCCTAAAAATCATTGATCATAGCCATAAATATCTTCAAAAAAACTAGTCAAGCATGGACAAATGTAATATTCCATATCTGGAATTTTCTACAACAAATAGAATACCTTAAGGTATTCCAAAGTTGGAGAGGCAGATGTATGTATGATAAAAGATTCCAAACCACTTATCCTTCAATATTATGTGCATCAGCAACTTTATACAGTGATTTAGAAGATAGAAAGTGGGGAAAAGAAACTATTTCAGCCCTAAAATGCTTAATTTCATAGATGTGCATAAAAATAAGCAGTGGAAATGGCTGGATCTGATATATTAGGTTACAATGAGTCTACATACTTAATTTAAGCTCAAAAAAATGCTTCTACCTATGTTAAACAATTCCTCCATTCCCGACTAGGCTAGAAAACCCTGATTTCCCATGACTTAATGTATGCAGAAATTTGCTGAAGCTCAGGCAACGTGATTTTATGAAGGTATTAGTTTTAATAGGTTAATAAAATCATGAAATCAGTTACACAACACTACTCATACAGTTCAAGAGAGAAAATGAATACTTTTATGAGAAAATCCCCCTAAAAGAGGTGCTGCAACAATTGTATTTCATTGTAAAACCCTGACAGCATTATTTTCTGAAGCATACAGCAGCAGTAGGTTAAAATCAGATATAGGACATATAAGTGTACAAATTATTAGATCTATATAATATATACACACTAGATTGTCCCTATTTTACATACCCCTAAGGGGTTTTTAGCAAATCATGAAGCATATGGAGTAGATCTAAAATCTTATGCAGTAGATCTGCAGATTTCTGCAGAATTTCTGAAGTAAATACGTGTATGAATAGATAATATCTGGGAGGTACATGGATTGGTTGGCAAATCCATGGATCCCACAGTGAGGGAATATTCCCAACACCAGAGATCTCTCTCCCAAGAGACAACTGAATCACCCTGCAACTTCTTCCTTGCAGATTACGCAGCTCAGGAAGGGTAAATGTGAAGTAGGATCTGGAATATGATATGGACTGATGCCAAGATCTGAAATTATGCTCCAACAAGAGAGGCAATCTTCCAGGAGGTTAAAAGACACACTCCATGAGAAGAGACTCCCCAAAACAATCTAGATCTGAATAGATCTAATGCTCCACTTGTTGTAGCTTACAAAAGAAATCAAACCCTCAATAGGATATGCATTACAGTTCAAAGTAGAAGCTTGGCCAATTTCTGGATAGTGGATGAGAAATGAAAAACTCTTCCAACAGATACTCTATGGAAAGAGGTGGGATTCCCGCCCGGGAACTCCCAGTGCTAAGTAGCACTATTCTCAGGATAAACAGCCTAGAGAATTTGAGTTAGTCTAAGGAGACTAATTTCTGAATATCTTGAACAACCTCTTCTTGTTGCTCTCCTCTTTCTTTTATAGGATGAAAGTCTTGCAAAACCCTAAACCATCTCAAATGTTTAGCTCCTTTCACATGTGCATCCTCCTTCTAGATATGCACTGAGTATTTAGGAGGTACATTTCACTTATAAAACACTGTAGATAAGGTCTTGTTGACCTATTCAATTGCCACAAACCTTTTTCACACATAAAGGGTTTTAACAAAGCAGCCTTGGTTTAGCCTTGTTCACATTGGGCATTGATTTATTACATATTTTTTCGGAGTTTATTGATCCTCCCTTACAATATTATTCATGAACATGAAAATAAAAATGAAATTGAATATTCCTATTAGCTTGGCCTAATTGGGAATATTACAGTCCTCCCCCTTCAAAATGTTGCTTGTCCTCAAGCAACTGCAAGGTAGAGAAAAACTTCTCCTTTCCTCTTCTTGTGGCCTCATCAATGGATCCCACCATGGATGAAAATGATATGCAATGAATCTTTCCTCCAATGATTATGTCCAAGTGCAAGATAGAAAAGTGTACATCATGAGAAAATGGAAGGTACAAGTGGTGATCTCTTTGTTGCTCAATGGCCTCCTCAAGGTAGGAGTGATGATGAACATGGGGAATATTATTCCCAATGAGAGACTTCCATACCCATGCTATCATCCAAATGAAGTGATCCAATCTAGTTAGCTCAAAAATATCCTCAACCCCTGGTTCATACAATGTGTTGGGGCTACATGGAGAGATTGGATCCTCACACCCAAGTGGTTTCTCTCTCCATTTATGATAAGTAGGGGGATGCTTCTGCTCTTGGGCTGAAGTATTATGTCCTTCAAGAGTGGCCCAAGCTACCCCACCAAACAAATGAACCATGAAGTGCATCCTCCAAAAACTCAAGTTCTCCAAATGGCTTCTCCCACATGAAGAAAAGAGATGTAGTTTGACAATCATGGACTGCCCATTGCTTCTCCTGAAACATGCATCATGCAAAGTAGGGAAAATTATACTCCCAATGGGCATATTCAACTCATAGCCCACTCTCCAAATAAAGCTTCCCATGAGCATAAACATATCAGCAATACATGGAAGCATAATACAATGAAAGCAAGTTTCCAAATGACAACCAGAGTGTGAATGATAGTTCCTCTCATGGAACTAGCGCAGTGCATCCTTGGCCTGCATCAAATCAAACAAGAACAATTGCTCGTCCAGCCACTTTTTTTCTACCACAATCATATTACAAAATATAAACATGAAAGTACAAAGTGGCTTCAATGGAAAACACCAAAAGTCATGTGGCTTCCACCACAAACCACCATTAAGATAGCCAAAATAAATGCTACAAGTAGCTGCAAGTACATCATCATACATCATACAAGAAGGAAAAATCATCCTTGATACATCATGTTGCTCAAACAAGGAAAATAAGTATAATACAAAATGTGAAATTATACCTCCTCCATCATGTACTCGAGACCTTGAGTTGTAATGGCTCAACTGGAATTTCTCCCTCACCTCCAATGAGTAGGGAAGTGGTTGTGACCTCTTCTTCATCATCATCCGGGCTATGCATCTCTCCATATGCTGAACAGTTCATGCTGGATGCCCCCCCAAGTGAACTCCTCCATCAAATTAAAATATGCATCAAGGTGCATGGAGGAGAAGTCCTCATGTGCTACATGTAGTAGCTTCTCCTTAAGACTAGAAGCTCTAGTCAAGAAGATCCTGCCATAGGAATAGATGACCACGTCATCCACCATGTATCTATCATCTCCATATGGGTCATCAAGAATCATGCATGCACTAAGATCCTTGGAGTACTCTACCAAGAGTTGAGACCTCCAATAGGGATGAGTCCTCCCAAGAGACAGCGCTGGTGATCTAGCATATGAAGCTCTCCTCATGTTGTTGCCTGCTACTTTGACATCCCCCATGCCAAATTCATAACCTCCTTGGAATCAAAGAATGGTGAGCCAAAAGGCAAGATGTCTCTCACCAAATCTAAATCTGGTGGCCTCCCAGGTGGAATGCATCCATGTAATGAGACATCAAAATCTGAAGTGGACTACATGTATGAGTGGACTGATTTGTCCCTCTCTTCTCTG
The DNA here is from genome assembly GCA_034641835.2 of Pinus albicaulis. Taxonomy (NCBI): domain Eukaryota; kingdom Viridiplantae; phylum Streptophyta; class Pinopsida; order Pinales; family Pinaceae; genus Pinus; species Pinus albicaulis. Next base: position 494,441,305 of record CM076583.1, read on the forward strand.
CGCAGTGTAGTCTTCTTCATTTGTGTAAAATTTTTTTGAAATAGATAAGAGTGAATGCTCATCATCCCCTCATGATGATCCTTCTACTCTTCTTCTTCTTCTAATGGTACAGCGTTGGTATTCCTTCTCTACTCTTCCTCTTCATCAATATGTAAGAATACCTCATCATCAATGAGAGACCCTAGATCTTGGTCATCTCTTGAAGGAGGTACCTCCATGTCATCACAAGTGGAAGAGGGCCCTTCATAATATGGGGATATTTCCCTTAGCAAGCCATCATACATGTTCTTATCCCCTTTAAAAATAAGGAGTGGAGCTGGTTGCATGGTCTCCTCCAATGCATGCAAAGTGTTTGATGTTTTGATACATGATGGTTCACATTTATTTTCATTAAAATTATTCATCAATCCCTTAGTGAATTCATAATATGCTTTTATATTTGCATGATAACAAGAAATAAAATTTTGAAACCACCCATCATGAGCCATACCTTTGAGTTGCAGCGCTGCTAACCCAATGGCCTCATCTTCTTCCTCCATTCTCCTTGTAGTGAATGTGGGCAATGAGCTACGATGTGGATATACATGTGTGGCTGAATGCTCACAGCCTTCATGATAATATCTAGGGCTTGCTTCCTCTCCAAACCCTTTTAGAAATTCTCTACAATCTTCCCTTTCTCTCTCCTTGAGATCTTCTTCGATACCCTCCAAAGTCTGGAAAAGAAGTAGGGAGATCTCCTCTTCCGTCATTCTTCTTCCTCCTCTTTCCGTTGACAGGAAAGTAGGCATATTCCAACGTTTTAGATCAGATTTGTGGCTAAATGCTCACACACATTGTAATGAATTTTGGGGCTTTTAATATCGAAGGGATCTACATGACCTCCCTTCTCCATTCCCCTGATTTCTTCTTTTAGTACTTGAAGAGTTTCTGAAAACTCTTCTCTCTGCAATCTTCCAAAAAAGGGGTTCAGGCCCTTCTTCTATGTGTCTTCAGTGTGACCAGAATTCTCCATCATATTTTTATTGATTATTCTCTCTATCTTCTTGAAATATTGATCTCATAGGCAGAGCCAAAGATCACGCTCTGATACCATTGTAATATTCCAAATCTGGAATTTTCTACAAAAAATAGAATACCTTAAGGTATTCCAGAGTTGGAGAGGAAGATATATTTCTGATAACAGATGTAAAACCACTTATCCTTAAATATTATGTGCATTAGCAACTTTATACAATGGTTTATAAGCCAGAAAGTGGGGAAAAGCAACTATTTCAACCATAAAACGCTTAATTTCAGAGATGTGCATAAAAATAAGTAGGAGAAACGGATGGATCTGATATATTAGGCTAAGAGGAGTCTACATACCGAATTTAATCTCAAAAACATGCTCCTAGCTATGTTAAACTGTTCCTCCATTCCCGACTAGGCTAGAAAACCCTGATTTCCCATGACTTAATGTATGCAGAAATTTACTGAAGCTTAGGCAGCGTGATTTTTTAAATATATTAGTTGTAATAGGTTAAGGAAATCATGAAATCAGTTACACAACACTACTCATATAGTAGAAGAGAGAAAATGACTACTTTTATGAGAAAATCCCTCTAAAAGAGGTGCTGCAATAATTGTATTTCACTGTAAAACCCTGATAGTGTTATTTTCTGAAGTATACAACAGTTTTAGGTTACAAATAAGATCTAGGAAATATCAGTGTACAAATCATTAGATCTATATGAGATCTACACACTATATTGTCCCTATTTTACATACCCCTTGGGGTTTTCAGCAAATCATGAAGCATATGGAGTAGATCTAAAATCTTATGCAGCAGATCTGTATATTTATGTATAATTTCTGAAGTAAATACATGTATGAATAGATCAGATCTGGAAAATACATGTATTGGTTGGCCAATCCATGGATCACCAGAGTGAGGGAAGATTCCCAACACCGGAGATCTCTCTCCCAAGAGATAGCTGAATCACCCTGCAAATTATTCCTTGCAGATTACGAAGCTCAGGAAGGGTAATTGTTTAGTAGGCTCTAGAATATGATATGGCTTGATGCCAAGATTTGAAATTATGCTCCAACAGGAGAGGCACTCTTCCATGAGTTTAAAAGACGCACTCCATGAGAAGAGACTCCCCAAAAAAATCTAGATCTGAATAGATCTAGAGCTCCACTTGCTGTAGCTTACAAAAGAAATCAAACCCTCAACAAGATCTGCATTGCAGTTGGAAGTAGAAGCTTGGCCAATTGCCGGATAGTGGATGAGAAATGCAAAACTCTTCCAAGAGCTACTCTATGGAAAGATGTGGGATTCCCGCCCGGGAACACCCAGTGCTAAGCAACACTATTCTCAGGCTAAACATCCTAGAGAATTCGAATTAGTTTAAGAAGACTAATTTCTGAAAATCTTGAAAAACCTCTTCTTGCTGCTCTCCTCTTTCATTTATTGGATGAAAGTCTTGCAAAACCCTAAACCATATCAAAGGTTTAGTTCCTTTCACATGTGCATCCTCCTAGATCTACATTGAGTATTTATGAGGTACATTGCACTTAGACAGCACTGTAGATAAGGTATTGTTGACCTATTCAATTGTCACAAACCTTTTTCACACATAAGGGGGTTTATCAAAACAGCCCTGATTTAGCCTTGTTAACATTGGGCATTGATTTATTACATAGTTTTTAGGAGTTTATTGATCCTCCCTTACAATATTATTCATGAACATGAAAATAAAAATGAAATTGAATATTCCTATTAGCTTGGGCTAATTGGGAATATTACAACAAAGGGTATGATCGAAACATAGCCTCTTTGGCAAAACCTAATTAGTGGTACTTTAAAGATAAATCTCAAGAAAAATGTTTTAGTGACATCAAAAAAGCAGGGCTAACCATAAAACATATTTGATACATACTATATTTAACCATTCATGATATAAAAAAGCTTAGGGGGGTCTACAGAGAAATAAAGAATTCTCTAAAATGTCTTAGCAGAGGAAAACATAGAGGCAGTGAAGAACAAAGAGAGCTAAGGTGCCTTTGAAAACATTTCTTAGTCTAAAACCTTTTTCCTACTACAGTTTAGAAGGATGAAAAAAATGACACATAATAAAACAATAACTAAATAGAATCACATCACCATTAACCAAGCTCAGTGATCCTGCAAGAAGCATTCTCCATCATCAATCAAGACAAGCCATTCACAAAATCCACAACACCAATTTCTTCTCCAATCTCCTAAAAAACTATGTATTCCTCCAAAGAGTAATCAAATGCCAACATTTTTCAATGAGGCCCTCATGCTCTATTTATCTAGCAAAGAAGGTAAAAATCCCTAACTAGGGTTTGAAAATGTGAAAAATAGCCATAAGTGTCATTTATGTCTAAGAGACCATGCAAGGTCCAAGACACAAAATATCTCCTGAAATAAATGAAAAAATAACTCCAAGCACCTAAATTTGGAGTGATTTGCCTCAAAAAACACTAAAATATAATTTTTCCATCAATGAGTGTCTCTTGTGGACTTTTTGGCCAAAAACGCACAGTGAGGTCTGAAAGCATAGTGCCATGCATGGGCAAAATTGGGTCCACTTGCAGCCAAGTTTTGATGACCTTCCCAATGTCGGAATTGTCTCCGTGATGGCCCATTAGAAAGCCTGTTGAATCTACTTGCCAAATATACCCTTGGTTTTCTAATTGAGCTCTACTAACCTATCCAAAAGGAAAATTTCCTAAAACGTCTCTAGGCACAATGCCAGGTCTATAAATGAGGAAGAAAGGTGAAAAATGAGATGTTTTTTGGCCTTTTGAGGGGTCAAAAATTCTCCAAATTCTCTGAAATTTGGTGAGCATACTACAATTGAGCCAAGTATTCCAAAAATTTTGATTTTTCCTCTTGAGGATGCCTGAGATGAAAACGTAGCACCAGGGGTGCTGCGCTTAGAGGCCTTAAAATTTGCAAAAAACCAAAATTTGTCAAAATTTTCCCAAAATTGGTGGATGTCTTCTTCATGAGGTTTGAGAGGCCTATAGAGAAGCTTGAGAAAATATTCCAAGTTTTTCTTGGTATTCTTCCTCTTTGAGTGCTTGGATTTTGGCTTGGACCTTCTTGAGTTTAGCCCTTGCAATTTGGTTTCTCTAAGCATAATGCTTGGTCATCTTATTTTACCTTTTATTTGCCTTTATCTAGTGGCTTAGTGGATGTGGAAGGCATGGCCCCTTGCCCTTTTGAGGTAGAAAACACATGCCTTTCCCCTCTTTGGTATACCAATGAAAAATTCTCAATTCTTCTCATTTTGGTGTTTTCATCATGGCTGCCGTCATTTGTTTCCATGTCTTCCTCTTCATCACTTGGACTGTTGCTTACCTCTTTATATTCAACCTCAACCTCACTTTTAGCCTCTTCATTGATTTCTACACTTTATTTTTATTCCTCATTGTAGCTGCTTACCTCATCATTGTTGTGATATTTGCTGCTATCATCAAACTCTTCATTTTCATCACTATTACCATCAACTTCACTGATAGTCTAGTCCTTGGTGTCATTGCTGTCATTTTCATCATTATTTTCATCAGTCACCATGTTATTTGTTTCATCAATGTCCTCTTTTTTTCCAACATCATCAGTGCCCTTATGACCACTAGGAAGCTCACTATTTTTATTCTCATTGTGGCTCTAAGTTTTGTTATTGTCCCTAGTGTAATCATTATCACTGTGGGGCTCACTGTTTTCATGACTGTCATGAATATTGTCATGACTGTCTTCTTCTTCATTAATCCTTGCTTCATTATTCCCAATATCAGTTTCACTACCCTTGGATTCAGTGGCTTCCTCTGTATCAACATTTTCTACCTCATCTCCATGGTCACTTGCTTGTTCACTACTACTTCATTCTTGATTATCTTTTAATGCCCTTGAAAGTACTTTGATAGCAGCTTGAAGGATTTATTTTCTTGTTTTTTTCCCATTTGCAGGTGGAGGAGAGCTTCTGATCTAGGCACAGTGCCTGAACGCACTGTCAGGTCCCTTCTGTTGGCACCCTGTAATCAGCAATATTGGCAAAAGTCTCACTGCAGGGAGAACATTATTTCAACCACTTTGGGATTCTAGGATCTAGCCCTCCTGAATCCGGAGAGGGATCTCTCCAATAAGTGCAAAGATGGATTTGTCTTTGAATTCTTGGGTAATGATGTTAGGCTATTTATGAAGGCCGAGGGTTTTGTTTTGTTTTTGGATGGTTGAGAATGATTATTATTTGAGGTGGAAAGTTCTAAATGCAAAGAGTTTTGAAGGTGTGAAGTTGCAAGAAAATAGAACAAGCTTTGGCCAAGAAGATAGATAATTGCACATTTTAGTCCATTGGGCTATGGAATCATAATAGGGTTTAATTGAAACAGCAAGGGGCAAGAGTGGTCCACGAGGCAAGTCATCTATGTCTAAGGATCTCTTTAAAGTTTGATTTTATGGGATGAATGTTGGAAATATTTTCATTGATGGCAAAGGAAGTGGAAAATAAGGAGCATCTGAAACAGTAACTAGGAAAAGAGAAAAGAAAAGTAGCAAAGAAGAACAAAGGAAGAGTGCATTTACAAAGAGCAGTATCATTCAAGGAGCAGAGGCAAGCAGTGAATTGAAGCAGAGTTTTCCAGAGACAGAGGAATAGAAAATCTGGAAAATTGAGAAGAATAAGTGAACTTCTTGTAAATAGTTACATTTGTATATCATGATGAGGGATTTCTTCTAAACTCTCAGAGAATTATATGTATATTCTTGATTGAATTCAGTAGGAAGGATATTTGAGTCCTTGTGTTACTAACAGTGGGATTATGCACGTGTAGACTGCTTGAATTATGAAAGCATTACTCATGGTCTAAAAATATCATAAGCTCTGTGGAAGGAGTAGATTCGTGAATCTGTATAAGATATCAAGTTGCTAAGGCCACGATATAGTGAACAATGGGGAATGTATAACCTGATGAAGCAACGCGTTATAGTATGCGGAGGAGTCGTATTGAAACATTGATGAACTAAAGGATTGACGGAACGGGCAGAACCAGGAAGGACGAACAGTAAACACGTTTTCTGGTTTTTATCGCACCACCTTTGCATGGTGAGCTGTATTTGAGGAGGGGGGAGCGATTCCATAGAATGGGCGACACGTGTCCCTGTACGACTCCACAAAACCGCTTGTCACTGCATGCCATCGCGCGTTATTATTCGACCCAGGATGCCCAGCGATATTGTTGAGCACCGTCGATCTGGAGGGAAGCCATCGGACGATGGTCATATGATAAATATGCACGAAGGTTAACCAAAGTACGGTGGCCATTGCGCGTTATTTTTCGTGCGTCTTCGCCGAGCGATATCCGTCCGATCAAATGAGGCGGCGCGACGCAATAACAACCGTCGAATGGAGACGATTGTTAACGTTGGGGCCCATACGCATGTATTGAGGTTTGCGGGTTTAAACCAAAGTATTATGTCGTGTATTAAGGGTGTGGGACCCAATTTCCCTTCTCATTATTGGTTCAATATACGTTGTTGTGTTATGCCGAGATCTTCAACCGACGTGGAAGACAGCTGTGACCAACTCAGTGTCTTGCGTCACTGCGGGGGCTCTCGAGGTACGAATGAAAATTTTGGCTGGTGCCCCTACACTCAATCTCTTCCATTCATCTCTGTTGTCCCTGCAGTTAACTCAGTCAACTGCAAAGGCACTTGTATCGATATCTGGTGCGCTAGTTGTGTCCGCGGGTTGGGTCTTTTGATAGGAACTTTAATTATCAGCGTAGATCCCCAAGTCGAAGATTAAATATTATAGAAGGGCCCAAAAGGTTATATGGATATATATTACTGTTGGGTTTTTATATAAGTCAGAGGCACGTTAATGTTTGTAACAACTAAAGGGGGAATTGGATTAATATCTCAATCTCAGATTGAGATATTAAAAATCCTTAGATTAATTAATTGCCAGATCAAGAAAATAAAACAATGAAAAGTTGTTTGGCGCTTGGGTAGACCTCACTGGATTACCTATTTTGATCCATCCAGGAATACCGTTAGTGTTTGAGTGGTTTTGACTCATGGTATTGATAAAGGCTAAACTATATAAGGAGAAGAGGATCATAATACAGGGTGTTCATGCGGAGGGATTGTCAATAAAAAAAAAATCTCTTTAAGAGATATCTGTATGATTGAACTTTGATGAATTTGAATCTATGATGCACCTATGGATATGATCTCTAGATCTAGAAATGATGAATCTCTAGGAAGATCTGCAAAAGAAATGATGACGACCTGCTGCAAGTCTGATGTACAAATTGAAGAAATTTGGTGGATCTGAGGGTTGAAGCCTTCAGTATGAGAGTGGAAGTTTTTTTCCAGTAGAAGCTGGTGTTAAAATCAGGGGGTTAGAGCTCCCTTCCAGTATTGAATGGATAATGGGAGAAGGTTGTAGCCTTCTACAGGTTGGTGCCTGCGTGCTAGTATAAATCTGCGCCAGTAAAAAATTGTAAGATGTTTTCTTTATAATAAATATTGAAGACAGAGACGACAACAACGATTGTTTTCTCCCGAATTGGGTTTCCACATTAAATACTGGTGTTCATGTGTATTTCTTGTGTGTGATGGTTGATTCTGTTATTACTGCTCATGCTTACTGCTTACCAAACATATGATGAATGAATGATCTGATCAACAAGTAAAAATTAAATGTAAAAATTAAAATGTTTTTAGTCATCTCTAAATCATGATTCACCCCCACCCCCCCCCTCTCCCAATATTTTCCACAACAATTCAGTATCAGAGCAGGTCCTTCTGAAGGAGCTTGATCGCTTTAAGGAGATCCATCTCAGTGGGAAGGAAGCAAAAGAAGAAGGCTACTCAAAGAAAGGAGATATCTCAGAAAACATGTGCAGCATAAAATGAAGAAGATGAAACAGGTGTTGATTGTTGTTCTTGTGATTCACTTTCTTGTGCATGCAATGGTGAAGATAGTGAAATTAATGTTATGGATCTAGAAGTTCTCAAGATTAAAGTTGAAGATCAACAAATATTATTTAATGAGAGAGAATCTATCTACAAAGATATGATCTCTAGAATGAATGGATAGATAAACAAGTATCAAAGGTTGTATGATGAAGTAACCAATCACAGTGAAGGACTTGAAGCAGAAATCATCTCTCTGAAAGCAGATCTCGAAGCATCAAATAAGAAGAATAGGAAAGAACTTCTACAATCATTTTGAAGAACAAAGAAAATGGGTTGAAAAGAAGATAATTTTAAGGTCAGATGATCAAGTAGAATAAGGAAGAAGGGTCGAAGAGAGTATGAAGAAGCAATGCCAAAGATTGGAGGTTGAGGTAAACATTTTAAAGGTAAATTTGAAAAAAAAGATAAACTCTTGAGGTTTCAAGATAGTACTAAGATTCTAGACAATATTCTTAGTAGTCAAAGGTCTCCTTCTGTTAAATTTGGTCTCGGTTTTCATGAAATTGTTAAAGTAGAATCTAGTTCACAAGAAAGTGCTAAAGATTCAAAGGATATCAATGCAAAACCTGAAGTGTTGAAAGAAACAAAAGGTCAACCGACAATCATGAACTCTCAAAAGAAATCATTCCCTCCTAAATATATAAGCATCAATCGATTCTCTCCTTTGATCAACAATTTTGAATGCTTTAAATTTCATAATTATGGGCATGTTGCAGCCAATTACAGAAGCATATTGAAAAAAATATTCTACACAGAAAGGTACTCAGGTTTCTTTAAGGGATATTGTTTTTCATGCAACAAGTTTGGTCATAAAGCAGCTGATTGCAATAGAAGAAAGAATAGAAAAACACATTATGATCCCTATGCTTATTTTTCTGGTCACTCAAGATGTTATGCTTGTAACAAGTATGGACATGTAGAAAAGGAATGCAGGATCAATAGATCTGAGAAATTGGATAATTTCCAGCACACAATAAGAAATTTCAAGCAAAGCTGGAAAAAGGAGGACCGGTCAAAAACGTAAGGGATAATAATCCTACTGCAGTATTCCGCTTCTAAAGCTTACTTCTCATAATGATTGCACGAGTGATGTGAGATAAATTATAGGAATCAGTAATGTATCATCACAAGGGGAGCAATATATGGTGATTCCCATGGTTGGTTGGTAATTCTGGTTGTGTTTATTTCTAATAGTGCATCTGATGTGACAAGAGAATACAGGTACAGGTGGTACAAATTCAGGGGGAGAAGAAGGAGTGTGAAATTTTCAGTATTTCACTTTCCATACGCGGGTTTCATGAGCTAAATCTGCGTATACACGCGAGTTCCAATGGAGACAGAAGCGTATGTTTTTCTGTTAAGGAAAAAAGTGAGATGGCTCAAGAACAGGAGCACAGTTTTAGGGGGAGCATTAGCCTTGCTGAGAGTAATGCATTGTTGGCATTATGATGGTGACATATATCCTTCTACATCAAATAGAGATGATATAGACAATGAACCTAATGAAGAACCCAAAGGTGATTTATATGAAAAGCTCCATCCAGATATGTTCAAAAGAATCATCCAAGAATCTCAAATTTTGGGAGAAAAGGGATCAAGTGTACAAACAAGAAGGACTCTTGTGGGATCTTCTAGCTATCTGGAATTTCTATCCTCTATTGAACCACAAAATGTCAATCAAGCCAGCAAAGATGAATGTTGGATTCAAGCCATGAATTAAGAGCTTGATCAAATTGAAAACAATCACACTTGGGAATTAGTACCAATACCTCATGACAAAAATGTCATTGGAACTAAATGGATATTCAAAAATAAGTTAAATGAGAATAGGGATGTTATAAGAAATAAAGCTAGACTTGTTTGCAAGGGGTATGCTCAACAAGAAGGTATAGACTTTGAAGAAACTTTTGCCCCTATAGCTAGACTTGAAGCCATAAGAATGTTTCTTGCTTTTTCAAGCTTCCAACAAATCAAATTTTATCAAATGGATGTTAAATCTGCTTTTCTCAATGGTGATCTAGAAGAAGAAGTTTATATAGAACAAACAAAAGGATTCATTTTGGGGAGTGATGAAAAACTTGTTTGTAAACTTAAAAAGGCTCTATATGGTCTTAAACAAGCTCCAAGGGCATGGTACTATCGTCTTGACAAATATCTTCATCAACAAGGATTTTCTAAGGGGTCCACTGATAGAAACTTATACAGAAAAAACTAAAAATAATAAACTATTGATTGTGGTTGTATATGTTGATGATATCATTTTTGGAAGTAATGAAGAGTTTATGAGTCAGAAATTTGCTTCTGATATGCAGCAAGAATTTGAAATGTCTTTAATTGGGGAACTAACATTCTTTCTTGGCTTGCAAGTGCAACAAACAACAAATGGCATATTCTTATCACAAGCAAAATATCCTAAGAAAATGTTGAAGAAGTATGGCATGGAAGATTGCAAACCTGTAAGTACACCAATGATAACTGGATGTAATCTCAGTTCTAATGATGATTCCCCCACGGTGAATCAACCAAAATACAGATCTATGATAGGAAGTATACTTTATCTCACTGGGACTAGACCAGAAATTATGCATGCAGTTGGAATTGTGGGACGATTCCAAGCTAATCCAAAAGAGTCTCACCTTCAGGCTGTCAAAAGAATTTTCAAATATCTGCAAGGAACTCAAGATTTTGGACTACGGTATCCAAAGGATGCTGATCTCACCCTTCATGCTTACATTTATGTAGATTGGGCTGAAATGTTGATGATCGGAAAAGCACTAGTGGTGGTGCATTCTATATGGGGCCCCGGTTAGTATCTTGGTTCAGCAAGAAGAAAAGCTCTATTGCCTTATCTACAGCAGAAGCAGAATATGTGGCTGTTGCATCATGTTGCAATCAACTTCTTTGGATGATGCAAACCTTACAGGACATTCAAATCAAATTTTCACCTACTATCTCCATTATGTGTGATAATACAAGTGCCATCAGTATTTCAAAGAATCCTGTTATGCATTCCAAGACCAAGCACATTCCCATCAAGTATCACTTCTTACGAGAACAAGTGCTTGAACAAAAGGTGAAGTTGGAGTATGTTCCCTCCAAAGAACAAGTTGCTGATATATTTACCAAACCTTTACCTAGGGAAGCATTAGAATATCTCAGACAGAAGCTGGGAGTAGTCTCTGCCATGCAGAAGATCAAATCTGCTTAAATTCAGAAGATGCATTTTCCCACACGACAAGCGTATGGGTATTTGCCGACAAAATTTTTTGGGTTTCGCATTCTTTCAAAGACACTGTGGTGCGTATGAGTATCTTTGAATACACAGGTTAAGGGGGAGAATTGTCATGTGGAAAGAATGCATGTGGTTGGTACCAATTATTTCTTCGTAGTCTAATCTCATGCTTGAGAATTTTTATCTCGATTAAGATGTAGCAGTACCCCTGTGGGGAGCATGGTATTGCCTGCTCAAAGGATTCTGATCAACTCTTTTCCATTGATGTCAAAGGGGGAGGAAAAGAAAAAAAGGGGGCTTTATAAGACAATCGTAGGAAGAGTATTGCCATAAATGCCAAAGGGGGGAGATTGTTGGAAATATTGTCATTGATGGCAAAGGAAGTGGCAAAGAAGGAGCATCTGAAACAGTAACTAGGAAAAGAGAAAAGAAAATTAGCAGAGAAGAACAAAGGAAGAGTGCATTTACAGAGAGCAGTATCAGTCAAGGAGCAGAGACAAGCAGTGAATTGAAGCAAATTTTTCCAGAGACAGAGGAATAGAAAATCTGGCAAATTGAGAAGAATAAGTGAAGTTCTTGTAAATAGTTACATTTGTATATCATGATGAGGGATTGCTTCTAAAATCTCTGAGAATTATATGTATATTCTTGATTGAATTCAGTAGGAAGGATATTTGAGTCCCTGTGTTACTGACAGTGGGATTATGCACGTGTAGAATTCTTGAATTGTGAAAGCATTACTCATGGTCTGAAAATATCATAAGCTCTATGGAAGGAGTAGATTCGTGAGTCTGTATAAGATATCAGGTTGCTAAGGCCACGATACAGTGAACAATGGGGAATGTATAACCTGATGAAGCAGCGTGTTATAGTATGCGGAGGAGTCGTATTGAAACATTGATGAACCAAAGGATTGACGGAACCTTGAGCGAAGGGGCGGAACCACGAAGGACGAACAGTAAACACGGTTTATGGTTTTTATCGCACCACCTTTGCACGGTGAGCGGTATTTGAGGAGGGGGGAGCGATTCCATAGAACAGGCAACATGCGTCCCTGTACGACTCCACAAAACCGCTTGTCACTGCGCGCCATCACGCGTTATTGTTCGACCCAGGATGCCCAGCGATATTGTTGAGCACCGTCGATCTGGAGGGAAGCCATCAGATGGTGGTCGTATGAGGAATATGCGCGAAGGTTAACCAAAGTACGGCGGCCATCGTGCATTATTGTTGGCGCGTCTTCCCCGAGCAATATCCGTCCAATCAAATGAGGTGGCGCGACGCAATAACAATCGTCGAATGGAGACGACTGTTAACGTTGGGGCCCATACGCATGTATTGAGGTTTGCGGGTTTAACCCAAAGTATTATGTCATGTATTAAGGGTTTAGGACCCGATTTCCCTTCACATTATTGGTTCAATATACATTGTTGTGTTATGACGAGATCTTCACCCGACGTGGAAGACAACTGTGACCAACTCAGCGTCTTGTGTCACTGCGGGGGCTCTTGAGGTACGGATGAAAATTTTGGCTGGTGCCCCCGTACTCAATCTCTGCCATTCATATTTTTTGTCCCCGCAGTCAACTCATTCAACTGCGGAGGCACTTTTCTTGATATTCGGTGCGCTAGTTGTGTCCGCGGGTTGGGTCTTTTGATAGGAACGTTAATTATCAGCGCAGATCCCCAAGTCGAAGATTAAATATTATTGAAGGGCCCAAAAGGTTATATGGATATATATTACTGCTGGGTTTTTATAAAATTTAGCGGCACATTAATGTTTGTAACAACTAAAGGGGGAATTGGATTAATATCTCAATCTCATATTGAGATATTAAAAAGCCTTAGATTAATTATCTAATTGCCAAAAACCAAGGAAATAAAACAATGATAAATTGTTTGGGGGCTTGGGTAGACCTGCTGGATTACCTATTTTGAGTCCCTATTCGTGAATGAATTTTATTGGGCGGTTGAGTGGTTTTGACTCATGGCATTGATGGAGGCTAAAATATATAGAGAAGAGGATCATAATGTGGTGTGCATGTGAGGATCATTAATAAAAAAATCTCTTTAAGAGATATCTGTATGATTGAACTCTGATAGATCTGAATCTACGATGCACCTGTGGATATGATGAAGGTTCAAGATCTCTAGATCTAGAAATGATGAATCTCTAGGAAGATCTGCAAAAGAAATGATGAATACCTGCTGCAAGTCTGATGTACAAATTGAAGAAATTTGGTGAATCTAAGGGTTGAAGCCTTCAGTATGAGAGTGGAAGTTTTCTGCCAGTAGAAGTTGGTGTTAAAATCAGGGGTTTGGAGCTCCCTTCCAGTATTGACTGGAGAACAAGAGAAGGTTGTAGCCTTCTACAGGTTGGTGCCTGTGTGCTGGTATAAGTCTGCGCTAGTACAAAATTTTAAGAAGTTTTCTTTATAATAAATATTGAATACAGAGACGACAGTAGCAGTGGTTTTCTCCCGAATTAGGTTTCCACCTTAAATAATGGTGTTCATGTGTATTTCTTGTGTGTGATGGTTGATTCTGTTATTACTGCTCATGCTTATTGCTTACCAAACATCTGATGAATGAATGATGCAATAATCTAAGTAAAGAATTAAATGCATAAAAAGTAAATTGTTTTCCATTCAGTTCTAAATACTGATTCACCCCCGCCCCCCCTCTCAGTATTTTTCCCAACAATGAAGTGTTACAAAAAGAGGGGATTTAAACAAATGAAGAACAAAGAGCAGCCTAAGATCATGCAAGTACTTCTAAACTAGCCTGCTTTTGACATACACTTAAGAAAGACATAAAAGTAATCTAAGATCAGGTAAGTACTTCTAAACTAGCCTGCTTTTGATGCACTTTCAATAGAAAAACATTTTAAAAAAAAGGGAAACTTGAAGGCAACTGTTGGAGAAGAAACTAGCGGGTCGGGCTCACCACAAATCCTCTCCTAGCTCTGCTCTAATTGGTAACTTTCAAGACAAACACAAAGATAACAAAGAATGGCCTAAGATATGGTAAGTGTTTCAACACTAGCCAGCTTTCAACACATTCCAAAGGAAACATTCAGACAGTCTTTGGGGATAAAACTAGGACCAAGGCACGCCATATCTTGCTTAGTTCATCTCTACTTAACATATACTGAAAATAACGTTTAAGAATAACAATTATCTAAGGAAATAGGACAAGGAAATGCCAACATTCCTATGCTTGGAACTGAATTAAATCATTCCTAAATAACACGAATTGGAAGAAAACATGTAGATAAAGATTTTCAGTCAAAGAAGGGTACTGATATACAGTAGGTCCTAACTCTATGCATGCTATTATTTATAAGAGAAGATGAACGCAGTGAAAACAAAAATAAAATAAAAATTTACAATAAGAAACAACATCATCGTCGACATAGACCAGGATCCCATAAATCAACTTGTATTGATGCTCCAAACCAGTTACAGCTTTAAGTCCAATGCTATAGCTTAACAATCAGCCACACTTCCCAGACTAACTTATCTATCACAAGCAGAGCTTCAAGAGCCAGTGAACACTATTTACAAGTAGAAGTCTCAAGCTCAATTATATCTCAAAGTTTAGCAACCAACCTTTTTCTCATCTTCTCCAGTAGTATTTATAGAAGAATGAGGAGGTGAGATCTAATAAAATATCTCCAAAGATAATTAATACAGTCTTAATGGCTTCTCGAACTTTGGGGGGCTCGATGAAGAAGTTTACAGGTGTTATGTCTGTATTAATGTTTTTCATTTAAGATTAAGCTAAGTGGGAGCTCTTATTGACTTTTGAGGCTCTGTGTTATATTAAAGTAACTCTGTTGATATTTTGTCGTTAAGTTTATTTGTAGAATTCACTCTCTGTTGCGCTGAGGCAAATATCTGATCTTGATCAATAACTTCGGCCTCTTTTTGCATGCTTTGAGTCACAGGTGGCTTTGTGGTAGCTGGGAGGAATCAATTTTCCTCTGATGTGGCAGTGGAGGCTTTCCTGTCTTGTAAAACACTCATGATTTTCTTTTAACTGTGTCTTAATTGGGAGGATTAAGATTTTGATAATCAATCTTAGCCGTAATCTCCACAGATATGTCTTCAATCTCCTATTCTGGTATGTTTTGTCTTCGACATTGATACTCTTTGACTGTGATTTTATTCACTGTGTCTTGTTGATGTGCAGGCTGTGCAGGGCTCATATGGCGTCAATGTGATGAAGAGTGAAACCCACTACAAGTAGGTTTGTCTTTCATTTACCAAAATGAATCTACAACCTCCATATATGTATCATTTTCGCAAATTCATAACTCTAGAACTGATCCTGGGACCTGTGGGTTATGGGCCCACATACACAATCAACGAGTTTTAATTGAATTTACACACCGTACCTTAGTTTATCCCCCGATCTCCTTTGAGTGCGATCACCGTTCGATGAGCCAGCCTCAGATTGGATAGCGTACGTCAATATCGCGATGAGCCCACAGTCGACATTTAACGTGCGACGAGGGAGCAATGAGGAGGTATTGTCCCATCGTCATGGCAGCTTTTCATGGGATTGCTTGCTCTTGAGTGGTTTCCTTTCCATAACAAAAGTGGTGCGATCAAAACTGCTTCTGGCTTTTGAACAGTAAGTGACCATAGGATAAATCGGGGTTTAACACCCTTCTTCCTATTCACTTTGGTCCATTAAACTCCAAGTTCAAACCTCGGAACTGTGGCTCCATTAACTCATTCCCAGCCTTTGTTTTTCTCTTTAATATAATGGAAAAACCTTTTAAACACCCTTTATCAAATAACATACCCCGGACTTCAAAAATTTTGATAAAACCAAGCTGCATAAACCATTTTGGGTTACAAAAGGAGCCCGCTGACGTCAGGGTCTTTGTGACCCGAATTTCTTAACAAATACACCCTATAAAACATATTGGGTCCGTTTTGGGGCCTGTTGACGTCAGCCCAAGTGTGAACTGAAATTTTTATCAATTCCACCCTATAAAGTGTATCAGGTCAATTTTGGGGCCTTCTGACGTCAGCCCAAGTGTGACCCAAAATTTTTATCAAATCCGCCCTATAACAATTTTGGGTCCAGATTTCACGACTATGTGAGCAACCAAATAAGACCCGCTCCAATCAGTTGCTGCCATGTGTGTGCTGACAAGGCATTAGGGACCACCGGTTCTGTGGGACTGCTGATTGTTGTCGTGGTCGTGGGGACCAGGGTGATTGATTGTGGGTCGTCGATCTGCAGATCAGATCAACGGTGGGGGAGTGAAACGGAGGGATACCAATCGAGGTTCGTAATGGAAAGAGCCCAATAAAGCTTTGCCGATGTGATGATGCACAGGCCGTTTGATCGGCCTTATATCAACGGCGAAGATGGGTTTTATATATACGAAGTGGATAGGCACCCGACTGTGGGGCCTTGGTCTATATGGAATGATAATAGGCCCGACGCTTATATAAGAGGGTCAATCGGCATTGGAGTGTTGTTTAAACACAAACAAATGCACTCTGTGAGTTGCTCCAATGCAATAAGCGCTTGGGATCCTTAGCACTTGGTTCTAGCGCTAGGGCACATGGAGGGGAAGTGGTTTAAGACTTAGCCCAAGGGGGCTTAAGCCTTTATACAAAAATATGTATTTTTATGATTTTTTCTAGATTTCCAGGGGTTTTGGGGGTTTCGGTATAGTTTAAAAATGAGTTTTAAACTATGTAAAAAATGATTTTCATGAATGGAGGAAGGGGAATCATGAAAATCGAGGAGTTTTATGGAGGAAAAAGGGGAGAAAAATGAAGGTTAGTTTTCTTAATGGAGGAGGGGAAAATGTTTGATTTTGTAGCAGTATTTCCTCATGAAATCAGGCAAAATTTCTGAGTATACAAAAGGAACAGTAGTGAAGATTTGGACAGAGGCATGAGGCCTTCAAGAGTCTTCAAGAGATAACACTTTTTTGCAATAAAATTTGTTCCTTGAATGCTCCAAAAAATGATTTAGCCACCTTTTGGTATAACAAATTTTATAGGTGGCTAACACATTCTACCCTAAGCATAGCACCTACCCATGTGCAGGCCTGCCGGGCGTCCTGAGCGCAGCACCGGGCAAGTATCTGAGCATGTCAGGCCTCCTCCTGGGTGCAGTGCTGCACGATGCCCTACTTTTCGGGACAATCTGGGCCTGCGGGTAGCACCAGCCTGAACACGTAGCGCCATGTATTTTTACACTGCAAAAGCTCCCCTAAGCATAGCATCAGGTGCTGTAAGTGAACCGCTTGCACGAAAACACAGCGTCAGGAAAACTCACACGATTTTCACTGAAACTGGGAATGTTCTGTTTGAAGGCTCCTTACTCTTTTTGCAAGTGACAAACGAGCCAAATGATAAATAAAATTCCCTTCTATAGTCTTAGGAAAAAAAAAATTCCCTTGTAAACCCACTTTCTAATTTTTTTTAGTCTCTTATCACTTTTCACTAATATTTCTTTGTCCTTTACTACAGGTGACCTGAAAACCTTTAAGTGGCTCTTTCCCTTTGGTGGCAGCTTGTTGAGCACTGTCAAAACCTCTTTTTTCTTGCATTTTGAATTTGAAATCATGTTTTTACCCCCTTTTACATTTATGAGTGTGGGTGACCTGAAAACATGGTTTCTTCCACTCTCACTGATTTTCTAGACATGAAAAACTTACCTTTTATAATGACTATAATCATGTTTTCCATATCTCCTCTTTGGCCACATCTGATTTTTTCCAACTTCCATGACATACTAATTTAACTTCTCTCTGATGTTCTTGGAGTTTCACACATTAATTTATGCAACAGAAACCTCATGATCAGTTTGGTCTTCCATCTTGGAGCTTGAGCCTGTGTTTTTACTCTTTTGATCATTGAGTGCAGATGACTGAAAATGAAGGATTGATCTTCCTGTTACTGATACTCTTTTCATTATTTTCTCTGCAGGTTTTTTTTCATGCTCAGCTTTGTATGCCATCTTCAGGTCTTTTGCTGCATTTGGTCACTGCTTGGTATATTGTTGGACTATCACCTCAAAAACCGTAGTTCCTCTTAGAGCTAAGTGCTCCATGTCTTCTTTGCTGTAATATGCTCTTCATTAGGGACAAACCACTTACCTCATCAATTTTCAAATATGTTTGGAGGAACCTCAACAAGAGTTTGGAATATTTTGAGGAGATTTGAGTTGTTAGAGGACTTATAAGCTTTTATTGTCCAAAGGCATAGTGCCAGTTTCTGAAGCCATAGCGCCTTTTTGCAGAGGTAATTTGGAGGCATTTCCAATGTCCAAAATGGGCCCATGATGGCTTGTTGGAAATTGTATCCTATATAATTTCCAAATATACCCATTGTTCTCTGATTGGAGTTGATTTTCCTTGTCGAAAGTGGATTCTCCCAAGACTGGTAAAAAAGTGTTGAAGGATGGTGCAGAAATGCAGAGTGCTGGTGCAGACAACTTTTGGAGGTCTTCCCTAACTCCAAATTTAACTTCTTTCTGATGTTCTTGGAGTTTGACACATTTAGTTATACAACAAAAACCTCATGATTATTTTGGTATTCCATATTGGAGCTTAAGCCTATGTTTTTACTCCTTTGATCATTGAGTGCAGATGACTGAAAATGAAGGATTGATCTTCATGTCACTGATACTCTTTGCATTATTTTCTTTGCAGGTTTTTCTTCCTGCTCAACTATCTATGCCATCTTCAGGAATTTTACTACATTTTATCACTTCTTGGTATACTGTTGGACTATCACCTCAAAACCCCGAGTTCCTCTTAAAGCTAAGTGCTTCCTCTCTTCTTTGCTGCAAGATGTTCTTCATTAGGGACAAACCACTTACCTCATAAATTTTCAAATATGTTTGGAGGACCCTCAGTAATATTTTGGAATATTTTGAGGATATTTTAGTTGTTAAAGGGCTTACAAGCCTTTTCTGTCCAAAGTCGTAGTGCTAGTTTCTAAAGGCATAGTGCCTTTTTGCAGATGGAATTTGGAGGCCTTTCTAGTGTCCAAAATGGACCCATGATAGGTTTTTGGAAAGAGTATCCTGTATAACTTCCCAATATACCTGTTTTTCTATGATTGGATTTTATTTTCCCTATCCAAAGTTGATTCTCCCAAGACTGGTCAAAAAGTGTTGAATGATGGTGCAAAAATGCAGAGTGTTGGTGCAAACAACTTTTGTAGGTCTTACATAACTCCAAATTGTGCTCATGATATCTCATTGGAAATATATTCTAGTATAATTTCCACATATACATTTTTTTCTCTTATTTTAGTTGATTTGACCTGTCAAAAGTTGATTCACCCAAGACTGGTCAAAAAGTGTTGAATGATGGTGCAGAAATGAAGAGTGCTAGTGTAGAAAATTTGTGGGGGCCTTCCTCAACTCCAAATTGAGCCCATTATATCTCATTGGAAATATATTAAAGTCTATTTATCATTTTACCCATCAAGAAAGTAATTTGGACACTCCATCTATGAGAAAACCAGATTTTCCAAAGGTCACTCCAGCAATGCAACAATCCTCCCATGACACTTGTATTTTTGACATTGATCTAAAACCATGACACATGTGTAAAATATAAAGGAGATTTTTCTTCTTGGACCTATTATGGACAAAAAACTCTCTCAATTTTGTCACATTCATCTTTTTTTGGTCAGAAACATAGTTTTAAGGAAAACTAGCCCTAGGTGTGACAAATGGCTTGGCTCTTGGAATGAATTCTTAGAAAATGATGGAGGCATGATGTTTATGAGTTGGTATGGATTTATGCTTGCTTATATGACCTATCATATGGATCCTCTTCTCCTATTCCTCTTTTCCATAACAAACCCTAGCCTCGTTGGAAGGGTAAATTAGGGTTTGGTGTAGGCAAAACAGGGGATTTAGGACTGCCTTGTAGAGGGAGGGCAATGAAGGATTTAAGGGTTGTCTAAATTATTGTGGAAATTTTAGGGCATAGGGATAGATGTTATAGAGTAGAGGAAAGTGTAATTTCAAGGATTGAGTGAGGGGAAAGGGTCCAAAAGGGAAAAACACAGGCCTAGTCTCGAAAAGTGTCAAATTGTAGCAATGGGCTAGGTTTTGTAGAAAAATGATTATTTTGAGAGATAGGAGTGATGGGAAGTGTTTATGAAGGTATACTAAGGATAGGGGAAGGTGTAAGAGCATCAGGATACAAGCCTTCTTGATGATCTAACCATGGAAGTCATGAAACCAAGAAAAATGCCCTCAAAAACTCTAGTCATATACAAGAACAAAGGTAGGTAAAAGCACATAAGAAGTATTTTAAGAGCAATGGGGTGACCATGGAATGGCAAGCTAGTGGGATGGTGAAAATTTTGGTTTAAGTATAATGAAGGTAGTGATATTTCTAAGGCTCACAATATTCATGAATCTTGTTTTTAGAAATCTAGGATCAACATTTAGTCATCTACAAATAGCAAAAATTACTGATGACTAACATGGGGAAGTTTGACCATACTCTACAAAATGGAGAATATTCCTTTCTATGTGGAAGTATCCTCTGGTTCTCCAATTCCATGGAGTGGTCTCCTTGAACCATGATGGTGCCATCCTCCATCCCAGAAACATCTTCTCCCAGCGCCGAATAACTGATGAGAGTGGGTAATGTTGATATTGGGAGAATGTCTCCCTCCTCATTGAGCCTACCCAAGACTCTATGTGTTGTGCCAAACCCTCCCAATGTTCTGACCCCTCCTGGATCAATGAGTGGTGCAACCTGTTGTGAGATGTCTCTCATCTCCTGATCTGGTGGCCTCCCAATTGGAATGCCCCCATGCAATGAGACATCAAAGTCTGAAGTAGACTTTATAGGTGAGCGGATTGATTTTTCCCTCCTTTCACTGCGCAAAATAGTCTCCTTCTTATATATACAAACCTCTGGAAATAAACAAGGGTTTATGCTACCCATCCTTTGATGCTGATCCACCTTTTCTTCTCCTCCTTTTATCAGGGTCTTACTGCCCATCACTACTTTCACATGCTGCTCCTTGGGAACTTTTTTCAAATATGAAAAAGCTCCTCTAATTGAAGCAATAGCTTCATGCCCATCTCCATGTGGTGATGGTTCTCCTCCTGAAATGACAACTTTGTTACTTCCTCTCTACCCTTCCCCCTTATCAATATTTGAGAATACCTCATAAAAAATGAGAGACCCTAGATCTTGGTCTTCCCTTGAAAAAGGAATCTACATTTCTTCCTTTTGAGAAGAAAGATCTTCCTACAATGGGGATCTTTCCCTTGGCAAGGTATCATACAATTTTCTATCCCCCACAATAGAAATCTAGAGTGGAGTTGGTATAATGGATCTTTCCAACTCATTCAAAGTTTTTAAATGTTTAGGTTTGGCTAGCTGGATCAAAGATGTTTCAAATTGTTTTTCATCAAATCTCTTCACTAATCTCTTAGTGAATCCTGCATAAGTAGCTATATTTGCATGATTAAATGAAGAATATTCATAAAACCACCAAGTATAAGCCTTACCTTCAAGAAGCAGTGATGCTATCCCAAGGGCCTCCTTTTGTGAAACTTGATGTAGTTGCAAGTATGAGTCTAGCTGTTCCATCCAATCCTTGGTTGTGTATTTAGATGACCCATAAAAATTTGGCAAAAAGAATCTACCTCTTCTTCTTATGTTTTGATTTTTGGGCCTTCTATTCTCCATGAGTTGGAAAAACCCTTTGAAGTTCAAGTGCTCTTTGAATCTCCAGGATTGAGATTCATACTCCTAAAGATAGTCACTCAAAGTCTCCTCCTTTGGAGCATCTTCTTCCTCCATCTCTCTTGCTGTGAATATGGGCATAAAAATGCGTTTTGGATCAGATTGTGTGGCTGAATTCTCACACCCATCATGTAAAAATCTATGGTTTTCTTCATATTCAAACCCCCTTGGAGAATTCCTACACATCTCCCTTCTCATCTTCTTGATATCTTCATTGATGCTCTGCATAGTTTGAAAAACAAGCTTTGAGAGCTCCTCTTCCTCCCTTCCTCCAAATACTAAAGTCTTGTATTTTTCCCTTCTGTACATATTCTCTTCCTATGAGAAGCTTCTCCTTATGGTGACATATTGGCTGAATGCACAGACTGAGCCAAGATTATGCTCTGATACCACTGTAATATTCCAAACTGGAAATAGCAACAATACAGCTCATAAAATGAAAACAACAGCAAATATTTAACACATGAAAACATGAGACCAATATGGAGCCATATTATTTATCATATATGTAGCAAAAAACTACAAACAAATGAGGCACAAATCATAAATTATGATCACACAAGCCTCCAATCCATAAACACTCTCAAAAGTGGGATGTTGCTGCAATACAAAATGTCAGAGAGGCTGCTACAGTGAAGTATAATATGAAATAACTACTGCTAGGAATATATAATGATATAATTGGACTTATGTAAGCCTCAAAAGATAATCTACATGAAGAATAAGCCTATACAACACTTTTCCAAGAAGACCCAGAAAGGGTTTCTGTAAATACACTTAAATGGAAATGGTGATCTACAGCTCTAGGACTGAAGAGTCACTGCAACTAAATTCCATATAATAGAAGGCTGAAATAATATGGATCTGATATAGATCTCCTCCAAAGATATCCTCTAATGAAAGGCTGAACCCTTCACTTAGAAGAAAACACTCTAAAAGAGCCAATAGATCCTCCTTTGAAACTACCCTCCAAAATAACGCAATTCCAGACTAAAAATGCACTGTCACTAGATGTAATAGTTTGGAATGATGCCAAATATATGAAATATTCCAAAGGACCCTCTTTTCTGATCTCCCCATGGAAGGAATATTTCCTCCACTGCAAAACTAGCTCAGAAAGTGAGCTTCTCAACCCTACACTGCAACACCCTGTAACACAACACAAATATGAACAGAAGATGCGATGTAGCTGAAGACTGAAACTTGGAAAAAATTCTAGATGTGTGGAAATGACAGTACAATGCTCTTCCAATAGGCTACCTTAAGGGAAGAGGTGGGATTCCCGCTCGGGAACACCCTGTGCTAAACAACACTACAAACTCAACTAAACAGCCAGAGAATAAAAACAGTCATACAGACCATAAAAAAAATAATATCAAAACTGATTTCAAAGGATAGCTTACCCTTCCTTATAAACTTGATGAGCTTCCTCACCTTGGGCCCCATCCATTAGTGCCACTACCTCCATGCAAGGTGTCTCCAACCAAAATTGCATTGTCCCTCATTAAATGTCCACTCCTCCATAACAATGTTGTTGATTTGGTCGAAGTTGACCTATTCAACATGCTCCATCCTTTGTTCATACTCAAAGGTGATTTATTTAGCTGCTTAAATGGTCTCCTTTCACACTTGAAGTGTTTTTATTGTTGCTAAGGAGATTTATTGACCTCCCTACCCACTTATTCTCCTACCTAGTGACAAAATAATCTATAATATTCCATTTAGCTTAAAGCTAAATTTTTGGAATATTACATCATAAAAGTTTCTATCCCCCTCAATAAAAATCTAGAGTGGATTTGGTATAATGGATATTTCCAACTCATGCAAAGGTTTTGAGTGTTTAGGTTTGGCTAGCTCAATCAGAGATGTTTCTAATTGTTTTTCATCAAATCTCTTCATTAATCTCTTAGTGAATCCTACATAAGTAACTATATTTGCATTTTTAAATGAAGAATATTCATAAAACCACCAATTATAAGCCTTACCTTCAAGATGCAGTGTTGATATCCTAAGGGATTCCTTTTCTGAAACTTGATGTAGCTGCAAGTATGATTCTAGCTACTCTATCCAATCCTTGGTTGTGCATTTAGATGACCCATCAAAATTTGGTAGAAAGAATCTACCTCTTCTGCTTTTTTTGTGGTTGATGGGACTTCTATTCTCCATGAGTTGGCAAAACCCTTGGAAGTTCAAGTGCTACTTGAGTCTCCAAGATTGAGATTCATACTCTTGAAGATAGTCACTCAAAGTCTCCTCCTTTGGTGCATCTTCTTCCTCCATCTCTCTCGCTGTGAATATGGGCATAAAACTACGTTGTGGATCAGATTGTGTGGCTGAATGTTCACACCCATCATGTAAAAATCTATGGTTTTCTTCATATTCAAACCCCCTTGGATATTTCCTATACCTCTCCCTTCTCATCTTCTTGATAACCTCATTGATGCTCTGCATAGTTTGAAAAAGAAGCTTTGAGAGCTCCTCTTCCTCCCTTCCTCCAAATATTGGAGTCTTGTTTTTGTCACTTCTATAAATCTTCTCTTCCTGTGAGAAGCTTCTCCTTATGGTGACATATTGGTTGAATGCACAGGCTGAGCCAAGATTATGCTTTGATACCCCTATAGATTCCAAAATGGAAATAACAGCAATACAGCTCATAAAATGAAAGAAACAACAAATAAACAGCAAATATTTAACACATGAAACCATGAGACCAATATGGAGCCATTTTATTGATCATATATGCAAAAAATAAGTATAAAAAAATGAGGCACAAATCATAGAATGTGATCACACAAGCTTCCAATACATAAACACTCTCAAAAGTAAGATGTTGCTGCTATATAAAATGTCGGAGATGCTGCTACAACGCAGTCTAATATGAAATAACTCTACTAATACTATATAATGATACAATGGGACTGATTTAAGCCTAAAAATATAATTTACATGAAGAATAAGGCTATACAACACTTTTCCAAGAATACCCAGAAAGAGTTTCCGGAAATATACTCAAATACAAATGGTGATCTACAGCCCTAGGACTGCAGATTCACTGCAAATGAAGTCCATGAAATAGAAGGCTGAAATAATATGGATCTAATGTAGATCTCCTCTAAATTTATCTTCCAATGAAAGGTTTAACCCTTCACCTAGAAGGAAACACTCCAAAAGAGCCAATAGATCCTCCTCTAAAACTATCCTCCAAAATAACGCAATTCCAGACTGAAACTATGTTATTTTTGCCAAGGTTAATCCCCTCTGTGGATAGAGGTGATCCCACTAGACCTAGAGTGGGTCTAGAAATAAACAAAACATGCCATGATATTGATTCCTAGTTACAAAAGACAAAGCTACAATGGATAGCTTACCTCAAGCCCTACGCTGTTGTTGTCAAAGAAGAAGTGTTGCTTCCCATTCCTAGCTCGACACATCACAATCCTTTCTCTCACCACCTCTGGACACCTATACATATGCAGAGAAAAATGATGACATACAACGTAATAATTCAAACATGTAACTATCAATCAGTCAGAAAAGATTGAATCAAATTGCATTACACAAATAAGCAATACAACGATGGCACCAATAACATAGTCAAGCATATATTAAAATATGAAACAAATATTACAACCGAGTTCTGACATCGCGTTCTTCCTTTGGCAGGGCTTCTAGCAGAGCATGTCTCACACAACTTGTCAGGAATTTAGACAAGGCTCTCTCTCTTACAAGGTTCTCCTTAGCTCTGCTCTTAATAGTCGCTCAGCTATAGTTTTCTTCCCAAATGTTCAGCTAGGTTGCAAATAGAGAGGACGGGATTTTATAGAGGGAGAAGGAAAGGTTAGGATCCCTATAATCATGGGGGGGGGAGTCCTATCTCTTAGGAAGGTTCCATGAGAGGTGGAAAACCACTTCCTAAACAGGGAGTTCTGGAGCCAAATAGCCGAACCTCTTTTTGATGATTCATTCTGAAGTTGTTAGAATCCAACTTCCGCCTTTTATTTTTAAAAAAAATTCCCAAATAGGCTTGGCATGGGCCATACATAGGGACAGAGCACCAGGTGGCATAGGCTTAGGTTAAATTTCCCAGGTCAGCGCGAGTGATGAACTAGCTACTCGCGCCAATCCCCAAACATATGTTTTTAGTAATTTTCTGAGGAAATGTTCTCTAGGAGAATTCTTGTCCTTATGCAGAAGGATGCCATCAAGGTGTTTTCAGGACATTTTACTATTCACAGGTCATGGAAATAGTCCTCCAATGTATAGGAAAAGAGATTGCAAGAATGGTGACAAAATTTTGTGTAACATATGCCCCCTAAAGCATGAGGTTCGAGAGAGAGGGAGGGGTGAAATGTTTTATGAGAACGCATTCAACTGAAAACACTGCCATTGGAGGACCTGTGAGTAAAAATACAACTGATGTCTCTGGTACATGATATGTGGTATGGGCACAGCCATCCATAATAAAGTGTACAAAAACCGAGATCCAAGGTATGGACACAACCATCCAGCAAAAGAAGGATCAACAAGTAGACTTAGGTATGGTCACAGCCATCCAATAAAAAGAGTCATGTAATAAGTCATAATAATCCACAAAGAACCCACAACCTGGATTTCATCAGAAAAAATCCAAGGTCTTGCACTCTATCTCGACCCGAACAAAGTACAAGTTCAAGCATGCAAATAAATGAGCTGAAGTCGAACATGCAAGAACATCGTCTGATTAACAGCCAATGATGAAAACTATTAACAGATGTGAGAGAAACCACCAATATTGACAATGGATCTCAAGGTACAAGAGGTACAATCTATGGAATGTGAACAGTGATCTGGCGTCGAACACCCGCAGAATCATCCAATCAAAGGCCAATAAATAAAACCTTGTTTCGAATGCGAAGAACCTGCCATTGAGGCATGCAAGCTCCAAGGTACCTAAAGGGAGTCTCTAGATCAGATTCTTGGATAATGAGCTAAAGTCGATAGGAATTGACCTCATCGAAGGAGGGCCATAATGTTTCCCACATCATCGACACGAGACAGAGGAAAATAATATTTTTTGTGAATAAAGACCGACAGAGAATCAGAGGGAGGTTGAAAACTGCAGAGGCAAACTTCTCTTGAACATATTGGTGGCACGACACTAGATTTGGTAGTATTTTACATAAAGGGATCTAAGGTAATGGTGACGTGGCAAAGAGCATATGAGCGGTCAAAAGATATTACCCAAACCCATGGAGGCAAGCAAATAACGAGATGAGATGTCCCCAACCCGACATGAATGTAGACAAGTGCCATGTTTAAGAGCAACATACTGCCAATATGACTACAATCTTGGTTCTATTTTCCCTCGCCATTTCTGGTGAGTACCCCAATTATTTTTGAAAACAAGCTTGAAGGGGATATCATATGCTTGTGATGTAAGTTTTCCCTTTGGACAAATCCACCCTAGTACATTTAATGAGCCCTAGGAAGGAGAAACTCGAGTAACGTCATGGTGATGATTTCTGTTTTCATCAGGATTTAATGAGTCTGATAAAGAGAGAACTCAACATCTTTTCATGTTTAGAAATTTTGAAAAGAAGGCAAAAAATAAAACTCTAGCAATCCCTTTTTGTAGGTAGTCTCATAGATCCGAAAAGGTAGAAAATTGTGTCTGAGATAACCTCTTAGTCGCAATAGGCTAAGGTATTCCTTTTTTGTAAATAATCTATTCCAACCTGAAAAAGGGGTACATGTACACTGGGTAGATGTCATTTCGCAGCCATTTAACAAGTTCAAAATGATAAGAGTTTCGGTAATATTTTCAATTTTTGAGATTCAGAAAAGAGCTGAAAGTTGACTCCTCCTGGAGGAACGAGTGGCATAAAGGGTAGCAACTGGTTCCAGTAATGGTGGAACTTCTTAGAACAAGTAAAGGTTAAAAGGCTAGCTAAAAATACCATTCACCACAGCGGTTCCTCAGGAATGGGTAAAACAACCAAGTGAAGGCATATGATCGGCCAAATAGATAGTAACGATGGAATGAAAAAACAAAGGCTCTTCTGGCAAAACAGGCTGATAAAATGGCAATCACAAGAGGTAAAATGAGAATTGCTTCATTTTTACACAAGCTTGAAATCAGGAAAATCTGCTTGAAGTTGGTTTCATTTTTACACAAGCTAGAAACTGAAGCAAACTATGCTTGAAATGTTTGCATGTCCCCAGCATGGTGACTCAATTCGAGGTACATGCCCCCAAGATTCAAGGCATTCACCAGAGTATATTGCTAGTTACTAACAGGTGGATGGAATGAAGGTTCAATTATGAGACCAAGAGAAAGACTCGACTGGGATTTTACGAGATCTAATCAAAGACTCGAATTGAATGGGAACATGTTTCATTATTTTAACGAGGTTGACACATTAAAAGATCTATCCTCATGACACCTTGTTTCATTTTTTAAGGAGCTTGACACAAGAAAATGAATTCTTCTCTGAAGACCTTGTTTCATTTTTTAGGGAGCTTGGCACAAGAAAACGAAGTGTGCTCCGACGACAACTGATCATGATGAATAAGAAGTCATGGCTTCCAAGAGTTCCGCACCGGATGGGAGAACAACATCTTGGATATCATAACCCAATGCCCCCAGCACACGATGCATAATGGCACTATCACTGATTGCGGGCACGGGATAGGTAGCCACATAATTAACCTATGGTGGGGAGTATACAACTGGCGGATAAAGACCTGGAAGGGATGATGGTGGACCAGATGTCATGCCAGGACCAAAGAATGAAAGCTGATCAACGATCACGATCTGACCTTTGTGTGGGAAATATATCACACGAAAGAGGGAGGAGACAACTGCCCCCATGACATAAGTATAGTCGTGCCCCAAGAGAAAATTAAAATCCAAGGGGCGTGGAACAATCATCACGTATATATGGACGGTTTTCCCTCCCAAAGTAACAGGCAACTTCGGAAGGATCCCTAACGGTTGACTGGTTCCTCTGTTAAAAGCCAACAGATTCTCGGTAACATGCATAAGTGATGGAGAACAAAAATCTTTCCAAGTAGTTGAAGATAGAATACTAACAGACGTGCATTCATCTATAATAGTGCTAGGTACGACCAGATCAAAGTTTTGTACCGTTATCTCAAAAGGCACATAAGATGGAAGGTGGTACCCTGCAAATCGACTCCAATCAAAGGAAGCAACCAAAATACTTGGGGGGGATACCATCGAACTGAGATGGTTGTCCCCTGGTGTTATTGGATTAAGAGGAGAACTCTCCTAGACCTCCATCATGAGAGTCAGAGGAGCATCTTCTTGCATTATAGGGACAGACGAATCTTTCGCCAAGTCCGAGGAATCTGATGAAACAAGAGGAACATGAGGGGGATGAGATCCACTCTTGATGGAAAAGACCTAATGAACTATAGGTAGGATCAAGTTGACTGATTCCATGTCCAATGGTTAGTCGGGAACAGATTCTTGATTTTAAAGTTCTGGGGGAGTGGGATCGACCAAGGATGGCTCTTGACCGATTGTGGAATCAACTAGCAGAGGACTCAAAGAAAGTTTCTGGTAACTAGCCAGAAGGCAGGGTGCAGAAACAATAGAGCTGTCCAACACCTTCTTGGCTTCATCTATGTATGGAAAAAGGTGAGTGGGATGATGCCCTTCACACAACTTACAGGGATTCGTAATCTTACCCTATTTCTTATGAGTCTTATCAACACTAGTTGAAGATGTGTCACCAACATGACTTCCAGAAGCCAAAGGCAACAGTGGACGACCATCGGACCATACTTCAAGAACCTTGGGAATGCTAGGGCAATCTTGAAGAAGATGGTCACCTTTGCAGAGCATGCAAGGGAATTTGACTTTTCGTGGAAGTTTGGATGGTTCCGCAGATTTCTTAGGTGCAATAGACACAGTATTAGCCTTTTGCTTATCTGACTTCTTCTTTTTCATCTTCTTCTTATTCTTCTTAGCCACCTGGTTACTGGAGTCTAGACTTTCACCAGGCGAAGTAGAAGAGGAGGATGAAGAAATAGGTGAAGAAGGGGAGAGGTCCACCTTAGAAGCAACATGATGTTGTTCAGGTGGAGGAGATGGCTGTACGGTGGACGGAACACTTGGGACCATCGATGTTGAAAAAAACCATATAGGCAAACCAACAGTTAAACCTGGAAGAGACAACGTTTCCATATAAGGATCACCAACATTTCCAAAAGCAAGAAAAGGGCCAAGATTCCCTTCAGAAGGGATACTTGGGTTAGTAGACTCTGGAATCGTTGCCATCAAAAACAACTCAAAACAACGCCCTAAGGAAACTAACTTTAACCAGGAATATTTCGTGGGCAGTTAATTTTTAAAACATTGAAACAAAAATCTTCTGTTTCATATTTTAAGAGTCGAGAAATAGGCAAAAGGTGACTCTATCACTTTCAGGTTGAAACGAGCATGAAAGGAAAAGTGCTCAATGATATTTTCAAATTTATGGAGTCAGTAAAGATCGAAAATGACTGCTCAGGTAGTCAAGGTAGAAGGGTGTACCAAGTTTCCGTGAACTACCATATACACCCTGGTAATCAAATGAGAGAAGAATTAACCAAGGACTTGATGTACGTGCAGGTAGTCTCCCTGAATGTTGTGTTCAGTGTATCACGGTTACAAGGTGGCAAACTCGGATCCCTACAGATAAAAGGATTTCAACCTATAGGGGTCTCCCTTTATATACTCGACAGTATGGGGAGCACAAGTCCGTACTAGCGCTGTTTGAAGCCAGATGGTGAGCGAAAGCTGCTAGGCTTAAAGATGCCAGAACACGTCTCTAAATTAGACCACTAAATATTCCGTTAGGTTTCAATGTTGCCTTATGTTAATTTAGTAAATTTTAAAGTTGATCTTCAATTTAAGTTTCAATTCCACGGTCCTACCAAATGTTGAATCTCACGAATCCCTAAATGCAAGCTACATGCCATAAAATACCTTTTGGTTCAATGAAAGGCTATCTACGAGAGAGCTAAGAGTTTCCAAGTGATAGCAATAATATGAACATACAAAAAAATCCACTATTGAATCTGATGCAAGCTAATGAAACTGAAAATCTCTTCCCTATAATTATATAATGCTAAAAATGCGAAATATTTTCCAATTTTCACTATGCTAATCAAGAATGCAAAAGATTTTTTTTTGTGTTTTTCAATATATCAGAGCAAGTGCACTAAATGACATGAAAAATGAATCAAAACACCAATTTGAGAATGGTGAAGGCTTGGAGTGATGAGAGTAAAACTGAATGAAAGAAAAGACAATCACTCAATTAATGCAATCACTCAAATGGATCTAAGAAGTTGAATGCAAAGAATTAGAAATGAAGTTGACTGGGAAACCAAGGACCCAAAACTCCCACGGGAGGCTCAGCAGGATGAAGCACCTATAAAACCTAGCGCTAAAAATAAAAACTGATAGAAAATGGAAAACAACCAAAGGATAAGGGCTAATATCAGTCAAAACAAACCCAACGCATTAAAATCAAGCTAAGAAAATACCCAGAGACACCAATATGGACCCAAAAACTCCAAAAATAGGGAAAACCCTCGCACCTACAGGAATTGGCGCGACTGTCTGGCTATAATCCGTGCCAAATAGGGGATGATGCGAGCGATAAACTGGAAACAAGCTCTAGTTGGCGCGACTGTCAGGCTAGAACACGCGCCAATCAAGTCAACCATGGAAAGATAAAAATTTTGGAAAAATAGAGGTCAAATTGATCCTCTGGGGCTGGACAGGGGTCTTAGACTCAACAAAGATAATCAGAAAATCAAGCGAAGTAATAAATGACCAAGAAGATGACCTATAGGACAAAATACAAACTCACATTGATCCCCAGCAGAGTCGCCAATTTTTTGATGAGGTTAATCCCCTCTGCAAATAGAGGCGATCCCACTAGCCATTTAGTGGGTCTAGCAACAAACAAAACATACTATGATATCGATTCCTAGTTACAAAAGACAAAGCTATGATGGATAGCTTACCTCAAGCCCTACGCTGTTTTTGTCAAAGAAGAAGTGTTGCTTCCTGTTCCTAGCTCGACAGATCACAATCCTTTCGCTCACCACATCTGGACACCTGTACATATGCAAAGAAAAACGACGACATACAAAGTAATAATTCAAACATGTAACTATCAATCAGTCGGAAAAGATTGAATCAAATTGCGTTACAAAAATAAGAAATACAACGATGGAACCAATAACATAGTCGAGCATAAATTAAAATATTAAAGAAATATTACAACCGAGTTCCAACGTCACGTTCTTCCTTCGACAGGGCTTCCAGCGGAGCGTGTCTCACACAGCTTGTCGGGAATTTAGAGAAGGCTCTCTCTCTTACGAGGTTCTCCTTAGCTCTGCTCTCAATAGTCGCTCATCTATATTTTTCTTCCCAAATGTTCATCTAGGTTTCAAATAGAGAGGGCAGGATTTTATAGAGGGAGAAGGAGAGGTTAGGATCCCTATAATCATGGGGGGAGAGTCCTATCTCTTAGGAAGGTTCCATGAGAGGTGGAAAACCACTTCTTAAATAGGGAGATCCAGAGCCAAATAGCCCAAAATATTTTTGATTATTCATTATGAAGTTGTTAGAATCAAACTTCCGCCTTTTATTTTTAAAAAATATTCCCGAATAGGCTTAGTGTGAGCCATACACAGGGACAGAGTGCCAGGTGGCGCGGGCTTAGTGTAAATTTCCCAAGTCCGCACAAGTGATGAACTGGCTGCTCGTGCCAATGCCAAAACATATGTTTTTAGTAATTTTCTGAGGAAATTTTCTGCAAGAGAATTCTTGCCCTTATGTAGAAGGATTCCATCAAGGTGTTTTCAGGATATTTTACTATTCACAGGTCACAGGAATAGCCCTCCAATGTACAAGACGAGGGATTGTAGGGACGGTAACAAAATGATGTGTAACAGCTATCATTGGATGTAATACCTTGGCCTGATGCCAAAGATCTAAAATATTCTTAAGGAACTTCCTTGTTGATCTCCCAATTGAAGGAATCCTTTCTCCACTGCAAAACTATCTCGAAAATAGCCAAATTCAATCCTCCAATGCTACCCTCTGCAAAACAACACAAATCTAAATAGTCACTGCATTGTTCCTGAAGAATGTAGCTGGCCAAAATGCCAGAATGAGGAATATGCAGCCCAAATAACCACTCCTGAGTGGGCACTTGAAGTCCCCCAAGGATATGGGTGAGATTCCTACTCGAGAACACTCTGTGCTAAACAACACTGCAATCTTAGCTAAACAGCTGAAGGGAGAAAATAGTCATACAGACCATAAACAAAATAATATCAAAAATTGATTTTGAAGGCTGCCTTACCCTTCCTTATAAACTTGGTGAGCTTCCTCACCTTGGGACCCATCCATTAGTGCTAATACGTCATACAAGGTGTCTCCAACCAAAACTGCATTGTCCCTCATTAAATGTCCACTCCTCCATAACAACGTTGTTGATTTTGTCAAAGTTGACCTATTCAACATGCTCCATCCCTTGTTCACACTCAAAGGTGATTTATTTATCTGCTTAGATGGTCTCCTTTCACACTTGAAGTTTTTTTATTGTTGCTAAGGAGATTTATGGGCCTCCCTACCCACTTATTCACCTACCTAGTGACAACACAATCTATAATATTCCATTTAGCTAAAAGCTAAATTTTTGGAATATTACAGGAGGATTCAATGCTTGATTAGGAGGGTTAGATATTCAGTGTTGGGATCAACCTTTGACTTGGAGGATCTATTGGAGGATATCTATACATTTCTATCAGTTTTAGCCACCTCCTTCTTTTTATTCAGTTGCAACTGCTATTCATCCCTATGGCTGTGTTCTAGCATTTTTGTGTTTTGGGTATTTTTGGAAACCCTTTCTGGGTTGTCTTGGAAATGTTCTTGGGAGCTTATATCTCTACTCCCGAAATTATTTGGGTGATATATCAGGAGATACATTATTTTATTTTTCAACAGTAGTTATCCTCATTAAAACTGCGTTGTATTGGTTCTCCTGCATTTGTATAACAATTATTCTTCATATTATGGCATATGTATTCATGGTAGGCTTGTTTGCCTTGATTATATGAGTTGTTCCTATATTTACTGTACTTATTTGTTGCTGATTTACATAATAAAATGGCTCTATGTTTGTCACAGATGTTGGTGTAATGTTATTCGCTGCTATTTCCAGTATTTTGTTCTATATTCATGTCTTTTCCATTTTGGAATATTGATGTAGTATCTTCGATGTTCTTTTTCCATATACAAAATAAAAGACATGCTTTATAAAAAAACATACTACATATGGAGCTTTATATACCCAAATCTATAAAATATTTACAATTTATATACATTTTATTTAACCAACAAACAAAAAAGGATACGATGGCCACATTGTATCATCCATTTCCAAAGTTGCTTCCTCAAGCCCAACGTGCCTCCATTGCACTTTAACTTGCTCTATTTCTTGATTATAGACCGTAAGTCTCCTTTGGTTTAGGATGCATAGTGGCTCTAGTTGAAACTATCCCTCTAGTTACACATGTAGCACAAACCAACCAATCACATGATTAGAGTCTTGTACATATATTTTAAGCAAAGAAACATGGAAAACATCATGGAATTTTTTTGATGGAGGTAAGGACAACTTATAGGTCACTATCCCTATTATTCAAGTATCTCAAAAGGACCACAAAACCCTTGTGTCAACTTGGAACATGACCCAATATTCAAGGAACTTTTCTTGGGTCTAAATCTCAAGTAAACATGTTCCCCAACTTGGAACTCCTTATGAACCCTATGTTGATCTGCATAGCTTTTCTACCCGTCCTGAGACACCTTTAAATTATTCCTAATTACCTGCATTTTTTTCTCCATATATTTTATCATATTAGGCACAATAAGGACCCTATTAATTGTATCACTCTAGCTGATACGAGTATTGCAAATCCTTCCTTAAATTGCCTTGAATGGGCTTATCTTAGAGACCCTTGGTATCCATTATTTGTATGCAAACTCTACAAGTGGAAGATACTCTTCCCACTTGTTTGGCTGGTGCATCACATAAATCCTCAACATGTCTTCAAGGATTCTATTTTTCCCCTCTATTTCCACATCTGTTTGTGGGTGATAAGCTATACTGAAGACCAATTTTGTTCCCAAGCCTGCAAATATTTCCTTCAAAAACCTTGAAGTGAACTTGGAATATATATATGAAATTATTTTCTTGGGAACTCTTTTCAACCTCACAATCTCATTTATGAAGATTTGAACCACCTCACTGGCTAAATTAGGGGATTTTATTGCTACAAAATGAGCCAAGTTACTCTGCTTTTCAATGACCACCATAATTTCATTA
This sequence comes from Pinus albicaulis, assembly GCA_034641835.2. Taxonomy (NCBI): domain Eukaryota; kingdom Viridiplantae; phylum Streptophyta; class Pinopsida; order Pinales; family Pinaceae; genus Pinus; species Pinus albicaulis. Next base: position 494,476,700 of record CM076583.1, read on the forward strand.
TGTCATATGGAGGTTCTTGGAAAATCGATAATGAAATCCATGGAGATCACTTCTCACTTCCATTCCATAATGGTAATGAGCTACAATAATCCTATTGGGTGTTTACATTTGGCCTTCACTTGCTACCACTCCATGCATTTAACAACAAAATACACTACTTCGCTTTTCAAATTATGCCAAAAGCAAAAAATAATAATTTCCATGAGGGTTTTTTGGTATCCTAGGTTGCTAGAATATGGATTAGCATAGAACTCCCTCATTATGAGGCTATTCAATGTTGGGTGTAGAGCCTGATTATCTTCTTTATTTTGTATCACCTGGTTTGACCCCTGTTCTTAACAGGGTCGAAATGTCGCCTGTAATTAAATGCTTCCTGGGGGGTCCGGGGGGGGGGGTGGCTGCGACTTTATGGAGCCCCCCCCTGGCGGGGGGTTTCAGGGGCAACACCCCCGAAGCTAAAAACAAATGTAAAATTGCCTTGTAAGAGTATTGTAATTTCTAGTCATTCTGGGCCATTCATTATGCAGATGATCTGACGGTAGAAGTTATGTTTAATTTAGGGTTTTTTTCCCTAGAAGTCAACCCCTTGTTTTGTATGAGGGTATTTTATTATGGTTTTTTATTGTATGTGTATTCTTAGAGTGAGAAACTGATAGGAAGACTGTGAGAGAAAATAGAGGATATTACAACGGCTCTACTGTAGGCCGTGTCTCTTCATTTTTCCAGATAATATAAATGAAGGAGTGGTTGTTCGAGGTGGACGTATCCCAAATTGGGTGAACCACGTATATCTTTGTCTCTCCGGTTTTATTGTTTTCTGTGTTTGTGTTTTCCGCGTATTTTATGTGTTGCATTTCTCTGTAATATATAATTTTCTAAAATTCAAATCACCATTGTTTGGAATAGAGATTCTATTCTTGAATATAAATAAATCATCATATTTGAGATGACATTCCTTATCCTTTCCACCCTCACCATCTTGTTGTATATTTTCCTTTATTTGATGATACTTCTCATCATAATGCCCTGCATTTTTGACCCATTATCTTAGGCCCAATTCATAATATCTTTTGGCTGCCATGTAATTTAATTGAATCCTTCTACTAAGTGCATCAAAAACCTTATTTTATTTTCCATTGATGTCCTTGATTTAAAAGTTGAACTCACTAAGTATGACCAACCACCTAGCTTACCTTTCGTTCAACTTAGGTTGACCAAAAAAATAATTTAGTCCCCCATGATATGTCATAAGTGTAAATATTACGTCGAGGAGCTAATGCATCCACATTTTTAGTGCATGGATGATGGAATCTAACTCCAAATCATTTGTTTCATAGTTTTCCTAATGTTCATTTAGCTTTCATGACTCATATCAAACTACCTTCCCTTCCTACATCAAGAATCCACCAAGACCCTCCTTGCAGGAATCTATAAAAACCACAAATTTTTTGTTTAGATATGTGATTCTTAACACTAGTTCTTTAGTGAGAAACTATTTCAACTATTAAAATCTTGTTGCACATTCAATTGTCCACTCAAATTTATTTCCTTTCTTCTGCAAGTGATTGGGTGGACTATCTTAGAGAAGTGTTTTATGAACCTTCTGTATTAGCCTACCAACCCAATAAATTATCTGATTTCATTTATATTTTTTAGTGTTGGCCACTCCATTATGGCCTTGATAGTTTTTTGGATCAACTGATATCTCCCTCCTTAAAGACAATGTGCCTCAAATAATGTATTTTTGATTGGAAGAATTCACACTTACTAAACTGTGCATAAAGCTTATGTTCCCTTAACATCTATAGAAATGTAGCTAGATGAATTTAATGTTCTTATTTAGTCCTTGAGTATACTAATATATCATCAATAAAGAAAACCACAAATTTTTCCAAGTAAGGACGCAAAACACTATTCATTAAACACATGGAGGTGGCAGGGGCATTAGTAAGCCCAAAGGGTACCACCACAAAATCGTAATGCATGTATCTTTTCCGGAATGCAGTATTATGGATATCTTGATCCTTTATGTGTATTTGGTTATAGCCTAATCTTAAATCAATATTGGAGAAAATTATAATTCCTCTCAACTGGTCAAATAAATCATCAATATGTGGTAGTAGATACATGTTCTTTATGATCACCTTATTTAATTGTTTGTAATAAATGCAGAGCCTGAGTATACCATGATTTTTATTCACAAATAGCGTTGGAGCTCCCCATGGAGATACACTTGGCCTTATATAGTCCTTATCAAGCATATCTTTAAGTTGAAATTTTAATTCATCCAACTTGGGAGTACTCATCCTGTATGGTTCCTTAGATGTTGTTGCTAGTCCAGGCATCAAGTCAATAGAGAAATCTACCTCTCTATGAGTTAGTCCAAGAATATATGATGGAAACACATCTTCATACTACTGTAAGTCGTGATATTTCTTCAACACCTCACTATATTCCTTCTTAGTGCTGCTGCTAGGTTTTTCATTGTTGGAAATTTTCACAACAAATAGGAGACAAAGTTTTCGGTGATTGTGTTTAGCTTCCATGGATGTGATCAGCCTCATCGAAGTGGGATTTCTCTTCCCTTGTAATGTTCTCTTCTCTCCAACTTCATACGGACATTAAGTGGCCTTCTCATAGCAATCAACTTTTCTTTTGTGCTCATATCACCAGTCCATGCCCAACAAAAAGTTATAAACACCCAAAGGGAGTAAGTTTAAATGTGTTGTAATTAGCATATTTTAGAGCTCAAACACACATTATTTCACGCATTGATTTATTCTTCTTTTTGTTCCCATTTCTAATTTGACCAGTCATGGTTCTACCTATGCTTCTTTGGCTAGATGGCATATTTCCACAAGATAAGGAGTGATATATTTGTACTTTGATCCAAGGTCAATCAAAATGTAAAAAAAAATATTGCTAATCTTACTTTCTATCTTGATTATAGACAGTTGATGGTCTTCCTGTTGATTTTCCATAGCTTCATATATTCTAGTTATGCTCTGCACTACATATCCCATATTACAAGCCTCCTAGGTGTTATATATATGTGGTCCTAGGTTTTTATGATGTAGGAAATCCATTTTATGATGATTCTCTCCACATGTCCAATATTGCAAGGGTTCCTTGGCCTTAGAACTGTGCCACTCTCCTGCAAGTTGGTGTACATGGACCTAGTCACTTGAGCTGAATTTTTGTTGTTGTCGACTTGCCTTGGATGTGCTCATGACTTCCTTTTGTCTGATATTTTCCCGGGCCATTTATTTTTTTCTTTCATGTTCTTCCTTGCTTTCCAATCACCCTTGAAGTTTTTCTGATGTTTTGATTGTTCTAGCAATGTTTTATTGTTTTGAGGGAATCATCCAATGTTTGAGGTTCCATAATTTCAATTCGACCCCTGAATGTTAGAGGTATCCCACTGATGAACCTTTGGACATTTTCCTTCTCGTACTTAATATATGGCACACATCTCAGCAATTATACAAACTTGGTGATGTATTAATCATCTGACATTTGTCCCTTTTTGAGCTATTAAAATTATTTTTCTTTGTTGTCATAATACTTGTTTGACGAATATTTATTATTGAAGAGCCTTTCAAAATTTACTCCAAGTCAATTCCTCTTCAGTTATGCCTTTGAAACTATTCAAATATTCACACCATATGTCTGTTTTTACCTTCAAACTATAAGTGACTGCCTTTTCTTTCATGTTTTTAGTGTAATAGTGGATTCTGAAGAATTTCTTCATTCCAAGCAACCAAGATTCTGCATCTTCATATTTATTGATATCTCAATCAAATGAAGGTGTTTTTTTATTATTAAATTCCTATAGTATATAATCCCTTTCTCTCTTTCTCTGATGATGATGATGCCTCCTGGTAGTAGAGTTAGAATGACTACTAGAGTGATTCCCATAAGTACTAGCTCTTCTCTCTGCAGTACTCGATGGTGTATTCCTGATCATGGTGTCTTCACTTTCTTGTCTGTTCCTCTCCCTAGACTTGCTACTATCTGCCCCATTTTTGGTCCCTTATGGTCCTAAATGGATTTTCATGTCTCTATGGCTATCCCCCAGCTCATGCTTCCTCTCTCTTTGTATATCTGAGAGAATTTGCAGGATAACTACATTTACCTCAGCTTGCCTCTCCTACGCCCTTACTAACCTTTCATTATCTACCTTGAAGCTCCTAATTTTGTCCCTTAGGCTCCTCAAGGTATCCATCCATTCAAGATATTTTAGGCTCCAAAAATATAATAAAAGAGATATCAATGCCTTAGAAATAAGCCACTTCGAGGGGGCAATCTCCAATACATTACATGAATGAAAAATTCTTGGATGATACAAATGAAAAAACATCATTTCTATATATAGGAGTCCATGGGGCCACAATGTAATCCTAGTGGGGCCACATTGTAATCCTAGCCAACCTAACAATAATAATTTAAGGGCACAATAATAACAATATAGGGGTTACAGGGGTACAACAATAACAATAAAGGGGTTACACTAACAACAATGAGGGACTATACTAGTAATATAAGGACCTAACATGCTCCTCTCCTTCAAAAATGTGTTGTCCTCAATGCTTGAGTAGCTCTGGGTGATTTTGTATAAAATTCTCATCCTCCCATGTAGAATCTTTAATGGGTAAGTTCTTCCATTTAATGAGATACTCTGAAATTGATTGATTTCATAGTTGTCGAGTTCTTGTTTCTGTCACTGCTTCAGGTCCTAATATGGTTTTTCCTTCCTCATAAAGTTCTGGAAATATTGTTTGAACTAGAATTTTGTCCCCTATAACCTTTTTTAAGCATGAAACATGGAAAACTGGATGCACTCGCGAAGAAGTATGAAGCTCCAATTTGTATGCCATAGTACCAATATTTTGCAAAACCTTGTAAGGACCATAGTAATTTGGTGATAATTTATTATCCTTCTTAGCTTGCTTGAGGGACAATTGTTTGTATGGTCGTAGGAATAAAAATACCTAGTCTCCCACATCAAAACTTCTCTCACTGCTATGTTGATCTGCCTATTGTTTCATTCGATTTTGTGCCAAATTTAGGCTATCCTTTAAGAGTTGGAGAACTTCTTGTTGATGCTCGATGTGATCCTCCACTGCTTGAACCCTAGAATTTTGCATTAAAGAAGATGTGATGGACAGTGGATGATATCCATAAAGTGGCATAAATAATGTCATGTTTGTTGCAATATGGAAGGAAGTGTTATACCACCATTAAGCTAGAGGTAACCACTTGACCCATTGTGCTTTCTTATCAGATACAACACAACGAAGATATCCTTCCAAACATTTATTCACTATCTATGTTTGACCATTGGATTGAGGATGATAAGATGAGCTATGAACTATTTTAGTACCCAAACAAGAAAATAATTATGTCCAAAAATTTCCTGTAAAAATGGGATCTCTATCACTTACAATAATCTTCGAGTTTCCATGTAGTTTTTGAATTGTTTCCATAAATGTAGTAGCAACTGTACTCACTTTAAATGGATGAGATAATGCACAAAAGTATGCATACTTGGTAACTCTATCAACTACCACCATGATGACAGTCCTTCCTTCAGACTTAGGTAAACCTGTGATAAAATCCATTGAAATCTCCTCCGAACGTTGACTTGGAATGGATAAAGGTTGTAGAAGACCCAGGGTCTTAATTGTCTCCACTTTATTTTGCTGGAAAACCAAACATTCTGCCACAAAATTTTGAATATCAGATTTAAGGCCATCCCAAAAAATTTCTTTCTTCATCCTGTGGTAAGTTTTTAAAATTCCCAAGTGTCCTCCTAAAGGAGAAGTGTGGATTTCCAAAATAATATTTTGTTTTAGTTGGGAATTCTTGCAAATATATAAGCGATATTTGTACCATAAGGAATCATTTTCCCAACTAAATGTATTAGATGTACTAGGATCTTGCTACAACTTTTGAATGATAGTCCACACTTCTTCGTCCTTCTTCCATTCATCCCTTGCTTTAGTTATCCAATCTGGTTGGATAATTGAAATGGCACAAAGCAATACTTCCACCTCTTCATCCTTTCTTGAGAGTGCATCTGCAACAACATTTAGCTTCCCTTTTTTGTAGATAATTTAAAAGTCATAACCCAACATCTTTGTGACCCATTTTTGTTCTCTGTTGAAGATAATCTTTGTTCCAAAAAGTGTTTAAGAGTATCATGATCAATTTTTACCTTGAAGTGTCTTCCCATTAGGTAAGGTATCCATTTCTTTAGTGCATGTAGTATTGCCAACATTTCCTTCTCATAAATAGCCTTTTGTAAATACTTTCCTTTGATTGAACGACTTTCAAAAGAACTAGGTCTTCCTTCTTTCATTAAAACAACACCAATTCCATTTCCTGAGGCATCACATTCCATAATAAAGGTTTTTGTGAAGTCTAGCGTAGCTAAGACTGGTGCTAGGCACATTGCCTCTTTAAGATGTTCAAAGGCCTTAGTTGCTTTGGGAGTCCATGAAAATGCATCTTTCTTCAATAATGTTGTTAGAGGTGCTGATATTCTCCCATAATTCTTAACAAAATTGCAATAATACCCTATTAACCCAAGAAATCTGCGTAAATGCTCTACGGTTGTGTGGACTTTGCATTCTTTAATGGCTTTAATTTTGTTAGGGTCTACCTTAACACCCTCATGAGATACAATATGATCCAGATATTCCACCTCTTGTACTCCAAAGAAAAAATTGAATTTTTTTGCATATAATTGTTTCTCCTCCAATAGTTTGAGCACCCTGTCAACATGTATAACATGATCCTTCCAAGAGCTATTGTAGATTAGTATATCATCAAAAAATACTAGAAAAATTTTCTAAAGAATGGTTTGAAAATGGAATTCATCAACCCTTTAAATGTAAAAGGTGCATTGGTAAGGCCAAAAGGCGTGACCAAAAATTCATAATGAACGTCATGAGTTTGAATTTTGTTTTCAGAATATCTTCAGTCTTCATTGTGATTTGATGATATCCTGAATGAAGATCCAACTTGGTAAAATAAATTGCTCCATGTAATTCATCCAATAATTCATCAATCAGAGGAATGAGAAATTTATCTTTAATAGTGAGCTTATTGAGCTCCCTATAATTCAGACACATGCGCCATGATCCATCTTTCTTTTGCACCAATACTACTGGAGCATAGAAAGAACTTTGACTAGGTTGAATTATACTAGCCTCTAACATTTCTGCAATCATACGTTCAATTTCACTCTTTTGGACATAAGGATATCTGTAAAGCCTGATGTTTGGAGGGACACTTCCTGGAATCAAATGAATAGCATGATCATGATCACGAATAGGTAGGAGTCCTTTGGGAGTATCAAACACCTTGGAATGTTTGTCCAAGACTTTTTGGAGATCTAGAGAAATAGATGATTTTGATGTTGGAACTTCTGGTGAGCATAATTATGCAATTACGCTCCGTTGTTCTTTCTTCATAAGCTTTGTCATGACATTAGAGCTTATTATCTTTCCTGGCTTCCCTCCAAAACCTCGTAATTTGATTTCCTTTCCTTCCGAAAAAAAATTCAAGAAAAGTTCTTGAAAATTAAAAGCTACCGTCCCCAAAGATTGTAACGATTATACTCCTAGTACAACATCGGCACCTCCCATTGGGATGGAAAGCATTGTACTATTCAATACATGTTCCCCCATGGCTAGCTTGATATTATGGCATTTTCCATAGAAATATATATTTCCTCCATTTACAACCATCACTTGACATTCTCGTGCTAGGTATAGGAAACAATTCAATTCCTTGGCTGCCTTACAATGAAAAAAATTATGGGTACTACCCGAATCAATCAACACTATTACCTTTTTCTTCTTGATATGTCCTTCTATCTTGAGAGTTTGAGGAGTGGCAATTCTTGCTAATGCATTACATGATATGGTTGGACTCATTTCTTCTTCTTCTAGGGTTTCTTCCTGGTGTATATCCTCTAATTTTGAAGTTTCTTCTTCATTTTCTTCCTCCTCTTCACAATCTATGTAAAATATTTTCTTCAATGCACTTATGACCTTTAGTGTATTTTCTATCACAACTATAGCAAAGCCCTTTTTATCTTTTTTCTTCCAATTGTTTTGGTGTCAACCTTGTAGGTTGTGGAAGTATAGGAGTAGCAACACTTCCATCTTTATAGATGTGAGTGGTAGGCTTCCTTGTCTCCATAATTTTACATTCAATTTTTCTCACCAACCTGAATGCCTTCTCCAATGAATCAGGTTCCCAAACACGAACGTCATGTTGGATGTTATCCTTTAAATTCCCTATGAAGACATCAATCATGTGTTCCTCTGGAATATCAATTACCCTTATATTCAATTTTTGGAAGTCCTCAATGTGCTCCGCCACGAACACTTTTGTTTGAGATTTATCAATTGGCTAAAGAAGGTGTTGCTCTTTGTATCCTAATAATGTGCTATCATTTCCTCTGTAAAAATTGACCAAGTGACAATTTTTTTACGAGAGAAAAGCCATCGATACCATACAAATGTATTTTGTTCTAAATGTAAAGTTGCAATGTGTACCTTTTGTGTGTTTTGTACATTATTGAGATAAAAATATTGCTCCATCTGTAGTATCCATGTTACGGGGTCCTTTCTATCAGACTTCCTCATATCCATCTTTGGAATATGGTGGTTCTTCCATCCAACATTAGATTTTATGGAATCACGATTAACGTTTTTTTTTTCTCATCATGAGTTTTCGCTACTATATTTTTGCCATTAGGAAACATTTCTTGTATCAACTTTGCCAAACCTTCAATGTATACTTTTATATCATTCTTCATGTTTTCCATGTTGTCTTTCATTTTTTCATCGATCTTAGCTTCCATGTCATCCATCTTAGCTTCCATGCCCACTTCCATGCCATCCATCTTAGCTTGCAAACTATTCATTTTAGCTTCCACGCCTTTCTTCAAACCATCCATCTTAGTTTCCACACCTTTCTTCAAAACTTCCATTTCATGTTTTGTTTCTCTTTGCGATAGCGAAATTTGGTGCACTTGCTCTTGTAATTTTGATATCTCATGTTGTGTTTCTTCGTCCTCATGAGTCATAGTAGAGCCTTCTGAAAGCTTAATGGGTGTTGAATTATTTTTAGGGGATATTTTAGAACCCAATATGGATATATATTCTTCAATATGCCCTTGGAATAAATTCAAACTAATTTTTTTCAAACGAGACTTATGTAATTCGAAAAAAAATACACACCTTTTTCTTGCTTTTGAGGAGATTGATATTTAAACTTAATTATCTCTATGATTTCAGATCTTCAATATCTTAAATTTGGCCTTGAGGTAGCCCTTTGAATCCTCTTTCGAATTCCATAGGTCTGACTTGATTTGGATTCTTCAAGGAAAAGTTATGTCCAATCTTCCACAATGACCTAATTATGGACTGGTTCAGTAGAGCGAACTTGTACGACTTGCCACGTGTCACTATTTTCTCCTTTGGCTCTGAAATTTATACAAATGAAACTGCAGTCTGTGTACTTCCAGTCACGTTTTACAAAATTCCAATTTGATGCTCAGAGAGAAAGTTATGAGGATTTTCTCACGATCACCTCTTTGAGATGAAATTTTGGAGCCTAAAAAAGATCTAACTTTTACAGATCATATCTCCGAAAATATTGCAAACCAAGCTCTAAAATTTTACGACTATGTTCCTTAGGATTTCAGCTTCGCTCTAAAAATGTCAGCTTCTAAACCTTCATAGAAAAACAATTATAGCAAAAATGCCACGGTGACCTGTTTGGTGCAGCGAAACCCTAAATCCAAAGCTTTGATACCAAATGTTGTGAAACCAACTCCAAAAATAGAAGAAAAGAGATATCAACGCCTTAGAAATAAGCCACTTCAAGGGGGCAACCTCCAATACATTACATGAATGAACAATTCTTGGATGATACAAATGAAAAAACCTCCTTTCTATATATAGGAGTCCATGGGGCCATAATGTAATCGTAGTCGACCTAACAATAATATTTAAGGGCACAATAATAACATTATAGGAGTTATAGGGGTACAACAATAACAATAAGGAGGTTACACTAACAAAAATAAGGAACTATACTAGTAATATAAGGACCTAACATTGAAGCTCCTAATTTTGCCCCTTAGGCTCCTCAAGGTATCCATCCATTCAGGAGATTTTTTTCATCCTATGTTCTCCACTGAAGCTTCTTCATGTGCATCATGTGACCTATCATAACTATATTTAGAAATATTGCTACTCATTCCTTTGTTTCTAACTGTCCTTTCTTTCTTGTGATATGTTTTCATTCACACAAAATTATTAGATACATCATAACATAAATAGATAACAAAACCATGACCATGAACTTGCTTTTATGGTGTAGCTATGATAGGACTAGATGAAACAAACAATTCATGTTAGTACATCAATATCATCCAATCATCAAATAATTAACATTACTACATATGCATGCAGAGTCAACAAAATGTATCAGTCAACACAAATTGTTAGCTCACGCAATGATCAATCATATACCATATTTTAACACCTAAGTATTTGTTTTATCTATTTTCTAAAATTCAATATGAAACCCATTTTCTTTGTTAACTCTACAAAAAAAGTATCAACTTATTCCCAAGGCATGGAAGAACCTAGACATTATTTTTCTCATGATAGAGCCCATCTAGTCTAAGTGTGGAATCTCAATGCTCTGATATAAAACCTGTAAACACCCCCTTACCCTTGGGAGTGTGCTCACTTGTTAACCCATCTTCCCTAGCACAATTAGAGAAATGGGGTGATTTTTGTTTACTTTCTTCCCAGCTTCCAAAACTCAATTTGGATGTCCTCAACATATTTGTATTAGTGAGACATTTCAAATGATATGAATTTTATCTAAATTAGACTTCAGGATCTCAAATTATTCTCCCTTGAAGTATCACTAATTCAAAAATTCCATCTCACCTTTCCTGCCACGTAGTCTCCACATGGTGGCCATGTCACATATCACTACATTTCTGCATTGGTAGGGGCTCTTTGGAATCTAGGAATGCATGCCTACATGGCATGTCACATGTGGTCCTACTGCTCATAAATGTGTGTGCGTGTGTGTATATTTGGACACCTAATCCTTTAAGGGTTGGTGTGGAATATGAACATCCATCGGAGTCCAAGAGACCACTTGGTATGTGAAGACTAAGGGTCATAAGAATGTATTATAAATTTCCATTATTATGAATACTAAATACAATAAACATCTATCTTATTTTCTATATTCTTCATGTGTGTGTTTAACAAGGTATCAAAGCGAGCAAACTATGGCCCTACTCCAATTTGAGCTACTGGTTTTTGTGGCATTTTTCAGTCCTATTTCATTTCTTCTTGTCTTACCACTTGAGCCCATTTCATTCCTATGCGCCTCTTACATCGAAACGATCCTTTCTGCTTATACCTGCCCACTTTACTCATGATTTTATCCTTTATTTTTTATTGGATTCCTAAATATGTGAATTTTATTGATGCAAAAATGCAGTAGGTCCTGCATAGAAATCTGCAAAATCTACCTCTATCGAGTTTGTCAAGCTTATTGTCGTATATTCAATCTTCTACCTGGTTTTCAATGCTTACATGCATTTTTCCCAGTGACGAAAAGTAACGAAAAAATGTAGCCTAAGACATGTTATATCCCAAAAAGAACAATGCTTGGAAAAATGAACTCAAGGCCACTATAGCGCTATGCTTTTGGTGTCGAGATGACATTGAATCCCTTTGAATGGTAATAGGATTCCGCAACAACTGAACATATAGATGCAATCCTATAAATTCCAACGAGATTAAGTTAATATTATAGGAAGAATTTGTGGTTGGATTTGAATGCCTAGAAGAATTGAATAGCTAGAGAATTTGGTCAAACGGTTGAAGAATACATCACAACAGAAATGTGGTCAGCTCTCGTGGTCATCTTTGGTGAGAAGAATATGAGTTGCGGTCTCTCTTTGAATCCGTTGATTGAATGTTGGTGTCCCCGTTGAATTAATATCATGTGCATGGAATCTCTCCAAAATTTTGAAGCGCTACATTTGATTTGAGTGTCGGAATTTGTTAGAGGGACTATGTATTATGGTGTGTGTTGTGATAGCATTGTGTGTGTTGAATGACTGGTTCATTACTCTTGTTTGTGACCGTGTTGAATGGTGTGAATACAATGTAAAATAGTGCTCATAATTATCTTGCAATGCCTAAGCGTTGTAATTTTTATGATTGTGCGTTGTTTTTGGATGACATTATGCATTGAACATGAGGCATTTTACATAAGTCTATATGCTGGGTTGATATCGTTTTTTATGGTCGTTTGTTGTTTTATTTTAATGATGTTTTTAATGTTGCGTACCTCCTGCATTGATACACTAAGATCGTGCAACTGAACCGTGTTTTTCATACGCTGGTTGTGAAATTTGGATGGTGAAGTTGAAGTCAACTACCACCTTTATTTGTTTTTGTTTTAAGACTTGGATCAAAATGGTGCTATTGTAAATTGCTACACGATATTGAGAGATGGGTTTATGCGTTATGTTGGTGTTAAATATGCGTTGAACGTTGCAAAGGATCCATCGTAGGTATTAGAAATATAATATATATTTAGTGCATTGGATATTGGTGACAGTTGTGGATAAATATTGTTGGGTCCATAACCTTGGTATATATATTTTATATATTTCTTTGTGCGTTGAAGTTTTTGAGGGCCATAAATTATTACATGCTACATGACTTTTTATTAATGTGCTTTTTATGGATGGTTGTTTAAATGCTCGGTATAGTGTGTTAGTGTGTTGAAACGGTGGTTTCATGATGCTATACATTGAATGTTATGTCTTGAAATGAATTTTCTAGTATGTATGCGATGATTTCTCTTTGAAGGCCACACGTTATGTTGTAGAGTGAGATCACATGGTAATGTCGAGTAAATGGTTCTTATACGTGCATTGTATATTGCAAGATTCATGGTATATTAATTGAGGACTGCATTGGTGTATAGATTAGTTGATTGCACTAGTTGATGCATAGCATATTCATGTTGTTTTATTTATCAAGATTTATTGTATATTTTGGGTAGAAATATTAAAAAAAAATGGTTAGACTTGATGATATATTAGAGTTGCTAAATATTCTAATGCATTTTACTGTTGATGGGATGGTAAACATTAATTAAGACAGTCTCTCTAAAATTCATACCTATCTGCAAAATGCATGTGACAAAATTGATTTTTTGAAGCTTGAATCATAACTACAACAAGATGAGTTACATAAAATACAACATTAGGAACTTGTTTTTGTTCAAAACAATGCCATTTTTTCTGAAGTTGAATCTATTCAATAGCCATAAAATTTTCAGATCATTGAGCTTAGTGCAAGAGCATATTTGGATGTAGATGCAGAAGTTTAGATTTCACTTCCCAAGCCAATTATTACACCTTCTGAAGAGCTTTTCAGAAACAAGCACAACACTGGTCTTGGATATGATAAGGAGGTGTCCTTTCATATTTTAGATTACTCAAAGCCAATCAAATTTCAGAGTGTTGGATTTATATAAGAGGGTTCAAATTCACTTGGTCCAGATCCTGCTCCTTCACATTCATGGGTAAAAATTGTCAAATTCCAACATTGTGACCGAGTTGAACATGTGAAACATCATTGTTTTGATCTTCACTCGTGTAAAAATTCTTGTCAGAACACTCATTATTCAAACATATGATTCAAAAACAAGACTCCTGCAAGAACATAGATTCACCTAGGCTGGATCACTTATTATCAATGGGATTCAACAAACAAGAATATATTTCGCTCATACAGCAGAATAAGTTCTTTAATATTTAAAAGTATTGCAGTTGAGATCTCTTCATCTTCTCACCTTGTATATGAGAGGGGGGAAATTAATGGTCATCTACAAGCTTCAAAAATACATCAAGCAAGCCTGTGCCACAACCTGAACCTGTTGTCTGAGCCTATATCCATAGACAACCATACCCAGATTCAGAGTTGTAGCCAGAGACGCAGAAGCCCCTAAGCATGCCTTTGGTTGGTGGACTTCTTTAAACTACCGAAGGTTGCATACCTTCCTTTCTAGGTTCAATGTATCCCTCTTCAAAGCATTAAGGAGCACTTCCTCTAGCAGAAGACTTCAACATCTTGCCATATTTGGAAGACTTTTGGGAACTGCACTAAGTGTTCTAGTGTTGGTGGTCATCCTTAAACCACCGTCGGTTAAGACCTTGATTTCTCCCACCTTATCTCATCATCCCAGAGAGCACATTCAGCTTATTGTTGTCATGCATTATTGTATTTTTGTATTAGAGCTCTCTTCTTGGACTCATATATACCCCTTCAAATTAAGAGGGGCAATGTTGGACACCTAATCCTCTAAGGGTTGCTGTGGAACATGAACAGTCACCGGAGTCCAAGAGAACACTTGGTATATCAATACCAAGGGTCACATGAATGTATTATCAATGTATAGCATGTAACTAGTAAAATTAATTGACAATTATCTTATCTATTGTCCTATCCATGTGTGTGTTTAACACACACACACACACACACACACACACACACACATATATATATATTTAGAAATTACACATTAGCCACAAGTTCCACATATATTTAACGGTGGATCCGCCCCATACCATCCTCTAACATCAACATACTAGGTTAAATGGATCAATCAATGACTATAAATAAAAGTGTGAACCCCTATTAACATCGCAGGGAAAGGGGTTGCACTATCCTGGTTCTACTTTATAGTTCCAAGATAACGATCTAATGATTCCCCACTATTGGGTGATTCGATAGCTAGAGTTCAATAGTGCAACCCACGCGCCTGTTGGCGTCACACTAGGGGGGGTGTTCAACTATTACTCCTGATTGTCAATCTCCTAAATATATCTTTCTCATCGATGAGAGTGACATTTCACATTGTTAGTGTAGGGATAAGAAAATGGTACACTATGATTTATATGGGAATATTTGTAACAAGTCCCAAGATAACTTAATTGTTCCATGCTTACACGAGACTAAGACCCTAAACTAATACACTTGTCTTGTTTCATAGAAATTTATGAACACATTTACCTACCTATAAGTTCATCGATAATATTTCAATGCACTTATGCCTTATTGTATCACCTTATATATAGTTGTGTTTTTGTGCACTATTTGTGCCTCTCAAAACATTTTTAGGTACATGAGAAGGCTCAATACTGAATCACACTTCCACATACTATAATATTTATGAATATAAACATGTTGAAGCTTTAATAACACCATAAACCTTGCCCCAGTAAATTAGTCTTAACCTCAAGCGCATATGTTTCACACACATAGGATGGACTACTCATATGTCATAGGAAATTATACTTGTTATTTAGAGTACACATATTTAGGTGTTCAAGGAGGATTATTGGAAAATCTAGACAAACTGGGTGAGAATCCCCACATTACAATCCCTTCTCCATGTACATGTGAGGACCGATTTCAAACTCGTCACCCTTATACAATTGAATTGATATTATTACCAAAATTTATTATCATTTTAAGCCTGTGAACCACACACAAGGCTATAAGTGATTTGGCACAATTTAACATATGTTCATGAATGTGTGATTGCACCCTTTTCATTCAAAAGGACTTAATAGACCATAGAATAACACTTAGCTATTATGATGATACATTCCTCTATTTCAGACAATTTAATTAATGTCCTTTACTTAATGAATGACTGAGAAGTCTTGTTCTACCCTTCAATTTTTTTGTTATTTAAATGCCGAAAAGAGAAACATAATATTTCCAAAATTCCATATTTTATTATATATATATATATTTTTGTGTGTATAAATATTTTTCCAGATCTGAATGCTCTGGCTAATACTTGAGTTCTTCCATTTGTGCAACGATGATATATATATTCTTGCACAAAAGGAAGAAATCCAGTGTAAGCCAAAGCATTCAGATATGGAAATATATTTACACACACACACACACACACACACACATGTAACATAATAAACTCATTTTTAACTCCAACCAGCCCATCATTTCATGTTAAGTACAACAATACATTATAATGATTCAATATCAAGCACCATATACGTAATCTAGTCCTCAACATGAACTCAACACATCATTCTAGTACCTTTAAGAACAATATCAACAACATATAAATTAGTTATGTAAACAACAACATTACAGACTGTGCTTCATACCTAGATGGCATCATTTCAAACCAGTAAATGTAAACATATATTCATTGCTACTGATGAACTTAAGAAATACTTATCTCGACATTTATCTGGGAGACTGAGTCTATGAAAAAAACTCTTTTCCCAACCATAGACAAGCCACAACTAGTCCTCACTTGCTACTGTCACCCCTGATCCAAATTCTAAAGCTCGAGGGGACTTTTTTCTTAGGGATTAAACTCCATCTTCTAGTTGAAATAGGGATTCTAGAGGCTCTTCCACCTCCAGCCACCAATTATTTAAGTAGTTAACAATAGCGTAGGTAAATTGAGAGGCATATTTCCTTCACTATTAAAACTATAATAAAGTGGCTCCACCAAACTTTCTATTTTTTAACGTTGTACAGAAATTATCTGCAAACAAATCTTAAAATAGAAAATAAACAATAGCGAGAGCATAAAACATAAAACAGATAAACACAGAGATTTTCCCTTGGATCCCAAATCGGGACGACCAGCTTGATTTTTCATTATATGCCTTTTAGTGTTACAACACATATATATGCATGCCGAAGCATACATAAACCCCAATCCATTAACCCTGGATTAGAACATAACCGTAGTTCCCTTGACCGGATCTACAAAATACCAGGGGACGAAAACCATCGTACCCTAAAACCATGTGCAAACCCATGCACAAAACCACGGGCGGATTCGCCCACCAGAAAATAAGGACCAAAAACATTTTCCGGGCCGCTGCCCCATACCTCGACAGGGGGGGCTACCACCCACCCCCCCCCTGTGACCCCCCCGAAGTTGCACCCAGCGCAACATACAGGGGGGCCTATCGCCTCCCCTATGACCCACCCGCGCGTTATTAGTCATGGAAAGAATATAAAAAAAACCCAACATTCTTCCACTTGTTGTTTTCTTTCCACAAGTGGCCACAGGAGAGAGGAGTCATTAGCCCATATTTGCAACACCCATTGTTTCTCTACACCAAGAGAAATTTTTAGTGCTCACAGACTTTGTCAATGCATCTGCAACATTCTTCAAAGTGTCTACCTTTACAAGAAACACCCTTTTAGCTTCAACCATATCTCTCACAAAGTGATATTGAACATCAATGTGCTTTGTCTTTGAATGATAAGCAGGGTTCTTAGCCAATAAAATTGCACTTTGGCTATCAAAATCTATCCTTATAGCTTGCTGCACCAACCCCATATTTGAACACAATCTCTGCAACCAAATGGATTCCTTGCTTACATGAGTGGATGTTATGTCTTCAACCTCTGTAGTTGAAAGAGCCACTACATACTGTCTTTTACTCATCCAACTGACTGCACCTCCAAATAGGCTAAACACATACCCACTTGTAGATCTTCTTTGGTCTAGATCTCCAACCCAGTCTACATCAACAAAACCACGAATTTCCAACACTCTTTCCAATCTTGGTCTTCCCTGGTAGCACAAGGCATAATCAGTAGTGCCACGCAAATATCTGAAAACCTGCTTCACTGTTGTCCAATGCTCCTTCCCTGGGTTTGGCATAAACCTACTCCATACTCCCACTACATGTGCAATGTCTGGTCTAGTACAAACCATTTCATACATCAAGCTACCCACTATACTTGCATATAGAACACAAGACATATCCTCCTCTTCTTCTTGTGTCTTGGGACATTGTTCAGCAAACAACTTTATACCTATAGGAATCGGAACATTCATCGGTTTACTATCCTACATATTGAACCTCTGCAATATAGTTGACATACTTCCTTTAGTTTAACCAGAGCTTCCTCTTTTCCCGATCTCTCTTAATTTCCATGCCCAAAATATAGTTTGCAGCACCAAGATCCTTCATGTCGAATTTGGAGAATAGTTAGGTCTTCAAATCTTGGATAATTTCTTTTTCATTTCCAATCAAAAATATATCATCCACATACAAGACCAAATAAATAACACAATCAACAATTAATTTAAAATAAACATAGTGATCCTCCTTGCTTCTGGTGAAGCCAAGTCCCCGTATACAGGTATCAAATTTATGATACCACATCCTTGGTGACTGTTTTAACCCATACAGAGACTTCTTTAACCTGCATACTAGTTCTTTCTTCCCCTTCACCATAAATCCTTCAGGTTGTTTCATGTAGATCTCCTCTTCCAGATCCTCGTGAAGAAATTTTGTCTTCACATCCATCTATTCTACCTCAAAATCAAATTCAGCGCCAATAGATAAAAGTAATCTAATAGAAGTAACTTTGGCAATAGGAGAAAAAATATCACCAAAATCAATTCCCGACACCTAGGAATAACCTTTTGCTACCAACCGAGCTTTGTATTTCTCCACCTTGCCTTCTACATTCATCTTCTTCTTAAACGCCCATTTTCTCTTGATGGGCTTCCTTCCATCTCGCAACTCCACCAGATCCCATGCCTCATTTTTATGCAAGGATGTAATTTCATCAACCATGGCCTTGTTGTCCAGGTAAATCCCCTCTACGGATAGAGGCGATCCCTCTAGCCCTAGGGTGGGTCTAGCAACTACGAAAACATACTAGCATCTACCTTCCTAGATTGTAAATGAAATTCAGAGCAAGGAAGATGACCTACCTTGTTTTGATGCTATGTTGTTGTCTTTCATCGAATCTACTTGATTCGTCGCTCTTCTCTAGCTTGATACACGCTACTACCAACGTTCGATTACCTATACAGAAAATCAAGACACCACGACAAGCGTAACACCATGAAAAACATAAAACAATTACAACCTATCTAACTGATCAAGAAATGCTAGAAATCTCATTATAGATGTAAACAAGAATGGAAGATAAACATCAGATGCATTTTATTATGATAAAGACAAGGGGAGTTTACAACCAAGCCTTGATGTTGAGGCTCTCCTTCGGTAAGTCTATATCCAAGCACGTTTTCAACACCCTCATGAACAAAGGTCCAAGACCTCACTATGTTCTTAACACACACAAACAATCACACTCTGCACTATTCTCCCGAAACTATGATTGCTTCTTCTTTATGTTAACTTTTTCAGCTATCTGTTCAACTAGAACACTAATGGAAGATGGCTATATTTATAGAGGAGAGGATGAGGTTGGTATCCCTACAATAGTGTAAGGGAGGCCTTATCCCTTGGGAGGTTTCCCCATAAGGTGGAAACAAGAGGCCAAAGGAGGAAGGTCATGGTTATTCAATTAAACCACTCCCTATGACTCATCCACGAAGTTGTCGTGATCAAAACTTCACCCCTATTTTTTTAAAAATTTTCATAAATATATTGGCACGGGTGTTTAACTGGGACAAAACGCCAACTGGCGCGGGCCCAGTGTTAATTTTCCTCATTTGCGTGAGGGCATAAAGGGCTACCAGCGCCAAGGAAAAAACAAGTGTTTTTAGTGGTCTGCTCAGGAAATGGTCAACAGAGGGAATGTTGCACTCATGGCAAGGGATGCAATGATGGTATTTGCAAGGCAAGACACTTCTAATTAGTCACAGAAATGACCCTCAAATTTTCGAGATGGGGATTGCAGGGATAGTGACAAATTACTGTGTAATAGATGCCCCCTAAAGTATGAAGTTCGAACATGAGTGAGGGGTGAAATGCTTTACAAGTACGTGCAAGGAACTAGACGCTACTGTCGGGAGACCTGTAAATCAAGCATAGATACATATACATAACTTAAATCTCTGTTGAAAATACATGAATCCATGGTATAGGCACAACTATCCATCAAGAAAAGGATCATGTGCATGGATCCTCAGTATGGACGTAGCCATCCAAATGAAGGGATCATATGAAATAGATCCATGGTATGGGCACAACCATCTGTATAGAGAGGATCAAAACAAGACAACCCACGGTATGGTCGCAACCATCCATCTAAAGAATCATGTATATAATCATGAATAACTCATCACTCCTCGCAGCCTGGACTTTTGTGATCGAAGCGCAGGGTCTTGCGCTCCAACACCACCCTATCAAAGTACAAATTCCAACATGTCAATAGACGTGTTGAAGTCAAACATGCTATAAAATCACTTGATTACCAGTAAATTATGTGAACCGTTAACAACTGCGAGAGAAACCACCAATAATAACAATGGCTCTCAAGGTACAACTAGTACAATCCACAGAATGTGAACAGTGAGCTGCTGAAGTCGAACACATGTGAAATCACCCGATTGAAGGCCAATGATGTGAATTTGTTGTCGAATGCGAAGAACTTTCCATTAGGGCATGCAAGCTCTAAGTTGCAAGAAAGAAGTCTCTATATCAACTTCCCGGATAATGAGCTGAAGTCGACAGGAAGTGATCCGTCGAAGGAGGGTCATAATGAATCCCACATCATCGAAACAAAACAAAGGATGTAATATGAGTGTGAATCAAGACTAAAATAGAGGATCAAGGAATGTACTAACTACAAAAGGATTTTCTCTTGAACATATCGATGACACGACTCTGGAATTTGGTAGCATTTGACTCAAATAGGATCAGAGGTCATGTTGAAAAAATTGGTAATCGAATGAGAGACAAACGGATTTCCCAAACCCATGGAGGCAAAGTGATAGAGTGAGGATATCCCAACTAGACACGAACTGCAAACAAGTGTCATGTTCAAGAGTGACATAATGCTGACACAATTGACGAATAACTTCCATTTTCCCCCACCATTTCTGGTGAGTACCTATTTATTTTTACACAAGCTTGAAGAGTATACCATATGCTTGTCATATAAGTTTATCCTTCATACAAATCCAACCTAGTACATTTTACGAGCCCTAGGAAGGAGGAACTCGAATAACGTCATAACGATGAAGTCTGATGTCATCAGTTTTAATGAGTCTAACAAAGGAAGAACTCGGCATCTTTTCATGTTTAGAGAGCTTGAAAAGAAGGCAAAACAAAAACTCTAGTAGTCCCTTTTCATAGGTAGTCTCACAGATCCGAAAAGGTAGAAAACTATGTCTGAGAGAACCTCTTAGTCGCGATAGGCTAAGGTATTCCTTTTTCGTAAATAATCCATCCCAACCTAAAAAAGGGGTAAACATATACTCGGTAGATATTTCTTCGCAACCATTTAACGAATTCAAAATGACAAGAGTCTCGACAATATTTTCAGTTTTAGAGAGTCAAAAAAGAGTTGAAAGGTGACTCCTCCTGGAGGAACGAATGGTATAAAGGGTAGCAACTAGTTCCGGTGATGGTGGAACTACTCAGAACAAGATAAAGGTCAAGAGGCTAGCTAACAAGACCACCCATCACAGTGGTTCCTCAGGAATGGGTAAAACAACCAAGTGAAGGCATATGATCAGCCAAGCAGACAGTGACGGTGGAATGAAAAAAAACCAAGGCTCATCTGGAAAAAAAGGCTGATAAAATGGCAATCACGAGAGGTAAAATGGGAATGGTTTCATTTTTACACAAGCTTGAAATCAGAAAAATTTGCTTGAAGTTGGTTTCATTTTTACACAAGCTTGAAACAAAGATAAACTATGCTTCAAACCGGTTTCATTTTTACAAAATCTTGAAATGGAAACAAACTATTCTTGAAAAAAATTTCATGCCCTCAGCATGGTGACTCAATTCGAGGTACATGCCCCCCAAGCTTCAATCCATATGAAAGGAAGATGGAGTGAAGGTTCAAGTTACGAGATCAAGAGAAAGACTCGATTGGGATTTTACGAGATCTTATCAAAGACTCGAACTGAACAGGAAAGTGTTTCATTGTTTTAACGAGCTTGACACATTAAAAGAACTATCCTCATATGACCTTGTTTCATTTTTTAATGAGGTTGATATAGAAGACAACTATCCTCAGAACACCTTATTTCATTTTTTAACGAGCTTGACACAAGAAAACAAACTATGCTTCAGACACCTTGTTTCATTTTTTAACGAGCTTGACACAAGAAAACGAACTCTGCTCTAGAGAGCTTGTTTTATTTTTTAAGGAGTTTGACACAAGGAGAAGAACTCTACTCCGACAGACCTTGTTTCATGGTTTAAGGAGCTTGACACAAGCAGATGAACCATGCTCCGAAGACAACTCATCATTATGAATAAGAAGTCATGGCTTCCAAAAGTTTCTCATTCGATGGGAGAAAAACATCTCAGAAATCAGGACCCAATGCCCCTAGCACATGATGCACAACGGCACTATCACTGAATGTAGGCATGGGACAGGTAGCCACATAATTTACCTGAGGCGAGGAAGACACAACCTGCAGATAAATACTGTGAAGGGAAGATGGTGGGCCATCTGCCATATTGGGACCAAATAATGAAAGCTGATCAATGGTCACAATCTGACCTTTGTGTGGAAAAAAAATCACACGAAAGAGGGAGGAGACAAGTGCACCCATGGCATAAGTACAATCATGCCCTAAGAGTAAATTGAAATCCAAGGGGCCTGGAACAACCATCACATCTATATAGATGGTTTTCCCTCCCAAAGTAACAAGCAACTTCGGAAGGATCCCTAACGGTTGACTGGTTCCTCTTTTAAAAGCCAACAGATTTTGAGTAATAGGCATAAGAGGTGGAGAACCAAAAGCCTGCCAAGTAGTGGAAGAAATAATACTAATAGATGCGCCTTCATCTATAATGGTACTAGGTACAACCAGATCAAAGGTTTGTACCTTTATCTAAAAAGGCACATACGACGGAAGGCGGTATCTTGCAAATCGACTCCAATCAAAGGAAGCGACCAAAATACTTGGTAGGGGTACCATCGGACTGAGATGGTCTTCCCCTAGTGTTACCGGAGCAAGAGGAGCATCCTCCTGCACCTCCATCATGGAATCAGGAGGAGAAAATTCTTGAATTACAGAGATGGGATGATCTTTCTCCAAGTCTGAGGAATCTAAAGAAACAAGAGGAACGTGAGGGGGATGAGATCCACTATCGACGGAAAAGACCTGATGAACCATAGGTAGGATCAATTCGACTGATTCCACATCCAATGGTTGGTCGAGAACGGATACCTGAATTTGAATTTCCAGGGGAGCGGGATCAACCAAGGATGACTCTTGACCAATCGTTGAATCAACTAATGGAGGAATCGAAGAAAGCTTTTGGTAACCAGTCAGAAGGTAGAGTGCAGAAACAGTAGGGTTGTCCAACACTCTCTTGGCTTCATCCATTTACAGACAAAGGTGAATGGGATGATGCCCTTCACACAACTTACAGGGATTGGTAACCTTACCCTGTTTCTTACGAGTCTTATTATCACTAGTCGAGGATGTGTTACCAACATGACTTCCAGAAGTCAAAGGAAATGGTGGACGACCATCGGACCATACTTCAAGTACCTTGGGAATGCCAGGGCAGTCTCGAAGAAGGTGGTCACCTTTACACAACATGCAAGGGAATTTTACTTTCCGTGGAAGGTTGGATGGTTTATCAATGGAAGGCTTCTTAGGCGTAATAGCCGCAGAGCTAGCCTTTCCTTTATCTGACTTCTTCTTCTTAGCCACCTGGTTACTAGAAACCATACTTTCACCAGGCGAATTAGAAGAGGAGGATGAAGAAACAGGAAAAGGAGGGGAGGAGTCCACTTTAGAATCAAGATGATGTTGTTCAGGTGGAGGAGATGGTTGAACAGAGATTGAGGCATTCAGGACCACTGAGGTTGAAAATAAAAAAACAGGCAAACCATCAGTTAACCCATGAAGGGACAATGTTGACATATAAGGAGCGCCAACATTCCCAAAAGCAGGAAAAGGACTAGGATTCCCTTCAGAGGGGATTCCTTGGTTGCTAAACTCCGGAAATGTTGCCATTGGAAAAAACCGTAAAACAAAATTCTAAGGAAAATAACTTTAACCAGAAATATTTCATGGGCAGTTAATATTTTAAGACACTGAAACAAAACTCTACCATTTCATATTTTAAGAGTCAAGAAACAGGCAAAAGATGACTCTATTACTTTCAGGTTGAAACGAGCATAAAAGGACAAGAGCGTGATGATATTTTCACTTTTAAGGAGTCATGAAAAGACCAAAATGACTGCTCAGATAATCTAAGCAAGAGGGTATACCAAGTTTCCGTGAACTACCATATACACCTTGGTGATCAAATGAAACAGAAATGACCAAGGACTTGATGTACGTGCAGGTAGTCTCCCCGAATGCTGTGTTCGGTGTATCACGGTTACAAGGCGGCAGACTCGGCTTCCTATAGATAAAGGATTGCAACCTAGAAGGCTCTCCCTTTATATACTCGACGGTACGTGGAGCACAAGTCCGTACTAGCACTGTCTGAAGCTAGATGGTGAGCGACAGCTTCTAGGTTTAAAGATGCCAGAACACGTCTCTAGCCTAGACCACTAAAAATGTTTTGTTAGGTTTCAATGCTTCCTTAGGTTAATTCAATAGATTTTAAAGTTGATCTTGAATTATGTCTCGGTTTCAAGGCCCTACTGAATGTCATCTGACAATATCCTATATGCAGCTATATGAGGAAAGAAATCTTTCAATTCGATGAATGCTATCTACTTAAGGGAAGAGTTCCAAACAATGATGCAACAAATAGAAATATTGAAAACGAAACTTTTTCCAAACTAGATGACTTTCACTATCAAAAAGTAGTCTAAAACATTCAATGATGCGAATTATGCAATGTAATCTATGAAAAATCCTCTTTTTTGAAAACTATACAATTTTAATCTACGCACAATTTCCTTTTTCTTTTGAAATGATAAGAATGCACTCAATGCATTTTTCGATGAAATGAGAATCTACTTAATGCATGCTTTTAATGAAAGAGAATGCACTCAATGCAATTTTTAGCTTTCAATCATTAAACAATGTAATCTAATTTCAATGATAAATCTCTAAAAATACTCTTCAATGCAACGTGATCTAATGCATTTTAACGAAAAGAAAACTTTGAGACGAAAACTAAATGAACGCAAATTTCCTTAATGGAAGGATGAATGTAAAAGGGATGCAACCAAACACTAAGAATGCAATCATTGTTTTAAACACTTTATAATGAAATTCCTCAAAAGGCTACAACACATATGAGGTCAAGCACAAAAATGAATTCCAAAGCATGAGCTCAAAACAAGGCATTCATTCCCTTTTACATCAAGCAATAAAGAAAGAAGACTTTTCAGGTGAAAAAAGAGTAATGTAATCTATGCTCATAAGTGAAAAAGTAGAGGAGAGAACGAGTATATCATACAAAGAAAAATGCCGAAAGGGAAAGACACACTGGTGAAGGATTTAGGGAAAAAACCTCAATTTTTTACACACCTTGAAATTGGCACGACTTTGGTGGGTGAAACTAGCGCCCACTGGCGCGACTTTCTCACTGACAACTAGCACCAATGGCCAATTGGCATGGGTTGCTAACTAAAAACTGGCGCCAATTGGTGCTATTGTCAGAAAAATAAAAGTGCCAATGTTTGAACAGGAAAAAACAAATAATTTCTCCCAACCAAGACCAAACTCACCACTTCAAGCAAAAAATAAAATATCATAATTGATGAAAAACATAGGAAAAAATAGGGAAATGGTTGTTCGACTAAATCCGTCAAATGACTAAGACCTCAAAGAGTGAAAAAACTCAAAGGAATCTCCCCAGTGGTTTTGTCAGTTTGTTGTCCAGGTAAATCCCCTCTGTGGACAGAGGCGATCCCTCTAGCCCTAGGGTGGGTCTAGCAACTACGGGAACATACTAACATCTACCTTCCTAGATTGTAAAAGAAATTTAGAGCAAGTAAGATGAACTAACTCGTTCTAATGCTATGTTTTCGTCTTCCATCGAAGCTACTTGATCTGTCGCTCTTCTCTAGCTCGATACATGCTGCTAGCAACGTTCGATTACCTATACAGACAGTCAAGACACCATGACAAGCGTAACACCACGACAAACATAAAATAATTACAACCTATCTAACTGATCAAGGAATGCTAGAAATCTCATTATATATGTAAACAAGAATGGAAGATAAAAATCAAATGCATTTTATTATGATAAAGACAAGGGGATTTTACAACCAAGCCTTGATGTTGAGGCTCTCCTTCGGTAGGTCTGTATCTAATCACGTTTGCAACACCCTCATGAAAAAAGGTCCAAGACCTCACTATGTTCTCAACACACACAAACAATCACACTCTACACTATTCTCCTGATGCTATGATTGCTTCTTCTTTATGTTAACTTTTTCAGCTATCAGTTCAACTAGAACACCAATGGAAGATGGCTATATTTATAGAGGAGAGGAGGAGGTTGGGATCCCTACAATAGTAGAAGGGAGGCTATATCCCTTGGTAGGTTTCCACATAAGGTGAAAACAAGAGGCCAAAGGAGGAAGGCCATGGTTATTCAGTCGAACCACTCCCTATGACTCATCCACTAAGTTGTTGTGATCGAAACTTCGCCTCTATTTTTAAAAAAAATTCCATAAATAGATTGGCACGGGTGCTTAACTGGGACAGAGCGCAAATTGGCATGAGCTCAGTGTTAATTTTCCTCATTGGCACGAGGGCATAATGGGCTACCAGTTCCAAGGCAAAAACAAGTGTTTTTAGTGGTCTGCTTAGGAAATGGTCAATAGAGGGAATGTTGTACTCATGGCAAGGGATGCAATGATGGTATTTGGAAGGCATTACACTTCTAATTAGTCATAGAAATGACCCTCCAATGTGTGAGATGGGGATTGTAGGGATAGTGACAAATTACTGTGTAACAGGCCTCCTTCTAGAGTTTTCCATTCTCTGAATCTACTGCCTCCTTGACGGTTCTGGGATCATCATCAGTTATAGTTAAAGAAAATTTTGAATAGAAAGCAGATGGACTATACCTTTCTGGTTGTCTTCTTTCCTGAGCTGATCTTCTCACAGCTGGAGTTTGTGGCTCTTCCTCTTTTGAGTCTTCTTCTGTTATAGAGTCTGATTCATCCTCCTTTAGCTCAAAATTTATCTTCTCAGGTTCCTTTGGTAGGAATTCATGTTTAACAATATATTTCACCTCTCTAAACACCACATCTCGGTTGTACACAACCTTCCTTGTTTATGGGTTCCAAAGCTTGTAACCTTTTAAACCATCCTTATACCGAATAAAGATGCACCTTTCAGATTTATTATCCAACTTGGTCCTTTTATCCTTTGGAACATGTAAATATGCATCACATCCAAATACCCTCAGATGTGAAAGAGAGGGTTTCTAACCAATCCATACCTCATGTGGAGTCTTATCCTCCAAAGCTGATGAAGGTGATATGTTAACCAAGTAACATGCAGTCTCCATTACCTCTACCCAGAATTCTTGTCCTAACCGGTACCATTGAGCATGTTTCTTGCCTTTTCCATCAACATTCTGTTCATTCTTTCTGCAACTCCATTTTTCTAAGGTGTGTATGGAGTAGTCTTCTGCCGTGCTATACCACACTTCTTACATAACTCTTCAAATTCCTTCTTGCAGAACTCCCCACCATTATCTGTCCTCAGCACCTTTATCTTCTTCTCTATCTGGTTTTCCACCAGAGCCTTAAATTATTTAAATCTGTCAAAGAATTCATATTTCTTCCTCAAGAAATATATCCATGTATTCCTTAAGAAGTCATCTATGAATGAAACATAGTACACAGACTTACCCACTGATGGAACTGACATAGATCCAAACACATCACTATGCACAAGCTCTAATATCTTGTTCACCCTCTTAGCATCAGAAGGAAAACTCACCCGATTCTGCTTCCCATATACACAATGTTCACAGAAATTTAAATCCAAATAGCTATTAGACATACCTTCTACCATACCATTTCCATGCAGTATCTGAAGGCCCTTCTCTCCAATATGTCCAAGCCTTTGATGCCATAGCATGGTCTTTTCTCCAGAGACCGCTAGGCTTTCCACTCCATAACCATAGAACTGTTGCACCCAGCAATAACAGTGCTACTCTGAAGCTTGTACAAAGTTCCAATACAAACTCCCTGCATTAATACTAGTGCTCCCTGAACCATCTTATAGGTATATTTCTCGAACACTTTTTTTACACCTGCATCATCCATCTTGCTTACAGAAATCAGATTTCTGGCCAATGCAAGAATGTGCAGAACATGAGGAAGTGTTCTAAACCTTCCACCTTGCAGCTTCAGCTTGAATTTTCCACGTTCGAAGATTCTAGCCTTCCTATCGTCACCTAAGAAGACGTCATCCCCATCATATTTCTCATACTCATAGAACCACTCCCTATGGGGAGTGAAGTGAAAGGATGCACCCGAGTCAATCAACCATGACTCATGATCTACATGTGTATTTGAAGAAGAAGCCAAATACACATCCCCACCTTCATTTGAGGTGGTTTTTTCCTCTACAGAAGGAGCATCATTAGTTCCCTTTCCTTTCTCAGGAGCTTTAAATTTGTAGTCCTTTTTGTAGTGCCCTTCCTTTCCGCAATTCCAGCACACCTTTACAAAATTTCTAGGAGATTTAGATCTCCGCTCGAAACGTTATTCTTGTTTCTGTTCTTGGACCATCCTTGTACAGATAAGGCATCTCCATTTTGACCCTCCATATTTCTCCGTCTCATTTCCTCCGACAAAAAGGCTGAGACAATGTCATCAAAATTCAAGGTAGTTGTATTTCTACCTATTGCAATAACCAAACTATCCCATGAGTCTGGTAGAGAACACAACAAACTGATGCACTTATCTTCATATGAAATTTTAATATCAACATATGATAGTTGACTTACCACAGTATTTAAGGCGTTCAAATGCTCTATCACCGATTCTCCATCCTTCATCCTCAGGTTATACAGCTTTTTCCGCAGGAACAATTTATTCACTAGAGACTTAGATTGGTACAAATTCCCTAGCTTGTCCCACAAGGTCTTCATTGTAGCTTCCCCAGATACATTCAACAATACTGAATCTAAGACACACAATCGTATTATGCTCTTTGCCTTTTGATCCAGCTTCTTCCAGTCTTCATCTGACATTTCCATTGCTTTAGTACCCGAATCTACTGCGATCCACTGATCTTTATCCACCAGCAGATCCTCCATATTGAGCTTCCACAACTCAAAACTCTGAACATTAAATTTCTTGATCTCTATCTTCCCGCTGCTCACCATATTCTTTCGCCGCAAGAATTAATCCCGCAAATCTCCCACTGAACAAGGCCTACCTCAAGCTCGAGCCAAAAACCCCTCAGCAGCAAAGGCCTCCCCTTGAAGCCGAAATTGCTTTGATACCAAATGTAGGTTTTAACCCTGTACAAAAATTATCTGCAAATGAATCTTAAAACAGAAAATAAACAATAGCGAGAGCATAAAACATAAAATAGATAAACACAGAGATTTTCCCTTGGATCCCAAATCGGGACGACTAGCTTGATTTTTCATTATATACCTTTTAGTGTAACAACACATATATATACATGCCGAAGCATACATAAACCGGGCCAATTGATTAGCCCTGGATTAGAACATAGTCGTAGTTCCTTGACCGGACCTACAAAATACTAGGGGCTGAAAACCATCATACCCCAAAACCATGTGCAAACCCATGCACAAAACCATGGGTGGATCCACCCACCAGAAAATAAGGACCAAAAGTTTTTTCTGGGGCGCTGCCCCAAACCCTGACAGGGGGGGGCTATCGCCCTCCCTATGATCCCCCCCCCGGTGTGATTAGTCATGGAAAGAATATAACAGAAACCCAAAAAACTTGGGGACTCCATAACCCACTATAAAAAATTGTAGTAAGAGATGCCTTTAGAAGTCCTCTTCTTATGAATATGAGGAACAATCTCCCACCCCAACGATAAAGGAACTCTAGAGAAAACCATATCCACCCTCTGGCTAACAGGGACTCGAGAGGCATTATACCTCAGTTGAGAGAAAATTCTGTGTGTCATCTTGCAAACCAAAAAGAAAATAGTTTTCCTCTCCAACTCTGCATTTTTTCTCCTACCTTTGAAATCCTACTCCCCCTCCTTCCTTTCACAAGTTATCCCTTCTTTTTACTATCAACCCCCGACTTCATAACTACCTTCTCCACCTATACCAGGCTTTTTCAAGTGATATTTTACTCTATCCCCTTACACAGCCTTTAGACAATTACCTATGTCTGTCAAAATATTTTCATCCTATCAAAAGCTACCACTTACTTATATGTCCCCCGGGTTGTTTATTTTTGGTTACTTTGTTGTAGTGGGTGGCCAGCACACCGTATGACATGGCAGTTTTACCATTTTTTCTATTTAATTTATTTTCCATGTTTCCTTATCTGATGTTGCAAGAAGCACATTACTTTCTATCCTATATTTCTAGTTTATAAGAAAATATAAAATGTCCCTTTTTTGCACAATTGTTAGCTGCATGAACTAGATCAGATTCCTACTCTAAGGAAACCTTAAAAATTCCCTAGAAGGTAACCCCCTTAGCTCTAGAATCCATGTCCCTTTGAATCGACCCATTTTTATCAAATATTTTCATGGTATGGATGAGTGTAAAATAATTGGGGATGTCACAATTTGAGCCTTACTATTGATAACTAATTGTCCCTCAATAGCTTGAACATGTATATGGAATATAAAGGTATTTGCCACGTGAAAAGAAATATACTTTGATGGTTCCTCCCCAATTTTCATCACTTAATGTGTGATATAATATTAGATTTGATTATTATATTATTAGATGTATTTTTTACACTCACAAATTATTTCTTGGAAAAATAGGATTGCTTGTTTGTCTAGGATTTGTGTAGGTCGTGCAGGTGAGTAATGAAAACAAGATCACTAAGAACTAGAGCAAGGTTTTTTGAATCTACTCTACAAGAAAAGGAAAAATGTATGAACACTCTCCCTCTCTTTTCATATATGCAATTTATCTTTTGTGGTAGATATAGGAGAACCTTGCATATTGGTAACCTCTTTTTCCATAAATCTAAGGGAAATATATGCAAAGAAAAATATGCTTTTCCAAAGGGAAATTTTGTAGAAAAAAACATTGCTATTATATTCCATAGTAGTCAAAAATTATGTTTTTAATGTTTTATGATCCTATATATATATCTCATAGAGTTCCCCACTTACTTTAGCAATCATACTACCATAATGGATTAGTCACCACTACTTTATATGTTTGAGTCATGTGGAAATCGTTATGGAAGTGGCCATTATTCCTACACAACATGAAACATACTACATCTTTATCATCATCATTAGATTTCCCAACTCATATCAAGTGGTATTGGGACTATTCTAACCCTCATCTTAATCCCTAGATTATTTATTTTTCCAACTCACTTTTAGCCTCTAGTAGCATACCATATTCCAATGCTCACCTTTACATTAAAATTTAATATTGCAACAATGAAATGCACATGTGATATAGAGACACACTAATAAACCATTCTTTATGTTGCACTTGCTGAATATTCTAACTTGGTTGACTTATCAAATCCTAAAACTACTAGTCATACTCCCAAGTGGCCATTCCCACTTTCTTCTTAGTATCCTTATATTCATCCATGCTTGTTGTTCTGAATTTGGATTCTAAAACACCTTCAAAAAATATTATTTTAACATAATCAAATTCACACCATGCAATGAAAGTGAACTCTTAGTAAATTTCATATATTGCTGCAATGCTCTTCCTCATAGAATGTAATATTCCCAAATGGGAAAAGCAGGAATATAGTACAAAATGTTGGAAGAATATTGTAGATCATCATTTAAAAAGAAAGAGGCCAATATGGAGACCTTTCATATGTTCTTACAACAGCAAAATGTACATAAGAAAGGGGCCATAAGATGCATAACATGAAATACAAGCCTCCAATGAACAAAATCCCTCAATAGGAAAGTGTGGTTTATCTGATATGATCAATACAATAGCCTCCTCCAATAGATCCTCAAAGTGAAAGGCATATCCCCTTCACTAGAAAATCATCTCTCCAAATGGTGTGCTAAACCACCCTGCAACTCCTCCCACACAAATAACCCAGATCTCGAAGTAAACTGCATTGTAGGGATGAATAACTAGTTGGCCTGATGCCAAGATCTAAAAATAAGCTCAATGGCCTTCAATACTATCCTCCCAATGGAAAGGAAACCTCCTCCATTGAAAATAAGAAATGAGATGGCCTAGATCTAGAGATCGAATCACCACTTGGAGCAACCTACAAAAACAACCAAACCCTCAACAGGATTTGCGCTGTAAAAGAAAGATGAAGCTTGGCCTTAATCTTGATAGTGGAAAATGTAGTACAAGACTCCTCCAAGAGCTCCTCAATGGAAGAGGTGGGATTCCCAATTAGGAACACCCTGTGCTAAACAACACTCTATCTCAACTAAACAACAAGAGAAATATATATGTCTAAACAGACCATATATTCAGAAATATAATATAAATCAACATAATCAATATGGTTTCCATCCTCTTACTTAAATAGAATATGAGCTTGAAAACCCTAAGCCCCATCCAAAAATATCACTACATTCACACAAAGCATCTCCATCTAAAACTGTGTTCTCCCTCATTGATGACCACTCCTCCATGACAGCATTGTTGATTTGGTCGAGGTTGACCCAGTCAAAGTGGTCCAGCCCCTTTCACACCAAGGGTGCTTTAATTTAGCTACCAAGATTTGTATTTTTCATATTTTGAATTGATTTATTCATGATTAAGGAGAATTATGGACCTCTTTTGCCCTCTTATTCTTTAAATAAAGCAATAAAACAAAATTGAATATTACAATTAGCTTATGACTAATTGGGAATATTACAGTCATCCCTTCCCAAATGTTGCTTTTCCTCAAGAAACTGACAAGGTGAGTGCTGCAAAAGTCCATCATTGGTGACACCAACATGTGATAAGCTTCCCTCATAAGCTAAGTGTTCACCAATCCATCCCTCCATGAATTTCTCCTCCAAATTTCTCATGAGATGCAAATAATCCATCCCATAAGGAGACAATAGTTCATATGAAGCAAACGTGGTTTGCCCAATGTTCTCCCTGAAACATGTAGCATAATGAACATGGAAAATCTCAATCCCATAGGGCACATATATACCTCCCATACTCCCTCCATACATTCCCATAAAAAGTATAACTACATCATCAATGTATGGGATCAATATTAAATACATACAAACAGAAATGTGTGCATATGGAGGTGGGTCATAGTCCCACATGTGGAACCATCACAGTAAATCTCCTGAATGCATCAGATCATGATTTTTTAAGTGGTTTCCCCACCACTTACTTTTTGCCAAGTCATTTCACCATGGTTGAAAGTGTGAGATATATTTGGTGCCTTAGGAATGCACCCACAATGATACAATATCTCCCTTTGATCTCCAAGGGAGTGGCCATGTTCAGAAATTTTTGTTGCCCAAAGTTGGCCATGATGTTTATATGGAATAGTGCTCCTCCTTGCAGCTATGGACTACATAAACATGGTAAAGGAATGCATATCTTCATCAAATAAAACATTATTTACATGAGCATATTCTTCACCAAAATTTCTCCTTAAAAAAATGGAGTGGTGCATTGATACATCTCTTCTCATTCCAAAAGTGGAAAGAGGTGGCTAAATTAACTCCTCCATAGAGTTATGTTGCTCTCCCAACTCCACATGGTTCATGCATCTTTGAAAATTCTGACATATTTCTTCTTCAAAGCCCTTCCAAGTGTAGCCTTCCATGGTAGTGTTGTAGGACTTCATAGAATAAATGTGGTTGAAAAAGAACTCTTCATAAGCTCTTTGTGGTAACTTCTCATTGAGCTTGGAGGCTCTAGATAATAATATCCTACCATGATAATAGATAACTCCTTCTTGGACTGAATAGCCCTCTTCATGTAGCTTGACATCAAGTATCATGCATGTGTAAAGATCCTTGGAATAATCCACCAATAGTTGGGATTTCCAATATGGATCAATCTCCCATAGTGACAACACTGAAGATCTATCATAAAGAATGTTTGTCATATGGTTGTTCTCCTCCTTGACATCTCCCATGCCAAAGGTATATGTTGGAAGGTTGCTATCCCCTCCTTGCTACCCTTCTTACATATGCACATGCTCAAGTAAAGCTTAAGGCTTTTGAAATTTAGTCTCCCATGGGAGGTTATCATCTATCCAATACCTCTTTGGTTTAATCAAAGCATGCATGTGTGGCCACCATCTTCTATAATGTATGTAATATTTTTCTCTAAGTGAGATCATCTTCTGAGTCTCCATAGCCAAGGAATGGTCTCCTTGCCCCTTGATGGTGTCATCCTCCAATCTTGCAGCATTTCCTCTCAGTGCAATATGAGCTGAAAGAGTGGATAATGGTGATAGTGGAAGAATATATCCCTCCTAATTGAGCTCACCCAAGGCTTTAAACTCTGTATTTTGGTCTTCTAATGCTCCCATCCTTCTTGGATCTATGAATGGAGCATCAATATGTGAGACATCTTTCACCAAATCTGAATCAGGTGGTCTCCCAGGTTGTTTACCACAAGATAATGATGTCTCATAGATCATCCTCATGTGCATAATAGAGGGGATCATTATATCCCTGCTTCCACTTAGAAAATTCATCTATGTTTCTTTTGTGGATCTTTCATGATAGTTGGGCTCTCAATGATGCAAGAGTGCCTCTAATTGGAGCAATTATTCCATCCTCACCTCCTGGTGGCAGTGGATCATCTCCTACTACTCTAGTGTTGTGACCCTTCCCTTGTTCTTCTTCTTCTTCCTCCTCATCATCTTAGAAGACTTCTATGTAATGTGCTTTTCCAGCTGCACATCTATGTCTGGGTGCCCAAGATTCTTGGAAAGTGAAGCAAAGCTTCCTCCTCCTCAAATCTCTTTAGACATCATCATTAAGAGGTTTTTTGTATTGACTCTCCTTTGAAGGAGGAGCCTTTTCTTCTTTTCCCTTTGATGGAAAAGAGGGCTTATGATGAAATGTTGCCTTTGCTTTTGGCAAGGCATCTCAAAGGTCTCTAGCCCTTTCAATGGCATCTTTTAGGGTAGTGGG
Source organism: Pinus albicaulis (assembly GCA_034641835.2). Lineage (NCBI taxonomy): Eukaryota > Viridiplantae > Streptophyta > Pinopsida > Pinales > Pinaceae > Pinus > Pinus albicaulis. Next base: position 494,511,968 of record CM076583.1, read on the forward strand.
CTTGGTAGACTTAACCAACCCATGAATAGGTTCATCTAACCCATCAAGGAACATGTACACCCTTCTTGTTGCAGATAAATCAAGAACCATAACATTTTTCTTAAAAATTTAGAGATGTAGGTTTCTGCATTACTTGATTGCTTCAACTTTTCAAGCCCCATGAATGGTGCTTTAGGATCTCTTTTATCAAACCTTTCCACCAACCTTCTAGTGAACTCTGAATATGCAGTTACATTGGCATGACCCAATGTAAACAAGCCATGGAACCACTAGTCATGTGCTTCACCCTCAAGGTGTAGCGCTGCAATCTTAATGGCCTCCATTTCTAGAACTTTGTTCAACTGAAAGTAGATGTCAAGTTTCTCTACCCATGATTTGGCAATGCACTTGGATGACCCATCAAAGTTGGGTAAAAATAATCTGCCCATAGTGTGGTGTCGATCATGATTCTGAATGAATCCACCACCTCTATGATGATGCAATGGTATTCTATTATCCTTGATTTGAAAAAACTCCTGAAAACTCAAGTTATCCTTGAATCTCTGAGTTTGAGATTCATACTCCATAAAATAGTCCTCAAGTGATTCTTTTTCTTGAAACCCTTCATTTCCCACAGCAAAAAGTGTAGGCATGTTAGAGCATTGGGAAACTTGTTGTTGATGCACTGGTTGATCATTCCAGTGCTGAGACATGCCAGAGCCTTCTCCATGATGAAATCATTTAGGGGATTTTTTGAACCTGACCATTCCAATCTCCTTGATCTTTCCAGCAATGTCTTACATGGCTCTAAGAAGGATCTTAGGGAACTCCTCCTCTTCATCTTCAACTCCAGATAAAGGGATTTTACCCTTGTCTTATTTGCCATTTGTATAATCAACTTTTCTGTGGCTTCTTCTTTGATACCTCTTCTCTCTATCACTAAGAGGTTGTCCTTCTTCAGATGACATATTTGCTTTTAGAATGCATAGGTTGTGCCGAGATTATGCTTTGATACCACTGTAATATTCCCAAATGGGAAAAGAAGGAATATAGTGAAAAATGTTGGAACAATATTGAAGATCATCATTTAAAAATAAAGAGGCCAATATGGAGACCTTTCATATGTTATTACAACAACAAAATGTACATAAGAAATGGGCCATAATATGCATAACAAGAAATATAAGCCTCCAATGAACAAAATCCCTCAATATGAGGTGCTGCAACTATATAGAAAAGTTGGAAAACCCTTGCAACATTATTTTATTGGCTCTGCTATAAAAAATGATTATACATCAAATCTAGGGCTGATATGTGCCTCAAAAGATAGATCTATATCAGATCTGAGCACTGTAGAAGCTCCTCTAAAGAACCCCTCAAGGGTTTTCAAGAAAACACCAAGTACAAGTTGTAGATCTGAGATCTAAGACTGCAGATCTACTGAAAAATACAGATCTAGAAAGTTTGGTTGATCTGATATTATCAATACAATAGCCTCCTCCAATAGATCCTCAAAGTGAAAGGCATATCCCCTTCACTAGAAAATCAACTCTCCAAATGGTGTGCCAAACCACTTTACAACCCTCCTACAGAAATAAAAAAGATCTGGATGTAAAATGTGCTATAGGGATGAATAACCAGTTGGCCTAATGCCAAGATCTGAAAATGAGCTCAATGGCCTTCAATACTGCCCTCCCAATGGAAAGGAAGACTCCTCCACTGAAAATAAGCAATGAGATGGCCTGGATCTAGAGATCTAATCACCACTTGTTGCAACCTGCAAAAATAACCAAACCCTCAACAAGATTTGCGCTATAAAAGAAATATAAAGCTTGGCCTTAAGCCTGATAGTGGACAATGTAGTACAAGATTCCTCCAAGAGCTCCTCAATGGAAGAGGTGGGATTCCCGATTAGGAACACCCTGTGCTAAACAACACTCTATCTCAGCTAAACAACAAGAGAAATATGTATGTATAAACAGACCATATATTCAGAAATATAATATACATCAACATAATCAATATGGATGCCATCATCTTCATTAAATAGAATATGAGCTTGCAAACCCTATGCCCCATCCAAAAAGATCACTACATTCACACAAAGCATCTCCATCTAAAACTGTGTTGTCCCTCATTGATGAAAACTCCTCCATGACAGTGCTGTTGATTTGGTCAAGGTTGACCTAGTCAAAGTGATCTAACCCCTTTCACACCAAGGGTGATTTAATTTAACTACCAAGATTTGTCTTTTTCATATTTGGCATTGATTTATCCATTATTAAGGAGAATTATGGACCTCCTTTTCCCTCTTACTCTTTAAACAAGGTGATAAAACAAATTGAATATTCCAATTAGCTTATGACTAATTGGGAATATTACATAGTATTGTTTGGAATTCCACCAACCATGTAACATCAAGGGCATTATGCCAATTCCAAATGGTGGCATAGAGGAACCAATTTTTTTGTATATCCTTGTCACCTTTGTCATGGAATAAAGAAAACTACAAAGGTGATTCATTTAATTGAATCATTGGTAATATTTGATAGATTTGTACCAACACAATCCCATGTTGTCCTAGCTATCAAATCACCAAGAATTTTTGTTTCTAAACACTTATATAACTAGATTATATTAAGGACAACTACTAATTATGTTAGGACATAATAATTTTTTCATCCATATAAAATACAACAATATTACTTAAACCACTAATTACTACAATTTCACATTCTATGCAACAATGATCATATGGTCTTGATCAATTTCAAAAGGACTAGGGACTAGGAAATATGAGTAACTAACTTTCTTTTGTTTCTAAATTTTCTTTGATGATTTTTATATTATGTCATTCAAACACAATTATTAGATACATCATAACATAGATAGATAAAAAAACCATGACCATGAACTTACTTTTGTGGAGTTGTTATGGTAGGGACAATTGAAACAAACAATTCAAGTTAGTACATCAATATTCGTCAATCATCAATTCATTAACATAACTACATATGCACACATATTTAACAAATGTATCATTCAACAAAAATTGTTAGCCAACACAATGATCAATCAAAAGCCGAATTTTATCACCTAAGCAATTGTTTTATCTATTTTATAAAATTCAATGCAAAACCCCTTTTCTCTGTAGAAATTTTAATACAATTATGTATTGCCTGGATTCTCCTGATCTAACAATTATATGCCACTATTAAACAAAAAATCTCTTCTACAAAAATCTTTACAGAAATTTAAAACACGATTGCCAATTGCAAACACATGAAGAAAGATCAATCACACATAACAAAAATTTTTTTACCGAGAAATAATAAAGCTAAAAACCCCACTATCATATATTATATATATATCATGGACCATGAAACAATATCATACAAACATCTAATCCAAGAGCTCTCAGTATAATATACAATCATCTCACACTGTCATACAAAAATTGGCAAATACATGCGCCAATTTACTGCCTCCTGACAGCCTGCCTCCATTGTGCAATCCCTGCTGATCACAATCCCTAAATGAATGAGATCCTTCTTGCCTTGACTTCACAATCCTAATTTTCATCTACAATGTGTGTGTATTTTTTCATGAGTGCACCCACTAATGTCACAACTGATAGTGAAACTGTCCCTTTCACCTATCTCTCAACTAGGTCTCCACTGGATCTGACATGCATGTAGTTAATAGTAGTAAATATTCAATTGAATTTGAGACCACCACTTGTGAATTAATTAAATAATTAATTCACTGATCTCTCACTAGTTTATGTTCAGTTACAACTATCACAACTGAGTTTAACTCACTTTACAACTCACATAACTACACATCCAACTGTGTTACAACTTCAAATCACTCAATTACAACTAAGTCCACTTGCATGTCCCACCAACCAACCACTCAACTAGAAATCCAATTAGGTAATTGATTTGCCACTTCAGTTAACTATTTCCAAGTGCTCATTAAGAATAGATTAATGTTAATTTTCTAAATATTATTAAGAGATAATAATAATAGACATGGATTCTATAAATAAACATGTGATCTATAATTAGACTTCGCACTACATCTAAAATAGAACATCATCTATAAATATAATTTTCTCAACATCTATAAATAGACTTCCGCTATAAATAGAATTTGCTCATCCATTCTAAAAATATACTTACACCTAAAAATAGCTCGAGGCTCAATCCTAGTGTAGTGCTTAATTTTCACTAGCATCATCATCTTCTTGAATCTTAACACTCCCTCTCAACAAGAAAGGGATTATCCTTCATCCCAATCCTGTCTCTATGGTATTCAAATTTGCTCCTAGTGAGCGTCTTCGTCAGAATATCTGCATCCTGATCTTCCGTAGGAATGTACTGAAGCAACATAATCTTCCGCTGCACAAAATCTCTGATATTATGATACCAGATATCTATATGCTTAGATCTATCATGAAACACAGGATTAATCAAGATTTTAATGCAACTCTAATTATCACAATGAATCCATGTAGGATCTAAAAGAGAATAAAAAAAACCAACCAAGATATTTCTCATCCAGATGGCTTCACATGTAGCTGACTCGCTGCCATGTATTCTGCTTCTGCTCAAATGAGTACCACGGATCTCTGTTTCCTGTTGTACCAAGAAAAAACTGTAGATCCGATACTGAAGATCCCCCCTGACGTGATTTTTTTTTTTTGGCCTGCTCTCCCACTCTGCATCCGTGAAGCCATGCAACTTCACCTCATCCGTCTGTATGTACCACAAGCCATACTCAGATGTGCCCCTCAGGTATCTCAGGACATGCTTGCCCAGCTTCCAAAAGAGCTTGGTAGGCTTAACCATCGCTTGACTAAGTTGGTTCACCGCATAGCATATGGTCGGTCTTGTATTCACTAAATACATTAGCGAACCCACTAACTATCGATAGACAATAGCATCCACTACCTCTCTAGATGTAGCATCCTCTTTCCTCCAATTTCCTGGAAGAGGAGTATCCATGGGTTTGTAGCCCTCCATGTGAAACTTACCCGCTAGCTCCCTTGCATACTTGCCTTAAGACACAAAAATTTCACCTTCTTGCTTCCATATTTCCAATCCAAGGAAATAATGGAGGCCCATATCCTTCATCTCAAACTCCTTTGAAAGTTCCTCCTTGCATGAGTGTATCAGCTGCTCATCACCAGTCAGTATTAAATCGTCGACATAAAGAAAAATGATTAAAATCTTAACCTACACCACAATTTGGTATAGGTTTTCATCCACCTCACTATTGGTAAAGCCAAGTTCGGTGAAATAGTTGTTGATCCAAGTGTACCAAGCACAGAGTGCTTGCTTCAACCCATACAATGCTCTTTTGAGTCTGCACACATGCGACTCGCTATTGAAAATCTCAAATCCTTCAGGCTGCTTAATGTACACTTCTTGCTCAATGATCCCATTAAGGAACACAGTCTTCACATCCATATGATTAATATGCCAACCCATATGTGTTGAGAGAGCAAGGATGGTCCTTATGGAAGAATACCATGTGCCAGGTGCAAAGGTTTCTTCACAATTAATCCCCTCGATCTGTGAGAAGCTCCGAGCCACAAATATGGCCTTTTACTTCTCAAAACTCCCATCAATATCTTTCTTTACATTGTAGATCCATCTTGAACCTACCACTGATTTATTAAAAGGCCTTGGAACAATTTCCAAAGCACTGTTTCTGACAATGGAGTCATACTCCTCCACCATTCCATCTACCCATGTGGGCTCATGCACTGCTTCTTGAAAGGAAGACGGTTCAGTCAGAATACATTTGCTCATGAGAACCATGTATCTAGTGAATTGGCCAAAAGACTGTCTTTGTCTACACTGTGAAGTAGGGACTCCTATATTCTGTGCAGCATCAAGTTTCAGCCTCTCAGCTTCTGTGGTATGCCTTTTGCCAGTTCTCATGTTTGGATCTGCATGAGTGGACTCCTCCATCTCCATGAACCTCCTCCTGTGGCTGATCCACATCTAGAGACTTATCTTTCGGAACCAAAATTTCCTCCTTCGCATGTAAGTCTAGCTCCCTCTCAAGTGACAACTTCATGGCTTTCTCATTGAATTTTATATCCTGTCACAAAATATTCATTTGACTGTTTGGAAAATACACACGATAATTATGGGGTGTTTCTATGTACCCCACAAATATCCCAAATTTAGCAGTCGGCTCCAGCTTCTTCCTGGTGTTCTTGGTCACATGCACATAAAAAAATGAGCCAAAAATATTAAAGTGAGAAACATCTAGTTTCTTACCAGTAAAAGCTTCTTCAAGTGTACTCATGCCAAGTACTCTATGAGGACAATGATTTTGCACGTAAATCATAGTGTTGCATGCTTCCGCCCACAAATGCATTGGTAGGCCCTGATCATGCAACATTACTCGTGCTTCTCCCATGATCATTATGTTCTTCCTCTCGGCGACCCCATGTTGTTGTGGGTTATGAGGCTCTATGAGTTCTCTTTGAATTCCTTATTTGTTGCAGAAGTCTTTGAATTTGTTAGAGATGTATTCTCCACCATTATCACTCCGCAGAGCCTTCACTTGCTTCCCCGACTCTTTCTCCATCAATGCCTTAAACTCAGAATTTTGAGAATGTTTGATCCTTCTTTTGCATGAAGAAGATCCAGCATTTACGAGAAAATTCATCAACAAAAATAACATACTACCTATATTTTGTTGTTGAAGAAACTGAGAATGGTCCACACACGTCTATGTGAACTCTCTCCAGGATCACCGAAGCATGGCTCTCCTTTTCATGAAAGGTGGACTTCACATACTTCCCCATGGTACAACCCTTTCACTAATATAACTAAGCAAGTGTTCCCATTGGAAGTCCAGTAGATATTTTCTGCATGACTTTCAAGGCTCCATGATGAATATGGCCCAATTGCCTGTGCCATAATTCTCCCTCATCCCAGCTCACCAATTTTTTTTCCTTTCCCATCATGGAAGCACAACCATCTACCTCCATCTCGTAGATATTCTTAACTCAAATCCCTATCCTCTTGGCTTGACCCATTGTTTTATGTCACATGAAATATTTTCCATCACTGAAAACAACGTCATAGCCTTTGTCCCCCAACATTGTGATTGAGACCAAGTTTTTCTTCAGACCTGGAACATGCATAAAATATTTCAATTGAAATAGTTTACCTGACTCCCTCTCAAAGGTAATGGTACCAATGTCGGTTTCAATGTATCGTCCATCGTCGCCCATCTCTATGTGTATTTGGAGATCTTTCTCCTCCAAGTCACTGAAAAGCTCTTTATCTCCCATCATGTGAAAGGAAGCACCACTATCAAGATACCACACCGATCCCATTACACTTGATACCAAGCATGAAATAAAAAAGAAATCAAGTTCAAATTGTGAGGCAAGGGCCTCACCAGCTGCAGCTCCAGAAACCTTCTTATTCTTCTTCTTCTGTGGGCAGTTAGTGGCAATATGCCCATGTTTGTGATAGTGAAAACAATTCACCTTGGACAAATCCAGCTTCTTGCCTTTAGAATCGGATTTTGAATGGAATTTCTTCCCCTTCCCTTTCCTTGCCTTGGTAGCCAAAGAATAATCCTCTTCATCATCATTCTTTGATGAAGAGCCATCTTTCGTGTTCTTCTTGAACTCCTCCTGCACTAGACCTGACCACAGTCCTTCCCAATCTGGTAGTTTTTCCCGTCCGTTGATAGAGTCTTGATAATTGTTCCAAATCTTAGGAAGTCCCAAGAGAGCCAAGCAAACCTAATCATCATTAGCAACAATGATTCCCACACTCCCCAGTTCATCCAGAAATTGGACAAACCCTGTAAGCTACTTAGGAATATTGTTGCCCTTCTCCATCTTGATCTTTCTGAGTTGATCCTTCAACGCCAATTTCCTATGGTCGCCGCTGCTTCAGAAAATATCCGTCAAATCCTTCCACATAGCATATGGAGTGGCTTTCCCATGAAGGCTTGAGATAATGTGGTCTCATAGACCTTCCAACAAAATCCTTCTCGTATTCGCTACTTTCTTTTGCCATGCATCAAGTAATGCAACATTCATCGAAGTGGGCTTAGGAACATCACCGTCGATGAATTCCTTCAAGCCATTATCTTCAAGCACCGCCTCCATAATTTCCTTCCAGGAAATGTAGTTCGAGCTACCCTAGAGTGCATACTCTAGCAGCAAGCCATTGAAATCCATTTCAATGTGTACTGAGTTGTCACACCATGAAATTCTTGCAACAAATTCTAATTGTTTCCACAAAAAAAAATCAGCTACTCCTTCAAAATTGCAATATTCTTTGCTCCGATACCATGTAGAAATTTTAATACAATTATGTATTGCCTTTATTCTCCTGATCTAACAATTATATTCCACTTTTAAATACAGAATCACTTCTACAAAAATCTTTGTGGAAATTTAAAACACGACTGCCAATTGCAAACACATGAAGAAAGATCAATCACACATAACACATATGTTTTTACCAGGAAATAATAAAGCTAAAGCCCCCACTATCATAAATTATGTATATATCATGGAACATGAAAAAATCTCATAAAAAATTCTAATCCAAGAGCTCTCAGTACAATATATAATCCTCTCACACTGTCATACAAAAATCGGCAAATAGATGCGCCAATTTACTTCCTCTTGACAACCTACCTCCACTGCACAATCCCTGTTGATCACAATCCATGAATGAATGAGATCCTGCTTGCCTTGACTACGCAATCCTCATTGGCATATCCAATGTGCGTGTGGTTGCATGAGTGCACCCACTAATGTCACAATTGATAGTGAAACTGTCCCTTTCACCTATCTCTCAACTGGGTCTCCACTGGATCTGACAAGCATGTAGTTAACAATAGTAAATATTCAGTTTCATGTGAGACCACTGCTTGTGAATTAATTAAATAATTAATTCACTAATCTCTCACTAGTGTATTTTCAGTTACAACTAGAAAAACTTAGTTTAACTCACTTTACAACTCATATAACTACACATCCATCTCTATTACAACTTCGAATCACTCAGTTACAACTAAGTCCACTTACATGTCCCACCAACCAACCACTTAGCTAACTGATTTTCAACTTCAGTTAACTATTTCCAAGTGCTCATTGAGAATAGATTAATGTTTATTGTCCAATTATTATTAAGAGATAATAATAATCGACATGAATTCTATAAATAGACATGTGATCTATAAATAAACTTCGCACATACATCTAAAAATGTAACATCATCTATAAATAAAAAAATTTCAATATCTTTAAATAGAATTATGTTATAAATAGAATTTGCTCATCCATTCTAAAAATATACTTACACCTAAAAATATCCCGAGGCTCAATCCTAGTGTAGGTGCTTAATTTTCACTAGGATCATCATCTTGTTGAATCTCAACATGCTCTTCTAACTTTGTAATAGAGTAACAACTTATTCCCAAGGCTTGGGAGAACCTAGATGCTATTTTACCAATGGTAGAGCCCATCCAATCTAATTTTGAACATGGATGCTCTTATACCACTTGTAAACAAACCCCCTTACCCTTGGGAGAATGCTCACTATGTTAACAAAACTTCCTTGGTATACAGTTAGAGAAATGGGGTTATTTGTTTTACCTTCTTCTGAGCTTCCAAAACTCAATTTGGATATCATCATCTTATTTTTCTCAGTGAGACATTTCCAAGGATATGAATTTTTTCCAAGTCAGACTTTAGGATCTCAAATTATGCTCCCTTACAATCTAATTATTTCATATTCGACCTCACCTTTCCTCCCACATGGTCTCCACCTAGTTCCCACTTGAATATCACTGCACTTCTGCATGGCAGGGGCTCTTGGGAACGTAAGGACATATGTCTACATGGAATTTCACATGTGGCCTTACTATTCAAAGACATATATATATATATATATATATATATATATATATATATATATATATATATATATATATATATTACATGGAACACACACACACACACATATATGTCTAGAAATTACACATTAGCCACTAGTGAAACATATATTAAATGATGAACCCACCACATACCATCCTCTGCAATCAACGGATTAGGTTAAACGACTCAATCAATGACTATAAATGAAAGTGTGACCTCTCCCCTCTTTGATGTCATGGGGCGGGAGCGGATGCACTATCTTGCTTCCACCTCACGGTTCTGAGATAACAATGTGATGATTCCCCTCTATTTGAATTATCTAACAACTATAAAAATACTGTGAACCCCCCATCCCCATGCCTCCCCTCGCTGACATCATAGGGTGTGTGTGTGGGGGGGGGTTTTGCTATTACTATTGATCATCGATCTCCCAAATAAATCTTTACCATCTATTAGTGTCAGCTTATCAATGACCAAAATATCTCTTTTGAGCATTCTTTCATCAGGTCATTAGTTAAAAAAAAAATATTTTTTAGTTAGTTTTTAGCAATAATTTTGGTCACTGAAGAAGTATTATCTTGGTATGCTGCTCCTTCACATCATTTTATCACCATTTAGAGTTCTAAAGTCAGGTTTTTCATCTCATATAGGTCAATTCTAGGTTTTTAACTGGCTATGTAAAATATTTACATTTTCATTATCAAATATAACAGATTGTCTTCCATTCTATTCAGAAAGCCTGGTTAAAGGAGAAAGCTTTTTTTTACCATTCGAATAAAACTTTGCATGTCACAAAAAAATCATAATATTTTGTTGTATTCATGAAGAAAGGAAAAGCATTGTCGAGAAATTTATTTCAGACCGCATGCTCTATAACTGTTTATTATTAAAAAATATGAAATATCATTCGCATGACCATAGGACTCATCTTACACATCATCCTCCATTACCCATATGACACATTACATATCACTACCCCCTCACTTATCCAAATCATATAGCATTTATTATCCTTCCTACCCCACCATTCATTAACCACCATTAAAAATTAATTACCGCCCATCTCACCATTCATCCACCACACCATGATCTAATCCAATGGACCACACATGATTTCGGCCCCCCCTCATCATTCGAAACTCAATGTCGAGAGGGGGGTCTAAAATGGGTGGTTTTTTAATCCGACCCCACCACTACGTGGCAACCCTGTGTGATTTCGCACCCCCCTCTTATAAAACCAATTACCGTCGATGGACCCCTCCGAAATTCTTCTTATCTGCCAAATGAAAACCACCTGCTTCTCCCGCCATTCGTGTCATGCCAATTGGGTTGTGCCATTTTCCAATCAAATGAATTCCCACGCTCATATAACCGTTAGAGAATTAAATTCGATTCTAACCGTTAAAGCTAACGTATCTATGTCTCTTTCAATGGGAATTAAGCCAAAATATTTATAAATTCATCCTAAATGACCTTTTTAAACATTCATTTTTCTATTCACTCTAGTCTGTACAAGATAATTATAAATTCACAGAGATCGCCAGAACTCCAGAACAAGAATCTAACCACCGTTTAAAGCATTATTTGCAGCTATCGAAATTTCTTCCAATTTGTAGAGCTTTCACCCAGTCTCGACCTCCATTTTTCCATTAGAAAATATTCCTCCTCCATTTAAACAGAGCCAGTCATGCCTCCAAAGAACAAAGGACTGGAAGAACCAATAATTCTGATACTTTATCCTAAAATTGACTTCTATCATATACCATTAGGAGACAAAGATCATAAGATTCATGAAACCCTCTATGAGCTTGAATAGTTTGAAATGCATTGCTGGTTAGAGGATAAATTTCTTGATAAATATGATGATATCGGGCTATGGGATTCAAACTTTCCTCATTATATATTTCCTCACACCCACATTGCCCCAAAATTTGTCAGAAAATGCCAAGCCTATTATGTACCCAACCAAAGAGCTATTATCACTCCTACATGAGAGATTTTAGCAACCATAACTGCCCAAACCATAGAAAAAATGATGCAAGCCCCCATCACACAGAATGCCACTCCATTTTCTCAAGAAGCTTTGATTGAAATATATCAGAAATTGGATTTTTCAAAAAGGGCTAAAACCCTTGAGTTGTTTATGACTAAAAATACACCATTACCAAAGAAGAATCCTCCATTTCCATCATCCATTTTCCCTTAAAGAGCCAAAAAAATCATCACAATTATGTCTTACCTTCTTGGTTATTACTCAGACCAATGGGTAGATGAAGCCATCATAGGATTCATGTCCATTTTCTCCACAGATTCCAAACCCTCCATCATATTCAATTTTAGTCAATTCATTGCAGATTCCATTCACAAGAAGTTTGCTAAATTCCCAGCTGAAGAGGTATTCAAATATGCCTCTGTGTTAGTTTATCTGTTTTTATATTCTCAGGGAGACAAATTAATTTTTTCATTACAGAAACTGGATGAGGAGAGAAATCAACAATCAATTATTTTCTGGACTACATTAGTGATGAAGGAATAAAAGTAATATTCATATAAGAATTTTATAGAATTGTTTCTACATCCAACACTCAGACTGCTAACCAGCATTATAGAGCCCAGGATCATTGAAGAAATGAGAAAAGTGTTCCAACTATCAAATCAAGCCAGAACAGGAGATTGGTATCTCTATCTTAATTACACATAACTCGGAATCTATGGTTGTGAGCTTCCCTCTTACAAATTACCAAAATTCCTCCCAATGACTATTTTTGCATTAGAATACAATAGTAAAATTCTTAATGTTGAAGAAGTGCATTTTGTGTCTACTAAAAAGAAGTCCCAATTCCAAATCAAAACATAGATAGGACCCTTTATCTGTAATAGCAGGGCAACAGGGGAAGAAGCAGACAAATTTCTGAAAGAGATGTAGTTCAGCCTCAATTTCACCTGGTCATATGATCCAGTTGGTTTTTTTTCTAAACTAAGGGTAGAGAACAAATCTACACCTTATTTTCAAACACACAAACTAGAAATTGAGAGATAAATGAATCATATTGAATGGACTGAGGGCACTTTACAAGAATTTGAAGATAAAATAGTGTCTACATCAGCATTACAGACTCCTGTTACACAGGAGAGAGTAGGAAAAAGGATCAAAGAAGATTAGTCATCTCCAATGAATGACCCATCCAACAAGGAATCCAAAATCCATTACAGAAAGAAGACAAAGCTCAATCCAACAGTGAATCCTAGCAAGGATTTAGAGAAAGATGTTTTTAATATTACCAAAGAGACACCAGCTTCCACACAGGCAAGTGGTCAAAATAATTCTACTCCTACTACTCCAACAATTTCTCAAGATCAGCATCAAGTCATTCAACCTAGTACAGTTGTTACAAGGGAAAAAGAGAAGGCTACCTTTGATACCTTCAATAAGATAATATTTAAGAATGAAATGTTGAAGACCAGCACATACAATCAGTTTTGGAAGCAAACTCCCAACTCTCAGAGAAGTTTTCTCTCAGATTTTCATTCAGAGAAAGGAAAAATGTAGTTTGCTTTTCTTTAAGCACAAATTCCACATCCAAAGTCAACAACAGATTACAAAAATACTGCATATGAATTTGATACTAAGGACATACATCCAATAGATCAAATGGAGTTACATAAACAAACTGGTGACATGATTTCATCCACTCACACTAATACGGCTATGAGTTTGTCAAAATTGCAATTTTCTTTGGCTAATGTCCAATCATAGCTGAAAATAAAGAAATTTTCTTCATTTAATAAATACACAAGAATAAAAAATTTGGAAGACCTGGTGATCAAAGTTGGATATGATCCTTCCAATTTCAATGTAGCAGAAGAGATCATCAAAAAGAAAAATGCTGACATAGCAGAATTAAGGAAGAAATTAAATATTCCAACCATAGAAGATCCTCTGGCAAAATACATTGAAGAGATTGAATCCCAGAAAGCAGAAATGACGAAGCTGATTATGGAACATAATGCTCAAATAAAACAAATGGAATCATAAATGGAGAAAATGATAAAATAAAAGGAACAAACAACAAAAACTTCTAAATTTCCTTTAGAAGCAGTGCCTCTTACATCTATTCCTACATCCAAACCTTCTACAACAAGTACTGCAGATGGAGCTGAGAAACTTACTAAATTAGTGCAGAATATGTCAGTTCAGGAAGAAGAGATAAATAAAATACAAGACCAAGTACAATTGTTACAATATTAGAAGTCCAAAGATGAAAGTTCACATGCAGCTGAAGCACAAAGAGCTAAAATACTAGTTGAGAGGCTGCAAAAAGAACAAAAGGAATCATCCATTGGAAACACTTTGGGCCAAGTAAAAGAAATAATATAGGAATATATCATGAAATCTATTAATGAAATTTGGCCAAGTATACAGATTATATTTGAACAAAAGGAGTTGATACAGAAAGAAAATGAAGCAATTGAAAAAATTAAAACACAACTTGGAGACAAGCCTGCTACATCAAACAACATTATCAAATTTCTGAACTCAGAGAACAGGTATGATATGGATGATTTGGGCATAGATGATAGAACAGAAACAATCCTAAATGTAAAGAATCTTCTCACAAAGAATAATTTAATTCTTCAGCTTGAGGAGAAGTTTCACAGTCTGGAAATCACAGTGCAGATATTTTTTCAGCTGAATAGAACCTCTAACACAGAATGGATTGCATTCTCTGTTTGTAATTAATGACAAATTGATGACCAGAGAAGATTATTGGAGAAGACTTAAAGAAATTTCCAGAGATACCGCCAAATTTTCAATCATCAAAGGCACAATGATAGGAAGAGTGTTGTTGGGAACATTGAACAATGATATTTTTATTCAATATGAGATAAAACATGTTTTCGTGGTGAGGCCCAATTTTTCCAAGTACACTAAAATGGATGAAGTTTATCATAAGGTAATAAAATTAACCCTCCCGAATGAAAATCATTGGGAAAAATTGTGTGAAGTTCAGGAGTAAATGGTAAAAGATAAAAGTCAACTTCTACAAGATCATCAATCAACCGACAGCCAATGAAGTCCACAATTCTCTCTTTTCAGCAACAATTTTCTATTAGGGCAACGCCAACACATCTAATCAATTTTATTTCCATGTTCCAGTTAGAGTCTAATTTGGAAAATAAAACGCTATCCGTTACGATAATATTTATGTAATTTGTAGTAAAAGAAATTTTATATAAATACTTCACTGAATGAAGTATTTTGGGTTGGATAATTTGAGTTTTGAAACTCTGTGTATTATTGTGGATATTTTGTTCACTTTTTAATGAAATCAAAGAAGTTGTAGCAACTATTGTGAGATTCATGTGGTATTTATTTTGAGCATTGTGTTTTCCTCTGTGTTATTTCACTTCCATTTTAGCTTCTGTATGAAAATCTTATTAGTTTATAAACATAAATCAATAATATGATCTGTTTATTAAGATTTTCAAAAATGTGCATTTCCTTTGAAGAATGAACTCATTTTATATGCTCATCTAGTCTCCTACCTTTTCTATCATCACATACACAACGAAAAATTAATTGTGCTCAATAAATCTACCTACCTTACCTTATTTTATTCTCTACAATTCAGTCTTTGAAATCAGCTTTAGTTTCACTAATCATTATTTTTATCTAGTGAATAAATTATAAAACAAATTTCAAGCATATTAACTTATATCTAGCCTAAAATCTGGTACACGGCCTTAAATTGAATTTTTTAAAAATTGACATAGAGAGAGCCCTCTCTGTTTAGGTAGGGCTAGCTACCTAGCTAAAAGTTGGTTTGTGGTTACCTTTCTTCAATCTTATTTTCAGCCTAGGAGGTTGGGGAGAGTGATAACACCATCCATGAGAGTAGTATTGCACGTTGTTGGTGTAGGGATAATAACATGATATGCAATGAGTTATATGGGAATATGTGTAATGATTCTCAAGATAATTTAATTGTTCCATACTTACAAAATACTAAGACCCTACAATAACACACTCGTCCCATTTCATAGAAATTTATGAACACATTTACGTGCCTGTAAGTTCATCGATAATATTTCAATGCACTTGTGCCTTGTTTTCTCACCTTATGGTGACCAATTTGTTTTACATTTGAAAATTACCCAGTATACATATATATATATATATATATATATAATATATATATATATATATATAAAGTATATATATATATACATATACTTCAACTTATTCTAAACTCTTCCCAGCCCAACATTTCATGTTAAGTACAACAATACATTATAATGAGTCAAGGTTGAGCTCCATATATGTAATCAACTCCTCAACATGAACTCAACATATCATTCCAGTATCTTTAAGAAAAATATCAATAACATACCAATCAACTATGTAAACAACAACATTACAACCTATGCTTCACACATCAATGACATCTTTTCAAATAAGAAAATTTAAACATATATTCATGGCTATTGATGAACATAAAAAATATTGATATCAATAGTTATCTGGGCAACTAAGTCTGGGACAAAAACTCTTCGCTCAACCATAGATAAGTTGCAACTAGTGCTCACTTGCAACTGTCACCCCTGAGACATATTCCAGACACTGGGGGGACATTTTTACTTTAGGGAATAAAATTCAATTGCTAGTTGAAATGAGGATTCTAGAGGTTCTCCCACCTCCACCCACCAACTAATTATGTAGTTAAAAATTACATAGGGAAATATAGAGGGTTATAATCTCCACTCTTCAAACTACAACAAAGTGGTTCCACCCAACTTGGGGACTCTAGAACCCACTGTGAAACACAACTACAATAAGAGAGGCCTTTAGAAGTCCTCATTTTAGGAATCTAAGGAACAATCCCCCACCCCATCCATCAAGGAACTCCAGAGGAAACTCTTTCCACCATCTAGCTAATAGGGATTTAAGAGGCCATTTTTCCTCACCTAAGAACAAATTCTTCATGCCATCTTTCCAACAGAATAAAATTATTTTTTCTCTTCACCTCCCTTTGTTTCGCCTTGCCTTTGAACTCCTGCTCCCCCTCCTTCCTTTCATATTTTATTTGATCTGGGTTTATTCAGGAACGCAACAGAATACACATATAACCATAAATACAAAAATGTAGTGGAGATAACACTTCATTTCATTAACATCAAAGAACTGAAATTTGTTTACAGACAGAATGGAAATAAACTAGCTAGGGCGCTGGTAGCTTATCTCTGAGAAGAAATGTGGTGGATACAAGCCTCTAAACTATGTTACAATGAGGCTCGGGGGCCTATTTACTATTGAGAAACAATGGAAAACCCTAAACATCCAAAAACCTAACCCTAGGAGATGAAGTGCCAAAACAATGGGCCTCGTTTAGGTAAATTGGTACATCAACTTCCCAAGGATGTAATTTTGGCATACAATCTCCATTTGACACATGCCATACCTCGTTATAGATATGTGTTCAAGGAATAAGACATTTGACTGATAAACATAGAAGGAAATTACATGTTTCTCCCTGTTTTCCCAAAAAACTTCATTTAGGGCCTCAAAATGGCTCCGGAATTTCATGACCCGAAAAAATGCTAAAGATAGTAAACTGTACTATAATTAAGGAAACTGAAAAAATAAAAGAAATAATAGTGGGGCCCCAAGTGGAATAGGCGGGTGGCCACCAATATCCACCTGGATCATTCCTCCACTCTTAGGAAGTAGGTCCCCATTGCGTTGAGTTCCTCCATGAGATGAGAAAATTATGCTCAACTTGGTCCGTGGTGAACCGATTGCCTTGGTGCAGGAGTTGGCCAACTTTTACAACCTGATACAGTTGGATCTTCTACTGGTGAGTGTTCTTGATTCGCATGTCCATGATAAAACTGGTGGTGGCATGTTCCATGCATTCTTGGTTTTTCTGTTGGTGTGAGTTGTTCTGCAATGTCAGAGGTGTCCAGTAGAGGTAGGAAGTAGGGTCGAAGGCGGTCCACATTGAGTATTGGGTGCAGACCAAGGATTGGTGGAATAGTGGGCTCTAAGGCATTGTTCCCTGCAACCTTGGTGATGGTGTATGTCCCATATCAGAGTGGGCGAAGCTTACAGTGGGGTCCAGTGAGGGGCTCCTTATGCAAATGTAGCCACACTTTTTCACCCACCTGGGAGTTGTGTGGAACCCAATGTTGATCATGTCATTGCTTGTACTTTACATTAGATCTTTCCAATATGTCATGAACCTGTTAGTGGATGTGTTGAATGTGCTCCATGAATTTTTTCTCTTTTTCAGCTTCATATTGGACATGAGACAAATCATCATGAGTAGCCCCAAATGGCATGGATACGTCAATAGGACATAGTGGCTGGAAACCCAAGTCCACCTGAAAGG
This sequence comes from Pinus albicaulis, assembly GCA_034641835.2. Classification (NCBI taxonomy): domain Eukaryota; kingdom Viridiplantae; phylum Streptophyta; class Pinopsida; order Pinales; family Pinaceae; genus Pinus; species Pinus albicaulis. Next base: position 494,530,274 of record CM076583.1, read on the forward strand.
GGTTGTGGCTGGTTGAACTATGGAGAGCCTATTTATAACTGTGTTGTACATAGGGAAGGCTCTCATCCCATGCGCGTGGATGATTTGAATTGCACATGTGCAGAATGTGCACAAACATCCTGTTGACGACCTTTGTATAGCCATTTGTTTGGGGATGGAAAGTTGTGGAATTGGTGAGCTTGGTGTCTAACATTAACTAGAGGATGGACCAAAATGTGCTAAGGAAATTTATATCCCAATCAGTTATGATAGACTATGGGATCCAAAAGTGCACCCCCACTTGTTCAAAGAAGAGTTTAGTAGTGAATTCTCTTGTGATACTCTTCTTTTAGGCCGACATAATGGCAATCTTCGAGAATCTGTCGATGACCACGAAAACACAGTCATTTCCATGCTTAGAAGAAGGAAGGCCTGACATGTAATCCATGGAGATGGATTCCCAAGGTCGATGAGGGGTAGGTAGCAAAGTATAGAGGCCTTACTTATTGATGGTCAGTTTGGCAATGGCGCAAGAAGTGCAAGATCTCTGTAATTCCCAACATCCTATCGAAGGTTCGGCCAATCGAAATTCTTCTACAGTACTGCCACTATTTTCTCAACCCTGAAATTCCCAACGATGTAGAAATTATACAAAAAATGTGTATATCAATGGATTCAATTTGATCATGCGATATGCTAAAGCAAGATACTGAATCCTTCTTTAAATTAATTGTGGAAAATAAACACAATGGCCAATCACAACAAGTAAAGAAAGAATAAAATCAAACCAAAACACATATTTTCTTGGGGAAAGCTTACTACTCAAAACCCCTCCAAATTCTATTTTATATTCACCAAGGAATCATGAAACAATTAGAATGCACTCTTCTCACAAGAGTCTGTTGCACTCTCACAACTATCTCACAATGATTTAGACATAATCAACCAACACTTAGCAAATTTTTAGCCTCTTCTCATCTTGCCTTGCTTGCGCAATTCATGTGGAATGCAATCCCTATTCTTTAGTAATTTCAGCCCTCCAAAACTACACAATTATCATGGGAAATCCTATGGGTGTAATACTTCATGCAAATAGCTTACTAATAATACAACTTATAGTTAGCATCCCTTTAACCTCTGTCTCAACTGGGTCTCCATCAGAACTAACACGCATGCAAATATTAATAGTAAATCATTAGTTACTTGATAGATCATTGCATGTGAATTAAATCTGATTTAATTCACTTGACCTCTCACTAGTGCAACAATCTGTTACAACTAGTTAAACTTATTGTAACTCAATTAATTGAGTTAACTGATTTCTCATGCATTAAACTAATGCAGTGACTGCAAATTAGACTCAAAAACTAATAGAATCACTCTACATGCCTCACCAACCACCCTCAACTCGAAATTCATGAGCTAACTGAGTTTATCACACCCAATTATCTATTACGAGTGATTATGAGATAAGATTACATTTTATTGTCCAATTTAATTAAGGGAAAATTAAATTAGACACAAATTTCTTGTTGAATTTTCAACACTCCCTCTCAAAAAAAAATGGATTATCAGCTACCCCGATCCTGCTTCTATGGTATTCTAATTTTCTCTTGGCGAGTGCCTTCGTTATAATATCTACTTCCTGATCCTCCATGGGAATGTATTGAAGTAACATAATGTGTCTCTGAACACATCTCTGAGATGGTGGTACCAGATACCAATATGCATGGAACTATCATGGAATACAATATTAATCGAGAGTTTTGTGCAACTCTGATTATCATAATGTATCATTTTCTGATCCATCTGATGACCAAACAAACCAATAAGAATCTTCCTCATCCAGATGGCCTCACATGCAACTTGACTGGCTGCCATGTACTCTGTCTCAGTTGAACTAAGTGCCACAAGTATATGCTTCCTTTTGTACCAAGAAACTGTTGTCGATCCTATGATGAAGATTCCTCCTGATGTGCTCTTTATGTCTGATGGACTGTCTGCCCAATCTACAATGGTGAAACCTTGAAGCTTCACTCCATCTTTTTGTCGGTACCATAATCCATACTATGTAGTGCCCCTAATATATCTCAAGACATGCTTCCCCACCTTCCAAAAGAGCTTGGTCGGCTTAACCATAGCTTGACTCAGCTAGTTAACTACGTAGAAAATGTTTGGTTTGGTGTTCACCAAGTACATGAGTGAACCCACAAGTTTCCTGTAAACATTAGCGTCCACTACCTCACCTGAAATAGCATCCTCCTTCCTCCAGTTTCCTGCAAGATGAGTCTCCATGGGTTTACAACTCTCCATGTGGAACTTTCTCAGAATCTCATTAGCATACTTTCCTTGAGAAACAAATAGCTCCCCATCTCGCTGCCATATCTCCAAACCAAGTAAATAGTGAAGGGGTCCCATATCCTTCATCTCAAACTCTCTTGCAAGATCCTATTTACAAGAAATTATGAGCTTCTCATCACCTGCCAAAATAAGATCATCAACATAAAGTACGATAATAAAAATCTTACCATCAACTGAAATCTGGTACAGGTTCGCATCTGCTTCATGTTGGGAAAAATACTGAGAGGGGGGGGGGTGAATCAGTATTTACAGCATATTCAAAACTTTTACTTTTCTTTACTTCAAAACCCATACGTGACTTTCCTGAAGCAGACTCGCGTATATACGCAGATACCCTTTGTTAAACTCGTGTATACACAGTGAATTAATTATGTCATTAATTCTTCACTTAAACCATTCCATCATTTATTCATCAGATATTCAATAAGCAGTAAACATGTGCAGTAAGAACAGAATAAACCATCACACAAAGCATCACACATGAACACCAGGATTTTTAGGTGGAAACCCAAATCGGGAGAAAACCACCACTGCAGTTGCTTAGCCTTCAATATTTTATTATAGATAAAACATCTTACAACATATGTGCCGGCGCAGACTTTACCAGCACGCAGGCACCCACCTACGCTCGTTTACCAGCCTCTCCTGGAAGGGAGCTCCAACCCCCTGACTCGTTTACCAGCCTCTCCTGGAAGGGAGCTACGACCCCCTGCTCTCGTTTACCAGCCTCACCTGGAAGGGAGCTACAACCCCCTGACTGAAGGCTACAACCCTCAGTACCACCTTGGACCACGTTTCATCTATTTTCATACTGGATCCAACAACTTCAATAGAACACCACTTGCAGGCCACATTTCATCTTATTTTCAAACTGAACCCTTTCCATACTTTTAAGCACAAAAAAACTTCACCAACAGATACTTATCAATACAGATCAGATAGCAGAAACATAGCAGAACAGATCAGATATTTCATACCCCTTGCTTCAGCAAACCCTAGTTTGCATACACACTTTTACTTCACTGATGTCGCGTATATACGCGCTTCCGTCCACACAAACCAGCGTATACCTCTGTGTATATTTTATTGCGCATACACGCTTTCTCTTCATCGAAGCCGCGTATATACGCGCTTCCTCCGCGACGAAGTAGCGTATAGATCTTCAATCATTATAGAGCAACATACTTCTTTAGATCAGATGTTCAGTTCAGATTTACCCTTTCACTTCAGACAGATGTTCACCTCAATTCAGATCTAAGTCTTCCATAATCAGATCTAGTAGATACAAGTGCATTTCAGATCTAGATCCCCTTCTTCATCATTGGTGCATCATACATTCAGATTTATCTTCAAGCGTAACCCTTTCCATTCAGATCTACTTCAGAGAGAAGTATTCATTCAAGCTCAGACATCTTGCACCCACGCTCATGATCTTCATAATTAATTTCATCTCTTTATATAGGTTTATCCTTTTTCAATACCATGAGCCAAAACAATACCATGAGCCCAATACTACATTACTTTCGATGGTATTTCTGGACGGGGTCAATTAGGCGGATCATTACCCAATACAATGGGTCAATACCATGGTGGTGACCCCTGGTTTTGCACTTTATGAGCGCTTTAGCCCATACGCGACTTGGCACGTTATTTTCCGCGTGCATACGCGACTTCCCCTTGACATATCCACGTATTCCTTGAGACGTACTCTTTTCATCATAGATTTAGCACATGATGACTTCTTTTCTTCACTGCCTTCTGTACACACTGTAGATACATCAGATTTAGCTCATCAAGAACATATTCTATCAAGCACAACTTCATCAAGTAAGTTTTCATCATCTTCATCAAGTGAGTTGCCTTTCAAGGACAACACTCATCATCATATTGTCAACAAACATCATATCACATCAGATTTACATCATTTGCCAACTTCATCAGGTGGTTTGCCATCAAGGACAACACATGTCAACAGTCTCATGTCTTCATCTTTATTCAGTGGGTTTCCATCAAGGACAACACTCTCCATCATATTGCCAACACTTCACTTTTAGTGAATCCAAACCTGGTTAAATATCTATCAATACTGGTGTACCAAGCACGAGGTGCTTGATTCAGCCCATATAGTGCTCTCTTGAGTCCGAACACATGCGACTCAATGTGAAAGGTCTCAAAACCTTCTGGCTGCTCAATGTACACTTCTTCCTCAACAAATACATTAAGAAATGAAGTTTTCACATCCATCTAATGTATCTTCCACCCCCTATACATCGAGAGTGCAAGGATAGATATGATCGATGAGTACCTCACAACCAGTGCGAAAGTCTCCTCATAGTCAATCCCCTCAACTTGTGAGAATCCCCGGGCTACAAATATAGCCTTATAATTTTCCACACTCCCATCTGTTGCTTTCTTCACCTGATAGATCCATCTAGATCCAACCACTGATTTCTTGACTAGTCTTGGGACATCTTCGCATTCATTGTTCTTAATAATGGAGTCATACTCCTCAACCATGGCGTCAATCCAAATTGGTTTCTGCACTGCTTCCTCAAAAGAGGATGGTTCTATCACAATAGATCGGCTCATAAGAGACATGTATCCAGTAAACATGTCTGGAGACTGTCTATGTCTGTGCAGTGTTGTAGGTGCTCCTACATGTTTTATCGCATCAAGTCTCAATCTGCCAGCTTCGATGGTGTGCCTTCTACCATGTTTGGTGGATGGCTTTGCATGACTCGTTTCTACCACTCCATGATCCTCCACATGTCGTTGCTCCACATCTTGAGGTTCATCCTTTGGAACCAAGAGTTCCTCATCTGCATGCAAATCAAGCTCCATCTCAAGGGACAATCGCATGGCTTTCTCCTCATCAAATTTTATATCCCGTCTCACAACATTCATCTTGTTGTTTGGAAAATACACCCGATAGTTGTGGGGAGTAGCAGTGTACCCCACAAATATCCCAATCTCAGCTGTTAATTCTAGCTTATTTCTAGAATCTTTGGTCACATGGCAATAGACAGATGCACCAAAAATTTTAAAATATGAAACATCAGGTTTCTTACCAAAAAATTCCTCCTCTGGTGTACTCATTCCAAGTATCTGATGAGAATACGGCTCTGAATAAAACTGTTGTGTTGCATGCCTCTGCCCACATATGCAACGGTAGGCCTTGATCATGCAACATCACTCATGCCGCACCCACAATTGTTCTGTTCTTTCTTTCTATGACCCCATTATGTTGTGGGTTATGATGCGAAATCAACTCTCTCTGAATTCCTTCTTTTCTACATTAGTTCTTGAATTCATTGGGGATGTGCTCACCAACATTTTAGCTCCTCAGAGCCTTTACATGATTCCCTGTATATTTCTCCACCATTGATTTAAACTCACAAAAATTTGAGAATGTATGATCTTTCTTCTGCATGAACTAGATCCACCACCTTCTAGAAAAATCATCAACAAAAATCAGATAATACCTATGCTTTGCTATCGAAGATGTAGAGAATGGTCCACACACGTCTGAGTGAACTCTCTCAAGGATTCCCGCTTCTTGGTTCTCCTTCTCGTGAAAAGAGGCCTTTGCATACTTCCCCATGGTACATCCCTTGCATGTGTTTATCTGCACAAGAGTACCCTTTTGAAGCCTCGTAGAAATATGTTGCATGACCTTCCAATATCCGTGGTGTAGATGGCCCAATATCCTGTGCCATAACTCACCCTCATCCCGGCTCACCACTTTGTCTGATTTACCCATCAATGCTACGCAACCATCTACATCAATTTTGTAGAGATTATTTACATGAATCCCAAAATTCTTGACTTATCCCGTGGCTTTTTGATGAAGGAATGATTTCTCTTCACTAAAAACCACATCATATCCTCTATCCTCCAAAATAGCAACTGAAACTAAATTATTTTTCAAGCCTAGTACATGTGTGACATCTTTTAATAAGAAGGGTTTACCTCACTATCTCTGGAAAGTAACTGTACCAATCCTAGTAGCACTATACCTCCCTTCATCACCCATTTCAATATACATATGGAGATCCTTCTCCTCCAAGATACTGAAAATTTCTTTGTCTCCCATCATGTGGAAATATGCACCACTATCCAAGTACCACACTGATCCCATTGTGTTAGACACCATGCATGTGATGAGTGAGAAGTCCAACTCAAATTGCGAGGCCAAAGGCTCACCAGCTGTAGATCTTGAAACCTTATTGTTCTTCTTCTGTGGAAATTAGTGGCATATTGTCCATGCTCATGACAGTGAAAACATTTCACTCTAGACATGTCACACTTCTTGCCTTCTTTGTTGGTCTCATATTTGGAATAGGATTTCTGCCCCTTCCCCTTATTTTCCTTACCAGCCAAGGCATAATTTTCCTCATCATATATCTTAGATGAGGATTCATCCCTAGTATTCCACCTGAATTCTTCTTGTACCAAATCTAACCAATGTCACTCCCAATCTGGTAGCTTCTCCCTCTCATTGACATAGTCATGATAACTATGCCAACTCTTGGGAAGGCCTAGAAGAGCTAGGCTCACCAAATCTTCATATGCGATAGTAATTCTAACACTCCCAAACTTATCTCAACATTGGTTGAACTTGGTTAAATATTTTTGAATAGTGTCGCCTTTCTCCATTTTGATTTTCCTAAACTTGTCCTTCAGTGCCAATTTTTTGTGGTCACTGCTACTCTGAAATAGATCTGTCAAAGCCTTCCACATTTAATATGGATTCTCTTTTCCATGGAGACTCGAGACACTGTGGTCTTGAACTCCCTATAATTAGATCATCCTCGCCTTTGCAATCTTCTTTTGCCAAGAATCAATAAGATCGGTGTCTACTGTTGCGGGCTTGGGAATGTCATTATCAATGAACTCTTTCAATCCGTTATCCTCTAGAACGACCTTCATCCTATTTTTCCATGAAATGTAATTAGAATTTCCTTCAAGTGCATATTCCAATCTCAAGACATTGAAACCCATCTTGATCTACCTATCGCACCAAAGAATATTTTTGCAAATTCAAATGCTATTTAGCACAAACTAAATTTGTTGGGTGTGGAGCCTGATTATCTTGTTTATTTTGTATCACAACGTTGGACCCCTATACCTTAATGGGGTGGAAATGCCACCCATAATTAAATGCTGCCTAGGGGGTCCAAGGAGGGCGACTATGACTTTATGGAGCCCCCCCCATGGCGGGGGGTTTCAGGGGCAGCGCCCCCGAAGCAAAAAACAGATGTAAAATTGCCTTGTAAAAGTATAGTAATTTCTAGTCAATCTAGGCCGTTCATTAGGCAGATGATCTGACGGTGGAAGTTATGTTTACTTTAGGTTTTTTTTCCCAGAAGGCAATCCCTCTCTTTTTATGAGGGTATTGTGTTGCGGCTGTGTATTGTATGTATATTCTCAAAGAGAGAAACAGAAAGGGATACTATGAGAGAGAACAAAGGATATTACAGCGGATCTAATGTAGGTTCTCTCTCTTCATTTTTCTGGATAATAGAAAGGAAGGACTAGTTGTTTGGGGTGGACGTAGCTCAAACTGGGTGAACCACATATATATGTGTCTCTGTGGTTTTATGTGTTTTGTGTGCTTGTGTTTTCCGCATATTTTATGTGTTTCATTGCTCTGTAATATATAATTTTCTAACAAAATTCTTCTCCACTATAATGATTTTCTCTGCTCTCATACCATATATAAATTATACAAAAAATATGTATATCAATGGATTCAATCCAATCATGCGATATTATAAAGCAAGATACTGAATCCTTCTACAAATTAATTGCAGAAAATGAACACGATCACCAATCAAAAAAAGTAAAGAAAGAAGCAAATCAAACCACAACATAGATGTTTTTCCTGGGGAAAGATTACTACTCAAAACACCTCTATATTCTATTGTATATTTACCAAGGAATCAAGAGACAATTACAACGCAGTCTTCTCACAAGAGTCTATTTCACTCTCACAACTGTCTCACACTAATCCGGAAAAAATCGACCAACACTTAGCCAATTTTTAGCCTCTACTCAGCCTACCTTTCTTGCACAATTCATGTGGAATGAAATCCCTATTCTTTAGGAATTTCGGCCTTCAAAAACTGTGCAATTCTCATGGGCTATCCTATGGGTGTATTAATGCATGCAGGCAACTTACTAATAATACAACTGATAGTTAACATCCCTTCAACCTCTATCTCAACTAGGTCTCCATCAGAACTGACATGCATGCAACTATTAATAGAAAGTCATCAGTTACTTGACACATCACTGCATGTGAATTAAATATGATTTAATTCAATTGACCTCTCACTAGTGCAACAATTAGTTAGAACAAGTTAAAATGATTTTAACTCAATTAATTGAGTTAACTGATTTCTAATGCATTAAACTAGTGCACTAACTGAAACTTGGACTCAAAAACTAATATAATCACTCTGCATGCTTCACCAACCACCATCAACTCGAAATACATGAGCTAACTGAGTTTATCAAACTTATTTAACTATTACAAGTGATTATGATATAAGATTACATTTTATTGTCCAATTTAATTAAGGAAAAATTAAATTAGACAGACATTTCTTGTTGAATTTTCAACAAGAAACTTGACTGTAGTGTGATTACCAAATCATATTTTCACGCTCACTTGAAGGAACACAAAGGTGTCTCAGGTGACGTAGCAGTGCATCCTAGAGGTGAAAATTTGGAAATTGCGTACCCTTCAAGAGTGTCTTGTATGAGTGGCTGAAACTAGATCGCCCTTGTAGAGAAGTGGCCAATAAGAAGTCTCGTGCCCATAAGAGTTGAGAACATTGGTTAGCGCTAGGATCAATGGTTGGCTAAGGCAATCTGCAACATTATTGGTGATGCCCTTCTTGTACTTTATGTTCAAACGAACTTTTTGCAGATATGAGGACTACTTTTTATGGCGATCGTTTTGCAGCTTCCCTTGTGTTTTTATGAACTGCACGAGTTGGTGTTCTGTGTGGATGACTGTTTCCTTCCCAAAAATGTAATGCTTCTATTGTCGGAAAGCCTACACAATGGAATAAATTTCTTTGTCATAAGTTGGATACTTGCGTACTATGTCAGATAGTGTACAATGTCTCACTATGATATGCCACGGGATGCTCATGTTGAGTAAGAAGTACCCCAATAGCATAGTTAGAGGCATCTGTCTCGATCTCAAATGGTTTTTGCAAGTCTAGTAATGTGAGCACTGGGGCAGAGAAGAGGAAATGTTTCAATTCTATGAATGGCTTCTATTGAGATTCCGACCAAAAGAATTTTTCTTTCACTCCTCCCTTGGTGACTTGACTCAAGGGCCAATCACTACAAGAAAAAATGACATTGGTGAGGGTCATGGTTGTGACTGACCTTTAAGGTCCATCATCAATGTCACATATGGTGACGACCCTTAAAAAAGCGTCATTGTAAGTGTATATAGTGATGGTCCTTTAAGCTCCATCACCAAAGCTATTTTCATTTTTGGTGAGGGTCATTAAAGGACGATCACGAATTCTCTCTTTGGTGACACTTCTAGTGACAAAATTTTAATGACCCTCACCAATGCTATTTTTGTTACTTTTGGTGATGATCAAAAAATGTTCGTCATCATTGATCATTCTAATGAGTTTTTAATGAAATTATGTGCTTGCTAATGTATTTTTTGTCAAAATATAATGATTTAATACCATTATTGTGGAGTATTTTTTATAATGTGTCCAATGTCGTAGTGGTTAGAGTCAGTCAATATTTTAAGAATAATTAGTGTGTATCATTAATTCCCTCAAGTAATGACTAGTCGAATAGATTTTTCCTATGAGTCAACACATGATTCATATCTATTAATTTTATTATCTAGAAAATTACCTTTAGATAAAGTCCCACTAGTGTGTGTAAGAAATATATTATTTAATACATAATCAATTTGTGCCAATTCTATTAATGAGAAATACCTAACACTCGTGAACAATCTGGGTACACCTTAAATCAATGCTTTGGCACACACTAACATTTATTAGAACCTAGCATTTTTTGTAAACTCTTTGTAACTAGACCATATTTTCATGACACTGACACCCAAGCACATGGTGGCATGCGCTAGCACAACATAGAACTCTCCTAGCACGTGTTGGCATGCATATAGTCGCTAGCATGCCCTGTAACAACTTGGTTGAATGCATTGACATACATTATAAATTATCACACAATGCCAATTGGCATGTATTCTAACATATTATTAGTGTGGCTATCATGCCCCTTTTGAAAAAGATAATGTCCCGACTTATTATTGGTTCTTCATTTTATTTCCTTGGAACTTCTTGAAACATATTGCATACCCTCGGACCCTGCACATCCTTAGCACTTGGCATGTATTGGCATATCTTGGCACTATTTGGCACATATAATTAGCACACCCTGGAACTCCCACACACACTTTGATACCTCTTGACACACCTTGATATTCCCTAGCATGCCTTACCAATCCTTAGCATACCTTGTCACTCCCTCCTTGGCATGAAAACTAGCACTCATTAACACTAGTCCCTAGCACACGTTCCTCATACTCATTAAATTCCATGAATTTTTACCTAGTGATCCCTTAATGTTTTTTTCCTAGTAATACTTAACACTCCTCAACATGCCTTAGCACTCTCTAGCACACCTTAGCACTATTCAACATGCCCTTCCACTTCATGGCATGCATTACACTATGTGACACATATTTGCACTTGGCACGTGTTGGCGCTTGGAAATTATTAGCATGTATGGAATACGTTGATGTCACTTGGTATGACTTGGCATCATTTAATATTAAATTTTTTTGAGATCAACTATTGAAAAGTACATGAGAAGCAACAAAGGAAGACTTGGCACTTAGAATTCACTAAGACTTTGCACTTGGCACCTATTTGCGTGTAGTGTTGGTGTTCCTATCATGCCCTTCTTCGAAAAGGTAAACTGATGACTTATTAACCCTATTATGTGTTCATTTCCTTGTATTTTATCATGTTTCTCCCTTTTGTTTCCTTGATAGTCCCTAACATGCATTGAAACACCCTTTCACATCTTGGCATGCCTTATCACATGGCACATCTTAGCATGTTTGACATGCCTTCTCACTATCTGAAAAATCTTAGAATTCCCTAGGGCACATTGACACTCATGTACTCACAACTAGCCTTTACATTTTTTCACGACTTGGGAACCCAATAAATTCCTTCGCTACTGCAGTTCATGTGACAATATTGGCTTTCTTCAACTGCAACAACTTGACCAATTGCACCTACTACAAGTATATTGTGCCTTGTTCACCTAAGAACTACATATAACTCATCTTATGCCACTCATTTCCAAGCTCAACTTTTCCCACTTAACTAGTTACCAAGACAAGGCTCACATGATCTAGCCATGGCCATAAAACAACTAAGAAACATAGCTTACATAGGAAATATTTCACATGTATGTTCATTTCATATAAACAATAGAACATTAACTGAGAGTTTTCAAGAACCACAATACACACAAGGCACACAAGATATAAGCTGACACAAGTCGAGTTCCCCAAAACTTATACACAACAATGTACAATATGCAATTATCTAGAATATTTTAAGACATGAGCATGTAGCCAAAGTGTGCCACATCTCATATAAAAGAATAGATAAAGGAAAAAAAATGTTGTGTCCAACACAAAGTGATCTCTCTTTGTTTGAAACTGTTATGTCAAGCCTGATATAATATTTGTAGGCTTTCCTCCTGTAAATCCTATTCTGAACTTCTCCTAACACACTTTGTCCTTAGCACACCTGAATTCACTGACACTCCCTAGCACACACTCTTATTCATTCCTTTCCATGCATTTTGACCTAGTTTTCCCTTGATATGCCGCGACACTACCTAACATTATTCATCATGCATTGACATTGTCCGACATGTGTTAGCATGCATTTTAATTCCTAATGTGCATGCCCTGACCCTCCCTAGCTATCATGCCCTCACAACTACCCTTAATTTGTAACTTGGGAACCTTACCAAGCCCTCACTTGACTACAAGAGCTTGACAAAGTTACGGTTACTATAACTAGACTATGTGGTTGAATTGTGTAGTTTGGGAGGTACTCCACAAGCCTAGTGAGATGGTTTTGTGTGAGTTTGGTCACAAAAGGCTTTGTGGGAAAAGAATCCAAGAAAAGGGATTTTGGACCCAAGATGGGGTTTAAAATATAAAAGAAAATTAAAAAGGAAAACTAATATTTCCTAAGGTCTAAGTGGATAAAACCCGTAAGTTCTAGAGGGTTCCTAAGAGGTCTAGAAAAAAATATTTAAGGAGGCCTTAGGATGAAGGAAATAACATCAAGTGAGAAGGAGATCATTTGATCAAGGTGGAAAAGGGAGATGTATTCATGAAGTAGGTCGAGTAATAGGGCCGAGTAAGGGTTGCTAAAGGGAGGCCATGATCATCCTCCAAGAGCAAGATCATCATGTGAGGGTTCACAAGAATGTTGCATACCTTAATGGCCGGTTCGAGCTAGGAAGTAGGATGGCATATTGTTGGTTATGTTATGGCAGATCAAGGTTAAGAGAGGTTTCTCATGAGAATCTGGGCATGTGATTTCAATGGCGTATTTGGGTGAAGGCCGCATCAAATTCTGAAATGTTGAAATTTTCAACAAGAAACATTGAAATTGGAAACTAGAAAGGAAAAAAATAATGCACCCACACTGGTGAGGAATTTTGATGCACCAGGAGTGAGGAATGCGGGGCATCTAATTCATTTTTCCCTTAAATAAATTGGACAACAAATTGTAATTTCATCTCATAACAACTTGTGTCAATTAACTAAGTCATCATGACTGAGTTAGCTCAAGAAATTTGAGTTGAGGGTCTAAGATGAGGCATGTAGAGGGATTAATGTAATATTTTTTGGGTGTAGTTGCAGTTGATGCATTATTGAGGTGCAAGTGTGAATTAGTTAACTCAATTAAATGAGTTAAAATCAGTTTAAATAGTTTTAACTAAGTGGTGAGCTAGTGAGAGGTCGGCTAGTGAATTAAATTAAATTTAAGTCACAATAAGTGATCAATCAAGTAAATGATAATTCATCATTAATAGTTGCATGCATGTCAGTTCTAAGGAAGACCCAATTGAGGTAGAGGTTAAATGGAACATATATATCTTTTGTATTTATACAAAATTTCCCATGTGAAATTATAAAGTCATTGGGATGCCATGATGGATTGCACAATAAAGGAAGACTGATTTTCCTAATTAATAGGGAGCTAATTCCCTAGGAATTGCATGAACAAGGGAGGATGAAGGAAGGTTGAGAATTGGTTAATTACTAGACTGAGTTTTCCTAGATCGTCGGGAGACAATTCGGCACAGAGTGTTGGAGAATCTCATGAGAGATTAAGCATTGTATTGTTTAATGTTTACTTCACTTAATACAGAATATAGATAGAGCAGTTTCTATCCCCAGATACATCTTGTGTTGTGCGATTTATAATTTATTTCTCTTACTTATATGTGATTGTGCAATCATGTTTTGTTTCTGAAAATTGTAGGAAGGATTCAATATCTTGTTTTAGTACATTACAATATCATATTGAATCCCATTGGTTAGATTTTATACATGGTCTCAGAGGAGGAATTTTTTGGGCAGTGAGTTTGCAGAGAATATCTGAAGATTTTGGTGTAAATTTAAAAAAAAATAGCATATTTGGACTCCTTGCAAAAAAATACCCAAATGGAAAATAAATTTGGAGCTTGGATGAGGGAGATATCGTTGATTTAAAATCAACTCTTTTTTAGAAACTTTTGTAATGGTAGGACAATTATAATGTGCGCAAGTCAACAACCTATATGCACTTGAGGTACCAGATGCATGCAAAGCTTTGAGGATAAAATCAGAGGTTAGAGACTTGGCTGTTGAGAGGGAGTACAAATTACCTCTCAACATACAACCTTAGAAGCAATCTCACAAGGCTGTGGAGCAACCACAATTATAGAATCAGAGAGGAGACTGAGTGGAAGCATCCACTCAAGAAAAGACCTCCATGAGGGGGAAATTTCGAGGCAGATGGGTAAAGGGAGCACATGCAGCCATACCTCTAGGTGACAAGTCGAGTGATGTGTAGACATGATCCCAAGATGAGAAATTTGGTGAGGGTCCATTGAGATGGTGTGTCTCATGGATCAAACCTAGCTACGAGGAGTCCATAGTACAATAGTAGCAGGAAGGATTATTTATATTGATGCAGTCAGATGTCAGGAAGACAATAATTAGAGCGAAAGATGTCAGATACTAGAGCACATATCAGAGTTGGAAACTATGCAAAGGGCACAGATGCAGATGTTAGCAGGAGCGCAGAGAGTCCACTAGACAGGTGCAGTAGCTAGTAACAGTCATAAGACTTTGATGACAAATGCACTATACTGATTCAGTTGTTCATAAGCTATTCAGTTTTAGGATTGTACGTGCAAACAACACTAGAAAATTGTTTCATGCAGAATTATAAACGTACTAGATCAGGATAGATTGAATTCCTTTCTTGTTGAGAGGGAGTGTTGAAATTTGCAACAAGAAATAGTGAAATTGGCAACCAGAAAGGACAAAAAAAATGCACCCACATTGGTGAGGAATTTTGATTTACCAAGAGTGAGCAATTTGAGGTGTCTAATTTATTTTCCCTAAATAAATTGGACAATAAATTGTAATTTCATCTCATGACAACTTGGGTTAGTTAAATAAGTCATGATGACTGAGTTAGCTCAAGAAATTCGAGTTCAGGTGATCGAGGTGGATATTGGTGGAAAACCACCTATTCCACTTGGGCCCTTGCCATTGTCTCTCTTCAGTTTTTTAGTTTCCTTAATTATAGAAAAATTTACTATTTTTGTCATTTTTTCGGGTCCTGAACTTCCAGAGCCATTTTGAGGCCCCAAAAGACGTTTTTCGGGTCCTGAACTTCTATGCCTATTTAGAGGCCCCAAATAATGTTTTTCGGGCATGAAAGGACAATGCAAAGGGCACGTATGCAGATGTCAGTAGCAGCGCAAACAGTCGAGTAGATAGCTGCAGTAGTTAGCAGCAGCCATAAGACTTTGATGACAAGTGCATTATATTGATTCAGTTGTTTCGAGGCTATTCAGTTTCAGGATTTGCAGGTGCAAACAACATTAGAGAAGTGTTCCATGCAAAATTCCAAATGTATCATATCAAGATAGATTGAATTCCTTTCTTGTTGAGAGGGAGTGTTGAAATGTGCAACAAGAAAAATTGAAATTGAAAACCAGAAAGGAAAAACAAATTCACCCACACTAGTGAGGAATTTGAGGCATCTAATTTATTTTTCCCTTAAATAAATTGGACAATAAATTATAATTTCATCTCATAACAACTTGGGTCAATTAACTAAGTCATGATGACTAAGTTAGCTCAAGAAATTCAAGTTGAGGTGATCGAGGTGGATATTAGTGGCCACCCGCCTATTCCACTTGGGCCCTTGCCATTGTCTCTCTTTAGTTTTTTAGTTTCCTTAATTATAGCAAAATTTACTATTTTTGTCATTTTTTCAGGTCCTGAACTTCTAGAGCCGTTTTGAGGCCCCAAATGACGTTTTTTGGGCATGAAATTTTAGGTGATTACATAGAATTTGTCTAGTGGTTGTAGTCCTCGGAGAGATATTTCTAACGAGGTATCATGTGCGTCAAACATAGATCATATGACCAAGTTATGACCCCAGGAAGTTGGCGGCCCAACTACCCCCAACAGGGCCCATATGCTATTGGTGTTACATCTCCTCAGGTTAGGGTTTTATCTTATTTTTCAATAAAAAAAAGGCCCTTGAGCCTTATTGTAACACAGTTCAGAGGCATGTAGCTGCCACATCTCTTCTTAGAGATAATCTACCATCGCCTGAGCTAGTTTGTTTTCCATTATGTCTGTAAGCATTTTTTAGTATTTGATATTATTGAAATGAAGTGTTATTCCTATTGCATCTCTGTGTTTATTTCTATTTCTGTATTTTATTGCATTCCTGCATATGTCTAAATCATGAAGGTCTAAGATGAGGCATGTAGATGGATTATAATATTTTGGGGGTCTAGTTGCAGTTGATGCATTAGTGGGGTGTAGGTGTGAATTAGCTAACTCATTTCTAATTGAGTGATGAGCTAGTGGGAGGTCCACTGAATTAAATTAGATTTATTACATAATGAGTGATCAATCAGATAACTCATAATTCACTATTAATAATTGCACACATGTCAGTTCCGAGGAAGACCCAGTTGAGATAGAGGTTAAAGGGAACATAACTTTCAGTTGCATTTATACAAAATTTCCCATGTGCAATTATGAATTCATTTGGATGCCATGATGGATTGCATAATCAAGGAAGGTTGATTTTCCTAATTAATAGGTAGCTAATTCCCTATAAAATGCGTGAGGAAGGCATGATGAAGGAACGTTGACAATTGGCTAAGTACTAGACCAATTGTGCCTAGATCAGTAGGAGGCAACTGGCAAAGTTCTAGAGAATATCATGAGAGATTAAGAATTGTATTGTTCCATGATTCCTTGAATTAATAAAAAAAAGCGATAGAGGGGTTTTGAGCAGTTCATTTCCCCAGATACATCTTGTGTTGTGCGATTGATAATTTCTTTCTCTTACTTATATGTGATTGTGTGATCGTGTTTTTGTTTTCACAAATTGTAGGAAGGATTCAGTATCTTGTTTTAGTACATTACAAGTTCAAATTGAATCCTGTTGGTTAGATTTTATACATGAAGTAGAAGAGAGGGTTGATACGATCTTGTCTTATGGTGGTTAATAGGCCACAAGGTCTGTGATAAAGATCAACATAAATGGAGGACGGCTTGCACTATAATTTAGAGCCAAAATAGAAGTAGACGCATGCGGAATATTAACTGAGATAACCCTAGTTCGAGAGTCAACATTGAGACCTAAATTTCATGTCAAGATTCAGTCAAAGAAATGCCCAGAATCTATGGATCCATATGAGTTAGGTCTAGTCCCTTGTGGAGGCAAGATTCATGGTTTTTTCTAAAGGTGGATAGGGTTTGTTCTACAACAATTAGAAGTACTTAAGTATAATGCGCTAGTTTGGACAATTTCCTAGCATGTTTAGTTCATAAGGTATTCCCTTAAGACTGTGACAAATTTGTGTAGAAGAAGGGTGGTTCTGACGCTTAGAGAGAGGTTTATTTATGCAATATAGACCGCAGATCTGGAAGATGGTTTGTAGATTCAGTATGTGTGGAGATAGAATATCCAAGGGAGGGTGGAACTTGAGTAGAAGATTGAGCATGCAGAAGAAATGTGACATATGAAGAATGGATTGACATGTGGAAGAGTTGATTTTGGCGGAATATCCATAGAGTTTTAGATAGAGATATGAAGCAACCTATAAAAAAATAGTCAATGGACTATTAGTGGCTGATTTGTGACCCTAGTTCAGTCATATACATATTGTCAGGAGGATGATAAGAGGAGTAGTTCATATTTGTTCACAGATTCAACAACAAAGATCAATTTTTCGTTACACAAGAACAACGATTTTGAGAGGACTCAAACCATTGTTAGGTGGAAGATTTGAAGAGCCCTAGATGAAGAGAATATTGTGGGCCCTAGATTAGTGAAAATAATTGACTGTGGTTGGGTAGATTGATGGTAGTCCAAGTAAGTTGGAGGGTTGTTAGGTGACTGTCAAAGAAGAGCCCTAACTCTTGTACTTGTGAAGGAAAATAATATTGGTAGAAAGGAAGGTGTATAGGGCCTAAGGATGTGTAGAATTTGGAGGACTAAAGTAGCAGTCAAGTGGGCTAGCCAAGGGAAACCTCCATAGCCCTATATTTCTCATCTTGGAGCCTTAGTATGGAAAAATTAGGCATACCGAAGATTTGTTCACTAATGGAGTTGTGAACAACAGCTTTTTACCACTCAAACTAGTAGTGGACCTAAAAGGGGTTCCTAAGAGGGAACCTGCTAGGACAAGGGAAATGATGGAGGGTTAGCCCATTGCCACCACAACTAAGACTCCTTTCTCTTCATAGAATTTCACCGATGGGAGGAGTACCGGTAGATTAGGAAGTCACCTTTAAAGTATATGTCAATGAATAGTTGGCAAGTGACCCTAGAAACCCTTTCCCTAAGATAGAATAAAGAGTGGGACTTGCTTTCATTTTAAGCAAGGGACTTAATCTTCTAGGGAGAGAGGAGGGGGATTGAAGGGTTGAGGGAGAAGAATAAGACTTATGAAGGATGTTCTCAATCCCTAAAATTCTTTGGGAACTTGGATTCCCAAATGGCCTTTGATGAAATGCCTTTGACACCAAATGGGACCACACCGGGCCAAGTGGACCCAGCCCAGGTTCGGGGATGGAAGTTAGCAACCAATGATGTTCCTATCCTGGAAAATGTGAGGGAAAGGATCAGGCAAGAGTTTTTACTTCGATGGGTCAACTTTATCCTACTAGGTTCTATCCTTGGGAACACCTAGGAAAAACTTGATCCTAGAGCTAGGGCTTGAGGTATCCGGATTTTCCACTGTCGTAATTGGCCCAAATTATGAGGAGAGTGAGGGGACACACCACCACAGTTTCCTCTAGGAGATCAAATTTTTCCTCTTTCTAGATTTCTGGGAAATTGATTCCCTAAGTGACCAAATGGGGGTAAACCTAGCGAAAAATGGAAAATTGTGAAAAAATAGGGGAAATCATCACCCTTTTTTAGGGACTAGTGCCTAATTCACTTGGGGATATGGATTTAGGGATGATAATGAACAAGAATTCAGTTTCTTGATCAAGGAGGCGAAGAAAGTCAACTTCGTCCAATGTTAGAGGAAAAAAAATGACCTTCAAGCATTTATACTTCATACAAATGGTGCAAGATTATTGAGATAAAATGATATTGAAGAAATTTCATTTTCCTAGCAATGTCTCATACATTAAATAAGATAATTATATAGACACATAATTCCATATTTCCATCATGCAACAACTAGCCCTAGTTATAGCGAAATTCAATAGTATGCAACAACAAGAAGAACAACGTTAAATTTGCACCCACAATGTTAGAGAGTATATCCAACCAGCTTCACATTTTCAAAAATAAAGTTCCAAGATAAAAATAGCCAAGATCCATGCATCAAAATGGATCCATCATCCAAAATAGTCCTCCAAGGAAAAATGTGAAGTTCTCTAAAGATAGAGAGATCCCAAGTCAAGTGATGATATAAATGAATCCAAATAAATCCTATTTATACATTGATTAGGAGTTGACTGAATTAGCTTATGGGCCTACATTAGCCCCTAAACATAAAGTAATATGCAAGTAACCCTAAATTGTGGTGACAATCCCACTAAACTATCTCATACATGGAATAGTAAGCCTTATAAGAGGTCAATTTATGTCCTAGGGACTTCTATGAGGCATGTTGAGGTCCATGAGTTCCATAATGATGCATGGGACCCATCAAAAGTGTTGGAAAAGGGGGTGGCCCTTGTTCTCCAAACATTAAACATCTGGTTCTCTAATTAAACCTTTGGACTGAAAGGGTTGTGTGTGGCCACCATCAGCAAGTAGGTCGAGTGTTGTATTGTTCGAGATAGATTAGTTGTAAGAGGATTAACACCAATCCCTAGTTGTATTCCTTGTATCAGTGTGATTGTAAAGGGTCGTGATCCATGGTAAGAGAGCTCTAGCATGTTGTATTGCAGTTTGTATTATAATGAAGAAGGGTTTGAAAAAGGTAAAATTATCATGTGCACTAGTTGATTTCTTGATTTGTGTAGATTTAATTGTGCATTAAAGTAGATGTGTTGTGGCACTTGAGTGTGTTTGCATCAAAGATTCTAAGACAACCCAAATTCTCATGTGTCGTGGAAATTGAACATATGCCTTGTTCACCTAAGAACTACCTATAAATAATCTTATGCTACTCATGTCCAATCTGAACTCATCCAACTTAACAATTTACCAAGACAAAGCTCACATCCAACCATGGAAGTAAAACAGCTAAGCAACACAATTTACATCTTAACATCCCATATCACCTGGCACATCTTAGAATGCCTTGGAATTATCTGGAATGTGTTAGCATTGCCTGCATTCCTTGGCATTCTTTGGCACTCCCTAGCACACACTAATTAGCAATATCTGGTTGGATTGGACATTTTGTTCACAAGAAATATCCATGATGTTTATGCATCAGCCCAACATATATCCTTCATGCAAGTCATATGATGATATTTATTCACACTTATTTATCTCTTGTCCTAACACAGTGTAGGTCATCGCCGCCACCCTTGCAAAATTGAACATGATAGGCTCATGGTCCTATCTAAGCTTGGAAGAAAATTTTAAAACTTAGTTACACAACATTACAGAAGATTATTAAAAAGGTTTCCCATGTATTCTAATCATCAATATCTGGTGGGATTGGAACAACAACACATTTTGCTCACGAGAAATATCCATGATATTTTATGACTCACCCCAATATCTATCCTTTATGCAAGTCATATAATGATATTTCTTCACACTTATTTATCTCTTGTCCCAACACAGTGCAGGTCATCACCACCACCCTTGCAAAATTGAACATGATAGGCTCGTGGTCCTATCTAAGGTTGGAAGAAAATTTCAAAACTTAGTTAATCAACATCATGGAATATTATTATAAGGGTTTCCCATGCATTCTAATCAAGAATATCTAATGGGTTTGGAACAACAACACATTTTTTTCACGATAAATTATAACAAAGATCACAATTGAATTGATAAAAAACAGTATTTGGAAGACAATATTCATCCTAAACCACAAAATAATGGATTATGGTAATTCCTCCACTCCCTCTTGGATGCCCCTATGACTTCTTTGATGATGTTGCACAAATTATCCCACATAGCTACAAAGTGGGTGTGGTACTCTTCCTCTCCAAGTTTTATAGCAAGAAAGTAAAATATAACCAAAGTTAAGGCTCCAACAACTGAGTTGATTCCATTGCTCTTTGTACCCTTTTGGAAATTTCATCCATCAAAAGAGTCAAATCCCTATAGATCATGGGGGATTCAAAAATCATTATCAATTGGGTCAATATTTCATGATAGAAAACATCTACCTACATCCCATCCTATAGGATATCATAGATTCCCACAACTCTTTGGACTAGATATCTTTCAGACACATTCTCAAGGAGCTAAATACCACAACACACAAGCTTTCAAAAGAATCTCTTAAACTTCCCATCGATACCTTTGTGATATCAAACTCCATTGATAGGATGGAGTATGAAAAAATGATTATTCATGTATAAGCTCGAAAAATAAGCCAATGTAGATTGATGCATGCACATTCCAATCATGACAATTAATTTCTACATCTTATCAATAGAAAAAACAAGTAATATTTTTTATTTTTTCACTTTACAACATAAACACCAATTTCACCCATAATGTTAGGACAAGTTTAATGATATGACCGAAAAGGTGGGAGAATTACTTTGTGGTGTATTGAATAGGACTAAGGGACACACATGTAGCATGCATGGGTAGAAATGGGATGTCCAAGCATGGTTTACTAAGATCTATAATCCACACATTAGAGAATGAGAAGGGGGATTAAGACCTAATGGCATAGGGGCTAGGGGTCCTAGAGGGAAGGTAATAAGAGAAATTGAAAAGGGAACCCCCGATAGTGTTGATAAGGGGATTAGGGGCCCCATTTTCACAACCAATAAGCCATTAACCCATAACCACTAAATTCCCTATCCCTTAACCTCGAATCCATAATCCCTTAATCCCTACACTCATAACTCATAAGCCATCAACCCCTTGATGCATTAAACCTTAATGCATTGATCCTAACCTAGAATCCATGAACCCCCTAAGTACTGACCCCTTATTCTCTTAATTCGTGACACTTAAACCTCAATCCATAACCCCTAAAAACCTTAAGACCTAACCCCATAACCCATAACACCTAAATCCATTAATTATTAAGCCCTTAACCTCTAAATCCCTTCCCCCCCAAGCCCTTGGCCCTTAACTCTTGAAGCCATTAACCACTTAGTATCCAAGGAAAAAAAAACACCTCAAACCAACAAAATAACCTCTTAGGAGAATCCTTCACCTCTAACTAATAATATTGGTACCATTTGATTTTTAGAGAACTAGGTATTGGTCTCGAGGGTGTGTGTTTGTGGGTAATGCCCTTATTAAACTGTGTACCAAATGTACAACAATTTTGAAATGATCTCAAAAATATTCTTACACACTTTAATAACTTAATCATTTTAGTTGTATATCACATATATTGAAAGGAAACTATCATTTGATTATCAAACATAACTCTCACACTTCTATCCACAATCCATTACATGAGTTCTTTACTCCTTCTATTAACTATTGTCCATCTCGATAGCTCCATGCAAGCACATTTCACCAAAATTGTTGCTAATCATTGTGTTTCCAATCTCCTTCCTTAACCATACCTTACCCAAATATTGATCATTGATGTGCATTTAATCGTAATTCATATAAATAAAGCTACATATTAACCCTAAAGAAATGATTCCCATTCCTTCAAATTACCTATTGTAATGGTATGATAATTCCTGACCTACACAACTGCATTCATTATTATTTTTTTTTCCTTACATGGTTGATACTCTTTGGAAGCTTATATGTTCCCATGATTAGCCTTCCAATGAGCATCCTTTGCCCTTGTCCTTTGTATGGGGCTGTCAAGCAATTGTATCATCATCATGTTCAATCATTCCTAAACACATAGCGAACTCACAATTATATTAGCTTATTGGGCCAATAAAAAAGAACATGCCTTAGTATTTTTAAATCATCATTTAATATCTAACATTCCTGAGTACATTTGCATGCACTCTATTAGGCATTATCTTTATGCATTTATCAATGCAATTCTCACAATCAATTACTTAACTTTCCATATTTAATTATCATTCTCAAGCTTATATCACTTTTACATTTTAACTCTCTTTGGTGTATTTCTTCGCACATCCATATCCATTGTTTGAACCCTGTTCCGATACCACTCTGTAACATAGCCAAACCCCTTTGTACCTTGTTGAGGGTATATGTATCAATTTTTTTTTTGTCTAATTCAATTCTAAACTCTATTATGATAGCACCGTCACATTCTCCTCATTAAGATATTTCAAAACTTTATTAAAATTAAAGTTTGAATCATTAAGATACAATCACTCGAAGATTTTCACCCTTAGTGCCATGTCAATTCTAATGAACAACTGCCACATGGTAGATGAAATTGCATCTTAGTCCACATGTCACACCAAGTAGAGTGTTGAGTGAGCATTAGGGAAATCTAACTTACCATGTCTTTTACTAGCTCGAATTAATTTACTTTACATGCATTTACATAATTGAGATTTTAAATAAAAATTTTAATCCATAAATTCCATGTAAATATTTATATTTTACCCTATTTAAATAATAATTAAACCCCAAGTGCAAATAAAACTCACGTGTAAGCATAATCCACATGTAGATTTCCAAAGTGTCAAAGGTTTCTTCCACAAAATTCAACAAGTTGTTGATAGCACAACCAAACATATTTCCTTGCCAATGGGGTAAAATTCCAACTTTTCACTAACTGCTGATGAGGTCAACCCCTAAGGTGGAACCCCAACCTTTCTTACCAACTATCTATGAGGTCAACCACATACTTTTTTACCAACTATATATGAGGTCAACCCCAAAATTTTCGTTCATAATAGATGGATTCATTAACCATAATTTAAATCTAATATGTTACCCTTTGAAAAATTGTGTCCAATGTCAGTGGTGGCTTATGACCTTATTGACCATTGATGAAATTCAACACTTTACGTTATGGAAAATTTAATCCAATCTCGTCGATCCCGATGAAATTATTGGCTATTGGTGAAATTTAATTTATGCCATCGATGAGTTCCACACACAATGATAGTAGGTTAAAATCAAGGAGTTTACCTTTGAAACTTTGGAAATTCGGTGGATATTTAAGGTTTTTCACTTCTTGAAAAAAATCTAATAATTTGCATTAAACATTAGAGAGGATTATATCTACTGAGGGAAATCAATCAAATTTACATGTGTAAAAATCAAGGAGTTTAACTTTGAAAACTTTGGACATTTTTTTGATAGTGACGGTTTTGCACTTCCTGCATCAAATATAGTAATTTTCATTAAAGATTAGAGAGGATTATCTCTATCAAGGGAAATTAATCAAATTTACGAAGAGCATCAACCTCCAAATGAACATTGTGTGGGTAAAAATCTTGCCCAAAATTTCCTTCTTCTTCATTTATGGAAAGTTCATGAATATAAGTGACCATATGCATATCCACATTCACTCATATAAACAATGATTTCTTGCCATGTTCACTAACCCTAAATTTTATGTAAACATTGCTCTTAAGCAAGTCTTTGCACCAAAATAGGTAGGAGTCACATCAAAATTAGCATACTTACCAATGTTACTACCCAGCATAATTTATCATTCCTTCATATATAAGTAGATAGGAGTAAAATGTACACATGCAAACTTCCCTGAGGTTACTATCCACCAAAATCTAAGCAAGCATTTTCACATGATTAGGGATGAGGATTATTTAATTTAATTTTTCCACTTCAAACATCAATTTTTCCCTCAAGACAGATCAATCTCAAGCATAATTTAGATATGAATTTTTTCAAGATGGAAACTGATTTGGGAATGAGTCTTTTCCACCCAACCATAAGCTGAATTTCACATCAACTTTCTACAACTATCCACCCCTTAGCTAGGACATGATACCACAAGGGGAAATATAATAACTCACTAGTATATAACTACCCGAAAACAACTCTCTTTCACACATAAATCAAAGTTATGGATATCATTTCCCATTTGAATATAGGCCTCTGCGTTCTCTAAATGCATCTCAACTTGGTTAGCAAAGCAAACAAGGGAATTCCCTTTTTAGCTCTAAAGTCCCTTGGAAATTTCCCTACCTCTTGCTTGTCATTCTCAACCAACACACAACAAATCACAACCCATTCTACCCAACTAGAGTCCATAACTATTTTTGCTAGTGTTTGACAAGCAACATTCAATTTTAGGGAGTTGATAACACACCAACGTCATTCCCTTTTGCGATTGGCACATTTATTGGCATATATGGGCACTCAAAATGCAGTTTAATCACCTAGAATGCTTTGTCATTCACTCCACTTTTGAATTCCAATACTTAAGCACTTGTGTGCCTTTTTTCCTTATGCATGTATCCCTCTATGCATGAATGGAAAAATTTCTCTATCTATGAATTTCTTAGACCCCCTTTTTCCTTGATGGGTATCTCCCACTTTCCATATTTTTCCATAATATAGTCCCACATTTACCTTAGTCTCCCAGAAAATCCATGGGCCAACTTCAAAATCCAAGGGCTGCACTCAACCCATTCCTTCCATTAAAATTTTAAGAACTATTGTAGTTTCCAACCAATGTACCATATTTATGAGGGTGCTTGTTCAACTATCTAACCCTTCAAAATCAATTGGTTACTAGGCAAGATGAAAAAGGCTTAGATTCAAATTTGAAATTCCTGGAAAGGCTTTAGCAAGACAATTCCCTGCAACACCTTCATTGTTTTACACTCATGGTATCATAGCTCATATTAGTGCTCATATGTTCCAAGTTAGTTGTGTCATCATATTGATTAATCAACCATTTAGACTACATATACATTGTCTCTTGATTTATCTAGTTCATTCTTGTTGCAGTAATGACACATTAATGCTGACACAATTAATACAATGTCATTAACATAATTAATTACAATTTTACAAATTAATTGACGAGTCGAGATTGGATGTTATAATAACCACATGATGAATTTGTGAATCTGCATTTAATATTTGTTATTTTAGTTTCAAAGTAAGTCTATATATAAATAAGAGTGCCCTCTTCATTCTAAATGAGGACCCTTAGAGCATATTCCATATTATGATGAAATAGAATAAAACTTCTTGAAATTTTTTCTCGTATATATTGTCATTTTACAATTATATATATAACACATCTTGATTTAACTTTATGGTGTTATAGTGTAATTTACTTCCTTGATTTTGGAGACTAAGCTCACTTCATTAGAACATAGTGGCCCTTTATTTTATTTTACTTCATGCAATATGATTTCATGATTATCTTTACATTGATGGAAGAGTTTTTTCTTTTTTTTGTAATGATTATTTTCAACTCATAGAATAAGTTTCCTTTATCAACAACAATTAATGGAAAGAAGAGTTTTGTGGATCATGTTAAGGGATAACCTGGTGATAGTAAGGTCCCAATAGCATTATGAGTGTTCAAGTACATGGTCATTGCCAAGAATGATTAAGTAAGCTAGTTTCTTTGTTTCTAAGTTTTCAGATTCATTCCATCACCAAAAAAAATCAAACAATGTACTTTTTGTCATGGAACTAGCCTACTGTCTAATGACATTGTTGAAAATTAGTTGGTTTAAACCCCTCGACTATTTGTATTGACATTAATATATATAATGCACTTTTATTAATTCATTTTTTAAAACTATTGTAAGATTTTTTTGTTATAAAAGTAGATTTCCCTCTTCCTTAATTCAATGAAGAGGTGGATAGTAGGACATATTTTAGGATAACCATACATACATAGTCATGTCAATGAGACTTGAACCTGGGTGGGGAGGTCATCATTAAAACCTCCTAATCACTTGGGACACACTCAATTGACTAAACTAGTGTAACAAGTGGCATATAATTATTATATTTCCTTACACATCTCTCTCATATTAGGTTGTACCAAGTGTCTCTCATTATTTAAATACAAAATTAAGATAAATTTAAACAAATATTTTCAAATTTTAATCATATGAATTCTTATTTTGGAAACTCTTGTGCACTTTTATTTGTGCCAAAAATAATACCTAGTGTTTTACACTAGAGAATGTAAATTCACTACTACCACCTTTATAAAAATTATATCAAAAACTTGTATAACATATAGAGTTATAAACCATACCTTAAAAATAATTAACACAACTTGAATGATGTAATGTACTTTGTGAGAGTTAAAAAAATTCAAATCTAAAAAGGAGTATAGATAAAAATAAATATATGGAAGTGAATACCTAAACTTCTCAAAGTCAATAAGAGTTCGACTTTAAGGTTGGGGTTTCTGGTGGTTAAACTCAGAGCATTTTATTTTTGGAAGGGATGAAGTAGAGGACTTTATTTGAAGGTGGGATGGGTGGAAAGAACCCAACGGTGAAGTTAAACTAGTAGAGAGGTTGATCAATGGTGGGAAGAAGCATGGTTAAACACAGAGTGCTTTATTTGTGGAAGGGGCGAAGTCGAGGTATATAATTTGATGACTTCATTTGAAGGTGCGACACGTGGGAAGAACCCCAGAACGATGAATTTAAACTAATAGCAAGGAATATTGATGGCAGGAAGAAGCATGTATTGGGGAATGCATGAAATTTTTGTTTCGACAACCCTTCGGGGAAATACAAGTCGACAGTATGTGGCAGCTCCCTTCGTTTAGTTTATAATTTCAAGACGGTAGAATATTTCTGGTGGTAAGTGTTTTCAGATCTTGAAAATGAAAAATATGTGGTTCATCAGTGTTTTCTCTACCATTTTCTCATGTTATGTATCCTATGATCACGCTGTGCAGTTTATACAAGAAGTTTTTTTGCCACACAAGCTTCCCTCAGCAAGAGATTTCCACTTATTTAAATTTGGTATAGAACCCAAGTCGAGCTATATAAATAGCGCCTGTCTCTGGGAAAACGATACTTTGTATTAGTAATTCTAATACTAAAAGGTATTTATTTGAAGGTGCGACAAGAATGGCGTGGGAATAACCCCAGAACAGTGAAGTTAAACTGATAGAGAGACCTATCAATGGCAGGAAGAAGAATATATTAGGGAATGCATGGAATTTCTAGTTCGACAACACTTCGGGTAAATCCAAGTCGGAAGCATGATGCAGCTACCCATTCATTCTATACCTTCAAGATGGTTGAAGATTTATGGTGGTAAGTTTTTTTAGTTCTTGAAAATGAAAAATATGTTGTTCAAGGGGTTTTCTCTACCATTTTCTCATGTCCTGTATCGCCCTGATCGCACTGTGCCGTTTATACAACAATGTGTTTTTGCCAGCAAGCTGCCCTCAACTGGATTTGAGTCCAACTATATAACCTCTGGAAATCAAATCTAGTGATGTAGAGAAATGTAGCAACCACCCATTTTGGTGTTGGTGCGTTCTTGACACCAGTGTAGTTGTTTTTTATAGTTAATCTAGTCGAAAGTCCAAGCAGAATGGTTGTGCCATCTATTTCTCTAATCCCCCGAAAATAATGATTTTATTAATAAATAATGACGAATTAGGATGTTTGCATCTTGCCTAAGATAGGGATGATTAGGCTCATTTGTGAGATAAAAAACTATACACATTCCCTTCAGCGGCATATTTCCACTGCTTTAAAGCAGGTAAGAGCCCAACTGGGAAGACCTTACATGTGCCCACGGAGGAAAGTGGACTGCCACTAACACCCGAGGTGACAATGCTGGATTAGATCGACTATGGCTTAACACTGTAAAACTTCAACTATCATACATAAATGTGTGTCTATACGCATTTTTGTGTATATTCAATTCTTCTAATATATATTTTTTTATCTGATTTCAGCTCTTGGCCATGATTGGTGAGCAATTTGATGAAGGGGATGAAATTTGTGGTGTTGTGGCTAGTCTGAGAGCTAGATTTTTTTATTTGATTCCAACTGTTGGCCATGATCGGTGAACAATTTGACGAAGGTGGTGAAATTTGTGGTGATGTGGCTAGTGTGAGAGCTAGACAAGAAACAACGATTGCCTTTTGGACTAGAACTACCACCAATAAAGCTGTCAAGGTAATTTTTTTTCAATCAAGGGCATGTCTTTGTAATGTAAATCTCTTAGAGATACATTGCGCAGGACAAATGACAGGATTAGTTAACTATTAGATATCACAAGATATCAAAAGAATTAACCGCATCGAGATTTCATACCCCGTGGTATGGGGATAGAATCGATGTCTTGTGCAAACACTGTCACTTGATTGTTGTTTTTTTTTTCATCTGCCTTCTTTAATTCAACCCATTCCTTGCCCTCTTTTTTAATTGGATCTTTACTTGAGTTTGATTTATTCTCATTGTTAAAGAGTTCAAAAGTGTCCATTCCCCTCCCCTCTTTAATTTAATCCAATGATTCACCTTGCTTATCCTCCCTTGTGGGGGCTAAGGATACCATCAAATCTTGCTTCAACTTTGTCCAAATCTCTTTTGATTGACATCCAAGTTTGATTGATTCTCATTATTCAGGAGTTTGGAAGGGTTGATTTCCCCTCCCTTTTCAATTTGATCCAATGATTCACCTTGCTCATCCTCCCTTGCGGAGGCTAAGGATACCATCACATCTCGCTTCAACTTTATCCAAATCTTTGTTGATTGGCATTTCCTTTTTTTCTTCAAGGATTACTAACTATGAAGGATCTGCTACTTCCACCATGGGACAATTTTCCTCAAAAACTTGCTACAAAGTGGGCCGTTAGATATATTTATTTCTCGGGCATAGGCACCTTAGACAAAAGGTTTCCAAGAAGATGAAAACCCATTGAAGGCTATGTGTACTAAATATTCATTCTTGAGCTCTTTTTTTTGTTTTTGCACATTGATAATGGAGTTTATTTAGTTTTATCAAAGAAGTGGTTGTGGTATCTATTTTATTTATTTGTGTGGCTCTAAGCTTGTTCCTTAGAAGAATTTTTCAATTGATGTTCTCACCCCGATATAGGTTGAGGATATCATCAAACATCTCCTTACTGATGGTCTTACTGATGATGTGAGGGATCCTTCATGAAGTCCACGATGACTTTATTTGTTTTGGCTATCTTCCCTTTATTTATTTTTTCCAATTTTATAGATTGGTATGTCATTCAACCTTTGTCTTTACAAAAAGCTAGAGGTCATTATCCTTTAACAACATCTATATTTTCAATTTCATGATATGAAGTTGGAGGGACCTTATAATCTATTTCTGTATGTGAGATTGAATGTAGTCAAATTATTACTCTTGGATTACACTGTTAGAAAAAATAGATCAAATACCTAAAGACAAATTATCATAGTTCCATAGTAATTTTCTCAAGCATGAATCCTGGGCATCCCACTGTTGAAACCTTCCTAAAACTTCCTATCCCAAGTAGAAGTCTTACTGTCCAAACAGGGGTTATTGGAAGGTTTCAACAAACATGATTTGATGTCATGTCAAAAATTAGACATTGGTAAGCAAATTCTGTTTTTTTAAATCCGAACTAAAAATATATTTATATTTCATAGAATCTGTGTTGGGGCACAATTGTATAACCTTTACAATTATTTCTTGTTGGTCCAAATTAATCAACACCATGTTAAGCTACAAAATTCTAAACTATGATCCAAAACTATGCACTGGAGTAGGCACAGGGGCGTTACAATGTTCTAAAGTCTCTAGCTTTTAGATCCTCCAAAAAAGACCAACTGACACTAACAAAACATGGAAACTACATTTTATTTAACCCCCTCATAGTGGGAGACATGTTGTTCATTAGGGAAAAATTCCTTTATATCTATATGACTCAGATAACTGGGACAAAATGGACAAGTAGGATTGGTTTTGGACACCTTCTGGTTGACTTTGGGAGTGAGCCCATCTAGCATCGATCTTATGTAGGCAATTTCATCATCCATCTTGCTGACTTTTGATTGCAGATATAGTAAGTGCCTTGAGTCTAAACCAAGGCTCCCTTTCAAAAATTTGGTCTTAATCCTCTTTTTGAGCAAATAAAGTAATATGAAATTATCTTCTGCAGAGGAAGGAAGAGATAAATCCTTATCCAATGAGATCAAGTTCCATGAATATAAAAGGGTTGGGTTGGCTATTGGGAAGAGAAATTTCCAACCAGGGCATGTTTAGTGAGATTGGGGGCCAATTTTGTGCAAGGACTAGTGAGAGTTTAAAAGATATAACTTCATGCTATCTTTTAAGCTGATGTAATTTTTCCATATTTTCATTAGGAGTCCCATTTTTTACTTGTTGGGTAACCAGACTCATGAATAAAAACAAATAATTTGTCTCATTGTAGAGAGGAAACTATTGCAAGCATATTTCTAAGTTAGATGGTCATAACCTTCCAATGTAATGGACATGATAGGTAGACATCTATAACAGACACCACAAGCAATCACCCATGCCTTCCCTTTGCTTGTTTTTTTATCGACAATTAAATTAAGATAAATTTTAATATTATTAGGGTCTCGAATAAAATTTTCCTTTAAAAAATTTTATTGTATTGTAAATGTTTCTATTATTAAGAGAGAAGGATATAGTACCCTTATTTTGGGACCATTGACATTTTCAACGTATAGCATGTTGGACTATTGACATTTTCAATGTATAGCGTGTTGAAATTGAAGTTCAGTAACATCATTTTTAGGTCAGGAATTTGTCCTCTGTAGCTAAAGTTTCTCATAAAATAAAATTGTCTATGGAAAGTTGCATTAGCTTGTTATTGTTATCCTATCGTATTTTTCATCTATATGACCTTGGTAATTGGTAGTAAGATTGGTAGCGCAAAGCATAAAGTGCATCTTATACTATGATTTGGGATTTTTTTAGCAACACGTAATACAAAGGCAATTTATGGAAAGACTATCACTATATTGATTTAGCTGTATTTTTATACTGTTTTTTATTTTTTTCAGTAATGAGAAAATCCAAGCAATAAAAATTGCAGGAAGGGCATGTGAATTTGGAATCAATGAAAAGGAAGAAAATAAAGAAAAAATAGACCTACAATAGTGGATGATAATGTGGATGAGGAAAATAAGGAGGATACGCCTTTAAGGGGGATGAAAAATATGTAAAGGCTGATTGCAAACCTTTAGAATGTTTTTTATTCTGATATTTGATTGATTGTCTAAATTGTTTAGTCTTGATTGATAGTTGCCTTATACAAAATCTTAGTCGGTGAAATTTTTAGAGAAAGTATGAAGGCAACATAGTTTCCATGTCACAAGCGGAGTCTAGCTCTAGGAATTTGACATAAAAGTATTTTAATGGCTATTTTTCATCTTGAAATTTTCCTTGGAAGCAACATGTTCTTTTCTAGCTTCTACATACACACATGATGTTTGTCCAAACCCTATGATTGATCTTATAGGGAAGACTCACATATGTTAAAATATGTTCATTATGGAACTTGTAACGCATTCATTATATTTTGTTTTCATTCAACTATCCTTAACCTTTTCTCTTGCTTTTACCATGTGTTCAATACATTATTATTGTCTTGAAACTTGACTCTTGATTTACCACTTCCTGCTTGAAGTCTATTCTTTTGTGAAAATGTGAAATATTTGTTACTAATCCCACCATGAATACCATAGTTCAAAGCAACTAAAACTGATAAATATTGACAATTCTCTCCTTCTCTGTGAATGCACCTCTTAATGCATTTTAACTTGTGCTTTCTTGACCTATCCATTTCCCCTGATAATGTGATTCAAAGTGAGAAGTTGAACAATCCTTATCATCAATTGGTGATCCTTTCTCTGCTTCTTCATAATAGATTTTGTCTTTCCTTATACAATCATTATTTTGAAAGAGGTGCAGAGAAAACACCTTGAGATCATTTGCTACTCTGTTTTTCAAGTTACCATCCAAAGCATTTGATATATTGTCTTTAGTATCCATGTTAATGCATCTTGGGGGTAATGCCATTATATAAACTTTAGATTCCATTCTCCCTTGAGAATGAAATGCACCACTTGACAACCTATCATTTCTATAAAAATCCTTTTCTTTAGGCTTCCTTTCAAGCTCATAGTCACTTCTCCAATTTTCAAAAATCAAACATTGAAAATAAGTGATAAGGTTAATGAATACCCATCTCAACATAGGGTTTTCCCTATTCAAAATATCCTCCCTAAAGATAGATAGGAGGGAAATAAGAGAAAGGATTAGTATATAATATTGGACCTTCCCCCCTTAATGTTGAATCTAGATTGTGTGAAGTTAGAACCTCCTCAAAACACCAGTGTACCAGTAGTAAGTACCGACAAAATTCCACAACTAGGAAAGGGGATTTTTGGTGGAGAATTGAAAGGAGGAACTAAAGTATGCTTCATATAGGATATCCATGAAGACAAATATTATATTCCAGAAAAATAATATCTGCACCAACTGTGGACCTATGACCGAAAATTGTCTTAGAAACCTCATATGTCTCTTACTTTCAATTATCTTTTATTACTTGTCATACCCGAGGGTTTCATAAACTTATGGGATCTTGGCTTTCTTTGAAGGACTGAATTGAGTTTTTGAATTAGTTCTTCATCTCCTTTAACATAAATATCACATATTACAAGGGATATTATACTGAATTTATTCTTTCATAGGCTTTTCGGTTCAAATTTATACTTGTCCATATAGAGAATAAGGTCGATTTGAACACAACCTCTTATGGTTTCTTTGCTACTCTCAAATTTTTCTATCTTTCTGCTGAATATTAGTGATGATGTGGATGGAATTTTGTGATGATGTGTTACTATAGTTCCTTCATTTTATATGTAACGTCATCATCATGCATGTGAAATGGCATCTAGTTTGTTTTTATCTATTTTATTTTGATGTAATTTTATAGCTAGAATATTAGACCAATCCATCTTTGTTGCACAGGTCATCTTTCCTTCTACGCTCCTTGGAACAAGTGAAATTTGATTTTGATGAAGATTTTTTTTATATTTTATGAGTTTGACATTGGTGAGGCTACATCATAGTCATGTCCAGGAATAACACCCAAATAGGGTGGGGAATCGAACGAGTGACTTAACATCTAGGAGTGCTTCAACAATGCACCCAATCATTGTCTATCGAAGACCCTGTGGACAATGAAGGAAATTAGAGTTACTATTAAATTATGAAGTAGGTTAGTTCTACATTGATACTGTCTAGATATAATATATTTTATTTTTGTTATTTTTCATTCACATTTTTTTTCCATTTTGGTTATGGATGATCAAATAGTCTTCCAATCTCTAATATGAATATTCATGAACCTATTGGCATCTAATTTTTAAATATACATAGGATTTTGTTGAAATTATTTGTGAGGAGGTATATAGTTTTTTAGAAAATACAAGCACAAGTCTTCAAGGATAACATAGAATTGAACCATTGACCCATATAATGTCATATGGTTCTACAATTGTTTCCAAAATTCTTCTTTTTACACCATATAGTGACACCACTTATTATTTTACTTCATAATGGTTGTAGGTATTTTTTTGAAAACCAAAGAGATGGGTGTGTTTTGAAATGATTCTAAAAACAAAAATATCCCCATGAAGGTCTGGTGGTATTATTAAAAGATGAAAAAATCACAATCGGGATAAAATCGCGGAGGGGAAAAAATCGGAAAAAATCGTAAAAATCGGGAAAAAATCGGCACATACAAAAATATTCATTTTTTTTCAATTTTTTTAATATCTAAAGCATCTACAACATAAAATAAATGCATTGACACATAAATATGAAAAAAAAACTAATATATAAGATGTGTAATATCATGTCTAGTGCTCCCCGGATGCGGGTGCAAGTGTCGTTAATGAGAGCGATTGGACGCCAGGCAATCGGACAGGAGGCCACATGCCATCCCTCACGGAACCTTTGTGCCCACCTGATCGCAGTTAATGCCCTCGTATGCTCTTTATGGCGTTTGATATGGAGTCGATTCTCATCATAGAAGCTGATATTCGAGGCAGCCTCGACTGCTGCAACAGCATTTCGCATAGGATTTTCAGGCCTGGTCATTCAATGCGGAGGTTGGATGGTTGCAGGAACGGGGTGTTATATGCAATGGAGCCGCTTGCCCCTACGCTAATGCATTCGTGGTGTAATTCAGTTTAGGACAGAGCCAGAGAGCGCACCACCACTGGGAAGCGCAGTCGCCATACCTGCTGCTTGGAACCCGCTGACAGTCTTCACATTTCAATAGCAGGCTCTTGCTTGTCTGCAACAGTGGTTCTGGGCACTCCACCTGAGCCGAACCCCGTCAATACTCAGTCGCTTCAGCGCTCCAGCTCATTTACAGTTGCAAAAATGCCAAGGCTACGACAGAGGATGCGGTGCAGGAGGGGGTCTTCTCGTTCGGCCAGAAGACATTCGCCATCCATTTCCTCTTCTCCGTCAGATACTTCTGCGCCCTCAGGCAGCCTCCCTCGCCTCTTCCGTGGGCGCTTGCTTCGCTCAGGTTGCAGGCTTGACTCGCCTTCAGGTGATGCGTTGCCTACTCAGTCCCACACGACCCTCTTCTCGTTCGATTGTGCTCTCAACAGACCAAGAGTAACGGTGGCCATCTCTGTTGTCTTCCTGGAGGAGCCCCTGCCTGAGAATCCGCCAGACGAGCATGCTCCTGTCAACAGCGCACACTTGGAAGCGGTGCAGCAGGAATCGAGGGGTCAGCCTTTCGAGACCAGGGAGTTTTTGCAGGAAGACTCAGGGCGCGTTCAGGCAAATGTCCAAGAAACTCCTCCAGCTGTCCACAACACCGCTGACCTCTCCCATGCTCAAGGCGAACCAGAAGAATACAGATGCAGGATCGAGGAGGTTGCTCCTGATGAGTAATTCGGCCCTCTTCTCTTGTCTTTTTGTTTTTTCTCTGCCCTCTCTGAGGGAATGTTTGGTTGTTTTAATGTTTACTTCAACTCTGGACCAATTTTTGTCAATGACCAGTCTCAGTCTTTATAGCGGTCCAGTACTGTTATGGTCCAGTGTTACAGCTACAAAATGTCTATGCTCCTAGTTTTAAGTCAAAGACATTCCAGTCCGATCCCCTGCGTGGGATTTTTTCAGTTGGTGGTTCCTCAGGCTGGTTTCCCTCTAGTAGGGCAGCCAAAAACTAGTCTCTGTCAGCTAAAATTGCCTCTCCGTAGGCACTGTTATGGCCTTAGCCAGATGTACTATATTTTCCACTGTTAATAGATTACTCTAACTTAGAAAAAAAAAAAAATATCATGTCTAGTGCTACATCACACATAAAACTGAATCCTGTCCTGAATACTAAGTCCTGAGTCTCAAGAGTCAACTCAGCCTCAAAATATCAACAAAAAATATAATAATGTATCTCATATCATGATTCATAATGTCAACTGTCATATACAAAGGAATGTCAATGCACCATATAACCTATGGTCCTATACTATTGATTTCCTCTACCCGTCTTGCGATAAAATACAATAGCTTTTCCTTTCTCTCTAGATGAAGAAGCTGGCGGGACTGGAAATGGGCTCTGTCGTGCTCTAGAAGTAAAAAATGAAGCACCAGAACCGGAACGGGAACCTGAACCACTAGGAGCTAAAGGAGGCAGACCACGTCCTCTACCAGTAGTAGTGGTAGGTGGTGTCACATTCCCCTCCTGCTCCTCCTCCTGCTACTGCTGCTGCTCCTCCTCCTCGTCCTCCTCCGAGTCCTCCCCCTCCACTACCTCCTGCTCTATCCAATCAGGGGCTGACTCCATGACAGGCCTCTCAGCCTCAACCCTCCATTCAGCAGTGGTGTCAGTCGCATCTAAAGAGATGTCCTCCATATCAGGGGTCCTCTCAAGTTGTCTCACCCACAATCTAATATTGTAGTAGACATAAACCATGTCATTGAGCCACTGACCCTCCAACCTGTACAAGGGTCATAAATTAATAAATTAAATATTTAAAAAAAAATATTTAATGAATGAAATAATTGTGGCGACTAACATTTTTAGTTGCCTAGTCATTAATTTCATCATTTTTTACTAGTGTCTCTTTCTTCCAAAACTTCCACAGTTTGGCCCATGCATACAAGGTTGTTCATACCCTCTTGTCATCTTCAGAAATATTCTTTGTATGTAGAGATATCATTTGCTACCCCAAAACTATGGAGTGGCCTCTTCATACCATACTCATGTCATCATAGATCTCTGAATCATTTTCCAGCGCAGATAACTGAGTGGTACATGGCATTTTCCAACTCATAGAGTTGATCATCTCTCCTTGGAACCCATCAATGCATCCCAGCATTGTGGTAGCTCCCATCAAGGCTCCTTCCTTAGCCAAATGTGTCACTCATGCATTAGGTTGAGAGAACACTTTATTCTACTTCCGATCAGGGGGTCTTCCTGGTGGAATGCCTCCATGTAAAGAGACATCAAGACCTGAAGTAGATTGTATGACTGAGTGGATTGATGTGCCCCTCCCTTTGTTGCATAGTTCAGTATTCTTCTCTTGAATATAAACCCCTTGAAATAAGAAAGGGTGCATGCTCCTCATCATTGGATGTTGATCCATCCTTTCTCCTCCTCCTTGGAGCAAGGTGTTATTGCCCAATAATATTGTCACATGATGCTCCTTGGGAACCATTTGCAAAGATGCAAAAGCTCCTTCCCTTGAAGCAATAACTTCATGTCCATCCCCATGTGGTGATGATTCTTCTTCCGAAGTGACAGCGTTGTTACTGCCCTCTTGTTCTTTCTCCTCATCAATATTTGAAAACACCTCATTATCAATGAGAGACCTTAGATCTTGGTCTTCCCTTGAAAGAGTAATCTCCATGAATTCCCTTTGAGAAGAAATCTCTTCATGCAATGGGGATCTTTCCCTTGGAAAACTATCACACTGATTTTTATCCCCCTCAACAGAAATATAAAGTGGAGTTTGCATAACATATTTTTCCAACTCATGCAAGGGTTTTGCATGTTCATGCCTTGCTAGCTCAATCAAAGA
This sequence comes from Pinus albicaulis, assembly GCA_034641835.2. NCBI lineage: Eukaryota > Viridiplantae > Streptophyta > Pinopsida > Pinales > Pinaceae > Pinus > Pinus albicaulis. The sequence continues at coordinate 494,568,561 of CM076583.1, forward strand.
TGTTTCAGTTTGTTTTACATCAAATATCTTCACCATTCTCCTAGTGAATCCTGCATAAGTAGATATATTTTCATTCTTCAATGAAAAATATTCAAATAACCACCAAGCATAAGCTTTACCTTTAAGATGCAGTGCTGCTACTTTAAGGGCTTCCTTTTCTTAAACTTGATGTAGATCCAAATATGAGTCTAGCTGATCTATCCATTCTTTGGCTGTGCATGTGGAGGATCCATCAAAGTTTGGAAAAAAGAATCTACCTCTTCTCCTTTTATTGTACTTGTTGGATCTTCTTTCCTCCTGGAGCTGGCATAACTCTTGGAAGCTCAAGTGCTCCTTGATTTTCAAATATTTAGATTCATACTCCTGAAGATAATCACTCAAAGTATCCTCCTTTGGTGCATCTTCTTCCTTAATTTCTCTTGCAGTAAATCTGGGCATAGAATAACGTTGTAGATATGATTGTGTAGTTGAGTGCTTGCACACATAAGATGAATAACTGGGCTTTATTCATGTCAAGATCTTATTGAGGGACCTTCATGTCATTCCCTCTTCATTTATTTGATTTCATCTTTAAGCTCATGCAGAGTTTGGAACAGATTTTTTGATAACCCTTTCCCTTTCATTCTTCCAGATAAATGGGTTTTACCCTTGTCTTCTTTGTCTTCAGTGTAACCAAACTTCTTCTTCTGTCTTTTCTTCTCTCGAAAAGACATATTGGCTTCTCAATAAGCACAGGTTGTGCCAAGACGATGCTCTGATACCACTGTAATATCCCTGTCAGCAATACATGTTTGAAAAACGCATTTTTCAGGAATGCATGCTACAGCAATCAAAATCCCTTATATCTGAAAATATGACATCTAAATCCAAGAGGAGATCAGAAACAAATCATTCTAGGTGAGGTAAACAAGTCTCGCACACCTAATATGGCTGAAAAACACCCAAGAATGGGACTGCAACACATATACAAGCAATACTGCATTAAAATAATGCAGTTCCTCTAAAGCAAGAGCAGGAGGCCAATAAAAATTTCTTCAATAGTATTTACAGCTGTAATATAAATGTTTAATGAGGCCCATAAGATGCATATCTGGAAATACAAGACATAAACAGAAGAAATTCCCTCAAAAGAGGTGTTGCAACCACATGAATGGACTGAAGCTACCTTGACAACCTTATTTTATTAGGCTGAAAACTACTGTTGATTACATGTTAGATCTAGAGCAGATCTATGCATAAAAAGTCAGATCCACATCAAATCCATGCTCTAGAAAGGCTCCTCTTTCAGATCCCCTTGGAATTTTGGGATTTACACCAAGCATAAGCAGTAGATCTGAGATCTAAGAATGAAGATATGTAGAAATATTCAGAGATTCAAAAGTATTCAGAAACATGCAGATTAGATCTGAAATATACAATATGTAGATCTCCTCCAATGGATCTCAAAGTGAAGGGAAGATCCCCAACACTCAGAAACCAGCTCTCCAGATGGTGCATCCAAACTCGCTGCAACAACTCCTACTAGAATAATGAAAATCTAGAATATAAACTACATTGTAGGGTACAGATAACATTTTTCCACATGCCAATATCAGGAAATGAAGCTCAATCACTCCAATACACTTCCGCCAATAGATCATAAGGCTCCTCCACTGAAAAAGGGCACTGAAATTTCTTATATATGAATAGATCTAATCTCCACTTGTTGCAGCTTGCAAATGCAATCAAACCCTCAATAGGATTTGAGTTGTAGCTGAAACGAGAAGCTTGGAATTAAGACTGATAGTGGACAAGAATTACAAGTCTCTTCCAAGAGCTCCCTAAGGAAAGAAAAGGATTCCTAAATAGGAGATCATTGTGCTAAACATCACTATTCTCTTCTAAACAACCAAGAGAATGAGAAATGTCTAAACATACAAATTCTTCAGAAATAATATGGTCATCAATAACCTTCTCATGTTGCCCTCCTCCTCCTTTTATAAGATAGAGATCTTTCCAAACCCTAAACCATCTCAATGATTTAGCTCCTTTCACATGTGCCACCTCCAACTAAGACTGTATTGTGCATGCATGAGGTTCATCCCCTCTATACAGCATTGTTGATTTGGTCTTGTTGACCCATTCAAATGTCTCAATCCCTTTCACACATAAGGGTGTTTTATTAAGTTAGCCCAGATTTACCCTTGTTCACATGGGGCATTGATTTATTCACTGATTTTAGGATTTTTTATGTTCCTCCTTTATACATCTATTCATGAACAAAAAAGTAAAGAAAAATTGGATATTCCAATTAGCTTAGGACTAATTAGGAATATTACAGATACAACTCATAACCCAATTTATAAAATCAATATGGAACCCAAGATGAGTCAAAAGAAGTCTAAGATAGAGCCAATTAATCTTGTCATATGCCTTGAAGAGATCAATCTTGACAACCATACATTTTTTGTGGAATAATTTAATACTATGGAGAGTCTCCGGAGCCACACTAATGGCTTCATGAATTTGCCTACCATCCACGAAGCCAAATCATTCTTTAGAAATGGAGCATGAAATAAAAGGCTTTAATCTATTGGCAATGGTTTTAGAAATGACTTCATAGATGCAATTACAAAGGGAAATAGGGTGAAAATCATCGAAAGAGGATGGGGAGTCAGTTTTAGGAATAAGAGCCAAGAAAGTAGATTTGATGAAATTTTTAATATGGCCTTGAGAATGGGATTCCTCCACCACATAGGTAATGGCATCCCCCATCAGTTCAAAGACATGTTTAACGAATTCCACAGTCCAACCATCAGGCCCGGGGCTTTTTTCAGCTTGCATAGTTTTCAGAATATGTTCAATCTCTTTCTTTTCCACGGGTGCCAAAAGAAGGTTATTTCTTTCCTCATCAGTATAACGAGGAAAGAGTTGAGCGACGTGTATTAATTTCCTGATATTAACCCCTTCCTGGGCTGAATAGAGATTTTTGAAATTATTTCTCCCCATGGTGGAAATATCTTTGAAATTTTTTTCCTTAACCCCTGTTGCGTTTTCCATTTCCCATATGGTATTGGAGTTTTTCCGCCCCTTAGCATAGTTGTGAAAAAAATTTGTGTTTTTATCTCCTGCAACAAGCCAAATGGCCCGAATTCTTAATCACCAAAGTTCTTCTTTTTCACTGAGAATTTTCTTCCTTCTTATTTCCAGCTCTTTAATCTTATTCTGAGCTTCCTCATCCACGAAACCCTTCTCCCCATCACTGTACAAGGAGTCCAAGGATTCATTAATAATCTTAATTGATTCCAGGTCTTTTAGGGCCTTTTCTTTAGCCCAAAGAATTGTGGCTTTTTTAATATTTTTCATATTATGAATGAAAGCCTGGGCATGGGAATAGCCCTCTTCAATCAAGGGAGGCCTGCAATTTTCAGCCACCAATTGGTGGTAATCCACCTCTTTAAGCCATCCAACGTTAAACTTGAAAGGAGAAGGAGGCTTCTTATATGGGCCCACCAGCTCCAAAAGAATAGGGGAATGGTTAGACAGCCCCAAGAACTAACCCATTGCTGGAAGCCAGTGGGACTGTTTGAGAAATCATCACTTAAAAGGAAATGATCCAGTGTTTTAGCAATGTGAGCCTCCCCCACCCGATTGTTCCTCTAAGTGGGGATTATTTTTGTGAGGGAGTGGTTGAATAAATTTCCTTCCCGCAACATCTTCAGAAAAAAGTCGACTAAAGGGTCAGCATGACCAGATGGACCCCAAGCTTCTGATCGACCTAAGGAAAATTTTAAATCTCCCCCCACGATAAAATTTGAGTCATTCATAAAATATTTACCCATCGTATTATTCCATAAAGTAACTCTATCCACACAACGGCCATATATATTGAGTATAGAGAAGATAAATCCTAATTCCATGGAGTAAGCCTCCACACCAATCAAAGAATTCGATGTCTATCTGTTGATCAGATTGACCGAATTTTTCTTGAGCCTAGTCATTAACCCACCAGAGTGTCCCCTTACATCGAATGAGACAAAAAACCAATTCGGGAGGAACGAAGATAGGAAATGGGTAATTTGATCCCCATAACCCAAATTCTTTTGAAGAAAAATAATGTTTGGATGATATTGTTGTACAAGGTTTTTAAAGGCTAGTTTTTTAGGTTCACTAGCTAAATCTCTACAATTGAAAGATAGAAAAATCATTTTGTAACATGATTCAGTGAAACCTCCACTCTAAGCGCCCCTTTAAGGGATAATTGCCTACCATCAACACTATCTATAATAGCCTTAAGTTGGCCTTTGGATAAATTAGACCTCCTACCCTTGAGTTTTTTTACTTTCTAAATACTGCACAGTTTTCCCAATCCCCCAAATAGTTCCTTGCCTTTTAATTTCTTTTCCTTGGGCCTCGGGTTATAAGGGACGGTATCAAAGGATAGATTAGGAGTGGTAGTAATGATGTTTTCCATAGCCAATGATAAGTTACTGACACAGAGAGATGGGATAGATTCAAGCCTGGAGGGACCAGGCTTATCCATACAGTTGAACAATATATCAAAAGATCTTAAAAGAGGAGAGGAGGGAGAAAGGGAAGTACCCCCTAAATCTACCACAAGATCAACATGGGGGGGCATCAATTTCTCCAGCACCATGTCCACCTCATCCTCCAGGTCAGCCGCAGTAGGCTCTGTCCTATTTTCATCCATTGGCTCTTTGACCACCGGGGCTAAAGCACCCTCCGTACCCACCTGGGTCCTCTCTGTGGCCAGGTGCTACTTCGATTGAAAGATAGTGTAATATCCCAAAAGGGAGAATGCAGTAATACTGAAACAAAATATATGAACTACAACTAAGTAAAAAATAAATCTAAAGAAAATATCATAATATACAGGTAATATGAGCCTTTTTATTATGTGGAGAGGATTCAGTTACACAATGTACAAAATATGAGGGAATCTAGCCAAAGAAATGGCCCAGAATCACCCTGAAAACATGCTACAACAAGCACTGCATAACTGGTGAGCTACAAGAAGAAATATTGTGTTGTCCCTTTACTTTCTGATGTAGATATAGTTGCTGTAAAGGTAAATGCAGATATATGGATCTCAGGAGCTCTGATGATGCCAAGATTCAAGATCTGGCCAATGTGATGGGAACCCAAGATAACCCAGAAAGGATTTTCCAAATCTACAACTTTGGAAAATCACCCTCCTAGGGTTTGATCCTTTGACTGTTGGGTTATATATATATGAAGCTAGATCTGATCCAAATATGGCTGCAATATGTTATACAACCAGATATAATCTTTGAGGGTTGATCCCTCCTTAAGATCTACAAGCTATGAGCTTGAGATCTTGTCTCCTCTTCTTCCTCCTTCAAGTTGCAACAACTGAATATGAAGCTGCTAGAGAAAATTTGTTGTACAAGAGGGAGAGGCTTTATGCTTGCTGAAATTTTCTGCAATAAACTCCAGGCTGATGGAAATGGTGATGGTAAGGTGAGGGGATGATCCCTCACAGGATTACTAGTTGAAATACTAGTAACTTCCTTCCTCCTTTGGATCTGCAATGATGGAATGCACAATCCTTGATGGGACTACTGCTAATACGAGGTCAATAATTTTTGGCCTGATTCCGGATCCGAAATGAATCCCTGGTAATGTTGATCTTCAAGCCCAAGGTGATAGGAATAATCCTACACCGTTCTCCAACTGAAATATTGAAGACAACCTCCACCTCCCGACTGATCTTCAGAAATTGCGTAATTCTTGAAGGTAGGTGTTCTTCAGAGAATGGAAATAATGTGGCACCAATGCCTGATGATGAATGAATTACAACCCTCTTCCAAGAGCTACTCAATGAAAGAGGTTGGATTCCCGACCAGGAACACCCATTGCTAAACAGCACTTGCAATCTTAGCTAAACAGCCAAAGAAAGCATGGAATGTCAAATGACAATTCCAGATCCAAACAGACCTTTACATGAATAATCAAAATCATCCCTCCATTGTTGTTTTCATCTCCTTTATATAGCTTATGAACCTTCCCATGCCTTGGCTCACCTCTAAACTACGTTGTGCATATGGACATAATCCTCCATGTTTGACTGCGTTGTCTCTCCAAGTCATCCATCATGTCTACATGCAATGTGCACCCTCTATATCATGTGTGCATTAATTGCACTACTTCCTCCATCACTTCATCATGAATGCTCTATTATATTTACATTAGATGCCCTCCATGATCTCAGTTGACTGCTTCAACCTCCATGATCTATCTCATTAATGAGACATGATCTCCAGTCCATTCCCATTAGTAGCTTCTTTACTACTCCATTATGTAGATCTATGCTTAGTTAATACACATTCACACATAATAAGTGGATATTTATTCATCTTGAGGATTATGGGTCCCTCCACCATTTTATTTACTTAATTCATTAAGAACATTAAGAACTCTGATATTCCAAATATCATGTGAAAATTTGGGAATATTGCAGTCCTCCCCGGAAAAATGTTGCTTGTCCTCAAGAAATTTCAAAATTATATTCAAAGACATCTATTCCCCTCCAAATGGAATCCACATAAGTAAGGCCTCCTCCATTTGTTGCAATGTGTTATGCATGTTTGGTTCCTAATTTGTCTCTTAATAATGCATAGAATGACCTCCAACTGTATAATTAGATGTCCTCCTTTCTCCAAGAAGTACCGAGTGACAACCATATGATGTCCAAAATCATCATCAATACATGAGATACATAAAATGAAGTGGTTCTTTCCACAAAGGAAAAGTCCCATCTCACAAATTATTTCTTCATCCCATGTTTCATGGAGTAAATTGAGCATTGGCATGCCCTCATTTTTAGCCCTGTTGGCATTGTTGGATCCAAGCATCACTCCAAAATTATGAAAAAGAAGAAATAGAGATATATGGGTTGACAAATATGTCAAAACATATTCTCCCAACAGTAACCACCGGAGTAAGGCCCTTTGCTCCCATCCTCCATCTCCCCAATGCAAGATGGATAAGCCAAACTCCCCCAAAAGCAACCAAAGCAACAAGAGATCTTGTTGCCTTCTCTCCTCCTCATGTGCATCATGGAGTAAAGACATACTGATAGACATGTGGAATGTCACATCAGCCCAGTCCAAGTAAGCACCATTAATACACATCATGAGAGTACCATGCCAAGTTTTACATAATACAGAAAACATAGACATAGGAGATGTCATGTGATGGTCAAACTCTCTCATGGTCAACCCAAGTGAGCATGCCTTCTTTTTCTGCATTCTATCATTGATACACAAGGCATGAATCAAAAAAATATGAGCTATTGGGTGGTAACCATACTCACCCAAGAGCAGCCAGTGTAGCCATGCCTCCTTCTTCATTACATGAGTGTTTTTAAAGGCATGGATCAAAGGAATAGGAGCCTTTGGGTGGTAACCAAACTCACCCAAGAGAAACAAACGTAACCAAGCTTCTTGCTGGCCCATGTCATACATCTGCAAGTGGTCATGCAACTCCTTACTTATCATTCTTACCCACTCATCCCAATGTGGATGATGAATGATGTACTGCAATAAACATGGTATCCTCCCTTTGTAGAATACCATTCTTCTCAAACTGACGAAGAACTTTGCACTCCATGAAATGTTGAAGTGCACCTTTAATGATATCTCTCAATGAGACCTTCTTCTCATCAATGGCCCTCCAAAACCACTCAGGTTCTAGATCTGCTGCAGGTATAAGTTTCTCTTTGAGCTGTGAGATGCTGATTGATAAAGTGTCATCTAGAAAGGAGAAAATATTCCTCATCTGAAGATGTATACCATTTATCATCTTAACCTCCATTGATTCATGAGTGAAGCTACCTTCAAAATTCTCCAATAATAATGGGGCCCCTTCATTATCACTGCTACTAAGTGACATTGTTGTAGATCTGCATGGCAATACATATGTTGTCTCAAAGCAAGGCACAATGCTGATCTCATAACCAGACATTGTACATAGGATCATGCTCATCCCATTTTCTGAAAATCTACACTTCAACTCAAAGGGTTGAATGTAGCTCAACAATCATGAACTGGGATATCTCTTAATCTCCTCCTTGATTATATCAAGGGTCCTCTACACTGTGATATGTTGCTGCTTCAAATGAGCATTTTTTTCTAACCCTTAGTTATGCGTTGGCCCTAATGGCATGTCCCCATAAGTTTCAATAAGATCTACTGAAGTAATATGTGATGAAATTGCATGCATACCTTGTATCAACTAATGTGTGGGAACCTCTTGAAAGAACACAAGAGTACCTCCAACAGGGATAATGGTGTCTCCAACTGCTGGTAAGAGTGATGGCTGCTCTTCTCCAAGTGTACCAGTGTTGGAATCTACCTCCTCTTCCTCAAGCATTTCCTGAATCCTGCATGGGACTCTATGTGTCAAGAGCTCAAGACTATCTTGCAAAGTTGCAAGTGTATCTTCTCCTAATGCAAGTACTTCTGCAACTGGTGGTGAATGTAGTGACCCCTTGTCTAGAGTGACACGATTAACATCCTCCTTTGTTTCCTTAGGAAATGTCTCTTTGTGACACATATATGGTTTTCTCGCATCAAAATTCCTTCTCAACTTGTGAAATAAATATGAATATTTAGTCACCTTTGCATGCTCCGTGTGACCAAACCACCAATCATTGGCTTCACCATAAAGATGAAGTGTTGCAATCTGGATAGCCTCTCTTTCAGCTATAGGATGTAGCCTGAAAAACGCATCTAACCCTTTCCTCCAAGCCTTAACAATGTTCAAAAAGATCCATCAAATGGAGGCAAATAAAATCTATTATGCCTCTTTCTTCTATTGTTTCTATACGATCTTCTTTCTTCTTTGAGTTTGAAGAATTCTTGGAGAGTTAGACTCTCTTTGAATGCTCTAGACTGTGCTTTGTACTCTTCAAGATACAGACTGAGATTCTCATGAGTCTCAGGTTTTCTTCTTTATTCATTGCTATACCATTAACCTTCTTCAAAGAAAGTGGGCATAGTGGATCTATGAGGAGATCTATGATTCTTCAGTTTTATTTTTTGCTGATAGGAAGTGCTTGGACCTTCCTCATCAAATATTCTTCCTGGATGCTCCTTATTCCTTTCCCTCTTCATTTGATTGACCTCTTTGGAGAGATATTGCATGGATATAAAGAGAGGAGTGGCAAAACTAAAATCCTCATTCATGATAGATCTCATCTATCTGCTTCTTCTTTAATGCAAAAGATGAAGTGTCCTCAAGCTGAGCCAAAGATCATGCTCTGATACCACTGTAATATCCAAAAAAGGAGAATGTAGTAATACTGAAACACAATATAAGAAATATAAAAAAGTAAATAATAAATCTAAAGACAACCTCAGAATATATAGAGAAGCTAAGCCTTTTTATTATGTGGAGAGGATTCAATTACACAATGTAAAAAATATGAGGGAATCTAGCCAAAGAAATGGCCTAGAATCACCATGCAAACATGCTACAACAAGAACTGCATAACTGGTGAGCTACAGGAAGAAATATTACGTTGTCCCTTTAGCTTTTGATGTACATATAGTTGATACAAAGGGAAATGAAGATCTATGGAGCTCAGGAGCTCTGATGATCCCAAGATTCAAGATCTGGCCAATGTGATGGGAACCCAAGATAACCCAGAAATGATTTTCCAGATCTACAACTTTGGAAAATCACCCTCCTAGGGTTTAATCCTTTGACTGCTAGGTTCCAAAGATGGCTAAAATATGTTATACAACCAGATCTAATCTTTGAGGGTTGATCCCTCATTCAGATCTACAAGCTAGGAGCTGAGATCTTGTCTCCTCTTCTTCCTCCTTCAAGTTGTAGCAACTGAATATTTAGCTTCTACAGAAACTGTGCTTTACAAGAGGGAGAGGCTCTATGCCTGCTAAAATGTGATGAAATAAACTCTAGGCTAATGGAAAGGTGAGGGGATGATCCCTCATAGGATTACTAGCTGAAATACTAGTAACTTCCTTCCTCCTTTGGATCTGCAATGATGGAATGCATAATCCTTGATGGGACTACTGTTGATAGGAGGTCAATAAAGTTTGGCCTGATGCCAGATCTGAAATGAAGCCTTTGGAATGTTGATCTTCAAGCCCAAGGTGATAGGAATAATCCTACACCATTTCTCTAGCTGAAATACTGAAGACAACCTCCACCTCCCAACTGATCTTCAAAAATTGTGTAATTCCTGAATGTAGGTGTTCTTCAGAGAATGGAAATAATGTGGCACCAATGCCTGATGATGAATTAAGTACAACCCTCTTCCAAGAGCTACTCAATGAAAGAGGTGGGATTCTTGACCAGGAACACCCAGTGCTAAACAACACTTGCAATCTTAGCTAAACAGCCAAAGAAAGCATGGAATGTTAAATGAAAATTCTAGATATAAATAGACCTTTACATGAATAATCAAAAGCATCCCTCCATTGTTGTCTTCGTCTCCTTTATATAGTTTATGAGCCTTCACATGCCTTGGCCCACCTCTAAACTACGTTGTGCATGTGGACATAATCCTCCATGTTTGACTGCATTGTCTCTCCAAGTCATCCATCATGTCTACATGCAATGTGCACCCTCTCCATCATGTGTGCATTAATTGCACTACTTCCTCCATCACTTCATCATGAATGCTCTATGATCTTTACATTAGATTCCCTCCATGATCTTAGTTGACTGCTTCAACCTCCATGATCTATCTCATTAATGAGACATGATCTCCACTCCATTCCCATTAGTAGCTACTCTACTACTCCATTATGTAGATCTATTCTTAGTTAATCCACATTCACACATAATAAGTGGATATTTATTCATCTTGAGGATTATGTGTCCCTCCACCCTTTTATTTAATTAATTCATTAAGAACATTAAGAACACTAATATTCCAAATATCATGTGAAAATTTGGGAATATTACAGATATGTTCCTCCGAAACCTTGATATCTGCATCGATTTTCTCCTCCATATCTGAAATCTCTTGTCTAGATCTTGTAGAGTGGAAGCTGCCCCTTTTATGTTTGTGGTTTTTTTTTAAAACCCAATGGATAGTCCTTGGCAAAATGACCCGGTTTGTGACATCTATGACAAAGGAAAGGGAGGTGTTCATAATCAATCACCTACTTATAGGCGTGTACACCCATTTTTAGAACAATTTTTTCAATTAACCCTTTCCTCGGGACCAACCTTATGAGAATTTATGCTATATTCCTAGATCTTAATTCCAAGAAGGACATATCAGTTTCCAGGAAAGTCCCCAAACTATTTCCGATAGCCCTGAAGACTTCCACGATCCAAAAATGTGGCGACAGTGCCAGGAGATGAACCCAAACTGGGGTCTCATCCACTCTCTCTCTTTTTGCATCAAATAATGGGGTCCATATTTTGAAAATAATTGGAGCGATACTGAAGCCCCATTGACGAGCAAGTACCCATTCCAGAGTTACTGCATTTTTGAAGGTCACCGTGAACCATCCTTTTGTCAAAGTAATAACCTCAACATCCCTATTTAGGGCCACTGACCAACTGACTTGAATCCATTTCATAATATAATCTACAGATAATAATTTTCCTCTAGCCCTCCCCACCAAGATCAACTCAGAAGTCACCATCACACTGTCAAAATGAAGATAAACCCCGAAGGCCAAATTCGGGCACTCAGAACTCTCCTTTATAGTTTTTCCTTTCTTCCTTTTGTTACAAGCCTGCCCATCGAATTTTACAGAGAATTTGGACGACCTAGCACCACTATCGAAGGACCCTCCCAAATTTCGGGAGTCATCATTCCTGTCTAACCCAGACCAACCCCCAAAACCTCCAGACCATGACTATGTTTCGAGCCGGCCTGAGATGGGCCCTTGCTAATCCTCGTCTAGAACCCAGGGTTTCCATTTCCAAAAATGTCAGCCTCTTTCTTACTGAAGACCCCTGGAAGACCCTAAAAACCCCCACTCAGACCACCCAGAGAGAAACTGCCAAATCCCCCACAAGTGCCCCAATCTGGCCTAATGATGTTCGCCTACCTAGGGATAGCCAAAACCCCAATCACCAAAGGAGAGCCGAACCCAAGTTCTAGGAATCGATAGGTGCAATGTCAGAAGTGTCGTCCAGCTTAGCCACACAATGAACCAAAGGCATGATACCACTGTTAGAGCAAAGGAATGATTTACCTTCCACCCCCACCCTGATAATGACATCCTCCAGACCACCAGAAAAAATGTGCGCACGGGAGACCCCAGGTCCTAGATGACCAGAGGAGGCAGCCAAGGGTAAGCCAGAAGTAACTTTTATTTTTTCCAAACCCAAGGGCTTTTGTTACAAGACTAAACTGGCCCTTTCCAATGACCGAGGCTGAGAAGAAGTGAGTTCAGTACTTTTGAGGGAAGTATACCCTACCTCAAGGTTCCATTTATATTTCTCCTCCCCAGCCTTCACCTCATATGACCGAGATAGAAGAGAAACTTTCACCAAATTAGGGCTTGTAGGGTCCAAACCCCATACTAGCAGAATGTCTTAAACTTCTTGTTTCACATCATTAAAATACTTTTCATTTCCCATAGGAAAAAAATGGTATAAACCCTAATCCCCAAGCATTGACAAATAGGGCTCACGGTGCAAACTGACCGGGGGGTCACAGCGTCAACCCGGAGGTCCATGAGGATAATGACAAAAAATGGGAAACTAAAAATGGTTCGGGAAAAATGGCCATAGAGTTTGGCAGACCAACTGCCAAGAAAAGGGCTCGAGAGAAAAAGACAACCCAAGAGACAGACCTCGAGAAAACAACATAGCATAGAAAAAACTGGGAGAAAACGAGAGTAACTACCAAACGACACAGGATAATACTTACCGCCACCAGATGAAGTGTTGTTCACCCCGGGAGAGAAATAAAGTGTGAAAAAACCCCGACACCCCAAACAGACGGACCTTCATGCATACCCAAGGAAAAAAAAAAACTAATCGCAGAGCGAGAAGGGCTTAAAAGAAACCCACCACCATTAAACTGCAAGACCTCCAAAACTCCAAAGAAAATTAACATGAAAATTGTCACGGGTAAAGCAGGAAGATAATATTAACAATCCTATTCTGAAGGGAGCGCCAAGTGGTGGCCCTCACCAATGAACAACCGAGCCCTCCCGACAACTCTGGCCCGCTTGTTAGCCCCACAAGTGTTCATCATGCATGGTGCCAAGGGTTTTCCAGCCGAAGAGCCACCATTTGCACCAATAGTAATGATCCCCGTAGCAATACTAGGGTTCCTCCATTTTCATCGATCATTCACAATTTCCTCTTATTTTCACCTATCTTCCCATTTATTTAGTAATTCTATTTCCTATTATTTTCTTCCCTCTCAGTATCCATCCATGATAAATCATTTTTATAAATATTCCATTTTATTTTCCAATTCCTTTTTCTCCTGAAAAATGTTTCCAAATTCCATCATGTTCCATTTCATTGTTTCATCTTGATGTGTTTTAACCTGGCTCATAGGGTGAAAATATTTGAGCCTCTGTCAGGGATATTTTACTTCCATCATGTTTTGATATTCTCCATGAAGTTAGGGTGCTCTAACTAGAATGCATCAAATTTGAAGGGTCTATTTTTGGGATTTCCTGCCAACTGCATCATTAATAGCGTTGGAAAATCGTCATATCCCCCAAACAGTACAATTTTTTCTTCCACATCGACCACTCTCATCAGTAAATATTCTGATATTTAGAACCTGTTAAGCATTGACCCCTCTTGATGCTGCCCTCTTTGCTTGTTACTCTAAGTAAAACATAAATATGCAGTTTCCATGTCAATAAGTCAGGTCTCCTCAATGAATTCCTTTAATTCTTTAGAATCTCTGTTTATTCACCTTTGGCTACCTTTTTTCTTTGACAGAGAGGTTATCATATTGAACTCTCCCCCCACCACCAAATGAAGGCACCCTTTCTTGGTCTTTATTCTTCTTTGATATTGCAGTAGCTTTATATTTTCCTCGAGTCTTTGAGGCCTGTACACATTAGTGAAAATCATTGTGATAGGGGTTCCTACAACCTGTATTTATACCGATAGGTATAATCTATTGGATTCAGTGTAACGAACCCGAGCTAAAAATTGATGTAATAAAAGTTAATAAAGGAAAAAAATAAGACCAGAGACAAGGGACACTTATTCCAAGCTGAATGTTGGGAAAAACATCCTAACAAGTGTTCATTTTGGTAATTATGGCTAAAGGAAATTGGAAAAGGCAATGGAAAATACTTTGAAAAGGAAAAAAGGTAATTTGGCACATTTATTTATGAAAATAAAGGAAATTAGGAGAAAAGGAAGGTGAAAGGTCACAAGTTTCATGTGAGGGTGAAATTGAAGGAAAATAATGGAAAATGAATAAATTATAGGCCTCATTGATAAAAAGGCTTCTAAGGATTAGTGGGAAATTTTTTGGCGGGTTTTGGTGAATCTATATTTTATTATTCTCTCTCTCGCACTCTTGGATACTTAGAGTTTTCTTGGATAAATTCAACATTGAGCTAAGAAAGAGGAAAGTAAGCAAAGGACAGACAAGGAAAGTTAAGGAAAGTAAATATCAAGTAAGGAAGAGTAGGATCTAGCATCCTTAATAGGAATACTTACAGGTAACATATTGCATGTTTGCTTTCCTAGCTAGTTTGGACATGCATGGCTTATGCATGTTGGTAGTTGGTTATCTTGTTGTCGATGGCATCATTTTTCTGGGTTTTGACAATGGTTTTTAGCCTTGCCTTGCTTTTTATATGGATGCCATGGTGTGTTGGGATTTTAATCTCAATTTTTAGCTTTTGATTTTCTGCATGGATTTTGGAATCCGGGACGAAGGTGGTCTCAAGGTTCATTCCCAAAGGCCTAGGAATCCCTTGACTAATTTTTGCGGGATACACAGTAAAGCTTGAGGGAGTGTTACACATCATTTTTTCACCATGAAATTTGATGGTGAATATGGATCTATCACCATCCATACTCATGCTTCCTTAGAAGTTTAATCTTTATATTCCTTAATCAAGTCTTGGAAACTAGGAAAATAGCTCTTAAATACTCTTAAAGATGGCCTGCACACTTTTTTCGGTCACTTCCTGTGCATGCACAGATATTACTAATATTACATGTGGACTTTTGCACTATGTTTCTGGTTAAAACCTGTGCACCCCATTTAAATAAAGGATGAAAGTTACTTCTAGAAACATATTTGGGTACATATTCTTCCAACTAAAAGCCTCTGAATCACGCCAGTTTAAGCTAAATCCCTCCAATCATGGAACATGTCCCCTTGGATCAAGGAACCCTAATCCCCTCAATTATGGATCATAGCCCTCTATTGGTGGATCTGAAACCTCCTCAATTTCTCCTATAAATTGAGTTGAAACTTCAGGGTTAGGGGGTTCACTTATGATAATCTTATGTTGGTCATTCTAGAGTGGAAAACTTGTTAAACCCTGGACTATGATCTGAAATGAATATAGGAGGAATATGTACGACATCAAGGCTTGGTTGTAATATTTCTCTTTATATTCTTGAATAATACATTTGGATACTTTTTCTCAATATGTTGTTTTCAGATTCATTAAAACAGTTACAACTCTTAATCTCCTTGATCATTAAGTTAAGCTAGTATTTGGATTATTACATACTTTAGATGCTTTTGATTATTTGCATGTTTTTGATTGCAGGTTTCTTCTTAGCATTGAAGGACTTCTTCCGGACAAAAGGCAAGGTCTTCAACAAAAATCTCGTTGAAAGGTAAGAGAATTATCCTCTCTTTTATAGTTTTGATATTATGAATGCTAATAGATTATGGAAAGAGATATTATTATGTCTGTTTGTTTCTAGTTATTTGTTGAGATACTAGGGAGATCACTCTTGTCCGCAAGAGGGATTTATCCAACTAACAAATTGGCAACTCCACTCGGGAACAACTTAGTTTTTCTTGGTTATTTTTGGTTTAGCTCTCCAATTTTTCTATTTTGACTATGTCTGAGTGTTGTTGGGTTTATGAAATTTTAGATCCTATAAATTAGAACGCCTTGTGTTTGTTTCTTTTAAATTTTCTCTTCCATGTGCGGTTTTGTTTCATAAACATGGTGGGGGTTTGCGCAAGTTCTCAGTTTAATACCGTGCGCATGCGCACTGGATTTCACAGACTACTTGTGCACCCCCTGAGAATTTTTTAAAAAATGAATTTTCTCTCTCTGAGAGTCTGATGATAAATTTCTAAAGTTTCAACCTGACTTATACCAACGCTTAGAGTCTGTTTTTGAATTCATCTTAATTATCTTAGTGTATTTTTGAGAAATAATCCTTTTTCCATTATCAGATAGGGTTTTCCTTGGTTTGTTGAATTCTTTTGTTTTGAAAGATAGATTCACTACCTAGATCACTGTTTTTCTGTCATTTCCCTCTAGAACCACTAGGTGTCTTGTTATTCTTGTTTTTTTGAGTGATTGTTTTTTCTCATTTGCAAAGGAAAACTTCTAGATAAGTGAAGTATGATTTGTCTCAGAAAAGTAGTCTTTTATGAAATTGCTTCTTCTTGTTAAAGTGAAAAAATGATTTATTTTCCTTTCAGCTGGAAGAAATCATGTAAGTGCACTTATATGTATCATTAGTTAGATTAATAGTTAAGAGCTTTCATTTTTTGAAATTTTTTTATAATTTTTAGGGTTTTTTCTAGTTGTTTTTTATTTTGAAGAATTGAAAGATTGTTTGCTCATGAAATTGTATATTTTGGCTTTGAATCAATGAATATTTTCATAACAAACTAATATTGGTTATGATTCAAAATGAAATTTATTTATTAATGAAGAATGATTGTTATCGGATGTTTTAGGGAATTTTCACTTCTTTGAGTTCAAAAAATCCTTCTACTTTCCCTTAACTAGGAATTCATTGAAATAAAGAATTGAATAGTCATTCTTGATGCATTTAGAGTAACTTTTTGAGTCAGTCACAACATCATTGAGTTTCATTTCCATACCCCTCAGTGTAAACAACATCCAAATTAAAATACAACGCTTAATAAAATTAATCTAGATATCTTTACATTTTCTAGGGCTCTTTCCAACAATATAGTTCAGGATTAGTCCTTTGGAATAGGGAGTAATTAACTTTCCAATGCATATAAACAAAAAAATAGCATCTTGCAGTAGGGAAAATCCCAATTGTTGCAATTTTTCGCTGGGAATATCTTCTTAAAAGATTCAAGCACGAGGTCATGCCAGACCCATTGGAGTTATCGTACATCCCTCCCTATCCCTAAATCCCTTGTTTTGCCTACACCAAACCATAATTTCCCCTTCCAACTAAGCTAGGGTTTGCTATGGAAATGAGGCATACGATAAAAGGATCCATATGATAGATCATATCAGCAATCATAAAGCCATACCAACTCATAAACATCATGCCTCCACCATTTTCCAAGAATTCATTCTAAAGACAAATCATTTACCACACCTAGGGCCAGTTTTTCTTCAAACTATGTTTCTGACCAAACAGAGATGAATTTGACCAACGTGAGAGATTTTTTGGTCCATAATAGCTCCAATAAGAAAAAAATCCTTCAGATTTTACACAGGTATAATGGTTTGGGAGCAATGTTAAAAATATAGATGTCACGGGAGAATTGCTGCACTTCTGGAGTGACCTTGGGAAAATTAGGTTTTCTCATAGCTGGAGTCTCCAAATGACTTGCTTGATGGGTCAAAAGACAACTATACTGGAATATATTTCCAATGAGCTATCATGAGCTCAATTTGGAGTTGAGGAAGGCATCCAAAAGTTGTCTGCACTAGCACTCTGCATTTCTGCACCATCATTCAGCACTTTTTGACCAGTCTTCAGAGAATCAACTTTTGACAGGTCAAATAAACTCCAATCAGAGATAAAAAGGTATATTTAGAAATAATACTAGACGATATTTATAATGAGCTATCATGAGCTCAATTTTGAGTTAAGGAAGGCCTCCAAAAGTTGTCTGCACCAGTACTGTGCATTTCTGCACAACACTTCAACATTTTTTGACCAGTCTTAGGAGAATCAATGTTTGACAAGGAAAATCAACTCCAATCAGAGAAAAAAGGTATATTTGGAAATTTTATAGTATAATATTTCCAACAAGCTATCATGGGCTCAATGTGGACATCAGGAAGGCCTCCAAATTCCCTCTTCAAAAGGCGCTACGCGTAGGGAAATTTTGACAAATTTTGGTTTTTTGCTAAGGCTTATAAGTGTAGCACCACTGGTGCTATGCTTTTCCCTCAGGCATCCTCAGTGGGAAAAATTTACATTTTTGTATTTCTCATGCCTAGTACACTATGCTCACAAAATTTCATAGCATTGGGAGCATTTTTTACCCCTCAAAAGGTCAAAAACACCTCATTCTCTACCATTCTGCCTCATTTTCAGGCCTGGCGCTGTGCTCAGAGTAGTGTTGGGAATTTGACTTTTTGGACAGGTTACAGAGGCTCAATCAGAAAACCAAAGGTAGATCTAGAAAGAATACTCAACAGGATTTCCAACAAGCCATCACGGAGAAAACTCCGACATCGGGAAGGTCCCCAAAACTTGGCTGCAACAGGACCTATTTTCTGTCTAGGTTAGCGCTGCGCTTATAGACAACACTGTGTGTTTTTGGCCAAAAAGTCAACAAAACACACAAATTGATGGAAAAATGATTTTTTAATGTTTTATTATGCAAATCACTCCATATTTGGTGTAGGATTTATGTTATGTTATCTTTCATTTATTAGCTTAGATATTATGTGTCTTGGGCCTTGCATGGTCTTCAAGCACATAAATGACATTTATGATGTATTTATGTTTCCTAGAAGCCTCTTATGGTTTTCACCTCCTCCTTTTCTAAATAAATAGAGCAAGGATGTCCAATGTATTGTGTTGGAATTTGATGACTCTTTGGAGAAATACATAGTCTTTTGGAGGTTGAAGAGAAACTGGTGTCGTGGAGCTTGTGAATGGCTTGTTTTGCTTGTTGATGGAGGATTGCTTGCAGGATCCATAAGCTTCGTTAATGGTGAAGTGCTTCTATTTCATGTTGTTGTTTTCTCATGTTTTCATTATGTTTCCATCCTTCTATGTTGTAGTAGAACAAAAAAGTATAGGCTAAGAAATGTTGTTTGAGGCACCTTAGTCCTTCATGTTTCCTATTGTCTTTATGTTTTCCTCTGCTAGGAAATTTTAGAGAATTCGTAATTGCTCTCTAGATCCCCTAAGCTTGTTTATCTCATGAATGGTTTAATACAGTAGATATCTTAGATGTTTTATGGTAAGCCCTGTTTGTTTGATATCACTAAAACATTGATTTGAGGTCTCTATTTGAAGTACCATTGTTTAGGTTTGCCAAAGAGGCTATGTTTCGATCATACCCTTTTTCCATGCTTGAAAAATTGTTTCAAATATCTTTGTAGCTGTGATCAATGATGTTTAGGAGTTCCCTCTTCCTTGATTAAAGTTATGTGTTAATCTTGAATTTTTTCTAACCTTGAAGGTGAAATCACTAGAAGTTAAATGAGTTTCTTGCCTTCTATATTTCATTGGAATGTTTGTCTTGAATTCTTATTTGCTTAAGTTGGATCAAAGAGTTATTGGTTTTCCATGTCTATTGATTGCTTCTTTATGCTTATGTATTTAAGTCCCTTCTTGTTAAAAGGTACATGATAAAGGATTTTGGATTTCCCTTTGCCCTACCTTTGTTCACAAACTTGATGTCTATCTCATTTACCATAAACCTTGAAAATCCATTGACCAATGCTATATTTTCCATGTGATGCTCCCCGATCAATTGTTGAACTTTCCATGACTTTTATAGACTCTATAGCCCAAATGAATTCAATATTTCCTCATTCCATCTATTCTACTTGATCATCTTACCCAACCAAAACCAACAAACAAACCCTACACTTAACAACTATCCTAAAATCAAACCCTAAAAAGCAAACAAGTTCACATGTTTTGCATACAATAGAGAGAGCCCTCTCTAAGTCCAGGAAGGCTAGGTCCCAGGACTCCAAAGATAATTTTGATGTTACCTTGTGCATTTGGTCTTCCAATCTGCTAAATCACGGGACCCTAACAAGTTGTGTTATAAAACTCTAGTACACGGTATGATTTTCATGATGGTTTATGCTTTGAGTAGGTTATTCATTATAAATACTGCAACAAGTTTTGTTATAAAGCTCCATGGCCAGTATGTTTTATTTCATCCATCTTACTGGTTTGTAGGTGTCATTAAACACCGACGACGGTGTTCCCCCAAGGGGGAGGGTTCTATAATAGACCTGGGAAAAAAAAACGTTGTAATAAAATTTAAGAAAGGAAAAAAATAATGCCATGGGAAAGGGACACTTATTCCAAGTTGAATTTTGGGAAAAACATCCTAGCGGGTGTTCATTTCGATTATTATGGATAAAGGAAATTTACAAAGGCAATGGCAAAGGCTTTGAAAAGGAAAAAGGTGAATTGGCACATTTATTTATGAAAATAAAGGAAATTAGGAGAAAATGAAGGTGAAAGGTCACAGGCTGCATGTGAGGAGGAAATTGAAGGAAAATAATGGAAAATGAAGAAATTAGAGGCCTCATTGATAAAAAGGCTTCTGAGTATTAGTTGACAAGTTTTTGGCAGGTTTTCGTGGAGATCTCTATTGGATCAATTTACTGGGTAAACTAACACAATTATTTAATTATCAATCTGGGTTTGTAAACTTGGAAGCATTTCCAAAATAGATGGATCTCAGATGTAGTCAATTTTAGAAGACAAAATGCATAAACTGAAAGAAATGCATATTACAAATATATTCTAGATTCTAAGATTTAAGGAAATTCATATTACAGATATAAAATCTAACTATGTAATTTATGATTCAATATATAATAAGTGATGGAAGAGGGTCCTAACTTAGGAGATCTTGTTTGTTGTTCCCCACGGTACTACTTTCATGAATAGAAACCAAATAACTGATGTAAAATGGTTTATGATGCATAAAAAGGACGATAAGAGGCTCCTAACTGAGGAGGTCCATTTTTTCCTTCTTTATAATTCTATTCATCATTGTTGCCATTGCATTAAATGTAGAAATTCAGAAAATAACTCAAACAAGGAAAAGAAGATGAATTTTAATTATTATTCTTTGATAAGATGGAAGGAGAATTTAACTTAAAATCTTGTTTGTCCCTTCATATGAAGATTATAATTAATCCAATATTCATCAACAAACATAAGAAATATTCATACATCTAAATTACTGAATAAATCTGAAGCAAAACTAGTTCATGAAAATTAAGCTAAATTAACCAAAAAGTGTACTTAGCTTGGTGTGGGGGCCCTGCACCCTTGCCTTGCACACTTGAAGAAATTCTCAGCTACTGTAAATTCAATCAATCATCCACAACATTGAACAATAAAAATAAGGTGGAACTATTTCCTCAAATTAACTCACAATATTCAACAGTTTCAATATGAAATTATACAAATTCTCCATGTTTGAATGGTTCATAAGCTTGGTTTAAATAGAAAATTGATAATAATAAAAAACTAAGCTACAATGTCTCTAAACATATTATCCATCCTAATCCCATCCATATAGGTCGACTCATCCATTAAGATACACAAAATCTGGAAAACCCAAAAAATACTAATTTTGCCCTTTTCCCCAGGGATTTCTGAAAAACAGGTCATGTTTAGCCAGTGTTGACCAGGCCTGTTTTAGCTCAATTTGACCGAACCAAAAGATGATTTTCCATCCGTTGTTCTCAATATTTCCAAATATATTCTCAACTCGTGCCCATGTGTCCTGCAAATATGACTTCCATGAAGCAATTACGGGAATTTTCAGTTTTGTCCAAAAATACTCTTAAAACCCAATTTTTACAAAAATATCTAAAAATTGAAAAACATAATTTATTTAGATGAATATGCATAATAAGGTAAAAATAAGGCATATGTGGATGATGTAAGGTGGAAAATGATGATAATTAGGTGGATTTTTAATAATAAAAATTGACCAAAATTGAGGGCCAACATCTCCCCCTTGCTGATCTTCAAGCGTGTCCTCATGCTTGATTTCTCCTCTTTGATCTTCTGAGTGCTGATGTGCCCACTGTCGCTTATCCTATAGTTTCTTGTTGTGTAGCCTGAAGAATACAATCAATTCCTTCATACCTTCCTTCCTTGTAGATGGTGGCCTTTACTTTGTGTCTCTCATATTTATATTGTGATGTTTTCTTCTCTTTGAGCCATCTATAAGATTGTTGGGAAAAATACTGAGAAGGGGGGGTGAATCAGTATTTAGTGCATATTCAAAAATTTTACTTTTTATGCTCCAAAACCCATACGCTACTTTGCTGAAGCCAACTAGCGTATACACGCGGATATCCTTCATAAAACTCGCGTATACACAGAGATCTAATTATGCCATTAGTTCTTCACTTATATCATTTCATCATTCATTCATTAGATGTTCTATAAACAGTAAACATGTGCAGTAAGAACAGAATAAACCATCACACAAAGCATCACACATGAACACCAGGATTTTTAGGTGGAAACCCAAGTCGGGAGAAAACCACCGCTGCGGTTGCTCAGCCTTCAATATTTTATTATAGAGAAAACATCTTACAACATATGTGCTGGTGCAGACTCTACCAGCACGCAGGCACCCACCTGCGCTCGTTTACCAGCCTCTCCTGGAAGGGAGCTCCAACCCCCTGACTCGTTTACCAGCCTCTCCTGGAAGGGAGCTACGACCCCCTGCTCTCGTTTACCAGCCTCACCTGGAAGGGAGCTACAAACCCCTGACTGAAGGCTACAACCCTCAGCACCTCTATGGACCACGTTTCATCAATTTTCACACTGGATCCAAAGCTTCCTTTAGGACACTACTTGCAGGCCACGTTTCATCATATTTTCAGACTGGACCCACTCCATACTTTTAAGCACAGTCAACCATGAAACAGATACATATAACTCACTGACATATATCAGTAAACCAGCAGAACAGATCAGACATTTCTTACCACAGACTTCAGCAAACCCTATTTTGCATACGCGCTTTCCTTTCACTGATGTCGCGTATATACGCGCTTCCGTTCACATAAACCAGCGTATACTTCTGTACATATTACAGATCCAATTTCATTGCGCATACGTGCTTTCTCTTCAGCGAAGCCGCATATATACGCGCTTCCTCTTCAGCGAACTAGCGTATGGTTCTTCAGACTTTTATGTCATTGCAATTCTTCACCACAGATACATTACTTCAGATTTTACCCTTTACCTCAGACAGATGTTCACCTCATCACAGATCTACTCATTCCATAAACAGATCTAGCAAGTACAAGTACATTTCAGATCTAGACCCCCTTCTTCATCATTGGTGCATCATACATTCAGATCTATCATTCAACTGTAAACCTTTCATTCAGATATACTTCAGAGAGAAGTATTCATTCAAGCTCATACATCTTGCACCCACGCTCATCATATGCACAATGAATTTCTTCTCTTTATATAGGTTTACCCTTTTTCAATACCATGAGTCCCTTTTTCAATACCATGAGCCAAAACAATACCATGAGCCCAAAACTACATTACTTCCGATGGTATTCCTGGACGGGGTCATTTAGACGAATCATTACCCAATACAATGGGTCAATACCATAGTGGTTACCCCTGGTTTTGCACTTTATGAGCGCTTTTTCCCATACGCGACTTGGAACGTTGTTTCCCGCGTGCATACGCGACTTCTCCTAGGCAAATCCGCGTATGCCTTGAGACATACTCTTTTCATCATAGATCTAGCACATATTGAATTCCTTTCTTCATTACCTTCTGTACTCTCTGTAGATACATCAGATTTTCATCTTTAAACAGGTTCATCAAGACATATTCTATCAAGCACAACTTCATCAAGTAATTTGCCATCATCTTCATCAGGTGGGTTTCCATTCAAGAACAACTCTCTACATCATATTGTCAACAAACATCTTATCACATCAGATTTACATCATTTACCAAGTCCATCAAGTCAAGAATAACTTCATCAGGTGTATTTCCATCAAGGACAACACATGCCAACAATCTCATGTCTTCATCTTTATTCAGTGGGTTGCCATCAAGGACAACACTCTGCATCATATTGCCAACAATCTCCCCCTTTGGACTTGATGGCAACCACGATGGTGTTTGGTTACCACAACAGATAGGTACATTAAGAATATGACACCATGTCACTTTCTCCATTTTTGACACCATTCTTTCTCTGCATTCAAACACCATGTCACTCTCCCCCTTTGACATCAAGGGCAAAGGGCGGATCAAAAACCAACATACTCTCCCCCTTTCTCCGCATGTGGAAGAAGCGTTCTATAGATCTGATATATACAGAAGTGACCAAGCTCCCCCTGAGTTCATGCTGAATCTTCAAAACATATTTTTCAATGAAGTACATGACTCTATGACTTTCCTATCACCAATGACTCATACTTACATCAAATATCCATCCAAGTGAATTTACATATGAGACTCAAGTACCCAACCAAGTGGGTTTACACATTTCAACTCAGCTACCCAACCAAGTGGGTTTACAAAATTTGAGTCAGCTACCCAACCAAGTGGGTTTACAAATTTGACAAGTCCTTTACATGACTGAATATTACAATTTTACATCATGGGTCTCAACAAGACCTTTTCACCAAAATATAAATATGACCATTTATGACCAACACCAGAAAGTCCTCAAGAAAGAGAACATATTTCAGAACCATCATAATGCCAACAATGCATTATACTCAGCAAAGCTAATGCTCCCCCTGAATCTGTGCATCCAAGCATCCTTTCCATATGACTAAGGCTCCCCCTTAGTTTGTGCATCCTGAACATTTTGACCAACAAATCATCAAAGCATCTTTATCAAAACATTAGAAATAGAATTATGAGAACTGGAACACCACCAGAGATACCAAACAGCACTGCAGCTGTGCTGAAGAGAGCTGACCCCAAACAGAAATTGTCAGCAATCAGACATACGCGGTTTTCTGTGCATAAACTCGCGTATATACGCGACTGTGTTTCAGGAAATCCGCGTATCCAATACCATCTTCTATATTTTAACCAGATCTGATCCTCTTGTGAGAAAAAGACAATGTTCAGCTTCTTTCTGGGATATTTGAATGCTTCCCTGGACTACAGATAGATAGAACAGTGTAGTTGTGTCTTCAAGCGTCATCCAATGGTTGTAGCATAAGCACATTAGTAACCAAGCCTTCAGATTCTTTGCAGCATCAATACAATCTTTCCAAGAGAGATTATCATATCAAAACAACATCTTCAAATATGTGTCAAGCAATCATCCATGTGGTCCAATATCATCAAGATCTTCAAGATTTAACATGAAGTAACATATGTAGGCAAAAGATCTCAACCATAGTAACAAACTCTGATGATCTATTCTTATTTCTGAATCAAACAACATCCAACTCATCCATGTGTGAGCACAAAAGATCCTTATCAGCAACCAGGGCGTAAAATCTCAACATAATAAACCATGTACCAGGTCATCATCATTTGAGCATGAGTATCACAAAAACCAAAGAATAAGCAGTCATATTGCCAACAATGCAATCATTAGTATTCAATCTGCTGCTCCCCCTGAACTGGTGCTCCTTCTTAACTTGTGCAACCTGAACATCTTCATCAGCAATTTATCAGCAACAATCTCTGTATGATCTGTCCTTATCTTTGAATTATAAGACTTTCATCTCATCAACGAATACTCTTCATCAAAAAGCAAACAGGACTCATCCATAATCTTCAACATAAGACATCAAGTATCATATCATCATTTTTGAACCGAGAAGTTGAGTCAATAATACAGTTATTAACAGTCAGATTGATGCTCCCCCTGAACCTTTGTTCCTGATCTTCAGGTGTCATCCCAATTCTCTTATCATAAATGCATACGCGACTATGTCTGCTGGAACTCGCGTGTATATGCGACTTGTGTTCATCGAACCCACGTATGGAAAGTGAAGCATAGAAATTTTTCACATTCCTTCATCTCCCCCTGAACTTGTATTTCCTGTACCTGTCTTCTTCATATCAGATGCTCTGTCAGAAATACATATAACCAGAATAATAAAATCAATCATGAGAGACATCACACATTTCTCCCCCTGTGACGATACATTACTAAATTTCATAATGTATCCCACATCATTCCTGCAGTCAATCAGAGAAGTAAGCTTCAGAAGCGGATGACTGCAGTAGGGTCAAAATTCCCTACGTTTCTGATCGGTCCTCCATCTTTTTCCAGATTTGTTTGATCTTTCTATTTGTGTGCTGGAAGTTATCCAATTTCTCATATCTGTTCAACCTGCATTCCTTTTCTACATGTCCATACTTGTTACAAGAATAACATCTCATATGTCCATAAAAATAAGCATAAGAATCATAATGAGTATTTCTAATCTTCCTCCTTTTACAATCAGCTGCTTTATGTCCATACTTGTTACATGAAAAACAATATCCTTTGATGAAACCAGAGTACCTTTCTATGTAGGAACTGTTTGTTTGAGGCTGAAATGATCTGCTCCTGCAATTTGCTGCAACATGCCCATAATTATGACATTTAAAACATTCAACATTATTGAATGAATTCCTTTGAGAATTCATGATTGTTGGTTGAGCTTTTGTCTCTTTCAACACTTCAGGTTTTGCATTGACATCCTCTGAATTTTTGGCACTTCCTTGTGAGCTAAATTCTCCTTTAACAGTTTCATGGAAACCAAGACCAAGTTTGATAGCAGGAGACCTTTGATTACTCAGAATATTGTCCAAAATATTAGTACTATCTTGAAACCTCAAAAGTTTAACCTTTTCTTCTAATTTACCTTTGAGAATGTTTACCTCTACCTCCAAGGCTTGACATTGCTTTGTCATGCTTTCTTCTTTCCTTCTTCCATATTCTACTTGATCCTTCAGATTTAGAATCTCTTCTTTCAACCAATTCTCGTTTTCTTCACATGTTTGTTGCAGCTCTTCATTCTTCTTATTTGATTTTTCCAGATCTTCTTTGAGAGAGATGATTTCTGCTTCAAGGCCTTCCTTTTCAAATGGTTGTAGAGGTTCCTCATTCTTCTTACTTGATGCTTCTAGATCTGCTTGTAGAGAGATGATTGCAGCTTCAAGTCCTTCATTCTTCTTGCGTGATTCTTTGAGATCTGCATTTAGATCGTTGATTTTTTCTTCTAGTCCTTTAATTCGATTGGATGCATAAGTATGAAACCTTTGATACTTGTCCACCTATCCATTCAGCATTTCTATTTGTTTTTCCATTTGACAGATCATCTCTTTGTAGATAGTTTCTTGCTTATTAGATGAACTTTGTAGTTCTTCAACTTTAATCTTGAGAGCTTCTTCTAGGTCCACAACTTTACTTTCACTATCTTCACTATTGTTTGCACAAAGAAGAGTATTGCTATGACCCCAATCACTATCTCGATTTATCTTCTTCAATTTCGCCATACAATATTTCCGAGACATCTCCGTTTTTATTGGCCTTTTTCTTTTTCCTCTGCCATGAGTACGGGGAGCTGGTCGAATCTTCTTTATCTTTAATTTCAAATTTCAGCCTCTTCTTCGTATCCACCGTCACTTTCACTATCATTACCTTTGCATATACAGGTAAGTGAAATACAAGAACAATGATCAATACCTGTTTCATCTCCTTCAATTTCTGCTATGCATGATTTATGAGGTATCTCCTTTCCCTGAGTAACTTTCTTCTTTTGCTTCTTTGCCATGAGCAATTGTAGAGCTTGGTCAGAATCTTCTTCATCTTCATTGGACACTTCCTCATCATCTTCATTTGTATAAAAACTTTCCTCTTTTTCAAATTGTTTCTTTACCATGTTTTTTTCATAAGGACATTTAGCAAAGATAGTTGACTCACTTTTCCACACTAAAACATTTGAAGGGAAGCTTACTTTTGAATCTTCCAAAGACTCAGTTGGAGTTTTCTCATGAAATTCGCTTTCTTCTTTCTCTCTGACATAGCAGAATGGATTCTCTTTTTGACAACTTCCTTTCCTTTCTTTTTGTAGATACCTTGGTGCGTCTTCTCGATTTGAGAAGGACCTCCTGTCTCCGTCTCAAAGCAATGATAATGCCATGTACCGAATGGGGTCGTAAGAGTCCGGTAGATCTTGGCTTTCTTCAATAGCCAAACTTCTTAGAGTCAAATTTTGTACCAAAGATCTTAAGACTTTTCAATTTAGGCACACATTTTTGTGGTTTCACCAGATTTCAAAGTCTGGACACAATATCATCTAGATGAAGAAAGAAACTGGCAACACTTTCATCACTGTGCATTTTCAAATTTTCATATTCAATTCTAAGAGTTTGGAGTTTTGCACTTTTTACCTTTGTGTCTCCTTCATAGCTCAGAATGATTTTGTCCCATATTTCTTTTGCTGAATGTAGCCGCATCACTTTAGCAAATTCTGATTCAGACATGCTTCCTAGCAAGACATTTACTGCTTTGGCATTGGTTTCATACTTCTTCCTTTCAAAATTTCGCATTAGTAGGAATTATTTCCTGATATCGATAGCCTTCTTCATTATTATCAGTCTAAGGATATCCATCTAAGACTTTCAGACATGCTTTGTTCGTACCTTCCGTAATATCGCATTGCTTCCATTGAATGTAGGTGGCTTGCAAGTAGACATCACCTCTTCGACTTCCCATTGCGACGGGATCTCCTTCAAGTGATCAAGCTCGCGTGCTTAAACCCGCTCCGATACCAATTGTTGGGACAAATACCTCCAGAGGGGGGGGGTGAATCAGTATTTAGTGCATATTCAAAACTTTTACTTTTTATGCTCCAAAACCCATATGCTACTTTGCTGAAGCCAACTAGCGTATACATGCGGATATCCTTCATATAACTCGCGTATACACAGAGATCTAATTATGCCATTAATTCTTCACTTATATCATTCCATCATTCATTCATTAGATGTTCTATAAACAGTAAACATGTGCAGTAAGAACAGAATAAACCATCACACATAAGCATCACACATGAACACCAGGATTTTAGGTGGAAACTCAAGTCGGGAGAAAACCATCGCTGCAGTTGCTCAGCCTTCAATATTTTATTATAGATAAAACATCTTACAACATATGTGCTGGTGCAGACTCCTACCAGCACGCAGGCACCCACCTGCACTCGTTTACCAGCCTCTCCTGGAAGGGAGCTACAACCCCCCGACTCGTTTACCACCCTCCCGAAGGGTTACGACCCCCGATCTCGTTTACTGCCCTCACTCGGGAAGGAGCTACGACCCTCGACCGAAGGCTACAACCCTCAAAGACTCTATGGACCACGTTTCGTCAATTTTCACACCGGATCCAAAGCTCTTTATCTGTGTGATGGCAAAGCCACGTTCAAAAAATTTTTCGCATCAGACTCCACTCATACTTTTAAGCATTACCAACTATGAAATGTAGACATATAACTCATCGATTGTGATATCAAGAACGAAATAGTAATCGTACGTACATTTTCAATACGTACTTCATAAAACCCTAGTTTGCATACGCGCTTTCCATTCTCTGATGTCGCGTATATACGTGCTTCCGTTCACATAAACCAGCGTATACTTCTGTACATATTACAGATCCAATTTCATTGCGCATACACGCTTTCTCTTCAGCGAAGCCACGTATATATGCGCTTCCTCTTCGGCGAAATAGCGTATGGTTCTTCAGACTTTTATGTCATTGCAATTCTTCACCACATATACATTACTTCAGATTTTACCCTTTACCTCAGACAGATGTTCGCCTCATCACAGATCTAATCATTCCATAAACAGATCTAGCAAATACAAGTACATTTCAGATCTAGACCCCCTTCTTCATCACTCCTTCATCGGTGCATCATACATTCAGATCTTTCATTCAACTGTAACCCTTTCCATTCAGATATACTCCAGAGAGAAGTATTCATTCAAGCTCAGACATCTTGCA
Source organism: Pinus albicaulis (assembly GCA_034641835.2). Taxonomy (NCBI): domain Eukaryota; kingdom Viridiplantae; phylum Streptophyta; class Pinopsida; order Pinales; family Pinaceae; genus Pinus; species Pinus albicaulis. The sequence goes on from CM076583.1 coordinate 494,598,664, forward strand.
CCCACACTCATTTTTTTGCACAATGAATTTCTTCTCCTTATATAGGTTTACCCTTTTTCAATACCATGAGTCCCTTTTTCAATACCATGAGCCCAAAACTACATTACTTCCGATGGTATTCCTGGACGGGGTATTTTAGACGAATCATTACCCAATACAATGGGTCAATACCATGGTGGTTACCCCTGGTTTTGCACTTTATGAGCGCTTTTTCCCATATGCGACTTGGAACGTTGTTTCGCGTGTATACGCGACTTCCCCTAGACAGATCCGCGTATTCCTCGAGACATACTCTTTTTCACCATAGATTTAGCACATGTTGAATCTTTCTTCATTGCCTTCTCGTACCACCGGTGAGATACATCGCATTTTCATCTTTAAACAAGTTCATCAAGACATATTCTATCAAGCACAACTTCATCATGGGGTGCCACCATCTTCATCGTGTGGGTTGCCATTCAAGAACAACTCTCTACATCATATTGTCAACAAACATCATATCACATCGTATTTACATCATTTACCAAGTCCATCAAGTCAAGAATAACTTCATCAGGTGTATTGCCATCAAGGACAACACATGCCAACAATCTCATGTCTTCATCTTCATTCAGTGGGTTGCCATCAAGGACAACACTCTGCATCATATTTCCAACAAGAACTATACACTTCCTATCATCAAAAATCAGGGAGAATGACTGAAGAAGAGATCTCATTTCTTCTTTTCCAAACATTGAAGGGTATTTAAGAAGATCTCAAAGAGTTCGAGGAGAGGAGGAAAAAGATGAGCCACAAAGAGACATCTCCCAAGAAAACCAAGGAGGATGTCAATATTGTCACTTTGGGCAAGAGATCTCCATTTTCACCACCTGCTGTTAAATTACTTGCATCTGGAGGAGAGGCACTTTCATTTCTGCAAGGTAGCCTTGAGCTCTTAACATATGGAGTCCCATGCATGAATCAGGAAATGCATGAGGAAGAGGAAGATACCAGTGCTGGTATACTTGAAGGAAGGAAGCCATCATTCTTGACAGCAGTTGGAGACATCATTGATTTGGGTGGAAGAACTCTCGTGTTCTATCAAGAGGTTCCCACATATCAATTGATCCAAGGTATGCATAAAACTTCAGCACATATTAATTCAAGACCAATGCATAGCCAAGGATTAGATCAAACTGCTGATTTGAAGCAAGGACATATCACAGCACAGAGGACCCTTGATCTAATCAAGGAGGAGACTGGAAACTATCCCTGTGCATCATTTTTAAGCTGCATTCAATCTCTTGAGTTGATATGTAGAGTTTCAAAAAAGGAGATTAGTACTATCCTATGTTCAATGGCTAATTGTGAGATCAATAATGTAACTTGCTTTGAGATAGTGCATGCATCACCCTGCAGACCTACAGCGCTGTCACTTAGTGATTGTGACAAAGAGGCTTCAGCTCTCTTGAAGCATTCTAGAGGCAGCTTCAACGTTGAAGCAATGGAGAAGAAGAAGAGGAAGAGTATACATCTTGAGATAAGAAGCATTTTCTCCCCTCTAGATGACACTCTCTCAATGAGCATGCTACAGCTCAAAGAGAGACTTCTACCTGCAGCAAATTCAAAACCTCACTGGTTTTGGAAAGTCATGAAGAAAGAAGAGGTCTCATAAAAGGTGTACTTCCACATCTCATGGAGTACAATACTCTTCATCGGTTTGAAGGAGATGGTGTTCTACAAAGTAAGGATGCCATGATTATGCAGCACGTCACTCAACTTCCACATCTGAGTGAGTGGATGAGGATGGTGAGCAAGAGGTCACATGATCACTTGCAGACATATATGGACCAGCAATCTTGGTTGCATTGGTTGCCCTTGGGATACTCCTATCACTCTCCAAAGGCACCTATTTCTCTGATCTATGCCTTAAAGAATAGTTATGAAATGAATAAGGAGGCATGGCAATTCTGGTTGCTTTGGGGTAAGCATGATCACTACCCAAAGATTCTCATTTTCTCATCTCATGCTTTATGCATCACTAATAGGATGTATGAACTGGAGGCATGGTTGATGTGGTTGTTAAAAAGAGAATTTGGACATCACATATTAAATATCATGTCCATGTATTCATCCATGTTTGAAGTATGTCTCATATTTCTACCTGTATTTCTGTTTGAGGAATATTTCATGCATGTACTTTGGTTCGGGAGAAGGGATAATTCCCACATGATGTGGTATGAGGGAGCTTGTTTGTACTATGTTGATGAGACATTTCACATGTCCATCATTGTTTTGTTGCTCCATGATCCACATGATGATAAGGCAAGAAGGTTGCAAAGGTCCTTATTGTTATGGCTGCTCTTGGGTGAGTATGGTTACTACCCAATAGCTCATCATTTCTGAATCATGCCTTGGATTTAAATGATATGTTGCACCAAGAGAAGGCATGCACAATTTTGATTCACTTGAAGGAGTATGGCCACCACATGACATCTCCTATGTCTATGTGTTTTGCGTTGTATAAAATTTTGCATAATGATACATGATGTGCATGGATAATGATACTTTTTATTGGGCTGATATGACATATCATATGTCCATTAGTATGGTTAGTTTTCATGGTGCACATGAGGAGGAAAGAAGGCAGAAATACCTCTTGTTGCTTTTGTTGCTTTTAAATGAGTATGGTGACTACCCCATAGCTCATCATTTTTTGATTCATACCTTATGTATCAAAGATAAATTGTAGCAAAGAAAGGCATGTACATCATCTTTTGGGAAGCTTGGCTTGTCCATCTTACATGGAGAAGATGGGGGATGGCAACAAAGGGCTTTGCTCCAGTGGTTATTATTAGGGGAATATGGTTTGACATATTTGTCCACCCATTTTGCTCCTTCCCTTCTTCTTTTTCATAACGCTGGAATGATGGAGTTTCGATCCAACAAGGCCAACAGGGCTCAAAATGAAAGCATAACAATGCTTAATCAAGTTCATAAAACATGGATGGAGGAATGTTTTGCATGATGAATCTTTTCCTTTATGGAAGGAGCTACTTTATTTTATGTCTCTCATGTGTTTATGATGGTGTTGGACATCATGTAATTGTCATTTTTTACTTCATGATAGGAAGAGGACATCTAACCTTACAGTTGGAAGTCATCTCATGCATTTGTGGAAGACAACTATGGAACCAGACATACATAAACTATTGCAGCAAATGGAGGAAGCCTTTCTTATGTGGATGCCATTTGGAGGGGAGTAGATGGTTTGCATATACAGTAAGAGTTGCTTCAGGGCAAGCAACATTTTGCAGGGGGAGACTGTAATATTCCCAAATTTTGCAGCTAATGGGAATATAAGATTTTATTTTCAGTTTGCCTAACCCATGAATAAAAGTGTAAAGGAGGAACTCTAAAACTCCAAAACACCAAAATAAATCAATTCCCCATGTGAACAAAGTCAAATCAGGGCTTTCTTAATCAAATCCACTTGTGTGTGAAACAGGTTCAAGCTGTTTGAATGGGTCAACAGGACCAAATCATAACGCAGTCCAGATACAATGAACCTCCTAGATGATCAGCGCAGTCCTATGAGGAGGTCCTCCATGTGAAAGGGGACAAATGAATGAAGATGGTTTAGGGTTTTTCAAACCCTAATCTTATATAAGGAAGGGAAAGACTCAAGGAAGAGGTTGTTGAGGAGATTATTATTCTTGAGAATTATTCTCTGGGTTGTTTAGCAAGAGGATAGAGAGGGTTTCCTGTTTAGGAACCCTCCCTCCTTCCTAGAGGGTTTCTTGGAGGATATTGTGCTGCATTGGTCCACTATCTGGAATTTTGGCCAAGCCTCATCTTACATCTTCAACGCAGTCCTGTTTGGGGTGAGTTGTTTATGTAGGTTGCTGCAAGTAGAGTTCTAGATCTGCAGAGACCTAGTTTGTTTTGGGTGTCTCTTCTCATGGAGTGTGTCTTTTAACCTCCTGGAAGAGTGCCTCTTCAGTTTGAGCTTCAGATACACACATTGGCATCAGGCCATAGTCTATTTAGAGCTACAACATAGTATTCCCTCCATGACTGCATTAGTTTGGTGAGCAGAATTGCAGAGCATCTTAGCACTATCATTTGAGAGATCTCCGGTGATTGGACTCATCCTTCACTGTGGTGATCCATATATTGGCCAACCAATCTATGTCCCATTCAGATCTGATATTATACATGTACATGATTCAGTAATTTTCTGAATACTTTTGCAAATCTATAAAGTAGATCTCAGATCTACTCTTTGTTTTTCATCTTTTGCTAAGATCCCTAAGGGGAATGTAAAGAGGGGCATTTTTGTATCCATATCTGTAAGAGATATATGTTTTTATGTAGATATATGTCATAGATATTATTTCTAAATTAAATAAGCTTCATTCTTCAGAAATTTACGCTGAAGACTTTTCTGTTCCATTATAGTGTTGCAGCTCCTCAATATTGAGGGATTCTTCATGTATTTCATTGTATTTCTCATGTAAAGTGCTATGGCCATGTCTTATATGTGTTTCACTAATTTTCATACTCCATATTCACTAAACCCTTCAGAAAATTATGCTCTTGTGCTTCAGTAAATTTCTGCATACTCCAAGTCATGGGAAATCAGGGTTTTCTAGCCTAGTTAGGAAAGGAGGAATTGTTTAACATATTAAAATGCATTTTTTCTTGCTGAAATTCGACATGGTGTTCCCTAATAACCCTAGATATCATATCCAACCACTTTCCCATCTTATTTTTATGTATATCTCTGAATACATTCATTTTAGGGCCTAAATCATCACTTTTCCCCACCTTTTGGTTTGTAAAATGCTGTATAAAGTTTCTGCTGCATATTTTATTGAAGTTTAAGTGATTTGAAATCTTTTATCAGTCATAGGGCTGCATCTCCAACTCTAGAATACCTTAGGGTATTCTCATTGTTGTAGAAATTCCAGATCTGGAACATTACACAAGCGCCATGACCGATAGCTAACCATAGTTCCGGTGGAGATTATTAATGGAGTTAAACCACAATTTATTACTGGTAATCCATGTTTATTCCATAATCTACAGTGTTAGCGCTAAACGTGCCATTAACTACACTTTAATCTTCTCTTATCTTAAATTAAGTGCGAGATTATCTTAGCGGAAGATTTGGCGAACCCACCAAATGCTGGGAAGTTCCACTTTTAGTGGAGAAAACTGGTGGACTTCTATTTTTAGTGGAAAAATACTAGTAAAAATTGGCTTTGCCATAACTGAGGCAATTTTCGACCAATTTTGGCTTAGGAAGAGTCATTCTTGGTATATTTTTATGTTTTGGAGCCATTGGAGCAGGTTGCAGAGGCAACAGGATATTGTAAATGACACTTTTTCAAAATTGAATATAATACAAAGGCCTAATCTATGAAGCTAGACCAAGGAGATGTAGAGCAGGAGGTGTGAACTCCTTCATCAAAACCATGTGTATTTGACTCAGTTGGTTGTGTTTGTTGTGTTTTTATATGTTGTTGTTCAACATTTAGTTTCCATTCTTTTATGTTCATGAAATAGACTTAATATCTTCAAGTTTATTCAAATGTTAATCATGAGCACATGTATAAACCCTTGTATAAGAAGCAAACCAAATCACTTTCATGTTAAATCTGAAACTGATATTAGCACAACATTAACTAATAATCAATTTTAGATCAACACAACATCAAAATTCCCAGAATTCTGTTAGGGTCATGAATCCCAGAATTTTGTCACCATGATGACCCTCAATCTGATGATTGGCTTATTTTAGTAGACATATTTTCCAGAATTTTCTTCACCAAGAGCTTCTTTCATGCTTCTATTGATCATTTAAATAGAATATACAATCAATCATATATCACTTAAATAGAAATATGATCTCAATCATATTAGAGATCTCTCTCTTCCTCCTTCTTGGATCTTTTAGCATCAGGTTCTTCTCTTTCATTACTAACATGGGCTTCTTCCTTTTTCCTCTTGCCCTTTTCAGATTTAGGAAAATATATTTTATAATGCTCAAGTTCATTACATCCAAAGCATCATACGTTGTCCATATTCTTTCTTTTATTCTGAGTGCCAAATTTTCTGAATCTATCTTTCTTCCTGTATGAGGCTGCAAAGGCATGATTCTCTTCACTTGGTCTTGTATCAGCTTTGGCCTTTAGTCTTGTTTCCTCTATTTTACATAGAGACTTTAAATCATGGAATGGAGTGGCTTCTTTCTTCCCATATATACTAGAAGTGAATTTTCCTCATTCCTCTGGTAGAGCATTCAACACCATTGTAGCCATCTCAGTGTCAGACATCACTTCTCGTAGTTCCTATAGTTGATATTTTATTTCATAAATCCTCATAAAGTATGGAGTGATTCCTACTTCCCTTTATAATTTCATTTTGTCTTGTTCTTGTCTTAGAGAGATTTCTTCTCTTGTAGTACTCACAGAGAATAGCTCCTCCAATTTCTCATATATTTGTTTTGTAGTCTTTAGTTTTGATACATAGGGAATGAGAGAGTCTTTGATGGATTCTATGAGAATCCTTTGGGCTCTAATTTATCCCTTAATGTACTTGGCATGGGTTGGAGCATCTTCTTTTGGGGGTTGAACAATATATCCTTCGATATAGTCCATTACTTTGTCTTCAATTAAATTCAAGTATGTTCTCTTCTTCCAAGCACTAAAGTTTGATGACCCAACTAGCTTGTTGCTTTCTTTATAATAAGGCAATTGACAGATAGGGTCATGAATACTTACTTGAGTGGATTTTCTTGTAGCTTCATTGATGATGATTGAGAATGAAGTCAGGGGTTTCCTTTCTTTAATGTTGTTGTACTTGAACCCTTGATTATAAAGACTATCTTCAGACGTTGAGATTCTCTTCCAACAATGTTTTGAGTGCAAATCTTTGATGGAAAATATTATTTTCTTGAATGAGTTGATCTTTTAAATGAGGTAGGAGATCTCACTTGAAGTAGTTATATATTATTCCTTGCAAACTAATTTGTCTTTCCAACCCAAACTTTGATCTTTGCTTCTTTGAGTGCCTTTGTTGACAAGAAACCCTTATGTTCAGCACCTGAGCTCTGATTCCATGTTGAGAATTTGGAGGGCTGTAGGTTAATACAAATTCTCTTCTTGATAATTACTTGTGACCTTACTTATGATACTTATGTATTCTCTTATTTTAGTTTAGTTAATTTTTCATCAAGTCAATTATCAAAGAGCACAAGACACGAAAGTTAGGCTCCTAGAGCCATGGCAAAAACCTCTCCCTCTTGGAGAGGAAAACCCACAAATAATTCTTCTTATAGATATTCAAATGACAAGTACCATGACCGTGACACAAAACCTTAACCTTCTTATGCTTCCAAGACCTTGATTCATCTTCTTCAACTTTGATTCTTCTCTTAAACAATTTTCTTGAACTGTAGAAAGGTAAATCAAAGATTTACCTTCCTCACTATTGTTGCCTCTTCTCCTTATGATGACTGTCTTATCACCAATAAATTATTTCTTAAAATCAGCAACCCTAAACTAACACTTTTACTGTAACCTTCCTGCACTTGTCCGCAACGTAGCTTCAGTCATCCATACACCTACACCTCTATAAAAAAAAATTATCCTCTTCCTGCACCTCTCTTCAATCTTCTACTTCCTGCACCTTTCCGTAATCTTCAATTTTAGATTCGGAATGTGTATTGTCACTTATCCGCTCTATAGGTTATCCCTTTTTTCGTAATACAATTCAGAGATAAGACCGTTGTATGTTCAGTATTCATCTGTACTTCTTCCTTGCTGGAGTAGGTTACGGTTACCTGAATTTATGCAAGGTACAATAACTTAGTTTCAGCGGTAGTTATATTTCATCCTTCTGCATAGATTATCCTTTATACCCTTTGCATGAAGACTAATCCTTAGCTCGTATTATTCTCTCTGATATTTTCCGAAAATCTTATCTCAAATGAACCGCAGAGCAACTTATATATATGTGTATGCTTCTTGGTTTTTAAGCCGACTCACCAAATTGACTAGGCCGACTTGTCCACAGCTTGTATACCGACATAAATAGCATTTCATGAGGTGTTTATTCCAAAATTTTTGGAGGGTTGTCTTTGTTTTCTAGGAGCTTGATTTCCAATGTTTTTTGATCTTGTCTTCCAGCTTGTTTAACGGTTGTTTGTGAGCTTCTTTACAAGGTCTTTAGATAATAGACATCTAAACTGAATCCTTCATGTATATATGAAACCTAATTATATGTATTCCTAAGAACCTAATAGACATCAAGAATAAATCTATCTACATAATAAAATCGTTTCCATGAAACCCATGAGGCAAGTACACCAAAAATATATTTTATTACCTTTGACATCTTCTTTACATAATTACATAGTCAACATGAAGACCGACCTAGTTACACTTTTCAACACTCCCTCATAACTAGGGAGGTATTCATATAGGTACATGGTCACTTTTGAACTAAATAATCTCATAAGAAGAATTAGATTGCTAATCTCATCTGTATAGCATCATATCAACCAGAATTTTCCTAGTGCAAGGCATTGACTAACAGCCCCATCTCTCAACGAGACAATGGGCTACAATGCTGGTGAGACAGATGACTTATAGATTCCATCGTCATTGTCTCTCCAAGGTACATACTCCACCCAGGTGTTCCCAAAGTATGACCTTCTTAGACTATTCTTCTCTTGGGTAGCTGGCCCTCAAAGAATATCGGTCCCCGACTACTCTTATCTTGAATGCCCTAATACATTCTCAAAGAGTATCAAATGCCAGATGATTACCCAATCCTCCATTCTGTCTTCCCAAGCGAAGACCAGAACGATGTGTCTATCTCTCTCTCTCAACTAGGGAGGACCTATTCCACAATGGAATGTACTCATTCCTATACAAGGAATGTACCTAAGCTCATTCTTAGGAATTACCAAGTTTCTTCCAAGTAAGAAACTTATCATCAAGCTCCCTCTTAACCAGGGACCTCCAACAACAATGGTGAGATTCCTAGCTACTCATGAAGAATTCTTGTCCTTGATGCCATGGATTTCGATATTAAGGAATCTTCAACTTTTAGCTTCATAGGGCACATATCATCCATCACTTCCATCTTGAGTCATGACAGCTATCAGAAAGTGATTCATCATACTTCCTTTGTCTAGTCCATTTTTATGCCATGTTGCTTTCCTTCAAATCATCTCCAAGGATCATACATCCTTTCTCATGATTAGAAGCCCTGCACAAATTCATCCAGACAAACATGAACTTTTGGAGCAAAAGTTACCTTATTGGTGATCTTTCACCATGGCATCTTCCTGTAGGCATCGACATCCTTCATATAGATTGACACATATCCTAATGATATGTTTTTGCCAAGGGTCTTCTTCTTTACCAGACTTACATCAGAGTCTCCATATCTTCCCAGGAGATTTCCTAGTCACATCTTCTTAGCCTCCGGATGATAACTGCCTTGGCATGGTTGCATTTCATGATATTTTTCTCTCTACACATTCTTCATTCCTAGGATATTATAAATTTTCCAATTTCTTGTTTATATACAACCACCTCAATATTCTATGAGGTCATAATATGTTGATTTCATCTGTCAGTGCACTGAGAGATCCTTTTTCATAGATCATACTTCTAAATATGGAGATATATTACCTGCAACCATATGACATAACTCCACAGCATCCAATATTAGCATATATGTCTTCATTCCTCATGCCTATTTCCCTGAATCATCTTGTAGTAGTTTCTCTAGAATGAAGAGCTTCATTCCTTTGGTTTGCTTCATCAATATGTCATTACATCCCAGAATTTTGACACCATGATGACCCTCGATCTGATGAATGTTTTATTTTAGTAGAGATATTTTCTAGAAGTTGTTGCTCCAAGAGCTTCTTTCATGCTTCTATTGAGATGCTTCTTAATGTACATTGCTTTCTATCGTATAATCAATCATAGATCACTTAAAGAGAAATATGTTATAAATCATAGTAGAGATCTCTCTCTTCCTCCTTCTTGGATCTTTTAGCATCAGGTTCTTCTCTTTCATTAGTAACATGGGCTTCTTCCTTTTTCCTCTTGTCATTTTTAGATTTAGGACAATCTCTTTTATAATTCCCAGGTTCATTACATCCAAAGCATCGTACGTTTTCCATATTCTTACTTTTATTTTTAGTGCCAAATTTTTTGAATCTACCTTTCTTCCCATATGAGGCTGCAAAGGCATGATTCTCTTCACTTGGTCTTGTATCATCTTTGGCCTTTAGTCTTGTTTCCTCTATTTTACATAGAGACCATAAATCATGGAATGGAGTGGCTTCTTTCTTCCCATATAGACTAGAAGTGAAGTTTCTCCATTCCTCTGGTAGAGCATTATGTAGAAATTTATAAACAAAATAATGTATTTATGGATTCTCCTGATCTAACAAATTAATCTTATGTTAAATAAAGAATCCTTCCACTTAATTATTTGCGGAAATTAAATCACAAATTTCAAAACACATATGAAGCAAAATCATTCGCACATAACAAGATGTTTTACTGGGAAAGATTAAAGCTAAAAACCCCAACTATCATATATGATGTATATCAATGGAACATGTAACAATCTCATACAAAACTCAGCTCATAGAGCTTTCAGTACAATATACAATCATCACACACTATCATGCAGAAATTTTCATATCTATGTACCAATTTCTTGCCTCCTGACAGCCTACCTCCACTGCGCAATCCCTGCTGAAGAAAATCCCTGAATGAATTCGACCTTACCTTTCTTTGACTGCGCAATACTCATAGGAATATCCAATGTGTGTGTAGATGCATTGAATGCATCACTATATTCACAACTGATAGTCCATCTCACCCTTTCACCTATCTCTCCATTGGGTCTCCATTGGATCTAACATGCAAGTAGTTAACTGTTGTATTTATTCAATTGCAAGTAAGACACTACTTGTGAATTAATTAAATAATAATTCACTCATCTATCACTAGTGTATGTTCAGTTACAACTAGCACAACAACTAACATAACTACTCTTCCAAATCTATCACAACTTGCCACTGTCATTTATAACGAAGTTCTCCATGCATGAGTCACCAACCAACCTTGGAATTGCGTAATTCCTTCAGTCCACTGATGTGCCACATGTGTTCACTAAAATAAAGTGCTCCAAGAGAATAAGTTACTATTTATTGTCTGATTATTATTAAGGGCTAATAATAATCGACATGCATTCTATTTTTAGATTTGCGATCTGTAAATAGACTTCGCCCATCTTCTAAAAATATAAACTCATCTAAAGATATAATTTTCTCAACCATCTAGAATCAACCTCCTACTAATTTTAGAATATGCTCATCATTCTAAAAATAGACATACACCTAAAAATAGCCTATGTGGGCCCCACCTAGTTTAGGTGATTATTTTTCACTAGGATCAAGGAATGATGTTTATGGATGCCACTATAAATGTTTCTTGTTGCAATATTCAACATTCCCTCTCAACAAGAAAGGATTGTCTTTGCACGCACCCTGCAACTCCATGCATCTTCCCTACAACTCTTGTATGCAACACTTCCAAAACTGAATAGAATCCAAACAACTGAATCAGTATAATGCATTTGTCATCTAAGTCTTCTGACTTCTGCTAGTACCAACTGCACATGTCTTCTGGATCCACTGCGTTTTTGACCTCTACATCCATGCACTCTGCACTTGCTGTTAACTCTGATCCGTGCTCCAGTATCTGACACTGTCACTTTGATCTAACTACATCAATCCAATTGATCATGCTATTGCTGCTCTGTGGGCACCTCGTAGCCAAGTTCAATTCATGAGATCCACACCATCTTAATGAATCCTGCCCAGAAATCTCTTCTTTGGATTATTCGTGCATGCCGCCCCACCTCTTACCTGGTGGTATAGCTGCATGCACTCCCTCTTCGCATCTGGCAAGAAATTTCTATGCATGAGTGGTTGCTCCCACTCCATGATCCTACTCTTGTGGCCACTCCACATCCCAAGGTTCACTCTTACCTGCATGCAAATCTGGCTCCCTCTCAAGCTTCAATTGCATGTCTTCCTCGCACTTCCCAACAGTAGGAAGCTTCGTAGAAATCCCATCTACTTCAAGTCTGTAGAGATTCTTAACTCGAATCCCAACCTTCTTGGATTTCCCTGTTGCTTTGTGTCGCAGGAAAAATTTTCCTTCACTAAAGAAAACATCATAGCCTTTATCCTCTAACATTGCAACTGAGATTAAATTCTTCTTTAAACCTGGAACATGCACAACATATTTTAAATGAAATATTTTACTTGACGCCCTCTGAAAGGTAATGGTACTAATGTCAGTCGCACTGTATCTTCCATTGTCGCCCAACTCAACATGCATCTGGAGATCTTTCTCCACCAAGTCACTAAACATTTTCTCATCTCCTGTCATGTGAAAGGAAGCACCACTATCAAAGTACCACCTCGATCCCAATGCACTATACACCATGCATGCGATCAATTAGAAGTCAAGATCAAATTGCGAGGCAAGGGCCTCACCAGCTACAGCTCCAACAATCATCTTGTTCTTCTTCTTATGTGGACAATTTGTGGCAATATGTCCAAACTCATGACAATGAAAACACTTCACTTTGGATATGTTGTGCTCCTTGCCATCTTCTCCGGCCTCAGATCTAGAATGGAATTTCTTCCTCTTCTTCTTCTTCACCTTGAAAACCAAAGCACAATCCTCTTCATCATCATGCTTCGATTAAGAGCCATCTCTGGTGGTCCACCTTATCTCCTCCTGCACTAGATCCGACCACAGTCGCTCCCAATCCGGCAGTTTCTCCCATCCATTGAAAAAGTCTTGATAATTGTGCCAACTCTTCAGAAGCCCAAGGAGATCCAAACTCACCAATTCATCATCCGCAACACTGACCCCTACACTCCCAAGCTCATCCCTGCATTGGAAAAACTTTTTCAAGTATACTGGAATAGTGTTGCTCTTCTCCATCTTGATTTTCTTAGTTTATCCTTCAGCACCAATTTCCTATGGTTGTTGTTGCTTTGGAAAAGATCTGCCAAAGCCTTCCACATTGCAAATGGAGTGGTTTTCCCATGAAGGCTTGACACAATATGGTCTTTAACACCTTCCAACAGAATCCTCCTCACCCTTACTAATTTATTTTTTGTAATATTCCTTTTTAGGGATATTTTTAAAACACAGCAAACTCTAACCAGAGATGGACTGGGAGGGCATTTACCAAATTTTTCACCTCTGAGAGATCTAGAGGTTATCTGGCCCTTTCCAAACTCTGTCTAGGAGTGTGGGAGAAAACACAAAAAGTGGTACAGAAATCTCAATGAAAGGGGAAGAAATAACAGACATGCAGACATACAATAATGTGTATCCAAGGTATGAACAGATACTCAAGAAATACCACGGGAATGCTGAGCCATTTTATTAATCCGATAAATATAGAGGAATACAATAAGTGGTCAAAGCGATAGCTCCTAAACTTGCACAAGGCAAGTTAAGATTTATTCTCAGAACGCTGTTGTGTTCAGAACTACGTTGCATGGGACAGTTGTGTCTCAGATCTGCGTTCCAGCTGATGAAAAATGGTTGTGTCGCTGCCCAGACATACCTCCTTGTAGATATTTCTTTCCTCCAATTAATCATGCCTCCACTGTCTGGGATCTGCAATAATACAATCACCCGCTGATCCAGAAGTTCCCCCAATAGACTCGTTGTTGTTCTTGCGCTTGATCTCCTGTCCACGATCCTCCAAGAATACACCCGGAGCTTCCTAAATACAGACTACGTCCTTCTGTGCAACCAATAAATGCATTGATCCTCCACAGGTGCTACATAGTTAATAAACATGTTGCTCCTCCACAAATACAGTGGATCGATCTTCCTACACAAATATTGACGGGACTACCTCACCCGAGCAGGCACTCGAAGTCCCCTGGGGCTGAGGGCGAGATCTCCGAACGGAGACACTCAATGTGCTAAATAGCGCTGCAGACAGGCTAAACAGCCAGCGTGCTCAATAGTCGTAATGACCATATTCAAATACATAAATTCTCCATGATGATCCAAAATGAGGAGGCTATCTCTTTTATATAGCATTGGCCGCTCTCAAAACCAGAGGCCGCCTCCACCCACGATACCACGGTAATGTCCCTCTTTTCTGCTTGCCCAATTCGGCCCCTTTAATTACCATGTGTGTCTTATTTTAGAGTGAGTCGTGGTCCTTTTACCCACATTTATTCAAAAGCTAACTACCTAAAAAAAAATTGACCAAAAATCGAATATTCCAAGTAGCCATTACTAATTGGGAATATTACAATCTTCCCCGGCAGAATGTTTCTTGTCCCCAAGAAACTGTAGTGATGGATGCTGCAAGATTTTCTCATTCTCCCAAGTTGCATCCTCATCCGGAAAATTCTTCCACCTCACCAGGAACTCCTGGATTGTTTTGTTTCGCAGCGGCCTTTCCCTAGTATCAATAATTGCCTCGGGTTGTAATACCAAATTCCCTTCATCATCTGTAGGTGGCAGCTCCTTTTTCACTGTCACCTGCTACCCTAATGCCTTCTTCAAACATGATACGTGGAAAATATTATGAATCTTGCTGCCTTGGGGCAGCTCCAACTCATACGCAACCTGTCCAACTCTGTGTATCACCCTGTATGGTCCATAAAAATGAGGATTGAGCTTCTTAGAGCCCTTCTGTTTCAGTGATGACTGTCGATATGGTTGTAAACATAGGTAGACCAAGTCTCCTACCTCAAACTGTCTTACCATCCAACCCTTGTCAGCATACCACTTCTGCTGGTTCTGCGTTGTATTCATGTTATCCTTGAGAGCGCAGAGAATGTCTTGACTCTCCTGAATCCAATCTTTGGCTCTGGGAGCCTTACTAGAACCCAACATCATATCAACAAAAGACAAAGAATGGTACCCATACAAAGCATATAATGGTGTCATACCGATGGACATATGATATGTGTTATTGTAACAATACTCCCCCAGATGAAACCACTTCAGCCAGGCTCTCTGTTTCCCACTAACATAGTTACGCAAGTAGCCCTCCAGACACTTGTTAATGATTTCAGTTTTCCCATCTATCTGTGGGTGATAGCTGGTGCCTGGTGTCAGCTCCATTCATACCAGCCGAAAAATCTCCTGCCAGAATCCGCCCATAAAGCGACTGTCCCTGTCACTGATGATGGCCTTGGGAAGACCATACAACCTAAAAATCTCTTTAAAGAACAGCTCTGCCACCTGTGTTGTTGTATAGTGTGTGGATATGGTGAAAAAGTGTGCATACTTTTTCAGCCGATCAACGATGACGTATATGTAGTCCTTGCCCTGCACCATGGGCAACCATGTGATGAAATCCATCGAAATGCTCTCCCATTTTCCCTCCGGAATGGGAAGAAGTTGCAACGAGCCTGCGGGGTGGTTCATCTCCCCCTTGTTTCTCTGGAAAAATTTTCATTCCCTGGTATGCCAAAGCATGTCCTCCTTGAGGCCTTTCCATGAGAACCTCTCTCTGATGGACCAGTAGGTTTTGTTAAACCCCTGATGTCCCGATAATGGTGAGTCATGAGATGCTTGAAGTATCTTCTCCTTGAGCTGGGAGCCCTCCGTCAAGAAGATCCTATCTCTGTAGTAGATGATTTCATCTATCACCCTATATCTGTCATCTGTCACCTGACCATTCAGAACCTCACAAGAAAATCTATCCTTGGAGTACTCCACCAAGAGTTGAGCCTTCCAATCTGTATCCAAGCTCATTAGAGACAATGTGGCTGGCCTACATGAAAGTGCATCGGCTACCACGTTATTCTTCCCTTTGACATATTCAATGTCAAATTCATAAGCCTAGATCTTGTTGATCCACTTCTGCTACCTCTCATGTAGCTGTTTATGCTCCAAAAAGAACCTGAGGCTGTTGTGATCAGTCCTTACCCGGAAACTATTGCCCACTAAGTACTACCGGAATTTGGCCAATGCATGCATAATGGCCAACATCTCCTTGTCGTATATAGGATACAACCGCTCATGAGGAAGGAGATTTCTGCTCTCAAAGGCTATAGGGTGGCCTCCCTGCATAAAGACTACGTCGATCCCCTCTCCTGATGCATCACACTCCAAAACAAAAGGCTGCGTAAAATCTAGCAATGCAAGCACAGAACAGCTGCTCATAACCTCCTTGATCTTGTCGAAAGCCCACTGTGCTGTATCCGACCAACTGAATGCACCCTTCTTTGTCAGATCTATAAGGGGTACCGCAAGCTGAGAGAAAATCTTGACAAACTTCCTATAATAGGTGCAGATGCCAATAAATCCTCGAAGCTCCGTCACATTTCTTGGCTCTGGCTAGTCTTTGATGGCCCTGATCTTCTCCTCGTGGACCCTCACTCCATCCACTCATATGATGTGTCCCAAATACAACATCTCCATCATCCCAAACTCACACTTGGAGAGCTTAGCATAGAACTGTTGCTCCTCCAAGATATGAAATACTGCCTCTATATGCTGGAGATGCTTCTCCCAAGTCCTGTTATATATCAATATATCATCAAAAAAGACTAGCATGAACTTCCTTAGATAACTGCGAAAGATATGGTTCATGCATGACTAGAAAGTAGCTAGGGCATTGGTTAGCCCGAAAGGCATGACCAAAAACTCAAAGTGGCCGTAATGGCACTTGAAAGTGGTCTTGGGAATGTCATGTTCCCTCATGCGAATCTAGTGGTACCCGGATCTCAAATCGATATTTGAGAAGAACTGGGTTCCTCTTAGCTCATCCATCAGCTCGTAAACCCGCAGTATGGGGCACCTTTTCTTTAGGTTCTTCTTATTTAGGGCCCTATAATCAATGCACATTCTCAATGTGTTGTCCTTCTTCTTCACCAACACCACCGAAGAAGCAAAAGGACTGGTGCTAGGCCAAATATGTCCAAGAGCCAACAACTCCTGGATGGCCCGCTCAATCTCATCTTGATAGGCCTTGGGGTGCCTATAGGGTGTGGTAATAACAGCCTTGATGCCCCGTTCTAGCTCAATAGTGTGCTCAAAACCTCGATCTGGTGGCTGTCCCGGTGGTATTTCTCCAAATACCGTCTCATACCTGTCGAGGATGGCCTGTATATCCAGATGAACTATCTGCTTGGTAGCCTCTTCCACTGATGCCCGCAACTCAACTTCCCACTCTCTGTCTCCCTTCCGGAATTCTACCTCCATCCGGTGAGCTAAAACAGTCTGAGGTGGGTAAGTGTGCATCCCACGTATCTTCCCATGCTTCCCAGTCTTCTTGTCATCCCATTCCATCTCCAAGGCCTCCCAATCTGTGGTGACTTTCCACAAAGTAATCAGCCACTGTACACCCAATACCACATTGGTGTCTAGTATGTTAACCATGAAAAATTGGTTGGTCACTGTGTAGGTTCCCATCGTCACAGCCAACTCTGGAACATACTTGGCACACTGCATCGTCTGATCCCCTGGGACCAATACTAAAAGTCCATCGAAGCTCTTTGTCAATATGCCTCTCCTCTCAACCATCTGTGCATCGATGAAATTTTGGGTTGCCCCATTGTCTACTAGGATTGAAACTCGCTTCCCACATACTATCCCTCAGACCCGTAGTGTCAGATACTTGGGTACTCCTCGTAATGCTGCAAGGGTCCCCCCCGTGGGTACAAAAGCTGCACCTCCTGCCCCTAACGACAGGGGTGGCAAATGATCTTGCTCTGTCTGACTGTCTCCCACCTCCCCATCCTCATACTCATCCTCTTCCCCACTACTCTCGGAGAAGACCTCAATAAAATGTGATTTGCCAACCGCACATCTGTGACCTGGTGCCCATGGTTCCAGATAGGTAAAGCACAACCTCTTCTTCTTCAACTCGCTCTGGGCATCATCATCAAGTTGTACCCTCCCCTGATTCCCTTTTGGAGGAAGAATCCTCACATCCTTCCCCTTTGGCTAGAAATCTGTTTTCTGAGGGTAAGATGTCTTGGTCCGGGGTAAGGCACCCTACAAATCCCTAGTCCTGCCAATGGCATCCTAGAGTGTGGCTTGTCTAGTGGATCTGACTAGACCTCGAATTGGCTCTGTTAACCCTTCCAAAAACATATAGATCATCCATGTTGTGGATATATCTAGCACCATCACTGAAATCCTCAGGAAATCTACAATATACTTCTTAGGACTCCTGGTATGTTTGAGCCTTGTTAGTTCAACAAAGTGTTGCTCTGGTTCCTTCCAGTCGAACCTATCAATTAGTCTCCGAGTGAACTCAGCATAGGTAGTCACGGAGGAATGCCCAAGTATCACCCTTCCATGGAAACACCAATCCTGAGCCTCACCCTCCAAATGCAGCGTGGCCACCTTGATGGCCTCTGTTTCTGCCATTTGGTTGAGCTGGAAATATACATCCAGCTTCTCTACCTAAGACATTGTTGAACTGTTTGATGAACCATCAAACGTAGGCAAATGGAATCAGCTTGATGTGCGTTGGGTATCTCCATCATGATAATGTTTGTGCCCTTTATGATGGTCGCGGGGTCTGCTGTCTCGCTTGATCTGAACAAATTCTTGAAATAAAATGGCATTTCTGAACTCTTGCCCAGCTTCCTGGTACTCAGCAAAATACTCACTTATGCAGTCTAGTTCTTCTTATGCTCCTGACCCAGTATCTGTACTCAGAAAAGTGGGCATAGTGGTACGAACGGGGGCATGTGATGTTGGGTGTGGAGTGGCAACCTTCTCCTGTAAATGGTGGGATGTGTCCGACCCCTCATCAACATGGAAACCCTTTGGGATTTCACACTATATAGCCTCCACAACTGTGAATCTCTGGCCCATCACTTCTATCTGCCTTGCCAGATCCTGCACTTATTTTAGGAGTGCTTCCCCAAACTGTTTTGCATCACTATCATCTGCCATTGACCCTCTCTGTTCTGCTTCCACCGCAGGCTCCTCCTGTTCTGTATCAACCACCCAAATGCAGTCTCCTTCTCCGTAGGTGTTCTTCAACCTACGCTCAATATCTATGTACTTCCTACCTTTGTGGAAAATGTAGGGTTTTTCTTTCGATGACATAGACTACTAGCTTCATAGGCTAAGCCAGATATATGCTCTGACACCACTGTAATATTCCTTTTTAGGGATATTTTTAAAACACAACAAACTCTAACCAGAGATGGACTGAGAGGGCATTTACCAAATATTTCACCTCTGAAAGAGGATGAGATCTAGAGGCTATCTGGCCCTTTCCAAACTCTGTCTAAGAGTGTGGGAGAAAACACAACAAGTGGTACAGAAATCTCAATGCAAGGGGAAGAAATAATAGACATGCAGACATACAATAATGTGTATTCAAGGTATGAACAGATACTCAAGAAATACCAAGGGAATTTTGAGCCATTTTATTAATCCGAAAAATATAGAGGAATACAATAAGTGATCAAAGCGATAGCTCCTAAACTTGCACAAGGAAAGTTAAGATCTATTCTCAGAACGCTGTTGTGTTCAGATCTGCGTTGCATGGGATGGTTGTGTCTTAGATCTGTGTTCCAGCTGATGAAAAACGGATGTGTCGCTGCCTAGACATACCTCCTTGCAGATCTGTGCTTTCCTCTAATTAATCATGCCTCCACTATCTCGGATCTGCAATAATACAATCACCCGCTAATCCAGAAGTACCCCCAATAGACGCGCTACTATTCTTGCGCTTGATCTCCTATCCACGGTCCTCCGAGAATACACCCAGAGCTTCCCAAATATAGATTGCGTCCTTCTGCACAGCCAATAAATGCGTCGATCCTCCATAGGTGCTACACAGTTAATAAACACGTTGCTCCTCCAAAAATACAGCGGATTGATCTTCCTACACAGATACTAATGAGACTACCTCACCCGAGCAGGCACTCGAAGTCACCTAGGGCTGAGGGCGAGATCTCCGAACGAAGACACTCAATGCACTAAACCGCGCTGCAGACAGGCTAAACAGCCAGCGTGCTTAATATTTGTAATGACCAGATTCAAATACATAAATTCTCCATGATGATCCAAAATGAGGAGGCTATCTCTTTTATATAGTGTTGGCCGCACTCAAAATCGAAGGCCCCCTCCACCCACGATACCACAGTAATTTCCCTCTTTGCTGCGTGCCCAATTCGGCCCCTTTAATTACCACGTGCATCTTATTTTAGAGTGATTCATGGTCCTTTTACCCACGTTTATTCATAAGCTAACTACTTAAAGAAAAATTTACCAAAAATCGAATATTCCAATTAGCCATTGCTAATTGGGAATATTACATTTTTCCATGTGTCAGGTACTGCAGCATCTGCCGAAGTGGGCTTAGGAACATCGCTATCGATGAACTCCTTCAAGCCATTATCTTCAAGCAGCACCTCCTTCCTGTCCTTCAATTCTATGTATTTATAGCTTCCCTCGAGTGCATACTCCAACCGCAACCCATTGAAATCCATTTCAATTTATACTCAACTGTCGCACCAAGAAATTCTTGCAACAAATTTCGAATTGTTTCACCAGCACAAAACTCAGCCCGCTTCAATATGGAAATCTCCAGTGATTAAGACTACTTCGATACCATGTAGAAATTTATAAACAAAATAATGTATTTCTTGATTCTCCTGATCTAACAAATTAATCTTATGTTAAATACAAAATCCTTCCACTTAATTCTTTGTGGAAATTATATCACCAATTGCAAAACACATATGAAGCAAAATCAATCACACATAACAATATGTTTTGCCGGAAAGCTTAAAGTTAAAAACTCCAGCTATCATATATTATGTATATCAATGGAACATGTAACAATCTCATACAAATCTCAGCTCATAGAGCTCTCAATACAATATACAATCGTCACACACTGTCATGCAGAAATTTGCATATCTATGCACCAATTTCTTGCCTCCTGATAGCCTGCCTCCACTGTGCAATCCCTGTTGAAGAAGATCCTTGAATGAATTTAGTCTTACCTTAATTTGACTGCACAATACTCATAGGAATCTCCAATTTGTGTGTAGATTCATTGAATGCATCACTATAGTCACAACTGATAGTCCATCTCACCCTTTCACCTATCTCTCCACTGGGTCTCCACTGGATCTGACATGCAAGTAGTTAACTATTGTATTTCTTTAGTTGAAAGTAATACACTACTTGTGAACTAATTAAAGAATTAATTCACTCATCTATCACTACTGTATGTTCAGTTACAACTATCAAAATTGAGTTTAACTCACTGAACTAAGTTAAACTAAATAACAACTCACATAACTACTCTTCCAACTCTGTTACAACATGCCACTATCAGTTATAACGAATTTCTCCATGCATGAGTCACCAACCAACCTTGGAATTGCGTAATTCCTTTAGCCCACTGATGTGCCACATCTGTTCACTAAAATAAAGTGCTCCAAGAAAATAAGTTACTATTTATTGTTTGATTATTATTAAGAGCTAATAATAATTGACATGCATTCTATTTTTAGATTTGCGATCTATAAATAGACTTCGCCCATCTTCTAAAAATAGAAACTCATCTAAAGATAGAATTTTCTCAACCATATAGAATCAGCCTCCTACTAATTTTAGAATATTTTCACCATTCTAAAAATAGACATACACCTAAAAATAGTTTGTGTGGGCCCCACCTAGTTTAGGTGATTATTTTTCACTAGGATCAAAGAATGATGTTTCTGACAGCCACCTTCATTGCTTCTTGTTGCAATCTTCAACACATTCAGCACCACTATAGTCATCTCAATGTCAGACATCACTTCTCCTAGTTCCTGCATTTGATCTTTTATTTCAGAGTCCTCATAAAGTATAGAGTGATTCCTACTTCCCTTGATAATTTCATTTTGTATAGTTCTTATCTTAGAGATATTTATTCTCCCACAGTACGTAAAGAGAATAGCTCCACATATTTCTCATATATTTTTTTTGCAGTCTTTAGTTTTGATACATAGGGAATGAGAGAGTCTTTGATGGATTCTATGAGAATCCTTTGGGCTCTAATTTCTCCCTTCATGTACTTGGCATGGGCTGGAGCATATTCTTTTGGGGGTTGAATAGTAGATCCTTCGATATAGTCCATTACTTCATCTTCAATTAAATTCAAGTATGTTTTCTTCTTCCAAGCACTAAATTTTGATGACCCAACCAACTTGTTGCTTTCTTTACAATAAGGCATCTTGATAGATAGGGTCATGAATACTTACTTGAGTGGATTTTATTGCATATTCCTTGATTATGACTGAGAATGAAGTCAAGGGTTTCTTTTATTCAATGTTGTTGTGCTTGAACCCTTTATTATAAAGACTATCTTCAGAAGTTGAGATTCTCTTCAAACAATGTCTTGAGTGCAAATATTTTATGGCAAAGATTATTTTCTTGAATGAGTTGATCTTTTGAATGAGGTAGGAGATCTCACTTGAAGTAGTTAGATAGTATTCCTTGTAAACTGATTTTTCTTTCCAACCCAAAATTTGATCTTTGCTTATTTGAGTGCCTTTGTTGACAAGCAACCCTTATGTTCAGCACCTGAGCTCTGATTCCATGTTGAGAATTTGGAGTGTTGTGGGTTAATACAAATTCTCTTCTTGATAATTGCTTGTGACCTTACTTATGATACTTATGTCTTCTCTTCTTTTAGTTTAGTTAATATTTCATCAATTCAATTATAAAAGAGCACAAGACACGAAATTTAGGCTCTTGGAGCCAGGGAAAAAACCTCTCCCTCTTGGAAAGGAAAACCTACAAAGAATTATTTTTATAGATCTTCAAATGACAAGTACCATGACCATGACATAGACCCTTAACCTTCTTATGCTTCTGTTGTATCCACTACAACACCCTCCAAAATTTAATCCCCTTTTGAAATTTCAGAGCCCCTGACTGCTTTGATGAATGTAAGTCTGTTGCACCCTCATCCATGAACCTTGAGAAGGTCCCTTTCAAGTAATTGTCTTCAAAGCTAAATTCATGACTTGTTTTCCTTGAGCTAGCCACAAGATCGCAAAGTCACAATCCTGATCAAAATTACACATTTGCGACTAACCGACCTTACGACCTCCAGGTCACGAGGTCGCAAGGTCTATGAACAATACATATTTGCGACTATGAAAACTAGCGGTCTTGTGACCACCAAGTCGCAAGGTCGAAAGGTTGCAAGGTCTATGAAAAATGCACTTTTGCGACTATGCGACCTAGCGACCTTGCGACCCCTAGGTCATGACATCGCAAGGTCGCATCCTTGTTAAAAAATTAGCATTTGTGACTGAGCGACCTAGCGACCCTACGACCTCCAGGTCGCATGGTCACAAGGTTGCATCCTTGCTCGACCGGCCTGATCTGCGACTTAGCGACCTGCATTAAATGATCACATGTGCGACCCTTTTATAAATAAAATGGTCGCGTAGGTCGCATTCGACCTGCATGACGAAGCAAACAAGACATCTGACAAGCCAACTGGAACGTGTTTTTTCCCGGGTAAGTTGCCTAATCCTCCTGTTATTTCCTATTTTGTTTAGATGTTGCCTTACTTGCCCCATGCCCTAGCCTATTAATTTTCCTTGGCCCCATTCCTTTGCAACCTAAATCCTCACCCTCTCTCTAGCTAGGGTTTTCAGATCACCTATGATAAATCCTCTTTTCCTTCTCTTTTGATCCTTGCCTTGCCTCAGTTAGATACAAACACCCCTTCCTGGATTTTTGAGAGGGCCCTCAACTCTGATTTACCCATATTCCTTGGATTTTTTTCCCTTCTTTCACCTTATTCCCCACGAGTCGCAATCACTTAGATTTCTCTCAGAAAGCCCTAATGCGACCCTGTGACCCACAATCCTATGACCCCGTAACCTTGCAACCTTACGACCTCATGAACTGGTCGCTAAGTCACAAAGTTGCTAGGTCACAGATCATCGACTAACCATACGAATCATGACCTTGTGACTTGGTCGCAGGTTTCCAACTCGCAGAGTAACAGTTTTAGATCTTTCACGCAAGCATGACCTCGCGATCGTGTGACTTGATTTCTAGGTTTCCAAGTCACAAAACTTCCCTAATCCTACAGATAGCAACCGAAAGGGGTCGCAGTTACCTAACCTGAGCAGAAAAATCATTTAGAGGTCTAGTCAATCACATCATATTTTGTTATCATATCATTCGTCTTATTGTGGGATGTTTTTTTAACATGCCAAGGGATATTGAAGCTAATCTCGAGTGTGTTTCCATCTCTTTGGGCTCAAGCGATATGGGGCCTCCAGTAGTTTGGAAGAGAAATAAAAGCCCCAAGATAGAGATATCAAGGGAGGACACGCCTCCTCCACCACCCCCTGTCTATGGAGACATCACCTATGTCTTTGGAAAAGGAGATAAGATGACCTGGTACCAAGTATATCAGGAATTCACTAAGCCAGAATTCCCAGAAGATATCGCGGACCGAAAAATGTATATTCAAGTTAAAAGGTCCAAGCTTCACTATGTAGGTGCTCATACACCAATATTCGCGTGCATGGAAGTAGTCGAATGGATCCTCCAGAAAGTTGATTCCAAGTTCTGGGTCATCCGCAACCACTTAGTGAAAAATTTTGCCAACTTGACTGGAAAAGATGCAGAAGTACACTATGCACTCCCCGATAAGTACCAGTGCCAGAAACATTGAAGGGCTGGTGGGAGGACCCCGAGAATTTTAAGGCGAAGAAGGATCAGGAGTACAAAACAGATGGCCTTAGGAAAGTCTATAACCTTGTGGCAACAATGATGTGTAGAATGTACGACCAGCAAGATGCAACAACCTTCAATGGGGCTTGGGTCCCACTCATGTATGCAATCACCTCCTACAACACCTGTTTCAACTGGGCATACCTAGTAGTATCAGCCCTTAGAGCAAAAATATTAGTGGCACAGGCACCGGAAGAGGGATGCGCATCAGAATTATACATGGCCTCTTACCACTTAGACACGGTGTGCATGAGATTCTATTTTGAGGGATGGTCGCATAACTGGGATGTGAATCACGATGGGCCCATTCAAAAAGATCTGAACGTATTCTGGGCTTCCAGGTACGAGCAAGATATGGAATCCATCTCAAACAATTTCATCCCCCTGCTCTACGGGAAGCTTTTCAGTAAAAATGTCCCTTTCATGTCTAGCTGGGCTATGGAAATAGTAACCCAAGTAGCCAACTGGTTTCCCATTATAGAGAGTACCTTTATCAGGGTCTTCAGATCATTCAAGGTACCTCACGCACTACCCAAGTATGTCACTAATAAACTGCTGCTAAAAGAGGTGTGCTACCAAATTTCGAGCGGGTTCTCCAAGGTCCTCATCAAAGGCAAAAAGAAACCATGGCCTACCCTCCCGCTTACTATTGGTGCCTACACTATTTAGGATTTCCAAGAAGTAGAAGTAGAGGCAGATGACATCAAAGGTTTTCATTTCATAACCCTCGCCCATAGATCATATGATCCTGAAAGGATCGTCCCTACACACTGCAAACGTGCCAAGTTCAATTGGAAATACCAACACACAGAATGCAATTTTGAGGAACAAGTTAGAAACTGGTATAGAAAATAAAGGGAAGCCATGCCAAAAGAATCAACTGACCTGAGTGGGGATCAAGAGGGTAAGGATGACTAAAATTTAGAAGAGAGGGTTGACATGCTGAAAAGAAAGGACCCAGTAGGAGGAGCTTCATCTTCCAAAGCTAAAAAGCCAAATAATACTACAAGTAGTAGTCTTTCTAAAGAGAAACAAGAAATGAGAGACAAAGAGGCCAAGGCACAGCAAGAGGCTGAGAAGAATATGAGAGAGGAAGAACTCAAAAGGACCCAAGATACCTTGGCACAACAACCGGAAGAAGATAAGCGAAAGAAGCAGGTTGAAGAACAGCAGAAAGAGGAATGGAAGAAGAAGCAGAAAGAAGAGGCTCACAAGAAGAAAGAGGAAGAAGAACGCAAGAAGAAGGAGGAACAAGAACACAAGAAGAAGGAAGAAGAAGAACAACAGAAGAAGGAAGCCGAGTGCAGATGGAAAGAGGAATAGGATAAAGAAGAGGCCGAAAGGAGGAGAAATGAAGAAGAAGCTCAAAAGCTACAGGAAGGCTCATCCAAGGAAGGAGAGGGAAGCAATACACTGCTCTTGAAGACTGGGGAACAAGCAGATCTACCCCATATTGAGGTACCCTCCACAACTCCCATGACAAGTGTACAATTCCCGCTCTCAAAACTTGGCATCCCAAAAGAATAGGAAGATGATGTATTAGACCTGAAAAGATTGTCTTACGACCAGTTCACACATAAGATCAGATAGGAGAGGAGAAGATGCCTCGCACGGAATCCTTCTGAGCCCCTCACAACGACCATAAAAAAGGACATAGTCCTAGACACTAGGACTAATCCCATCACGATAGCATCAACAGGAACTGCTTTCGCAGCAGCTACAGAGGAAAATGTCAGTAGGATGAGCAGGGAGATCTTGTCCCTAAAAAAAATACTCTAGGCTTCTGAGCAGAAGGCAGCTCAGGTTGAAAAGGAAAATAAGGCGCTGGAAGCATAAAATCAAAGGCTCCAACTCACAACCACTCAGGCCAATGGATTACCAACCACCATTCAAGGGGATTTGGTTACTTTGGAGACTGTCATGAAGCAAGTATATGAGGAGATTTTCACTATAAAACAGACAGTTTCCCCGCTACTAAGGGCTCAGGCAGAGACTAAGAAGAAGAATGCACAACTAAAAGAAGCCTCTGCGGCACTAGATAATATTATTGAATGGTCTAAAAGGTATCCACAGGCTCCCGACACCCTGCCAAAGAAGGATTGGATCTGCAAGCAGAACGATAAAGTACAGATACGAATGAGAATACAATCCAAGGATAAGCTTGTACAGGATGTGGAAAAGGTGATGTCTGCTTATGAACACCTGATCAGTGGCATCAATTCGATGGCAGAGGTGCATCACATCCCTTCCCTGGGGGCATTGGACACATAGAAGACAAGGAGGAAGTGACCTAAGACATCCAAGCATTTCTGGAACCCATTAGGTAAGCCATTTTTTCCAAGGACCTTGCGGCCTCAAAGGATAAAATTGATCAGTTCATCATCACACCAGTCTGGATCTACACCAAGTTAGCCTCCCTGTCCAATAAAATATCTGTGAAGAGGTGCAATTTGATTCTGGATTCTCTCGAGTGTTTTCACAGGTTGGGAGAAAACATACCTCAAGTCACTCTAGTGGCCATAGACTATCAGGCCTCATAAAATTATCTCAGGGAACTTAAACAGATAGAAGTCCCAGGCCTTTATGTCACACAACTACTCCCTTGAAAAGGAATATTTTTATAAGTTGCAAATAGGACCCAGTCGCAGGTCGCAAATAGGACCCAATCGCAAGTCGCAAACAAGACCCTGTTGCGGGTCACAAATAGGACCAACTTGCAAGTCACAACATCACCTGGGTCACAAGAAATGCCAACAGTCAGGAAGCTGAAAGGACAAGGCCACCCAAAGGTCAATTTTGGTTCTATACTATACTCCCTCCGAGGACAATGTAAGGGACCTTTTTTAGACTCCATGAAGAGAAGAGATAATTGTATTGCATTGAATGCATGATCCTGAGAATGAATAAAAACCAATGTTTTGACTCCATTACTGGATCTAATGAAAGCTCATGTGTGTTAGCATTATGAATATTATGTCTTTACATATTTGTTATATTTTTTAACTGACTAGTTTGTGTTTTCTACTCATATATCATCTGTATGTTTGAGCTCTTTGGATGTGTTAATGATATGTGGATGTTTTTTCTCCGAGATGTTTTAATAACTTAGTTATTGATATCATTTTAATCTTTCGGAAAACGCTTAAGGAATTTAAGGGTGTTTTGACCATAGAGAATTGTTTCTTTTATGGTCAAGCAATCTTATTTATGAGCATGACCCTAATGATGTGTTGCTAACAAAATTTCCTTTGGTTGCATGCTTCGAATCTCGCTTTGCTATTTACAATGTTTCATTTTGAGGAGAACTCATTGACCATTTGCTTTGTATCATTCGAGTTGTCATGCATCCTCTTGTCTGCGAGACACACCTCCATCCGAGAAAGGCATATTCAATAGTAGTCAAACCTACACCCTTGACGGGCTCCCTCTCACAAATGGCCTAGAGGCTAGTTGGGAGTTTATATCGAGGAGATCCCCTTACTATTGGCTGAGCATTTTTTCCCCTTAACATATTTGGCGCTAGAAGGAGGGCCTGAATGGAAGACTCCCACCATGCAAGTAATATCCCTTTCCAAACCCTGCATGGGGAAATCATATATGAAAATACTAGTCCTCCACCTCCTAAGAATTCACCAAAGGAGGACCCACCCTACTATGAGGTCACCTCAGACTAGCTGAGAGCCTTGCATTCACTCGCCTGCAATCTCATTAGAGGTCTGCAAAACCTCCCGACCACTGGTTCCCTAGCTAATCCATGAACTCTCATTACACATCATACTCGCTAGGGTGTCCTAGTCATCTCCATGCCTTAGCTTATAGTTCTTATGCTCAAAGATTATAGAGATACGGTTGAGCGAAATTCAGCCGAACCTCCCGAAAACCCCCGAGATATTGACGAAGGTGGCCCTAAAGTTATCGAACCCCAACCAAACACTGGCCCCCAGCCCAACCAGCCTTTGAATGACAACACCCAAGCAAACGACCCACCTGGGGGAGGGACCGGGAGAGGCTGGGGAGACAGAGGCCGGGGAGATAAAGGTCAGGGACACGGTCGAAACATGGACCGTACTCACCACCACCATAACCGAAATCTAGACATATTTCCATTCCTCTACAACTAAATAAATTTTAGAAATAATGGAAATATTGGAGGTAATCAAGACATGCACTCTCAGCATGAGGGCAAGGCCTCCGAGTCCAGCGCTGGAAGCGAGTCTTAGAATGAGATTGGGAATATCTTCATCCTGCCCCACCATAGAGCCAGACGGGTTCAGCCCCTAACCTGGATGGCACAATCTCCTCTAGGCCTCTGCAGTCCCCTTCACGACATGCCCCGACACTCGGAGAAACACCTCCCTAATTTCAACCCCAAGAAAAATACATTGGCTAACGACCACATCAGTAATTTCTACCTATCCTTACAAATGATGAGGGTGAAGTCCAATGACATAGCATTCCAGGATTTTCCCCACACCTTAGAAAATAAGGCTGCTACTTGGTATCATTCATTACCTCTCGCTTCCATTTCCTCCTGGGAGCAATTCCGCCACACCTTCCTCCAGAATTTTTCCGAAGAAAAAACTCCTTCTATGCTCCTCATAGCATTGAGTAATTTGAAGTGCCAAAAGAAGGAGAAGGTTAAAGACTTCAACCAATGCTTTGCTACCATATTGAACAAATTTCCTCCGAACATGGCCCTAAATGATTCCATCACCATCGATTATTACACAAAGGCCATCCCTCAGGATATTTTTGTATTCATGAAATGTGAATCTAGATCCACCTTGGTAGCAAACTACACCACTACCCTCACCATCGAGAAAGACATGATTTCCATAGGAGCCATTGATCATGATAGCCGAGATGAAAAAAAATCGGCCAGGAAAAGAACGCAACCCTCAGCCCATAAATCCAGAGACAAGGATAAAGACCCTTTCGATTTCGAGAGCATCTCGGAATCCCTAAAACTTTTGACGAATGATGTCTCTGATTTGAAGAGGAAGAAAAATGACTCCATCTTAGGTAGCAAAGCACAGAAACCTTTCTTTAGGAAAAACAACCTCACGACTATTCACCCTCCGTCGAACCCCAATACAAGTCTCAACGTAGAAGAGATCAGCAAAGATAATTTGGGCTCTTTCCATCAAGCTTCCCACTCTGAAAATACTTTCCCTCAATGGATTAATAGCATGACCATTGTGGTAAATCAACTCCTACAGGATCAAATAGTGGGAGAGTTAGAAGAGGAGGCTGACTAAGGTAGCGAGGAAGTACCTCCCTCGGATGAGGATCTGGGATATACAGTCCTCACCTTTGAGGTAATCCATGGAGAAGGACCCCCCCCGAATATACCGCGATGATCTACAATCAAACCCCACCGAGTATAGCCTAAGGAGCAAAGGCCCGATTTCCGAACACTCCTTCAAGGAGAAGTGGAAGGCTTTTCTGAGGAAAATTCTGCCACCAAACAAGAAAAAAACAAACTGCAACCCCAGAAAAATCTAGCCCCACTTCTACCTGAGGCACCCCCAAGGCTATATTGTCATCAAGTTCACCAAGTGCCTCTCTAGAAACACCCTCACACTTGGAATCCGGATATAACATCATCGAAGACATGAACAAGACGCGAGCCAACATATCCCTCTATGAGCTCGCCAAGATAGCTAACCAACGAGACCTAATTCTGAAAGCTTTCTGTAGCCCATCTCCGACAAAAAACACCACCTCAACAGCCAAAGAGGTAAGCTCCACATCCTCCCAAGCTTCGGTGAGCCTCCAGTCCATCGTAAATGTCATCAATGCAAACTCCCAAGGATCCGCGCCCCCTTTCCTTTTGTCTTTTGAAATCTTCAATTGCATCATCGATTATGTTCAATCCACCAATGTCATGCCCCTGTATGTATGCAAGAAATTTAACATTCTTCCTAAGAATACCGATGCCAAGATCATTCAGCTTGACAGATCCCAGGTCCCCTCCATGGGAAAATTGAATAACGTCCTGATCTGCCTCTCCTCGGACTCCAAGTTGCATCAGTGCATTGACATAGTGTTCGTAGATATCCTAGAATCCTATGGTTTTTTATTGACCGGAGATTAGTCAAGAAAACTACAAGGATACTTTGCCACCGATTAGTCCCACTTGTGGCTCCCATACAAGGGCAGGAATAATCAAATCCGGGTTGAAAGTGAACCTTACATGAAACACACGGTGACTGACCTTGAGGAAACCAACGAACCCATCAGCTTTGCACAAGAAGAGCTGGGAATTTGCTTCTTGGAGGCTGCATTCGGTTTCTATCAAGCCTCTCAATCTCTTGTCTCCCAAGATACCCAGTTACATCTCCTCTTGGCTACTACTTTCCACCCTGCCGCGCCAAAGGGACCACTGGATGTCTCTGCCCTGAGTACCCCTCTTGTACACACTTGTGATCTTGAAAAATCTGAAGACAAGCTCTGGACCCTGTACTACGATAGGTCTAAGACCCACGATGAGGCCGGTGCAGGATGTATCTTGTTAGATCCCCAAAAGAATAAGTCCTTGATCTCTTTCCGGTTGGAATTCCAGTTCACTAATAATAAAATCAAATATGAAGCATTGATCCTCGATCTCAAGGAATAAATCAACCTCAAATTCAGTTGCTTGAAGTTAATCAGCGACTCTGAAATCATTACCCGACAGGTACACAACACTATTCATTTCATATCTCCCCATTTGAAAGGGTATCAGCAAGAGGTATGGCATTTGATTTCTTCCTTTGATGTTTTTGGTATTAATTTTGCACCTAGGGTATCAACAAATGTTGCTGCTAGGTTTACCCCATTGAGAGATGGGTTTTCTATTGAAATTGTTTATAAGCCTGCAATGCCAGATAATGTAACTAATCTTCATGCTTTTAATTATGATCAGCAGGTACTAGATTTCATGTTGAATGTAGACATGTTCAAGGACACCGTTTAAGGAAGAAAATAATGACTTGGCCTTACAAAAGGAAAGGGTGGAACACAAGGGGAATCCCATACCCAAAGGGGTCGTGTCCCTCGAAAATTTATTTGAACTACATAGCAGGTTTCGACGGCCTCCCAACACAAAGGTGCAGAGCTCCACCCTACTTCACTAGCAAGTGAACTTCAGGACATAGGCAGAGCCGAAGTTCATTAATCTTGGTACAAAATGCACCCCCCAGGAGATGAAGTCCTTTATTGAATTATTCAAGAAATACTGAGATGTTTTCACCTGGACGTATGATGAGCTATGGACTTATGGCACACGAATCATCCAACACGTAATACCAATGAAGGAAGGAGTTAAGCCTTTCCAACAGAAGCTAAGGAAGGTGCATCCTAATCTAGAACCAATGATCCAAAAGAAGCTGAAAAAAATCCTAGACACATGCATCATCTTCAAAGTCTGACAGTCAACGTGGGTGTCAAATATACTCCCAGTTCGCAAATTTTTTGGCAAAATATGTTTATGTGTGGACTTCCAGAATTTGAACTGATCATCAAACAAGGATAACTACCCAATTGCCCCCAAGGAGAAGATTCTTCAAACGGTTTCTGGGTCAGAAATGTTCTCATTACTGGATGGTTTCTTAGGGTACAACCAAGTATTGGTGGTTGAAACCGATCTTCTAAAGACAACATTCAAGACCAAATGTGGAACGTTCGCATTCAGACGCATGCCCTTTGGCCTGATTAATGTTGGGGCAACCTTCCAAAGGGCCATGGACATCGCCTTCCTAGGGCTAATGGGGAAAAGAGTGGTGGTCTACCTAGATGATGTCACCGTGTTCTCCAAGCACAAATGTGACCACTTTCACCTCCTCAAATAGATTTTTGAAAGGTGCCAAAAATACGGGCTCTCACTTAACCCCAAGAAGAGCATCTTCATAGTCTCTGAAGGGAATTTGTTGGGCCACATCATAACCTAAGATGGCATAGTGGTACACCCAGAGCGCGCAAAATCCATCTCCCAAATTCCTCCCCCAAGTAGCAAAAAGGCAATGTAGTCGTTTCTCGGGAAAATAAAATTCCTACGAAAGTTCATATCAGACTTCGCCCAAATCGTGAAACCTCTACAAGGTATGATCAAGAAGAATGTAAATTTTAAATGGAATCTGCCTGAGAAATAAGCGTTCGATAATATTAAACAAGCCATTGAAGAAGCACCTGCCCATCATAGCCTGGATTTTAGCAAAGGATTTATCTTGTACACCTTCGCCTCGGACTCGTCTCTCGCAGCCATACTCACTCAGAAAGATGGTAGCAATGACGAGTGGCCAATATCATTCATGAGTGAGGGGTTGCAAGGTGCCAAGCTGAATTATTTGGATATTGACAAGCAAGCCTACACGGTTTATAAGGCAGTGAAACATTTTAGGCCATATATTTTGAAGAACCACGTTATGGTGTTCATACCCCACCCAGCAGTACGCTCACTTTTCGTGCAGCAGGATCTGGGTGAGAGATGAGGAAATTGGATGGAATGCCTTCAAGAGTATGACTTGGAATTCAAGCCTGCACACACTATCAAAGGGAAAGGGCTATGTCAGATGGCTGATGAAGCCACAGACCAGCGTGGCAATGAAGAGGAATGTTGGGATCACGAAATAGGCATGTACCAAGCCGACAACACACCTCAATGAAACACCCTGTCATGGTAAATTGATCTCCTACAATATCTTGGTTGCGGTGTCATGGACCCCACCTTAACAGTCTAGTAGAAATGAGCAATAAGGTTTAAATTTGCATCCTACCAACTGGTGCAGGGTAAGTTGTTTCTCAAGCATCATAGCAGTGTCTTGCTACGCTGCATAGAGCATAGTGAGGCCCAACAGGTCTTGAAGGAACTACATGACGACCCAACTGGTGGGCACTACGTGGGTGATGCCACAACTCACAATATTATGTGAGCTGATTTTTATTGGCCCACTCTATTTAAGGATGCGCACGCCTATGTTCAGAGATGCCTTACATGTCAAAATTTTTCCAGCAAATAATCTTGATCTTCCACCCCATTACAGTCCATCGCAGTGGAAGAACCATTCTAGCAGTGGGGGCTAGACATGATCAAGGAAATTTTGCTCCACTCCTCCAAGCAACATCGATATATACTTATGACCACAGACTATTTCACGAGGTAAGATGAACCAATACCGTTACGCAAAATCAATGATCAGGAGGTAATAGCTTTCATCATTCAGTACATCATGACTAGATTTGGCGTTCCAACCTCGCTTGTTTTTTATAATGCTATTTATTTTTCGTCGTTCAAGTTATATTAATTTTCTTTAGAAAACGGTATAGTGCTCAAACATTCTTCCAACTACTATCCCCAAGGGAATGGGTTAGCCAAGTCAATGAATAAGAACCTTGTCTGTATCATCAAAAATACCTTGCTATCCCAACACTAGAACTGGC
This sequence comes from Pinus albicaulis, assembly GCA_034641835.2. Classification (NCBI taxonomy): domain Eukaryota; kingdom Viridiplantae; phylum Streptophyta; class Pinopsida; order Pinales; family Pinaceae; genus Pinus; species Pinus albicaulis. The sequence continues at coordinate 494,632,902 of CM076583.1, forward strand.
ATAACGCTCTCCATAACGCCCTCTGGGTTGATCGAGTCACACCAAAACTGCCCCTGGAAACCTCCCCATTTTTCCTAGTCTATGGGAAAGAAGCAATTCTTCCTCCCAACTTGTCTCTCTCAACCCTTCAGTTGTCACAAGAAACACATGGTGCCCCATTCCCTTCCTTGCAAGCCCGCATAGACACTTTGTTGAAATTGGAGGAGGAAAGGCTAAAAGCCTAGGAAAAATTCACCATCCACCAGAGTCGGATAAAATGATGGTTTGATAAAAAGTCTACCGGAAACAAGGTTTTCAAGGTTGGAGACCTTGTCCTCAAATGGGACAAGGCTCACAAAGATAAGGGAAAATACACAAAATTTCAAGCCCTGTGGTCAGGCCCATTCCAGATCAAAGAAAAGGTTGGTTCCCACACATATAGACTCCAAACCTTAGAAGGGAGGATCAAGGTCCTCCCGGTAAATGGGCATGACCTCAAGCACTACTTCACTTGATAGCCTTAGGGCCATCACCATGATATGTACCATAGTTTCCTTTACTTTGCTTTACTGCTCTTGTTTTTCGTTTATTTTTTGTGTTTCAATAAACATCTTGCCTCAAGAAAGCTCTCAGAACTTCATTCCCCTAGTACCTTAAGTTGAATGATAGATGTAGTAGTTACTCAACTGGCAGGCTGTACTGAAATCTCTGCTTGCTAAGAATTAGTCCTACAGCACAAAATGGCCCAAGCTTGTTTGTGATAGGCACCCCATGGGGAAACATGACCAAGTCCTAGGACCCAAGCGCAAGTAGCTCACCCAGTGCGCTATCTCGAGGAACTGTTGTACAAGGGGAAGTTTTGGTGAAATAGGTCACTGGATGCAAGGGGAATAGGGCCGACCTCAGACAAAAAAGGGATATTCAGGAAAACCCAAAGGTCCCTAAATGCAGACCAGGAGCAACCTATCTTGCAAGTAACATAAGTCGGGATCCCTCATCCGCCTAGGTAGTATTTTCCACATTCAAGTAAATTCCTTGAGCAAATTTAAATAAGTGTTATTAGCACATGAAATAAATGGTAAAGGATTGCAAAAGGCTTCCTGTGCAGAGAGCTGATGCGACGAATTCGTCGGGGAACTGACCAGGCTTGCTGGTAGCAGAACAATGTTTGTGACTCCTAGGCAGTGACTCCGTCGGGGCCACCAGGCTTACTGGCAGCGGAGCAACACAAAGGGACCAAATAACTATACCAAATCCTTGAAGCCCATGAGGTTACTCTGACCCCTTCTGTCTGGTCTTCAGAAATGAAATCACGGTGAACAAGCATCTCGTTCAATGTAGGCAAGTGAACCAAACATGCAAGGGCCGGAGATGAGAGTAGTGGGACCCACGGGGGTGAAATGAATAGCCTTCTAAGTCCCCACCCCCTGCAAATATGAAGTGCAGGCAGAGATTTTGGGTTCTACCAGTAAATCACCATTTGTTGTAGCCGCTACAACACCCTCCAAAATTTAATCCCCTTTTCAAATTTCAGAGCCCCTGACCGCTTTGATGAAGGTAAGTCCCTTTCACCCTCAGCCATGACCCTTGAGAAGGTCCCTTTCAATAAATTGTATTCAAAGCTAAATTCATGACTTGTTTTCCTTGAGCTAGTCGCAAGATGGCAAAGTCACAATCCTGATCAAATTACACATTTGTGACTAAGTGACCTTGCGACCTCCAGGTCATGAGGTCACAAGGTCGCAAGGTCTATGAAAAATGTACATATGTGACTATGTGACCTAGTGACCTTGCGACCACTAGGTCACAAGGTTGCAAGGTCTTTGAAAAATGCACATTTGCAACTATGCAACCTAGTTACCTTGCGATCCCCAAGTCGCGAGGTGGAAAGGTCGCATCCTTGCTAAAAAATTAACATTTGCGACTAAGCAACCTAGCAACCCTGAGACCTCTAGGTCTCGAGGTCGCAAGGTCATAAGGTCATGTCCTTGCTCAACTGGCCATAATCTATGACTTATCGACCTACATTAAATGACCACACGTGTGACCCCTTTATAAATAAAAGGGTCATGTAGGTCGCATTCGATCTGCATGACAGAGAAAATAAGACGTCTAACAAGCCAAATGGAGCACGCTTTTTCTTGGGTAAGTTGTCTAATCCTCCTATTTTTTCCTATTTTGTTTAGATGTTGCCTTACTTGCTACATGCCCTAGCCTATTAATTGCCCTTGGCCCCATTCCTTTGCAACCTAAATCCTCACCATCTCTCCAGCTAGGGTTTTCATCTCACTTATCCTAAATCCTCTTTACCTCCTCTTTTGAGCCTTACCTTGCCTCAGTCTGCTACAGACACCCCTTCCTGGATTTCTGAGAGGGCCCTCAACTTTGATTTACCCATCTCCCTTGGATTTTTTTCCCTTCTTTCACCTTATTCCCTACGGGTCGCGGTCGCTTATATTTCTCTCAGAAAGCTCTAATGCGACCCTACGACCCTACAACCCTGCGACCCCATGAAATTGTGACCTTGCGTCCTCGTGACCTGGTCGCTAAGTTGCAAAGTTTCTAGGTCGCAAATCATTGACTAACCACACAAATCGCAACCTTGCGTCTTGGTCGCAGGTCTCCAAGTCGTAGAGTCACAGTTTTAGATCTTTAACGTAGGCGCAACCTCGAGACAGTGTGACTTGGTCTCTAGGTCACCAAGTCACAAAACCTCCCTAATCCTACATGTAGCAACTAGAAGGGGTTGTAGCAACCTAACCTGAGCAAAAAAATCATTTAGAGGTCTAGTCAGTCCCGTCATATTTTGTTATCATGCCATCCGTCTTATCATGGGATTGTTTTTTGAACATGTCAGGAGATATTGAAGCTGAGCTCGAGTGTGTTTCCATCTCTTCGGCCTCAAGCAATATGGGGCCTCTAGAAGTTCGGAAGAGAAACAAAAGCCCTAATATAAGGATATCAGGGGAGGACACACCTCCTCCACCACCCACTATCTACAGAGACACCGCCTGTGTCTTTGGAAAAGGAGATAAGATGACCTGGTACCAAGTATATCAGGAATTCACAAAGCTAGAATTCTCGGAAGATATCACAGACCAGAAAGTGTATATTCAGGTTAAAAAATCCAAGCTTCAGTACATAGGTTCTCATCCATCAATATTCCCTTGCACGGAAGTAGTCGAATGGATCCTCTAGAAATTTGATTCCAAGTTCTGGGTCATCCGAGACCACTCAGGGAAAACTTTTGCCAAATTGACTGGAAAAGACGCAGAAGTATACTATGCACTCCCCGCTAAGGAACAATCCTTCAACACTGATTGGGTTGCCACACATGAAGTACCAGTGCCACAAACCTTGAAGGGTTGGTGGGAGGACCCCGAGAAGTTTAAGGCGAAGAAGGATTAGGAATATAAAACAAATGGCCTTAAGAAGGTCTATAAGCTTGTGGAAGCAATGATGTGCAAAATGTACAGCCAGCAGGACGCCACTACCTTCAATGAGGCTTGGGTCTCACTCATGTATGCAATCACCTCCTATGGCACCCATTTCAACTTGGCATGTCTGGTAGTATCGGCCCTCAAATCAAACATATCAGCAACACAAGCACCGGAAGAGGGATGCACATTGGAATTCTACATGGCCTCTTACCTCTTAGATGCAGTGTGCATGAGATGTTATTTTGAGGGATGGTCAAATAACTAGGATGTGAAGCACAGTGGGCCCATTCACAAATATCTGAACGTATTCTGGGCTTCCAGGTACAAGCAATACATGTAATCCATCTCACACAATTTCATGGGAAGCTTTTCAATAAAGATGCCCCTTGCATTTCCAGGTGGGCTATGGAAACAGTAACCCAAGTAGCCAACTGGTTTCCCATTACAAAGAGTACCTTTATTGGGGTCTTCGAATCATTCAAGGCACCTCACGCACTACCCAAGTATGTCATTGATAAACTGCTGCTACAAAGGTGTGCTACCAAATGTCGAGCGGGTTCTCCAAGGTCCTCGGCAAGGATCGTCCCTACACACTACAAACGGGCCAAGTTCAATTGGAAATACCAACACACATAATTCCCTGTTGAGGAAAAAGTTAGAAACTGGTACAACAAAGACAGGAAAGCCACGCCATAAATCAACTAACCTGAGTGGGGATCAAGAGGGTCAGGATGACCAAAATTTAGAAGAGAGAGTTGACATGCTGAAAAGAAAGGACCCCGTAGTAGGAGCTTCATCTTCCAAAGCTAAAAAGATAAAGAATACTACAAGTAGTAGTCTTTCTAAAGAGAAATATGAAAGAAGAGACAAAGAGGCCAAGGCACAGCAAGAGGCAGAGAAGAAGATGAGAGAGGAAGAACTCAAAAGGACCCAAGATACCTTGGCACGACAACAGGAAGAAGATAAGCGAAGGAAGCAGGTTTAATAACAGTAGAAAAAGTAGCAGAAATAGGAACAAAAGAAGAAGAAAGTAGAAGAGGCCTGCAAGAATAAAGAGGAAGAAGAACACAAGAAGAAGGAGGAAGAAAAACGCAAGAAGAAGGAAGAAGAAGAATGACAGAAGAAGGAGGCCGAGTGCATATTAAAAGAGGAACAGGATAAAGAAGAGGTCAAAAGGAGGAGAAAGGAAGAATAAGCTCAAAAGCTACAGGAAGGCTCATCCAAGGAAGTAGAGAGAAGCAAGACATTGCTCTCGAATACTAGGGAACAAGCAGATCTGCCCCATATTGAGGTACCCCCGGTAACTCCCATGATGGGTGTACACCTCCTGCTCTCAGAACTTGGAATCCCAGAAGAACATGAAGATGATGTATTAGAACTAACAAGATTGTCTTATGACCAATTCACACATAATATCAGATAGGAGAAGAGAAGGTGCCTCGCACAGAATCTAGCTGAGCCCCTCGCAGCAACCACAGAAAAGGACATAGTCCTAGACACTAGGACTAATCCCATCATGATAGCATCAACAGGAACTGCTTTCGCAGCAACTACAGAGGAAAATGTTAGCAAGATGAGCAGGGAGATATTGTCCCTACAAAATAGCCTCAGGCAACTCAGGTTGAAAAGGAAAAGAAGGCACTGGAAGCATAAAATCAAAGGCTCCAAATCACAACCAGTCAAGCCAATGGGTTACCAACCACCATTCAAGGGGAGTTGGTTACTTTGGAGACTACCATGAAGCAGCTATCTGAGGATATGTTTGCTATAAAACAGATGGTTTCCCTGCTACTAAGGGCTCAGGCAGAGACTAAGGAGAAGATTGCACAAATAAAATAAGCCTCCGCAACACTAGATAGTATGCTTGAACAGTCTGAAAGGTATCCATAGGCTCCCGACACCCTGCCAAATAAGGATTGGATCTCCATGCAGAACAAAAATTTATAGATATGGATGAGAATACAATCCAAGGATAAGCTTATAAAGGATGTGGAAACGTGATGTCTACCTATGAACACCTGATCAATGGCGTCGATTTGATGGCGAAGGTGCATCACATCCCTTCCTTGGGGGAATTGGACACACAGAAGACAAGGGAGGAAGTGACCCAAGACATCCAAGCATTTATGGAACCCATCAGGCAAGACGTTTTTTCCAAGGTCCTTCCAACCTCAAAGGAGAACATTGAGCAGTTTATCATTGCACCAATCTGGATCTACAACAAGTTAGCCTCCCTATCCAATCAAATCTTCATGAAGAGGCACAATTTGATTTCGGATGCTCTCGAGTGTTTTCACAGGTTGGGAGAAGACACACCTTAGGTCACTCCAGTGGCCACAAAATATCAGGCCTGGCAGACTTATCTCAGGGAACAACAACAGATAGAAGTCTCAAGACTTTCCATCACACAGCTGCTCCCTTGAAAAGGAATAGTTTTACAAGTTGCAGGTCGCAAACAGGACCCAGTTGCAGGTTGCAAACAGGACCCAGTCGCAGGTCACAAACAGGACCAAGTCACAAGTCAAAACATCACCTGGGTCGCAGGCCATGCCAACAGTCAGGAAGCTAAAAGGACAAGGCCACCCAAAGGTCACTTTTGGTTATATAAGTACTCCCTTCGAGGAAAATGTAAGGGACATTTTTTGGAATCCACAAGGAGAAGAGATAATTGTATTGCATTGAATGCACGATTTCGAGAATGAATAAAAACCAATGATTTGACTCCACTACTGGATCTGATGAAATCTCATGTGTGTTATCATTATGGATATTATGTCTTTACGTATTTGCTATCTTTTATAACTAACTAGTCTGTGTTTTCTATTCATATATCATCAGTACATTTGAGCGCCTTGGATGTGTTAATGATATGTGGATTTTTTTACTTCGGGATGTTTTAATAACTTAGTTGTTGATATCGTTTTAATCTTTTGGAAAACGCTTAAGGAATTGAAGGGTGTTTCGACCATAGAGAATTGTTTCTTTTATGGTCAAGCAAGATTATTTATGAGCATGACTCTAAAGATATGTTGCTAACAGCATCTCCTTTGGTTGCATGCTTCGAAACTCACTTTGCTATTTATAATGTTTCATTTTCAGGAGAATTCATCAACCATTTGTTTCGTATCATTCGAGTAGTCGTGCATCCTCTTTTCCATGAGACACACCTCCATCCGAGAAAGGTATATTCAATGGTAGCCGAACCTACACCCCAGACGAGATCTCGATCACAAATGGTATAGCGTCTAGTTGGGATTTTATACCGGGGATACCCCCTTACTATTGGTCGGGCACTTTTCCCTGTCAACAACTTCCAAGAGCTTGATTCGGCTTCTTCAACTTTGATTCTTCTCTTCAAAAATTTTCTTGAACTGTAGGAAGGTAAATCAAAGATTTACCTTCCTCACTATTGCTACCTCTTCTCCTTATGATGACTGTCTTATCACCAATAAACTCTTTCTTCGGATCATAAAACCTAAAGTAAAAATTTTATTGTACCCTTCCTGCACTCATTCGCAACGTAGCTTCAGTCATCCGTACACCTGTACCTCTACACTTATTTGAAATCCTCTTCCTACACCTCTCCATAATCTTCTACTTCCTGCACCTTTCCGTAATCTTCAGTTTCAGATACGCAATGTGTACTGTCACTTATTTACTCTATAGGCTATCCCTTTTTCCGCAATACATTTCAGAGATAAGACCGTTGTATGTTCAGTATTTATCTGCACTTATTCCTTGTTGGAGTAGGTTATGGTTACCTGAATCTATGCAAGGAACAATAACTTAGTTTCAACGGTAGTTATATTTCGTCATTTTGCGTAGATTATCCTTTATACCCTTCACATGAAGATTGATCCTTAGCTCGTATTATTCCCTTTGATCTTGTCTGAAAATATTATCTCAAATGAACCGCAAAGAAACTTATATATAGGTGTATGCTTCTTGGTTTTTAAGCCGACTCGCCAATTTGACTTTAGGCCGACTTGTCCATAGCTTGTATGCCGACATAAATAACATTTCATGAGGTGTTTATTCCAGCATTGTTGGAGGGTTGTCTTCATTGTATAGGAGCTTTATTTCCAATTATTTTTGAGCTTGTCTTCCAGCTTGTTTGAGGGCTATTTGTGAGCTTCTTTACAAGGTCTTTGGAGCATAGAAATCTAAACTAAATCCTTCATGTATAGATGACACCTAATTATATGTATTCCTATGAACCTAATATACATCAAGAAGAAGTCTATCTACATAATAAAATCTTGCTTATGAAACCCATGAGGCAAGTACACCAAAAATATATTTTATTACCTTTGACATCTTCTTTACATAATTACATAGTCAACATGAAGACTGACCTAGTTGCACTTTTCAACAACATGCAACATGTGACCTTTCATCTCCCTTTTCTCCTAATTTCCATTATTTTCATAAATAACTGTGCCAAAAAAAAAATTCCTCTTTAATGCCTTAGCCATAGTCTTTTCCAATGTCCTTAGCCATAATAAACCAAATGAACACCCCCTAATATTTTTTTCCCAACATTCAACTTAGAATAAGTGTCCCATCAACTGTGGTTATTATTTTAACTTGCATTACAAGGAATTTTCACCAGAGATGTTACATAGATATACATACCATATCAAGCTTTAGAGTAAGAGTGACACGAGATGAAGAAATACCATTAATTACACTAAGTAACGAGCATACCATACCTCCAATTAATTGAAACACTCTCAATCTTAAAAGGATTTGCATGTTATCAAACTATCTTTTATTGCCCTTCCCATGCCCTTCCTCCTTTCAAAATATTCATATGTGCTTGGAATTAGCATAAAGGAACATATATAATCCCAAATTTGATCGCAACCATCCAAATTCATCATGAATAAAAGATAATACCACATGCACATACTGTTATTAGATGTGCCAATCCTCCACTAGATAAGGAAATATGTACTTGGCATTTTTGAAGGTGTGTGCGTGAGTTTTTATCCCCCTATTTAACCTATTGTTGAATGTTTTGGACTTGGAGAAGAACCATCGACGAGGGATATGTTAGTCATCAGTAATTTTTACCATCTGTACATGATTAAATATTAGTTCTAGATTTCTAAAAACAACATTCCCAAATATTGTGACTTTTAGAAATCTCACTGCCTTCATTAGCCTAATACCAAAATTTTCACTATTCTACTATTTTTCCATTCCATGGTTAACCTACCACTCTTAAAATACCCTTCATGAGCTTGTGCTACTCATCTATATCCTATTTTCCCACCTATAACCTCAGTACCCTGTTTTTCTTTTACCTATCACTCCACTTCCCATCTAGGGTTACCAAACAGCCTTTCCTTTCCATGTTCACCAGGTCCCTCAAGGTTTGATGGTCTCAAAACCATCTCTGTAGGCTCTTTAGATAAACCAAGTACATTGGATTTTGGATCTTCAAAAACATTACTTTTTCAATACTCTATTTTTTACACTTAAAGACTCTAAAACCAATTTCAGTCAAAGGCCAGGTCAAAGACTACTCCCACTAGGTCAATTTGGGTTTCATAGGTTATAAGGTCATCATTGGTGTTCCAAATATTGTTTTTCTTATGCAAAAGGATGACTCAATTGTATTGGAATATTAAGACATGGTTATTCAAAGAAGATCTAAAAGTCCCCAAAGAAGACTACCTTGTCAAAATTAAAGTTTGTGAATGCTAAGATTTTGACACTTTTGCAGGAGTGTTAAAGAGATCCATCAGCGGAAATTTGATGAGGTAGGAGGTCTAATCCTGGATCAAGACAACTCATGGCAAGAAGACAGGAAAGCACCTATGCTTAAAGAAACCTAAGGTTTTGGAAAGATAGGCAAACAAGGTAAAGTGAAGATGTTAGACCTCCATGATGACAGCAGAAGGAAGATTTGAAGGGACTGTTGTAAATGATATCCAGAGTTTGCCAAGGTAAAGTGTATCACTCCCTCAAAAGAACAAAGAAGTAAATAATATCACTGAGAAGGGAAAAAACCATGTTTCGATTCAACCACACTCAGAAATGTCAAAAGGGGTAAAAACTTGATTACAACTTCACAATGCAAGCAAAAGCGAGTTTTGACACTGCTGTTATAAGGAAGAAATCCCTCAAAAATGTTTTAAAAAGCATACCATTATTGAATGAGCTAAAGATATGTGTTAGTTTTCAAGATGGCAGAGAAGGCAGATTTTAGGGTTCTGATATGTCAAGATGAGTGAAACAGACCCTCAGGCTGAAAAATGACCCTTTCATGTTTTCAGCAAGCTACCACCAAAAAGTGAAAAGGAGTCATTTAAATGTTTTAAGCCACCTACAGCAAAAAGAGACAAAGAAATATCAGTGAAAGAGTGAGGAGTAAATAAATTATCAAAGTGGGTTTTTCTAAGTTCAATTTATTTTCCTAGGCTATAAAGGACCATTTTTGTCCTTCACCCAACTCATTGTACACTTGCAACAATAGTCAGAGCATCCAAGAGAGATTTTCAGCGCTAGGTGTTCAGCGTCTAGCACTGCGCGTTCAAAGGATTTTCCAGTGAAAAATTGCACCGCTCTACACGTTCAGAGACACATGTTGCACGTACGTGCAAGCACTACGCTTTCACCGAGGAAAGCCTAAGAGGCCCAGACTTCATTCAGGCACTACGCCTAGGGAAGCCCAACAGCCCAGAAAAGAGTTCAGGCGATGCGCGTAGGGAAGCCTAACAGGCTGAAAAGCACTCGAGCATTGCGCGTTGGGAAGCTTGACACCCAAAAATGTGTGCAAATGCTATGCGTTGGGTAGGGAGGACCCGAATTTGCGTGCAGGCACTACGCTTTAGCCTAAAACTCCTCCTCCACCTGCAAATGCCAGAAAACAATAGAGAATCTCCTCCAAGCTACATCAAGGGACTTTCAAGGACATTACAAAATGGTAGTTGGATGTTTGCCTCTTCCTACAGTGAATGTTGATGGTTTAATTTCAAAGGAATTGACCAAACCCTAAGGAGTGAAAAACCCTAATTTTCATGCTAAAAACCCTGTTTCAACCTCCATCATCTTCAAACAAGAATATATCAATCAAGTAGGGTATGAAGTAGTATGGTTACAGTGATTTGAAGATTGAACATTCATCAAAGCTTAAAAAGCTCAGTTATACACATACACCTTCCTCTCACTCGCTTATAAAGGTTGCCTTTTATCATTATTTCAATTCACTTCTCATATCAAGTTTCACAAGCAGAGGTAGGGTTTGTTTAAAAACAGCAGTGATCAAAATGTCAAGAGAAGGAGGGAATGTTAGTAGAAAAGAAGGCCAAGTGCCTAGGAGGCAGAAACACAGGGGTGGGAAGGTCAATAGGTTTGACCCCCAAGACACTATGGAGCTTAATGCCTCTCCTATGATTGTCACATGTTTCCAGAATGTAGGGTGTTTTCATTTTTGTGAAAGATTCCAACAAGTACAAAGTCACCCAGAGCTCACAAGGTTATTCATCCTTAACCTACATAACAAACAATCAAGCTTTGCATGGGTGGCCTTTGAACTCTCATCAGATGTCATTTCCCACGCTACAGAGATACCCAATGTTGGTGAAAAATGGTTCAAAAGAGAAAATTTAGGCATAAGCTGCTACGAACCATTTCTTAAAACTGGATACAAAGAAGGTTGCAAGACTATCTTCCCTTTTTCACATTTGCTGGAGAGGTATGCACCCTTGATGACGGTTGTTAGCCCCCCTATGAAATTATTGACAAGCAAGCTGGGGGCTAGTCTACTTTGGAGCCTTCAAGGAATGCCTTTTCCTGAAAACCCATCATCCTTGAAGTCTCTTCGTGTTGTGCCTAAAACAGTGTCCCCCTGCTAATCCATTTCTCAAAGGGCCTGTTTTCCCCCTTGTACCCCTGCAAATTATCCCATTTTAACCTATGTGTTTCCCTTGTCGAATTCCCCTCTAATCCCCTGAAACCTCCCAAAGCCCCCTTCAAATTCTACCCATGTCCCTGGTTTAGCCTGATTCGCTATTTATCTTCCTACCGTTACCCTTATAAGGCTTCAACATGCATTGAAAAGGCTTAAAAACCCACTCTGAACCTTATGTCAAGCCTAGCCCTTCTCCTGATAGCCCCACGCCCCTCTACCTTCCACAAAACCCTGCACTGTAACCATCCGCCAGTCTAAACGGCGCTTATTCCCCCATTTCTTATCGGGCGCGATGTCTGTCGTTGATCATGGTTGATCGGACGGTGAACGTTAAACCCGATACCCCCCTGGCCTATCCGCTCATGTTCCTCATCGCGCCATCGCCGTCCATTTCCACGATGATCTGATGGTCTGCAGTGCACCCGATGCCGGTGGTCTCCATACGACTATTTCAAACCCGCCGGTTTCCTTCGCACCGCTTATGCACGGTAGGTGGTTTCTCTCCAACGCCCAGCGATTCCATTCACCGTCTGACGTGTGTCCTTGTGTACAATTTCCAAACTGTCGTCCCCGCCCGTTAACTCCACCCATCGCGCGTTATTGTCCGGACACAGATGCCCAGTGAAATTGCCATAGACCGTCCGATCTGGAGCAGGCCATCTGACGGCTATTGCTCATCCAAGATGCACGAAGTTTAATGTAATTGCGCACGCGATAGCTCATGCCATGGCCAGTCGTCCGTCGTCCTCCGCCGTTGATCCCGCCACGATCGACGATCCCGATTTGTTCGCCCATCGCTGAATTTTCCGCCATCACCCCGCCTTGCCACGCCCCCTCCACGTGTCGCACCGTACCTCCGCCATCCCATCTGCATAAATTCATTCAAAGGTCGGGTTTATTAAGGTTTTCACGTAAAATTTGCTCTGTATTTCCTTAACTCGTTTGTGTGTTTTGCAGGGTTTCCAATAGGGAATGACTGCCATGATGCGCAATCTCTGTCACAGCGACGGAGGAATCAAAGAAGATCATGCGCAGAGGCTACATTCAAAAGCTGATGTTACAGGAAGTGTCTGGAGGGGTGTTTGCGCCATAAATTCATCCAAGGACAGAGCTTAAACTCTGCAAACCCTCTCCGGCACCATTAAAGCTTGGACGCACAACAGAGAGCTCGAGGCAAGAAGTGGAAGACTTATGAGCTTCTGCAGGGATTTCTAGAAGGCAAAGGTACAAGTTTGAAGACCCCGAGGATCGAACAGGAGATCCTGTGCACGGTATAAGGTAACATCAGGGTTTTCACACCATCAGAAATGTTTTTCTTCATCAGAGGACGAAGCGCCCATGCAGTTTTATTTATACACCATGCCCCTGAGAATATTATCTGCCCTATAAGTAGTCCTACACTATCAGGAGCATTTGTTACATGGTACGGAGACCCTAGCATCATTATTTCACCAGTTTGTCCGGTCAACAGAAAAGGGCAGTAGTGCTGCAGCCAAAGTGCCAGAGGTAAATGCACAGATTTAAAGCAGAATGGATTGCGGCCTTCCTCCTCTTTTGAGCGTTAATTCTTCATTTAATTCTTCACCTACCATCTTCTGCTCTGTTTTCTCCTATAAGGATCTAGAAGAACATATTGTAAAAGGTTGTTGTTCAGTTTTTCGGCTGTTGCTGTTAGAGGGATTTAGTTTGACTGTTAGAACAGTCTTGGGAGGGAGTTACAGAATAGTTTGTATGTAATAGGCTGGGAGGAGAAAGTCTAGACTGTATCTAGCCATTGGGCTTATTGTACATGACTGGTTTTGCATCAATTAATCAAAGCACATTTCACAGGATCCTGGTCTATTACTATTGGTGATGTTTTTCCTAACTTCGTTTATTACATTTTCATACTGTTTCATGTTCTTCTGGTAGGCAACATAATTATAACATAGGATTCACCCTTGTTAGGTGCCCTATGTTCCCTGCTCTCCCTACCTTTAATGTTTTCTGCTTTATGTGCTATCTGAGAATTTTTTTCAGTTGATTTAACCAATGTAGTGGATGATATTGCCTACTCTCTGATGTATGAATTAAATGAATCAATTTTCAAATGTTCTTGTTGGGTTTAAGCTAGAAGATTTGGGACCACTGGGGATTAGAGTTAGCCCTATCCACTAGGATCCTTATGAAACCAGATGACCTTCCTAAGATCCCTTTGTTAATCCTATCTCTGTTTTCCTCTGGAGTTGCTAAAGCAGACCTGGAGTTAAATGACCTCTGGTCCGATCTATAAGCATCCCCTTTGTCCCTCTTTGAGAGCTGCCTTTGAGTATGTCCAAGCAGGTCTGGATTTAAATGACCTCTGAATTTATTTATAGACAGAAATTGGGCTACTTTCCTTTTTCACCTTCTCTCCTTAATGTTCCATTCCATCATCTATCTAAAAGATCATTTAGTATAGATTACTTTCCCTCTAAAAGCCTTGGCTAGTTGTTGCAAGTAATTCTCCTTTCATGACTCCATAGCCCAATGGTCGGCACTTTCTTAACCCATCCTCCCCGCTGAAACATCCTGCTGCTTTGTCTCCTTTTCTCCCATTACTTTCTCGGTCTATGGTCTCCTGTCCAACCCAACAACCCACCAACCAAATCATTTAAAACCCCCTTTTGTGCTTCATAACTAGCCTAACACCTCATTTGAGCTTCAAAGATACATACCATGCTTTGTTTTAATAGAGAGATCCCTCTCTGGACCTAGGAGGGCTAGATCCTAAGGTCTGAAAGTGGTTCTGATGTTGTCTCATCTTTTGGTCTTGCCAATCTGGCCAAAACATGGGAACCCCAACATAATGGAGACTCCGCTGGGGAGGAGACCACATTGCCTTCAGATTGGATTTTAATTGCTGATGGTGGACAGCAACCTACTCCAAACAGTCAAATTCATCCACCTGGCGACTCCACACCCCATAATTCCCAAAAGACTTGATGACTCCACTGGCGGAAGACTCTGAACTGGTTGAGAAGAAGTAGTAGCCTTCTTTGCATAAATATGGATCCAAACATGGACAGGGATACAAAGTATGATGCTTTGTGTAATAAATTATGTGGAATAACAGAAATGTTTGGTAAAGTGTTGGAAATGTACATGGCCAATATGGATGCAAATGATGATTATTTAGAACAGCCCATGCCTCTTCCAGAACAAGAACAAACTCAAGACCGAGAAGATGATCATGACATGTATGATGCTCAGGAGTCTATGGAAGATGAAGAGGGAAGCAAGCAGGAACTTCCTGACTGCTCACTTATGTCTTGTGTTACACTGACCGAAGAATATCCAGACCTAATAGTGAAGGCTAATAGGGAGCGCTGCCTTGAGGAAGCAAGAGACCACATGGAGGAGGCAGAATCTGATGTGGAAGAAGAGGCTCAAGAAAACATCTATCCCCCAAATCAACTGATACAAGAGAGAGAGGATTTTTGCTCTTCTATCCATGATGAGAGGGAAACCCCTCTTTTGACAGAAGAAGAGATTGATCAGATATTAAACCAGCAGTCCAACTCAGAGATCTTTTATAGAACACACACTCTTGCCCAGTCATCTTATGAGTTTGATGATTCAGATTCAGAAGACTCCTCTGTGGATCAGAATGAAGAAAGACCTGCTGAGAATCCGATAGGTTTGAAAGGAGACATTACTTACAGTTAAGATTTTCCTTTTTATGATCTATTTTATGATGATTGCTTTCAAGGAGAAGCTGAGCTTGCCGAACCATCATCCTTAGATCGTTGGGAGGAAGATCAGGACCAACAACTCTGGAGAAGTAATGAAACGAGTAAGCCTATCTATGATACTGATGGGGAGAGCTATGAAAGTATAGTAGCAGATGAAGATTCTATGAATCTTCATTCTGCTCTACCACAAATCATCAGTGAGATTGGAAACCAGCAGCCTTTCTTTCCAGAAGATAAGGAGGAAAGAAAAGAAGAGATTCTTGAGCAGAATGAAAGCAAGAAGCCTTCTCTTGAAGAAGGAGAAGCAAAGGAGTACACCCCTGCTCAAGAATGCATGAATCTTTTCACAGAGCTCAGCACACCAGGGCAGAATATATCAGAGCTCCCAGAGGACAGCACTGCCATATATGATGAGTCCTCTGGTTCAGAAAAGGTAGGAGACGAGGGAGGTTCTCTTTCTCAAGAGAGTCATATTCTTGATCCAGTGGAAGAAGAAGAGATCCTTGTCGAAGCCAACCTGTCAAATTTTCATAACCAGGTATCATATCATGATACTTATGCACATTTTCTGCAAACATTTGAAGAAGGATCAAGGGTCTTTTTGAGCAGCATGATGCAGATAGAAAGAAAATTTTTCAAAGCTACCGTTATTGAACAAAAAGAGTGGGAGTTGCCCTGCCTATCCAGCCTACTCAAGGAGTTGAGCAAAAAGTACCAGCCATGGGATCACTTGATGGATTGGTTACATTGGAAGACAATGTTTGTAATCTAGATTTGTAAATATTTGAGTAAAAGTAGGGTAGGTAGGAAAAGCTAAATAAAGCTCAGTCTGTGAGCATGTAGTTAGTTGTTTTAATTTCTGCAAAGTCCAGCAAGTCAGACAGTCTAATCCTGGCTTGACTGCTTTCAATTTCTGTCTTAGAATGTAGAAAGGAAATCTGCTAGACAGTTTAATCCTAGCAGAAAGAGTAGTTTAGGTAGAGAAAATATGAGGCCAACAGCCTAATCTGGTCTCATGGAGAAATAAGGGTAGATCTAGAATAGGTTTATTTTCCTTCTTGTAAAAATTAATGATGTAAAGGGTCTGCAAGTCCAAATGCACCCAGAAGGGAAAAGCGTTAGGACTGTAGTATGGGTAGGTAGTTTGGTTGGGAGAATTTTTCCTACTGATGAATGTCTTCATATTATGGCAGCTGATCTAAAGAAAAGGATGTGCTAAGCAGCAGGCATCTGGCCTACTCCAAAGATCATTTCTGGTTTCTTGCCTCCTTCAAGAAGAAGCCATCCCCATGTGGAGCCATTGTTAGCTCCCCTATGAAATTCTTGACAAGCAAGCTGGGGGCTAGTCTACTTTGGAGCCTTCAAGGAATGCCTTTTCCTAAAAACCCATCATCCTTGAAGTCTCTTAGTGTTGTGCCTAAAACAGTCTCCCTCTGCTAATCCATTTCTCAAAGGGCCTATTTTCCCCCTTGTACCCCTGCAAATTATCCCATTTTAACCTATGTGTTCCCCTTGTCAAATTCCCCTCTAATCCCCTGAAACCTGCCAAATCCCCCTTCAAATTCTACCCATGTCCCTGGTTTAGCCTGATTTGCTATTTATCTTCCTACCATTACCCTTATAAGGCTTCAAAATGCATTGAAAAGGCTTAAAAACCCACTCTGAACCTTATGTCATGCCTAGCCCCTCTCCTGATAGCCCCGCGCCCCTTTACCTTCCACAAAACCCTGTACTGTAACCATCCGCCAGTCTAAACGGTGCTTATTCCTCCATTTCCTATCGGGCGCGATGTCTGTTGTTGATCATGGTTGATCGGACGGTGAACGTTAAACCCGATACCCCCCTGGCCTATCCGCTCATGTTCCTCATCGCGCCATCGCCGTCCATTTCCACGATGATCTGACGGTCTGCAGTGCACCCGATGCCGGTGGTCTCCATACGACTATTTCAAACCCGTTGGTTTCCTTCGCACCGCTTATGCACGGTAGGTGGTTTCTCTCCAACGCCCAGCGATTCCATTCACCATCCGACGCGTGTCCTTGTGTACGATTTCCAAACCGCCGTCCCCGCCCATTAACTCCACCCATCGCGCGTTATTGTCCGGACACGGATGCCCAGCGAAATTGCCGTAGACTGTCCGATCTGGAGCAGGCCATCCGACGGCTATCACTCGTCCAAGATGCACGAAGTTTAATGTAATTGCGCACGCGATAGCTCAAGCCATGGCCCACCATCCATCGTCCTCCGCCGTTGATCCCGCCACGATCGACAATCCCGATTTGTTCGCCTGCCGCTGAATTTTCTGCCATCGCCCCACCTTGCCACGCCCCCTCCACATGTCGCACCGTACCTCCTCCATCCTATCTGCATAAATTCATTCAAAGATCGGGTTTATTAAGGTTTTCACGTAAAATTTGCTCTGTATTCCTCCGACCTTTCACCACCCCTGTTCTCTACCATTCCGCGGCATTTATCCGTCGTTCCACCAACCTGCACGTCCATTCTCGTCGTTCCACTGCATCCGCCTCCCCATTCATGATTTCCTTAACTCGTTTGTGTATTTTGCAGGGTTTCCAACAGGGAATGACCACCATGATGCGCGATCTCTGTCACAGCGACGGAGGAATCAAAGAAGATCATGCGCAGAGGCTACATTCAGAAGCTGATGTTACAGGAAGTGTCTGGAGGGGTGTTTGCACCATAAATTCATCCAAGGACAGAGCTTAAACTATGCAAACCCTCTCTGGCACCATTAAAGCTCGGATGCACAGTAGAGAGCTCGAGGCAAGAAGTGGAATACTTATGAGCTTCTGCAAGGATTTCTAGAAGGCAAAGGTACAAGTTTGAAGACCCCGAGGATCGAACAGGAGATCCTGTGCACGGTATAAGGTAAAATCAGGGTTTTCACACCATCAGAAATGTTTTTCTTCATCAGAGGACAAAGTGCCCATGCAGTTTTATTTATACACCGTGCCCCTGAGAAGATTATCTACCCTATAAGCAGTCCTACACTATCAGGAGCATTTGTTACACGGTACGGAGACCCTAGCATAATTATTTCACCAGTTTGTCCGGTCAACAAAAAAGGGCAGTAGTGCTGCAGCCAAAGTGCCAGAGGTAAATGCACAGATTTAAAGCAGAATGGATTGTGGCCTTCCTCCTCTTCTGAGCATTAGTTCTTCATTTAATTCTTCACCTACCATCTTCTGCTTTGTTTTCTCCTATAAGGATCTAGAAGAACATATTGTAAAAGGTTGTTGTTCAGTTGTTCAGCTATTGTTGTTAGAGGGATTCAGTTTGACTGTTAGAACAGTCTTGGGAGGGAGTTACAAAATAGTTTGTATGTAATAGGCTGGGAGGAGAAAGTCTAGACTGTATCTAGCCATTGGGCTTATTGTACATGACTGGTTTTGCATCAATTAGTCAAAGCACATTTCACAGGATCCTGGTCTATTACTATTAGTGATGTTTTTCCTAACTTTGTTTATTACATTTTCATACTGTTTCATGTTCTTCTAGTAGGCAACAGAAGTATAGCATAGGATTCACCCTTGTTAGGTGCCCTATGTTCCCTGCTCTCCCTACCTTTAATGTTTACTGCTTTATGTGCTATCTGAGAATTGTTTTCAGTTGATTTAACCAATGTAGTGGATGATATTGCCTACTCTCTGATGTATGAATTAAATGAATCAGTTTTCAGATGTTCTTGTTGGGTTTAAGCTGGAAGATTTGGGACCACTGGGGATTAGAGTTAGCCCTGTCCACTAGGATCCTTGTGCAACCAGCTTACGTTCCTAATATCCCTTTGTTAATCCTATATCTATTTTCCTTTGGAGTTGCTAAACCAGACCTGGAGTTAAATGACCTCTGGTCCGATCTATAAGCAGCCCCTTTGTCCCTCTTTGAGAGCTGCCTTTGAGTATGTCCAAGCAGGTTTGGAGTTAAATGACCTCTGACCTGATCTATAGACAGAAATTGGGCTACTTTCCCTTTTCACCTTCTCTCCTTAATGTTCCATTCCATCATCTATCTAAAAGATCCTTTAGTATAGATGACTTGCCCTCTGAAAGCCTTGGCTAGTTGTTGCAAGTAATTCTCCTTTCATGACTCCATAGCCCAATGGATGGCACTTTCTTAACCCATCCTCCCTGCTGAAACATCCTGCTGCTTTGTCTCCTTTTCTCCCATTACTTTCTCGGTCTATGGTCTCTTGGCCAACCCAGCAACCCACCAACCAAATCATTTAAAACCCCCCTTTGTGCTTCATAACTAGCCTAACACCTCATTTGAGCTTCAAAGATACATATCATGCTTTGTTTTAATAGAGAGATCCCTCTCTGGAACTAGGAGGGCTAGATCCTAAGGTCTGAAAGTGGTTCTGATGTTGTCTTGTCTTTTGGTCTTGCCAATCTAGCCAAAACACGGGAACCCCAACAAGGGTCATCATGAAATACTTTACATGTGAGGGAAGGTACTCTATACTTTACTCCTATAATATCAGATTACTCATGCACTTCACTAAGGTTAAAATTCTTCATTTACCCTACTACCTCTATAGGAGTATCGATAAGATGTCTCATGTTGTTAAAAGAAGGAACTATTCCCAGCAAATGCAAAGTTTGTTTCATCATTCTTTAATCAAGATGGTTGTGCTACATCAGTTGTTTCATCATTCTTTAATCAATATGGTTGTGCTACATCAGTTGGAGCAAAAAGGCATACCATGGGAAGTGTTCATTGCTCATGAAGTGTTCACAAACCCTTAGCCCCATCCTCAGCAAAATTTTCCCTCATCATCTCATCCTCCTCCCCCTACTCCCCCATTATCTCCTACTAGTCATGCTTCATCATCTACACATGTATCTTCACCTCAAGAAAAATTTCCTTCCTCACCTTCTCCCAATGCATCAGATCAAGAAGGAAGTGATCATGATGAGCAATCAAATACTAATGAAGGAGAGAGAAATAATGATGAAACAAGAGCATTGAAGAAAAAGAGAGTGAAGAGGCAGAGGTTAGCAATGAAACAGAAAACATAGAGGTAGATGACAATGAAGATGAGGCAAAAGATGAAGAGGTAGGAGATAGTATGGACACAAATGAAGGAAGTGACAGAGAGACAGATGATGATAATGGTGGTAGTGAAACTAAGAGCCACAATGATAGTAAAAACAGTGAGGTTCCTAATAGTGATAAAGGCAGTGGTGATGTTGGAAACAAAGAGGACAATGATGAAGCAGAAAACATGGTAACTGATAGCAATAATGATGCTAATGACAACAGTGATACCAAGGATCAAAATGTCAGTGAAGCTGGTGATAACAATGAAGAAGATGAAGCGACTGATAGCAGCATTGAAGAAGAAGACAAAAAAGAGCATGATAGTCATGATAGCAACCATGGAAGCCATAAGGATAGCATGAAAATCACTGATAATGACAGTTAAGATGACAAAAATAATTAAGACACTGAAATGGTCACAATCAAACCTCTTTCTTTGACTTACCAAAGAGGATAAAGGCATTTGTTTGTTGCCTCTAAAAGGCAAGGGGCCATGCCTTCTGCATCAACAAAAAATCTTGAAAAAGGCAAGAAAAAGGTCATTGTTGGAGATAAGAAAGGAAAGCATCAAACTCAATAAGAGCACCAACTCATTGACCTTGACAGTGAAAATGAACATGAGGAGAGGATTACAAGAATCTTGCTCCAAAGAAAGGATACAAAGATCGAAGACCTACAAAGAAAACTTGGCATGGGAATGTATAACATTGAGTATGTTAAGAATGAAAACAAGCAGCTGAAGAATATAAAAAGGGACCTTGGCCTACAGAAAAAGATGGCTAAGCACTATGCATTGAAAAATCAATTTGCAAGGGCCAAGCTCAAAAGAGCCCTTACCGAAATTCAATCACTCAAGGAGGAAAAAGTCCAAGAAAACCCTGGAATTCTTGCTGAAGCTTCTCTACAAACCTCCCAAATCCCATAAGGAAGATATCTACAAATTTTGGGAACTTTTTGAAATTTTTTGGTTTTTGCTGTTTTTTTAAGGCCTAAAAGCACAGCACCCTTGGCGTTACGATTTTCCTACAAGCATCCTCAATAGGAAAACTTTACATTTATGGAATCCTCATCTCAATTACAGCATGCTCACCAAATTTCAGGTCATTTGGAGTAGTTTTGGTCCCTGAAAAGGCCCAAAAACATGTCAATTTTCACCTTTCTGTCATGTTTTCAGGGCTGGCGCTGCGCCTAGAGCAGCCTTCGGAGATTTTATTTTTGAACAATTTAATGGATCCCAATCAGAAAAATAGGGGAATTTCTGGAAATTAGACTCAACAGGCTTTCCAACGAGCCATCCACGAAGCCAATTCTGATATCGGGAAGTCCATCAAAACTTGGCTGCAAGTGGACCCAGTTTTCCTGTGCAGGCACTGCGCTTTCAAACCTATGAAGCTGCCCCCTTGCTAAAAAGTCAACAAAAAATAGTCAAGGATATTTTCAAGAATTTTTTTGGGCAAATCACTCCAGCTTTGATTAAGGAGTTATGTTTAGGTTATCTTTCATTTATTGCAATAGTTATTATGTGCCTTGGGCCTTGCATGGCCTCTTTGGACATAAATGGCATTTATGATGCATTTATGGTTTCTAGAATCCTCTTAGGGTTTCCACCTCCTCATTTTCTAGTTAAATAGAGCCTTGAGGCCTCATTTTAATTGTTGGATGTTTATTGAGAGTAATATACAGACTTTGAAATTGAAGAGAAATTGGCTTTGGTGCTTGATGATGGCTTTGGAATGTGCATCTATGGATTGAGCTCACTCTTAGGATTCATTAAGCTTGGTTATATGGTGATTTATTCCATATTTGTGTTTGTTTTCTTCAGTTATTCATTATGTTTATGGTTCATTTAGTCATAGGACAGAAATAGAGAATAGGATTTGTCTTCTTGGCACCCTACTTCTACCTGCTTCCTTGATTTCTATGTTTTCTTCTTCAAAGTTTTGCTAAATAATCCTTGAATGCTCTTTAGTGTTACTAACATGTTATGTTAAATTTCTATTTGTTTGAAAGAAATTCATATAGAATCCTTCACTGCTCTCTTAGCTTACTTATATGTTGTTTTTAAGGTCTGCTCAGTATTGTTTGGTTGAAGAATCCTTTATTTCTCTTCAAGTTTATTATGCTATCATCTTAGAAGTGTTTTCTTGTTTATTATTTTGTTAAAGGATCCTTTATTTCCCCTTAACATACTGTATTCACACCTCCATTTTCATTTCATTCTCCCTAGACCTACTTAGATCCATTTTTCCTTGTCAACTTGACCTTTGAAATATCCTTGACTCATTTTTATACTTTTCAAAACCTTTGCAGAATCCATAGCCCAATGGATTGATCCTCTCTTACTCTACCTATTTCCCTTGACAACCTACCCAACCAAAAAAAAAAACAAACCCTAATCCCTATAACTAGCCTAAAATCAAAACCTAAAAGCTATCAAGTTAAAAACTTTTACAAGCAAACATATGAGAGAGCCCTCTTTGAGTCCAGGAAGGCTAGGTCCTAGGACTCCAAAGATTGGTTTGATGTTACCCCTGTTCATTTTTTCTCTCCAATATGCAAATTATGAGGACCTAACATAGTGGCGATCATGGTGGTACTTTCTAAGTAGGTAACAAGCTTATACATCCTTAGAAAATTCAGAAGCCCTTGTCAAATAGTATCTACTGATTTATCACCACCTCATTGCCTAATATAGTGGTGATGACGATGGGACTCTGTGTAAGAAAAAAACTTAGACATCCTTAAAAAATTCAGAAACCCTTGTCAAATAGTATCCACTGACTCAGCACCATAACATAGTGGCAATCGGAGTAGAACCTTCTGAGTCAGTCACAATATCAGTATACCTTAGGACCTCAGAAAACCCACAAACATCCTTAGATTAGCATTCAACTATTGATGATGGAAAAAAAGTACATATTTAGAACATTAAACATCCTCCACCTGGTGACTCCACTGGTCTTCAGTAGCCCTGTTGACCACACTAGTTCTCACAGACTTCCCCTAGGAATGCATTAAACAATCCTAATATTTTTTATGGTGGACAGCAAAGTTGAAATAATCCACCTAGTGACTCTACTACTCTCAAATAGACCTAAAGACTCCACTGGTAAAGAACTCTAAACTAGTTGAAAAGATTCAGTAAAACTTTCTGATTTACAAACATGGATCCAAGAATACAACAAAGATATGCTTC
This sequence comes from Pinus albicaulis, assembly GCA_034641835.2. Classification (NCBI taxonomy): domain Eukaryota; kingdom Viridiplantae; phylum Streptophyta; class Pinopsida; order Pinales; family Pinaceae; genus Pinus; species Pinus albicaulis. The sequence continues at coordinate 494,656,212 of CM076583.1, forward strand.
GATGAACAAAGATCACATCCCTGGATTCCCACAAAAAATGCCTCTGATAGATTAGTAAACTAACCTGCCTATGTTTCAAGATGAAAAATGTGATGACCCATCGTTACATCTCATCAAATTTCATATACATGTATGGAGGTTAAAGGTTGAATGGCATGAAGACTGCCTCATGAAAATGTTCATGGGGACATTAGAAGGTAAAGCAAGGAAATGGTATGAAGGCCTAGACCCTGATAGTCTGTTTTCTTTGAAGGATTTCCACAAGGTGTTTTATGAACATTATAAAGAATATTGTCCATCTTTATCATTAGCTGAAAATTATTGTGATCAATCTGAAGATTTCATGCAATACCTTGTAAACATTGATGAATATTTAGGGAACTGGCATCCTGAAGATTTATTAGAAGAAATCCATGCATTTCATACTCAAGATAACTATTATGAAAGCCAAGAGGAGTTGTTTGAGGATGAAATCAATCAGGAAACAAAGGAATACCTACAAGATATCTCCAAAGAAACAAGTGTTGATTCAACATCTCTTGTGTGTGAGGCCCAAGAAGACATTTAGCCTTAGAATCAGCCATTACAAGAGAAAGATAACTATTGTAGTTCTATCCAAAGAAAGAGAAAAATTCCTCCTCTTTTAACAGAAGAGGAAATAGATTAGATTATAAGCATGCAGCCAGCCTCTAAACCTTCATATGAGCAGAACATTTCTATTTTTTCTCATGCTAATCCTAGCTATCACAGATCAGAAAATGGACTTGTGGATCAATTTAAAGAGAAACAATATGATAATCCAATATGTTTTATTGGTGACATTACTTATTTTGATGCTTGTCCAAAGTTTGATCAATATGATGATGGTCATATTCTCCAAGTAGAAGCCAATCTTGATGAGAAATCAACCGCTGGTTTGTGAGAGGAAGTTCAGTTTCATCATAGAAGTAATCAGCCAATACATGTCAGCTATGACATTGATGAAAAAAGTATAGAAAACTTGGAAGTAAGTGAAGAATCTCTGACTCTTTGTTATACTTCATTTTGGTCAATCAGAAATAAATTTCATATAATTGGAAATTAGCAGTCTTTCAGTTTTGATGTTGAGGTTGGAGAGAATGATGAACTTCTTGAGCAAGCTGTCAATGAGAAGCCTTTTCCTGGAATGGTTTAGGAAATCATTTGTGACATATAACTCCCCTCAACTCTAGATTTGTTGCCACCAAGTCCCATTGAATTTCAGATTGCGGATGAAGGCTTGAAAACTGATGATCCCATGAGACTTGCAACACTTCCTTCTCAAGAATATTTGTTTCCAAAAGTTACATCTGCTCATCAACATGATGACCTTCACACAGATTTCAGCCCACTCAGTCAGAATACATCAGGTTTGTTAGAAGAAAACATTGCTATATATGATGAATATGCCAGCACATATGAACATGAGGAGGAATTAGAGTTTATTGTTCAAAAGAATCCTAAGCATAGCCAAGTGGAGGAAGCAGTAGTCCTGGATGAAGTTTATTTTTCAAATACTCAAAGCCAGGTACTGTTTCAAGATCCCTTTGTTGATCTCTTGGGGACATCTAAAGAGGGACTGAAGTATGTTAGAAGTAATTTGATGCAAATTTTAAAGAAAATTTTAGGCACTACTATTCAAAGACAAGTGAGGTGTGAGTGGCCTTTTTATTTCTTCAGCACACTCAAAGAGATGAACCAAGATCACTCATGGAATCATCTACTTGACTGGTTATATTGGAAAAGGGAGTTCACCAAATGATTGTATATCCTATATAGGTTAGATTAGGATAGATAGGTATGAAAATAATCTCAGCACTATGAGAATCTTTCTAGTTTTTAGTTTTAGAATGCTGATCTAGAAAAATGAAAACACAAAAACAAAGAAACGATGAAAAAGAGGGCATATGAAAAGAAGAGGTACAGCCCCATACCAAAAAAGAGTAATTTTGAAAGTGAGCAAGCCTAAATTCCACTGCTTGAGAAAAATGGTATTATTCAGTCATACAACCTAACCATGATAGAATATTTTTAAATTTCTGCTGATAAGATAGAGAAACAAGATTTGCCAAAAAATGAAAACTTGGTTCATCGGTAGATTAGGTTAGGAGAAGAGATACTGGTTCCCAAAGCTCAAAATATGAACCAAAGAGAAAGAGAGGGATGCCTAACAAATTCTAAATCACAGCCCTCATGTTTTATAAGTTTTTATTGTACAAAAATAATGCTTGTTTTCAGCTTGTCCAAATGCCACAACCCATGGCAAATCAGATTGCTCAATCCTAGTTTGATCATGCTTCAATTTTATGTCAGTAGGTTAGAGAATGAAGTTTGTCAAACATATTAAACTTGACAAATAAGTAGACTAGGTAGAGAATAAGAGAGTTCATTAGCCTAATCTGAACTCTTGGAAGTAATAAGGGTACAAGTAGATAGTTTTTTATTTTTTGCTTTCAAAGAAAGAATGTCAGGGGTTTTCCAGTCCAAGTGCACCCAAAAGAAGAAAAAATGTTAGGCAAGGTATGATGTGTAGGTAGAAATGAAGCTGAAGTAAGCATGTCTTTATGATTTTGAAATCATAGCTTCAAAGAGAAAAAATCAGATATGAAGGAAATAAATCTGCAAAGTGCAAGTAAGGCACTGGTCTTCAAAACTCAGAGATTTGAGCTCTGAGGTCTTGGAAACCTCCTGAAAGGGATTTTCCCTCCCAAGTGGAGCCACACTGTTATTCATCAATAATTTTTACCATCTGTGGATGACTAAATATCAATTCTAGATTTCTAAAAAAAAGATTCCTGAATATTGCGAGTTTTAGAAATCTCACTGCCTTTATTATCCGTATATCAAAATTTTTACTATTCTACTATTTTTCCATTCCATGGTCAACCTACCACTCTTAAAATACCCTTCATGAGTTTGTGCCACTCATTTATATCCTATTTTACCACCTATAACCTTAGTACCCTGTTTTTCTTTTTCCAGTCACTCCACTTCCAATCTAGGGTTACCAAACAACATTTCCTTTCCATGTTCACCAGGTCCCTCTGTTGAGAAACCAACTCCAAAAAGAGAAGAAAAGAGATATCAACGCCTTAGAATTAAGCCACTTCGAGGGGGCAACCTCCAATACATTACATGAATGAACAATTCTTGGACTATGCAATTTACAAAACCTCCTTTCTATATATAGGAGTCCATGGGGCCATAATGTAATCCTAGCCGACCTAACAATAATAATTCAAGGGCACAATAATAACAAAATGGGGGTTACAAGGGTACAATAATAACAACAAGGGGTTTACACTAATAATAAGGGACTATACTAGTGATATAGGGACCTAACATGCCCCTCTCCTTCAAAAAAAGTGTTCTCCTCAACGCTTGAGTAGCTCCGGGTGCTTCTGTATAAAATTCTCATCCTCCCATGTAGAATCTTCAGTGGGTAAGTTCTTCCACTTGATGAGATACTCTGAAATTGATCGATTCCGTAGTTGTCAAGTTCTTTTTTCCATGACTGCTTTAGGTTCCAATATGATTTTCCCTTCCCCATCAAGTTCTGGCAATATTGTTTGAACTGGAAGATTTTCACCTATAACCTTCTTTAAGCATGAAACATGGAAAACTGGATGTACTCGCGAAGAAACAGGAAGCTCCAATTTGTATGCCATAGTACCAATATTTTGCAACACCTTGTAAGGACCATAGTACTTTGGCGATAATTTATTATCCTTCTTAGCTTGCTTGAGGGACATTTGTTTGTGTGGTTGTAGCCGTAAAAATACCCAGTCTCCTACATCAAAACTTCTCTCGCTGCGATGTTGATCTGCCTTTTGTTTCATTCGATTTTGTGCCAAATTCAGGTTATCCTTTAAGAGTTGGAGAACTTCTTGCTGATGCTCGATGTGATCTTCCACTGCTTGAACCTTCAAATTTTCCCTTAAAGATGATGTGATCGATGGTGGATGATATCCATAAAGTGCCATAAATGGGGTCATTTTTGCTGCAGTATGGAAGGAAGTGTTATACCACCATTCAGCGAGAGGTAACCACTTGACCCATTGTGTTTGTTTATCAGATACAAAACAACGAATATATCCTTCCAAACATTTATTTACTATCTCAATTTGACCATCATATTGAGGATGATAAGATAAGCTATGAGCTAATTGAGTACCCAAACAAGAAAATAACTCCGTCCAAAAATTTTGAGTAAAAATGGGATCTCTGTCACTCACAATAACCCTTGGGCTTCCATGTAGCTTTTGAATTCTGTCCATAAATGTAGTAGCAATTGTACTTGCTTTAAATGGCTGAGATAATGCACAAAAGTGTGCATACTTGGTAAGTTTATCAACTACCGCCATGATGACATTCTTTCCTTCGGACTTAGGTAAACCTGTGATAAAATCCATTGAAATCTCCTCCCAACGTTAACTTGGAATGGATAAAGGTTGTAGAAGTCCCGGGGTCTTAATTGTCTCAACTTTATTCTGCTGGAAAACCAAACATTCCGTCACAAAATTTTGAATATCAGATTTAAGGTCATCCCAAAAAAATTCTTTCTTCACCCTGTGGTAAGTTTTTAAAAATCCCGAGTGTCCTCCTAAAGGAGAAGTGTGCAATTCCAGAAGAATCTTTTGTTTTAGTTGGGAATTCTTACAAAGATATAAGCGATCTTTGTACCATAAGGAATCATTTTTCCAACTAAATGTATCAGATGTACTAGGATCTTCTTGCAACTTTTGAATGAGTGTCCATACATCTTTGTCCTTCTTCCATTCATCTCTTGCTTCGGTTATCCAATCTGGTTGGATAATAGAAATGGCACAAAGCAATGCTTCCACCTCTTCATTCTTTCTTGAGAGTGCATCCGCAACAACATTAAGCTTTCCTTTTTTGTAGATTATTTCAAAGTCATAACCCAACATCTTTGTGACCCATTTTTGCTGCTCTTCTGAAGATAGTCTTTGTTCCAAAAAAATTTTAAGACTATCATGATCAGTTTTTACCTTGAAGTGTCTTCCCATTAGGTAAGTTCGTCATTTCTTTAGTGCATGCAGTATTGCTAACATTTCATTCTCATAAATAGGTTTCTGTAAATACTTTCCTTTAATTGGATGACTTTCAAAAGCAATGGGTCTTCCTTCTTGCATTAAAACAACACCAATTCCATTTTCTGAGGCATCACATTCCACAATAAAGGTTTTTGTGAAGTCTGGCGTAGCTAAGACTAGTGCTAGGCACATTTCCTCTTTAAGATGTTCAAAGGCCTTAGTTGCTTCACGAGTCCATGAAAATGCATCTTTCTTCAATAATGTTGTTAGAGGTGCTGCTATTCTCCCATAATTCTTAACAAACTTGCGATAATACCCTGTTAACTTGAGAAATCCTCGCAACTGCTTTATGGTTGTGGGGACTTTCCATTCCTTAATGGCTTTAATTTTGTTAGGGTCTACCTTAACACCCTCGTGAGATACAATATGACCCGGATATTCCACCTCTTGTACTCCAAAGAAACATTTGGATGTTTTTGCATATAATTGTTTCTCCTGCAATAGTTTGAGCACCCTGTCAACATGTTCAACATGATCCTTCCAAGTCCTGCTGTAGATTAGTATATCATCAAAAAATACTAGCACACATTTTCTAAGGAAGGGTTTGAAAATGGAATTCATCAACCCTTGAAATGTAGAAGGTGCATTGGTAAGGCCAAAAGGCATGACCAAAAATTCATAATGACCCTCGTGAGTTCGAAATGTTGTTTTTGGAATATCTTCAGTCTTCATTCTAATTTGATGATATCCTGAACAAAGATGCAACTTGGTAAAATAAATTGCTCCATGTAATTCATCCAATAATTCATCAATCACAGGAATGGGAAATTTATCTTTAATGGTGAGCTTATTGAGCTCCCTATAATCCGGACACATTTTCCATGATCCATCCTTCTTGTGTACTAATACTATAGGAGCAGAGAAAGAACTTTGACTAGGTTTAATTATACCCGCCTCTAACATTTCTTCTAGCATACGTTCAATTTCGCTCTTTTGGACGTAAGGATATCTATAAGGCCTGATGTTTGGAGGAACACTTCCTGGAATCAAATGAATAGCATGATCATGATCACGAATAGGTGGGAGTCCTTTGGAAGTTTCAAACACCTTGGAATGATTGTCCAATACTTGTTGGAGATCTGCAGGAATAGATGATTTTGATGTTGGAACTTCTAGTGAGCATAATTGTGCAATTACGCCTTGTTGTTATTTATTTAGAAGCTTTGTCATGACATTAGAGCTTATTATCCTTCCTGGCTTCCCTTCAATACCCCGTAATTCGACTTCCTTTCCTTCTGAAAAAAATTTCAAGAAAAGTTCTTGAAAATTAAAGCTACCGTCCCCAAAGATTGTAACCATTGTACTCCTAGTACAACATCAGCACCTCCCATAGGAATGGAAAGCATTGGACTAGTCAATACATATTCCCCCATGGTTAGCTTGATATTATGGCATTTTCCAGAGCAATTTATAGTTCCTCCATTTGCAACCATCCCTTGACATTCTGGTGCTGGGTATAGGAAACAATTTAATTCCTTGGCTACCTTACAATGAATAAAATTATGGGTGCTACCTGAATCAATCAACACTATTACCTTTTTCTTCTTGATCTGTCCTTCTATCTTAAGAGTTTGAGGAGTGGTAATTCCTGCCAGTGCATTACATGATATGGTCGGATTCATTTCTTCCTCTTCTAGGGCCGGTTCCTGGTGGATATCCTCTTCTTGTTCATTTGCTTCTTCTTCTTCACAATCTATGTAAAATAATTTCTTTTCAGCACACTTATGACCTTTAGTGTATTTGCTATCACAATTGTAGCAAAGCCATTTTTCTCTTTTTTCTTCCAATTGTTGTCGTGTCAACCTTGTAGGTTGTGGAAATCTAGGCGTAGCAACACTTCCTTCTTTATAGAATTGAGTGGTAGGCTTCCTTGTCGCCATAATTTTACATTCAACTTTTCTTGCCAACCTGAATGCCTTCTCCAATGAATCAGGTTCCAAAATACGAACTTCATGTTGGATGTTATCCTTTAGAGTGCCTATGAAGAGATCAATCCTGTGTTCCTCTGGAATATCAGTTACCCTTATATTCAATTTTTGGAAGTCCTCAATGTGCTGCCCCACTAAACCCTTTTGTTTGAGATTTATCAATTGGCTAAAGAAGGTGTTGCTCTTTATATCCTCATAATGTGATATCATTTCCTCCGTAAAAATTAACCAAGTGACAATTTTTTTACGGGAGCAAAGCCATCGATACCATACAAATGTATTTTGTTCTAAATGTAAAGTTGCAATGCGTACCTTTTGTGTGTTTGCACGTTATGGAGATCAAAATATTGCTCCATCTGTAGTATCCATGTTACAGGATCCTTTCCATCAAACTTCCTCATATCCATTTTTGGAATATGGTGGTTCTTCCCGCCAACATTATAGTTTATGAAATCACGATTAACATTTATTTTGTTCTCATCATGAGGTTCTTCTACTATCTTTTCACCATTAGGAAACATTTCTTGTATCAACTTTTTCAAACCTTCCATGTCTTCTTTTAGAACATTCTTCATGTTTTCCATTTTCTCATCGATCTTAGCCTCTATGTCATCCATCTTAGATTCCATGCCATAAATCTTAGATTCCATTCCATCTATCTTAGATTCTACACCTTTCTTCAAACTCTATATTTTTTGTTGTTTCATGAGAGCGAAATTTACAACTTGTTTTGTAATTTTGATGCAGTCTTGTTGCCATTTCTTCTGCCTTTCTGATTATGAGAGCTTTCCAAAGGCTTAATGGGTGTTGAATTATTTTTAGGGGCCATTTTATAATCCAATACTGATATCTATTCTACAATATTCCCTTTCAATCAATTCAACTTGATTCTTCAAACAAGACTTATGCAATTCGGAAAAAAAAAATACACACCTTTTACTTGCTTTTGAGGAGCCCGATATTGAAATTGTATTATCTCTGTGATTGCGGCTCCTCAATATCTGAAATTAAGCACTAAAGTAGCCCTCTGAATTCTCTTTTGAATGCCATAGGTTTGACTTTATTTGGATTCTCCAAGACAAAGTTATGTCCAATCTCCCACAATGACCTAATTATGGACTGGTTCAGTATAGCGAACTTGTACGACTTGCCATGTGTCACTGTTTCATCCTTCGCCTCTGAAATTGATAGCCAAGAAACTACAGTCCGTTTAGTTGCGACCAATTTTTACGGCACTCCAATCTGATGCTTAGAGAGAGAGTTATTGAAATTTTCCCACGATCACCTTTTTGAGATGAAATTCAGGAGCCTGAAAAAGCACTACCTTCCATAGATCATATATCCAAAAATATTGTGATCCAAGATCTGAAATTTTTTGAAGAGTTTCCTTAGGATTTCAGCTTTGCACCATAAAAATTTCAGATTCTGAACCTTAGTAGAAAAAAAGTTATAGCACAAATGCCACGATGACCTGTTTAGGAGCCTAAAAAAAGACCTAACTTCCACAGATCATATCTCCTAAATTATTGCGAACCAAGCTCTGAAATTTTTATAAAATCTTCCTCAATATGTTGGATTCTCACCCTAAAAATTTCAGCTTCTGAAACTTCGTAGAAAAAAAGTTATAGCGAAAATTCCACAATGACCTGTTTGGAGCAGCGAAACCCTAGAATCCAAAGCTCTGATACCAAATGTCGAGAAACCAGCTCCAAAAAGAGAAGAAAAGAGATATCAACGCCTTATAATTAAGCCACTTAGAGGGGGCAACCTCCAATACATTACATGAATGAACAATTCTTGGATTATACAATTTACAAAACCTCCTTTCTATATATAGGAGTCCATGGGGCCATAATGTAATCCTACTGGGCCACAATGTAATCCTAGCCGACCTAACAATAATAATTTAAGGGCACAATAATAACAAAATGGGGGTTACAAGGGTACAATAATAACAATAAGGGGTTTACACTAATAATAAGGGACTATACTAGTGGCATAGGGACCTAAAACCCTCAAGAGTTGATGGTCTCAAAACCATCTATGTAGGCTCTTTATATAAACCAAGTACATTGGATTTTGGATCTTCAAAAACATTACTTTGTCAATACTCTGCTTTTTACACTAAAGACTCTAAAACCAATTTCAATCAAAGGCCAGGTCAAAGACTCCTCCCACTAGGTCAATTAAGGTTTCATAGGTTTTAAGGTCATCACTGGTGTTCCAAATATTGTTTTTCTTATGCAAAAGGTTGACTCAAATGTATTGGAATATTGAGACATGTTTATTCAAAGAAGATATAAAAGTCCCCAAAGAAGACTACCTTGTCAAAATTAAAGTTTGTGAATGCTAAGATTTTGACACTTCTGCAGGAGTGTTAAAGAGAACCATTAGCAGAAATTTGATGAGGTAGAAGATCTGATCCTGGATCAAGACAACTCATGGAAAGAAGACAAGAAAGCACTTATGCTTAAAGAAACCTAAGGTCTGGGAAATATAGGCAAAGGAGGTAAAGTGAAGATGTTAGACCTCCATGATGACAATAGAAGGAAAATTTGAAGGGACTGCGGTAAGTGACATCCACAGATTTCCAAGGTAAAGTGTCTCACTCCCTCAAAAGAACAAAGAAGTAAAGAATATCAGTGAGAAGGGAAGAAACCATGTTTCAAGTCACCCACACTCGGAAATGTCAAAAGGGGAAAAAACTTGATTACAACTTCACAATGCAAGCAAAAATGGGTTTTGAAAGTGCTGTTATAAGGAATAAATCCTTCAAAAATGTTTTAAAAAGTTTACCATTACTAAATGAACTAAAGAGATGTGTTAGTTTTCAAGATGGCAGAGAAGGCAGTTTTTAGGGTTCTGATATGTCAAGATGAGTGAAACAGACCCTCAGGCTAAAAAATTACCCTTTCATTTTTTCAGCAAGCTACCACCAAAAAGGGAAAAGGAGCCATTTAAATTTTTTAAGCCACCTACAGCAAAAAGAGACAAAGAAATATCAGTGAAAGAGTGAGAAGGAGTAAAACCATTAGCAAAGTGGGTTTTTCTAAGTTCAATTTATTTTCCTAGGCTATAAAGGACCATTTTTTCCTTCACCCGACTCATTGTGCACTTGCAACAACAGTCAAAGCATCCAAGAGAGAAATTTGAGAATTTTGTTCAAATTTTGAGCAATTCTACCTGGCGCTACACGTTCAGGCAGGCGCTACGCATTCAGCGTCCGGAACTACGCGTTCAGAGGATTTTCCAGTGCAAAATTGCACTGCGTTGCGCATTCAAAGACACTTGTTGCGCATACGTGCAGGCGCTACCCTTTCACCCAAGAATGCCCGACAGGCCCAGACTTCGTTTAGGCGATGCGCCAAGGGAAGCCCGATAGCCCAGAAAAGTGTTCAGGAATTGCGCGCAGGGAAGCCCGACATGTTGAAAAGCGTTCGTGCGTTGTGCATTCGGAAGCCCGACACCCATAAATGCATGCAGGCGCTAGGCATTGGGCAGGAAGGACCTGACTCTGCGTGCAGGCGCTACGCTTTTGCCTGAAACTCCTTCTCCACTTGCAAATGCCAAAAAACAACAGAGAATCTCCTCCAAGCTGCATCAAGGTACTTTCAAGGGCGTTACAAATTGGTAAGTGGATGTCTTGCCTCTTCCTATAGTGAATTTTGATGGTTTAATGTCAAAGGAATTGACCAAAACCTAAGGAGTGAAAAACCCTAATCTTCATGCTGAAAACCTTGTTTCAACCTCCATCATCTACAAACAAGAATATATCAGTCAAGTAGGGTATGAAGTAGTATGGTTACAGTGATTTTAACATTGACCATTCATCAAAGCTTAAAAATCTCAGTTATACACCTACACCTTCCTCTAACTCACTTGCAAAGGTTTCCTTTCATCATATTCCAATTCACTTATCATATCAATTTTCACAAGCAGAGGAAGGGTTTGTTTAAAAACAGTAGTGATCAAAATGCCAGTAGAAGGAGGGAATGTTAGTAGTGAAGAAGGCCAAGTGCCTAGGAGGCAGAAACACAAAGGTGGGAAGTTTAATAAGTTTTAACCCCAAGACACTATGGAGCTTAATGCCTCTCCTACGATTGTCACACGTTTCCAGAATGTAGGGTGTTTTCATTTGTGTGAAAGAGTCCAACAAGTACAAATTCACTCAGAGCTCACAAGGTTATTCATCCTTTACCTACATAACAAGCAATCAAGCTTTGCAGGGGTGAACTTTGAACTCTCCTCAAGTGCCATTTCCCATGCTACACAGATACCCAATGTTGGTGAAAAATGGTTCAAAAGAGAAAATTTAGACATAAGTTGCTATGAACCATTTCTTAAACCCAAATACAACGAAGGTTGCAAGACTATTTTCCCTTTTTCACATTTGCTAGAGAGGTATGCACCCTTGATGAGGGTCATCATGAAATACTTTACATGTGAGGGAAATTTCTCTAGACTTTACTCCTACCATATTAGATTACTCATGCACTTCACTAGGGTTAAAATGCTTCATTTACCCTACTACCTCTATAGGAGTATCATTAAGATGTCTTATGTTGTTTAAAGGAGGAACTATTCCCAGAAAATGCAAAGTTTTTTTCATCATTCTTTAATAAAGATGGTTGTGCTACATCAGCTGGAGCAAAAAGGCATGCCATGGGAAGTGTTCATTGCTCATGAAGTGTTCACAAACCCTCAACCCCATCCTCAGCAAAATTTTCCCTCATCATCTCATCCTCCTCCCCCTACTCCCCCATCATCTCCTACTAACCATGATTCATCATCTACACATGTATCCTCACCTCAAGAAAACTTTCCTTCCTCACCTTCTCCCAATGCATCAGATCAAGAAGGAAGTGACCATGATGAGAAATCAAATACTAATGAAGGAGAGAGAAATAATGATGAAATAAGCATTGAAGAAAAAGAGAGTGAAGAGGCAGAGGTTAGCAATGAAACAGAAAACATAGAGGTAGATGACAATGAAGATGAGGCAAAATATGAAGAGGCGGACAGTATGGACACAAATGAAGGAAGTGACAGAGAGACAGATGATGATAATGGTGGCAGTGAAACTAAGAGCCACAATGACAGTAAAAACAGTGAGGTTCTTAGTAGTGAAAAAGGCAGTGGTGATGTTGGAAACAAAGAGGAAAATGATGAAGCAGAAAACATGGTAACTTATAGCAATAATGACACTAATGAAAATAGTGATACCAAGGATCAAATGTTATTGAAGCTGATGATAAATATGAAGAAGATGAAGGGGATGATAGCAGCAGTGAAGAAGAAGACAACAAAGAGCATGACATTCATGAAAGCAGCCATGAAATCCATAGGGATAGCATGAATTTCACTGATAATGACAGTCAAGGTGAAAAAAATAATGAAGACACTGAAATTGTCACAATCAAACCTCTTTCTTTGACTTACCAAAGAGGAGAAAGGCATGTGTTTGCTGCCTCTATAATGCAAGGGGCCATGCCTTTTGCATCAACAAAAAATCTTGACAAAGGAAAGAAAAAGGTCATTGTTGGAGATAAGAAAGGCAAGCATCAAACTAAATAAGAGCACCAACTCATTGACCTTGACAGTGAAAATGAAGATGAGGAGAGGATTACAAGAATCTTGCTCCAAAGCAAGGATGCAGAGATCAGAGACCTACAAAGAAAAATTGGCATGGAAATGTATAACATTGAGTATTATAAGAATGAAAATAAGCTGCTGAATAATATACAAAGGGACCTTGGCCTACAGAAAAAGATGGCCAAGCACTATGCATTGAAAAATCAATTTGCAAGGGCCAAGCTCAAAAGAGCCCTTGCCAAAATTCAATTTATTAAGGAGGAAAAAGACCAAGAAAACCTTGGAATTCTTGTTGAAGCTTCTCTACAAGCCTCCCAAATCCCATAAGGAATATATCTACAAATTTTGGGAATAATTTTGAATTTTTTTGGTTTTTGCTGATTTTTTAAGGCCTCAAAGTGCAACACCCTTAGCGCTACACTTTTCCTACAAGCATCCTCAGCAGGAAAAATTTACATTTTTGGAATCCTAAGCTTAGGTACAACATGCTCACCAAATTTCAGGTCATTTGGAGCAATTTTTGGTCCCTCAAAATGCCCAAAAACATGCCAATTTTCACCTTTCTGCCATGTTTTCAACGCTGGCACTGCGCCTAGAGCAGCCTTCGGAGATTTACTTTTTGAATAGGTTAATGGAGCCCAATCAGAAAACCAGGGGAATTTATAGAAATTAGACTCAATAGGATTTCCAACGAGCCATCACGGAGCCAATTCCGACATCAGGAAGTCCATCAAAACTTGGTTGCAAGTGGACCCATTTTTCTTGTGCAGACATTGCGCTTTCAGACCTATGAAGTCGCCCCCTTGAAAAAAGTAAACAAAACACACTGAAGGATATTTTCGAGATTTTTTTGGGAAAATGACTCTAGCTTTGATTAAGGAGTTATTTTTAGGTTATCTTTCATTTATTGCAATAGTTATTATGTGTCTTGGGCCTTGCATGGCCTCTTTGGACATAAATGGAATTTATGATGCATTTATGGTTTCTAGAAGCCTCTTAGGGTTTCCACCTCCTCATTTGCTGGTTAAATAGAGCCTTGAGGCCTCATTGTAATTGTCGAATGTTTATTGAGAGTAATATACAGACTTTGATATTGAAGAGAAATTAGCTTCGGTGCTTGATGATGGCTTTGGAATGTGCATCTATGGATTGAGCTCACTCTTAGGATTCATTAAGCTTGGTTATATGGTGATGTATTCCATATTTGTGTTTTTTTTCTTCAGTTATTCATTATGTTTATGGTTCATTTAGTCATAGGACAGAAATAGAGAATAGGATTTGCCTTCTTGGCACCCTACTTCTGCCTGCTTTCTTGATTTCTATGTTTTCTTCTTCAAATTTTTGCTAAAGAATCCTTGAATGCTCTTTAGTGTTACTAAGATGTTATGTTAAATTTCTATTTGTTTGCAAGAAAATCTTAGAGAATCCTTCACTTCTCTCTTAACTTACTTATCTGTTGTTTTTAAGGTCTGCTTAGTATTTTTTGGTTGAAGAATCGTTTATTGTTATTCAAGTTTATTATGCTATCATCTTAGAAGATTTTTCTTGTTTATTAGTTTGTTAAAGGATCCTTGATTTCCCCTTAACATACTATATTCAAACCTCCTTGTTCATTTCATTCTCCCTAGACCTACTTAGATCCATTTGGCCTTGTCAACTTTCCCTTTGAACTATCCTTGACTCATTTTTATACTTTCAAAACCTTTGCAGACTCCATAGCCCAACGGATTGATCCTCTCTTACTATACCTATTTCCCTTGACAACCTACCCAACCAAAACAACAAACAAACCCTAATCCCTATAACTAGCCTAAAATCAAAACCTAAAAGCTATCAAGTTAAAAAAAATTACAAGAAAACATTAGAGAGAGCCCTCTCTGAGTCCAGGAAGGATAGGTCCTATGACTCCAAAGATTGGTTTGATGTTACCCCTGTTCATTTGTTCTTGCCAATATGCAAATTACGGGGACCTAATAGGATGAAACTCACTTTCATCCTCGCTTTATTTCAAAACATGGGTTTCCAGATACGTATGCTAAGTAGTTGTGCATCATATCCCACACAGTTATAATGAGTACAATTTGCATGGGGAGTGTTTTTTGAGCTATCAACCCTCATTACAGTTCCAAATCAATCTAAACTCAAATAACTTATCACCATCCGAGAGAAAAATGATATGATGGGACCTCTCTACTTCTTTCACACTTGTTGCCATGATTGTCTACTTGGTACTTGTCTTCGTACACTTCTTGAGCTATATGGGGGATGGTTATTTAAAATAACTTGGGTCACCCTTGCATGGGGGATTCAAAGCCATGTTTTTTATTCTTTATTCATTAAATGGTCCCTATGGTGAGGGTACCCTTGATTTTTTAATTCCATTAAGATAATGTTAAGGGAGAGAGCACCATGATCCGAATTTATGCAGAAATGCAAAAAGATACATATATAACCATAAATACCAAGATGCAATGGAAATAACACTTCATTTCATTAATATCAAAGAACTGAAATTTGTTTATAGACAAAATGGAAATAAACTAGCTAGGGCGTTGGTAGCTTATCTCTGAGAAGAGATGTGGCAGCTATAGGCCTCCGAACTCTATGTTATAATGAGGCTCGAAGGCCTATATATTACTGAGAAATAGTGGAAAAAATTAAACATCCAAAAACCTAACCCTAGGAGATGAAACACCAGACTATGGGCCCCGTTGGGTTAAATTGGTACATCAATTTCCCAGGGTTGTAACTTTGGCATACAATCTCTGTTTGACACACATGGTACATCGTTAGAAAGATCTATCCGAGAACTAAAACTACTAACTAAAAATCTTAATTTGGAACAAACCCATATTTCCCGAAGGTTTCATGCCCAAAAAATGTCGTTTAGGACCTCAAAACGGCTCTAGAAGTTCAGGACCTGAAAAACTGCCAAAAATAGTAAATTTTGCTACAATTAAGGAAACTGAAAAACTGAAAGAAAAAATGGTGGGGGTCCAAGTGGAATAGGAGGGTGGCCACCAATATCCACCTAGATCATTCCTCCCCCGTTAGGAAGCAATGGTCCACATTGTGTTGAATTCCTCCATGAGATGAGGAAACTTCTATTGAACTTGGTCCCTGGTGACCTACTTGCCCTAGTGAGCCACTTGCCCTGGTGAAGGAGTTGGCCTGCTTTGAAAAATCGATATAGTTGGATCCTCTTATGGTGGGTGTTCTTGATCTGTGTGTCCATACTCCGATCAGTTGTGGCTTGTTCCATGCAATATGGGTTTAACTCTATTGATGTGAGTTGTTCTACCATGTCGGATGTGTCTAGTAGAGGTGCAAAGTAGTGCCAAAGGCGGTCCAAAATGAACACTAGGTGTAGACCAAGGAATGGTGGAATACTGAGCTCGAAGGCATTGTCCCCTACAGCCTTGGTGATGGTGTATGGCCCATATCGGAGCGGGCGTAGCTTGCGGTGGGGTCCAGTGAGGCGCTCCTTCTGCAAATGTAGCCACACTTTGTCGCCCACCTCAAAGTTGTGTTGCACTCGATGTTGATCATGCCACTGCTTGTATCTAGCATTGGCTCTATCCAATATGTCATGAACCTATTAGTGGATGTGCTGAATGTGCTCAATGAAGTTGTTCGCCTTGGCAACTTCAAACTGGACATGATCTAAATCAGCCTGAGTAGCTACAAATGGCATGGCTACATCAATGGGACATAGTGGCTGGAATCCCAAGCCCACCTGAAAGGGGTTGTGGTCAGTCGAGCTATGGAGAGCTCGGTTATAGTTATGTTGTACATAGGGGAGGCTCTCATCCCATGTGTGTGGATGCTTTGAGTTGTACATGCACAGAATGTGTACAATCATCCTTTTGACAACCTATGTCTGGCCATCATTTTGAGGATGGAAAGCTATGGACTTGGTGAGCTTGGTGTCGATCATTGACTAGAGGCTGTACCAAAATGTTCTGAGGAACCTGCTATCCTGATTTAAGATGATAAACTATGGGATCACAAAGTGTACTCACACTCGTTCAAAGAAGATTTTAGCAGTGGCTTCTGCTGTGATATTCTTCCTGGAGGCTGTTATAATGACCATCTTCGAGAATCTATTGACGACCATGAAAACACAATCATTTCCATGCTTAGTAGAAGGAAGGCCTGACATGTAATCCATGGAGATGGATTCCCAAGGTCGACTAGGGGTAGGCAACAGAGTATAGAAGCCTTGCTTCTTGAAGGTTGGTTTGGCAATGGCACAGGCAGTGCAAGATCTGATGTACTTCTCGACATCATGTCGAAGGTTTGGCCAATAGAAATACTTATGCAGTACTACCACTTCTTTCTTGACCCCAAAATGCCCAGCGAACCCACTATAGTGCGCTTCCTAAATCATCTTGGCACGTTCTCTTGAAGGAACACAAAGGTATCCCAGGTGACATAGTAGTGCATATTGGAGGTGAAAATTTGGAACTTGGTTACCCTCCAAGAGCGTCTTCTATGTGTGGTCGAATTTTGGATCGCTCTTGTAAAGAAGTAGCCAATCATAAGTCTCATGCCCACAAGAGTTGAGCACGGTGGTTATCGCCACAATTGGAGGTCGGTTGAGGAAATATGCCACAATATTGGTGTTGCCCTTCTTGTACTTGATGTTCAAATGAAATTGTTGCAGATATGTGGACCACTTCTGATGGCAATCGTTTTGCAACTTCCCTTGTTTTTGTATGAACTACAGGGGTCGACGGTCTGTGTGGATGATTGTTTCCTTCCCCAAAATGTAATGCTTCCATTATGGGAAAGCCTGCACAATGGAATACATCTCTTTTTCATAGGTAGGATACTTCCGGACTGTGTCGGATAGTGTCTCACTGTGATATGCCACTGGATGCCCTTGTTGAGTAAGAAATGCCCTAGTAGCATAGTTAGAGGCATTTCTCTCGACCTCAAATGGTTGTTGCAAGTTTGGTAATGTCAACACCGGGGCAGAGTAGAGGAAATCTTCCAATTCTACGAATGCCTTCTGTTGAGGTTCTGACAAAAATAATTTTTCTTTTGCTCCTCCCTTGGTGACTTGACTCAAGGGCCAAGTGATATGAGAGAATCCCAACACGAACCTGTGGTAGAAATTAGCAAGACCCAGAAAGCTATGAAGCTTTGTTAGAGTGGTTGGGGTTCGCCAATCCTGAATGACTTGGATCTTGGTTGGATCCACATACACCCTCGATCATCAATAATGTATCCCAGATACTGAACCTAGGTCATGCCAAAAGTGAAATTCTCCAAATTGGCACACAACTTATGTTGTCACAGTGTTTGGAGGACTTGTCAGATGTGGTGGAGGTTCTCTTCCCAAGTCTGGCTGAAGATTAGGATGTCATCTAAGTACACTACTACAAATGAGTTGGTGAATGACCGCAAGATGTCATCCATCAGCCTCATTACTGTTGCAGGAGCATTCTTCGACTTGAAAGGCATGACCAGCCATTTGAAAAGGCCCTCCTGGGCTTTGAATGCAGTATTCCACACATCGGATGGTTCGACTAGTACCTGGTGATACCCAGACTTCAAGTCGATCTTGCTGAAATATTTCTCCCCTTTGAGTTGGTCCAGAAGGTCATCAATCTGTGGGGTCAAGTACCTATTCCGGACAATGATTTTGTTCAACACCTAATAGTCAATATAGAGTCTCCAAGTCCCATCCTTCTACTGCACCAACACTATCAGGCTCCCACAAGGCGATGAACTTGGCTGGATGTGACCTTTCTGCAACAGCTCCTGAATCTGCCTCTTGATTTCATCTTTATCTAGAACAGAGTGCTGATAGATCGGTCCATTGGGTAGCGGCACACCTAGGGTTAGATCGATGGGGTGATTGACGTGACAGTGCAACGACACCCCTGCAGGTGAGGTGAAGATGTCCCCGTACTCCTCCACGACCCTGTCCATTTGTTGTTGTCATGCGGAGGAGCCTTGTCTAGAGGTCATGGCCATAGTATTCTTCTTTCCCTGAGGGTGGATCATCGGGAAAACAAATTTCCAGGTTTTGGAAATGAGCTAACTGCATTTTTTGTAGTAACCAAAGAGATAGCGATAGGAGGTGGTACCTACTGTATCTTGTACAACTTATTGCCCAAAGTAACAATAACAACACAAGGTCGGGACTCATACAAATCATGTCGCTTCCACAAGTATGGTTGGCCTAATAATACATCACAAACATCAAGAGGTGCAATGTCACATAATACCTCATCAGTGAAGGGCTTGATGTTGGATGGAAGGTGACACTGCTGGCCGACACGAATATATCATCCTTGGTGAAGCCACCCGATGGTGTACGACTGTGGGTGTGCTATGGTCAACAAGCCCCACCGCTTCACGACCTTTTATGAAATGAGTTTATTTTGGCTCCCATTGTCAAAAATGAACTGTAGCAGGGAATCCTTTACCCACATCTGGGAGTGGAAGAGCTGCTCGTCCTCCTCTAGATCTTCTGGTTCTTCCTTTTGGATCTTTGTGGTGGAAACGGTGGCTTTGGCATCCGAATTGATAATCTGCTTCCCTTTGTCATTCCCCTTCTCGGATTCTGATTCAGAGTCATATCATGCATCTGATTCAAAAGCCTTCATCTCAGCCATCAGTGACTACATGGGGCGACACTCACTTGTGTTGTGAGTGGAGCTCTTATGGAACTCACACCAATTTCCTGTGTCCTTCTTCGGATTTGCGATGTTGTTATTTTCTTGCGGCTTTGGCATGTTGCCTTGGGTCGCCATACCTTGGCTTTATCCTCTGTTGTGCAGTTTGGGGGCACCTTTCGCTTGCTTTTGATTTGCCAATCCAAATTCTCGATTCTTCTGTTTGAACTTCTGCTCAACCTTGGTAGCATACCGGTATGTCGTACCAAGCGAGGAGATGTTGAGGAACTCCATTTCCTCCTGAAAGTATCTATGCATACAACTGCGGTACTTCAACACCAAATGTTTCTCTGAATATTTGATACCCAACTTTGTGCATAGGGTATGGAACATATTCTTCATCTCATGCATATCTTGATCCCTTTATTGTCGCAGCGTAGTCCATTGTATGTACTTGTCCTCATAGCTCCCCACGGGATAATATTGTTCCTTGATGGCATCTCAGAATGAATTCCAAGTGGGTACAGATGAGAACAAAGAGGGTTCCTCATATGTATATTCGTCATCATATACATATTCGTCATCATATGTTGTGTAACCAGCTCCAAAAAATAGAAGAAAAGAGATATCAATGCCTTAGAAATAAGCCACTTCGAGGGGGAAACCTCCAATACATTACATAAATGACAATTCTTGGATGATACAAATGACCAAAACCTCCTTCTATATATAGGAGTCTATGGGGCCACAATATAATCCTAGTGGGGCTACAATGTAATCCTAGCCGACCTAACAATAATAATGTAAGGGCACAATAATAACAATATGGGGGTTACAAGGGTACAACAATAACAATAAGGGGGGCTACACTAACATAATAAGGGACTACACTATTAATATAGGGACTTAACATGCCCCTCTCCTTCAAACAAGTGTCAGTCTCTCAACGCTCGATTATTTCGATGCTTCCCATAAAATTCTCATCCTCCCATGTGGAATATTCTACAGAAATTTCTTCCAATTTGCCGAGATACTCTGAAATTGATCATACTTGTCGAGTTCTTGTTTCTATTATTTCTTCAGAACTTCTTTCAATGTGATGTTGATCTTCCTGTTGTTTTATTTGATTCTGCACCAAAGTTAGGTTATCCTTTGAGAGTTGGAGAACTTGTTGTTGATGCTCGATGTGATCTTCCACTACTTTACCATCCATATTAGATTTTATTTGATCCTTCAAACCATCCAACTTCATTTCTTCTTTTAAACCATCTATGTCATCTTCAGTTTCTCTTCGTAAGATCGAAATTTTTTTCACTTGGTACCATAATTTTGATATCTCATACTGCAATTCTTCCTCTTCATGCATCATTATATAGATTTCTGAGGGCTTAATGGGTATGGAATTATTTTTTGGAGGCATTATATAACCGAATGCTGATAAATATTCTTCAATATGCCCTTGGAATCACTTCAAACTGCTTTTTCAAACAAACATTATGCAATTTTAAAAAACAAATACACACCTTTTTCTTGCTTTTGAGGAGCTCGATATTGAAATTGGATTATCTCTGTGATTGCAGTACTTCAATATTTTAATTTTAGTACCAATGTAGCCCTCTGAATTATCTTTCGAATGCCACAGGTCTGACCTAATTTGGATTCTCCAAGACAAAGTTGTGTCCAATCTCCCACAATGACCTAATTATGGACTAGTTCAGTAGAGCGAACTTGTAAGACTTGCCACGTGTCACTGTTTTGTCCTTTGTCTCTGAAATTGACAGCCAAGAAACTAAAGTCCGCGTACTTGTGACCACTTTTTATGGAACTCCAATTTGATGCCCAGAGAGAGAGCTATTGAACTTTTCCCACGATCACCTCTTTGAGATGAAATTCAGGAGCCTGAAAAAGCACTACCTTCCACAGATCATATCTCCAAAAATATTGCGAACCAAGCTCTAAATTTTTTTAGGAATTTCCTTAGGATTTCAGCTTCACACCATACGGATTTCAGATTTTGAACCTTCGTAGAAAAAAAGTTATAGCGCAAATTCCACGATGACCTGTTTATGAGCCTGAAAAAAGACCTAACTTCCACAGATGATATCTCCGAAAATATTGCGAACCAAGCTCTAAAATTTTTAGACAATATTCCTCAGGATTTCGGCTTCACACCCTAAAAATTTCAGCTTCTTAAACTTCGTAGAAAAAAAATTTATAGCGAAAATGCCACGATGACCTGTTTGGAGCAGCGAAACCCTAGAATCCAAAGCTCTGATACCAAATGTTGTGTAACCAACTGCAAAAAATAGAAGAAAAGAGATATCAACACCTTATAAATAAGCCACTTCAAGGGGGCAACCTCCAATACATTACATAAATGACAATTCTTGGATGATACAAATGACCAAAACCTCCTTCTATATATAGGAGTCCATGGGGCCATAATATAATCCTAGTGGGGCCACAATGTAATCCTAGCCGACCTAACAATAATAATGTGAGGGCACAATAATAACAATATGGGGGTTACAAGGGTACAACAATAACAATAAGGGGGGCTACACTAACATAATAAGGGACTACACTATTAATATAGAGACTTAACAATGTCATACCAAGTAAGGAGATGTTGAGGAACTCCATTTCCTCCTGAATGTATCTATGCAGACAACTGCGGTACTTCAACACCAAATGTTTCTCTGAATATTTGATACCCAACTTTGTGCATAGGGTATGGAACATATTCGTCATCTCATGCATATCTTGATCCCTTTACTGTCTCAGCGTAGTCCATTGTATGTACTTGTCCTCATAGCTCCCCACGGGATAATATTGTTCCTTGATGGCATATCAGAATGAATTCCAAGTGGTACAGATGAGAACAAAGAGGGTTCCTCCTTGTCCTTTTTATCACAGTAGGTTTCCCACCAATCCTTGACACAGGGGGAGCTTTAAGGACTGTAAAAATAATCTTCTCCAGGTCAGAAAAGTCATGGACCGAGAAATATCCTTCTAATAGATTCAACCATCTATCTACGGTGTCTGCATCTATATGGCCATAAAATATGGGAATGTCAAAGTGTAAATTTTTGTAGATGTTCTATGCTTGATGAAAATTTACTTTATATCCCCAATATCAGTCAACAATCACATAAACAAGAAAGTAAAATGCAGATAGAACATACCAGTAGATTGACAAAAGATAAGCCAAAAATATATATGTGTGTTGGTGCGTTACGGCAGTCAGCAGGATGCTTCAACCAACAAAGTAGCAATATGGTCATCCAACCATAAGTGTCACACAATCCTCTCGGATAGCAAGGTCAGTCAACACAAAGTCCACGAAATTCAACACTGTCCTAGTCAACGGTCAATGCAAAATAGCAGTAGCAAAAAGTTGACGCAGCCCGGTCAAAGTCAATAGTCAACCTTGATTTCAGTGCCAAAAAATGCGGACTATGGAAAATGGAATTTTGACCAAGTTTGGGGTCAGTTTGACTAGGCATTGACCAAAGTCAGCTCTGGTCAAATATGCGCTGAAAAACCCTAGGTCAGGAATAGAAGTCTTCTTGCTGCAATTTTTCCCACGTGTGAGGAGAAGAGACTCCAATAGATGATTGAATCAATCAGATGAGGAGAGAGAATGTGATGTGATGGATGAGTGAAAATGACCTCCAACATTGACCTATTTATATCCATCAATGAGGGTGTGTGACACAACTACTGGGGCTTCAAGCCTACATTTCATTTCAGGCCGACCTGCACATATTTTGAATAAATTAAAAATAAATGTTCTTATCATTGGATCAAGATGATCTCTAGATCGATCTTGCACCTCTCTGAAAGAGGAATCCAATAAAAATATTGGCATCTTCATCTGAGCATCACAACATGGATTTTGGACATATTTTTCCAAAATTAACACTCCCTCTCAACTAGGGAGAACTCTATCCACCTGTGCCATCCAAACATCGTGCGTCATCCTGCCTTAACTTGCTTTTCTAGCTTATTTATTTCAGAAAAAAAGTGGGTCAATCACAAAGACATCATTCCCGGTTGACACTAATTCAGCCCAGAGGTCCAAAACCTCTATAGGACTCAAAAAGAGTCTCATACCAACCCGAAGTTGGTTTACCTGACCCGAAGTCAGTTGGAGGTCCGAAACCTCACTAGACTTTATCCCAGAACAAGTGGTTGTACCATGCCATCCTAGACATAGAGAGTATGGAAATATTTTATGCGTCCATTAGTATTTTCTATTGGTCTCTAGATTTTCCCACCTCACTGGCCAAATGAGAGGTACTTCCCATGAGTCTAGGACTTAATGGGTATGATGCATACGAGGCACAGATCATGAGAGGTGAACCAACTCAATCATCATAATGGTGGGGCAGAAGCACCACAAGGTTCGGCAAGCCTGGCCCTGTGTGTGCTTATATCTCCAAGTAGGTATCCCCAAAGCCCCCCAGATCTCTAAGAGCTCATTGTCCAACAGGACCCTCAGCATAGGGTCATTCCATGATACCAAGATTCTCACAAAAGGTTAGGAACTTGACCTTCCTCAAGGGCTTTGTGAGAATATCTGCAACCTACTTATTAGTTCCTATATGATCGAGCCTTACGGCACCTTGTTGTACCATATCCCGGATAAAGTGGTACCTGATATCAATATGCTTGGATCGATCGTTGAACACGGGATTATCGGACAATCGAATCCCACTCTGGTTATCATAGAGTATCACGGTGGTATCTAGCACATGCCCGAATAGCTCACTGAAGAGATTTCGCAACCAAACTGCTTCACAACATGCCATACTCGCAGCAATGTATTTGGCCTCCGTGGTGCTCAAAGCACCGACTTCTGCTTCCTGCTCATCCATGATATTGAAGCAGACCCAAGTGTGAAGAAACATCTCGATGTGCTCTTATGATCCACTACACTGCCAACCCAATCGACATTAGTATATCCATGGAGTGTCATGCTCCCGGCAGTGTATCTCAGCCCATGGTTTATCGTGCCTCGAAGATATCTTAACAGATTCTTGGCACCAACCCAGTGAATGTGATGAGGTTCAACCATATGTTGACTCAAAGTGTTCACTACAAAACATACGTCCGGACGAGTGTTCTCTAAGAACATCAAGGCCCCTACGAGTTGAAAATACTCAGTAGGATTTGCTAACACGGGCCCAGCAGCGCTGCCACTCAAATTCTTAAAGTTGAGCTCCGTCGGTGTCGACATGGACTTACAATCCACCATTCCAAATATTTCTAGAAGCTTCACAATATATTTTCCTTGAGAAAGGAAAATCTCGCTAGGTCTCTACCAGACTTCCAGGCCTAGGAAGTAATGCATCAATCCTAGATCCTTCATCTCAAACTCAGCAACGAGCTCCTTCTTACACTGATGAATGAGAGGGTCAACACCTGTCAGGAAGAGGTCGTCCACATACAACACCAGAATGAGAGGCTTTTATTTATCAACTTTGAAGTAAAGTTTCAGACTCAACATTACTACGAGTGAAGCCCAACTTCATCAGGTAGTTATCTATCCTCTCATACCATGCTCTAGGTGCTTGATTCAACCCATAAAGGGCTTTATTCAACCTTCAAACATGGGTGTCCTAATCTTGGACTTCGAACCCCAAAGGTTGCTCCACATACACCTCTTACTTTATCTCACCATGCAGAAATGCAGTCTTCACATCCATCTGATGAAGATTCCATCCTTGTGTAGAAGTAAGGGCTATGATAAATCAGATGGTGGTATATCGGGCCACAGGTGCAAATATATCATCATAGTCTACGCCTTCCTTTTGAGAGAAGCCTCGGGCAACGAATCATGCCTTGAACTTTTCAGCACTTCCATCAGATTCATGCTTGATCTTATAGAGCCATTTTGAGGTGACAACTGCTTTGTCCTCCAGTCTTGGAACCACATCCCAAACATCATTTTTCATAATGGACTCATATTATTCGTGCATAGCATCCTTCCAGACTTGATGCTTTATGACTTCCTCAAAAGATCCAAGCTCAGATTGTACGATAGTACTCATGGCTGCTAGATACCCTTGGTATTTATTCGGCTTCTTGCTTTCACGGAATGTCCCCCTTGGGGCCATATGACCCTCGACATCCTTGAGAGTGTCCCTGAGCCATGATGGTCTCTTCCTCATCAAAGGAGGTGGATCAAGAGGGTCCATGGTCCTTCAACATAAGGCATCGTCTCATCCGTTGGTTCTTCTTGATTTCTAGGCCTTGCTTCATGATCTTCCTCAGATCTCGGAAGATTTATTACTTTCCTCAGGGAAGCATATTCGTCAAAGGTAACATCATGGCATATCTATACTTCCCTTTAACCAGGCACATAGACTCTATAAGCCTTCGAAGTTTCGTCGTAGCCCACAAACATTCCCTTCTTTATAGAAGCATCTAGCTTGCTCCTCTTCTCCTTCAGTACATGAAAATAAACAAGACATCCAAAAAATCTAAAATGTGAGACGTTAGGTTTCTTACCAGAGAAAACCTCTTCGAGAGTTTTGGAGTCCATAGTGGAATGCGGGCATCGGTTTTGTATGTACACAACAGTGTTCACAGCTTCTCCCCATAGAAACTTCGGAAGACCTTGGCACGGGCAGCTTCCACAACGGTCTTGTTATTTCTTTCAGAAATGCCATTCTGCTCAAGAGTATAGACAATTGTGGTCTCCCTCTTGATGCGAGCTTCTTTGAAAAATTTATTGAACTCGTTCGTCTCATATTTAGTGCCATTATCAGTCCTCAATATCTTGATCTTCTTCCCTGTTGAATTTTCCACCAAGGCTTTGAAGGTACAAAACCACATGAAAGCCTCATCCTTCTTTTTCAAGAAGTATATCCAAGTTTTGCGAGAGAAGTCATCTATGAACGTCATGTAATAAGAACATCCTCCCAAGGATGTCACAGGAAAAATACCAGACAGATCATAATGTACTAATTGCAAGACATTGGATGTCTTTGTGACACTTGAGGGGAAAGGTCCCCTTGTATGCTTTCCTTTGGCACAACCCTGACATACACCTTCATGATCATTTGTGAACTCGGCATCCCCGTCACCACCTTCCTTGCTTCAGGAAGGGCGTTGTAGTGAAGGTGTCCAAACCTTCGGTGCCATAGTTCAGTCTGTCGGATAGTATCACATGTCATCACTTCCAGTGGACTTCCTCCAACTTGGTAGAGTGTATCAAATCTAAACCCAATCGTGATATCTTCCTTGAAACTCTTCTTCTAGATACACACCTTCCCATCAATGAATGCCACATTGAAACCTTTGTCTTCCATGGCCGAAATAGACACAAGGTTCTTATTCAAATCAGGTGCATATAGTACATATTGCAGGTGGAGGACTTGACCTTGAGACAATTGGAGGGTCACAGTTCTTGTCCCTTTCAAGGGATATGTGGCATTATCTCCAAGGATAATTTTCAGATTAACATCCTTCTCAACCATGTCAGAAAGTGCTTCCTTGAACCCAGTGATGTGCCTTGAGGCACCACTATCTATTAACCAAACATCCATAGTGTTGGGTGGAGATGCAGCAGAGAGGGCAGATAAATGAATTCATTTCTTTTATCATCAACAACATTTGATTCCTCATACCTGGAATTTATCGACCTTTTGTAAGGTTTCCCATTTCCACAAGAGGGAGCCTTTCTCTTTCCTTTGAACATGTTGTTCCTTTGATTGCCATTCCTCCGGTTTTTGTTGTTGTCATCATCGTCGGGAGAATCCTTCTTAAAAGGGCATTCTCTAGCATAGTGGCTAGTCTTGTGACATGTGTAACATTTGCATTTCTTCCCTCGGGCCCGTGCTCTTCCTTTTTTCCTCGGACCACCAAATTTCTTCTTCTTAGTATGAGCAGTGAAGGTAACATTTCCTTCATTTTCATATTCCTTCATCCTTGTCTCTTCTTGTACGCATCTCGATAGTACTTCGTCAAAATCAGGTATCACATTGTTATTGAGAATGGTAGTGTTGAATACATTCCATTTGGGTGAGAACCATCTCTCTATTAGCTATTGTCTCCCCAATAGCCAGAAGATTATTCCTGATTTCGGTCAACTTCAGAAAATAGGATTGGACGGATTCATCCTTGTCTTTCTTCATATTCTTCAGTTGATTCTTAAATAATAGGACTTGAAATGCATTGTTGGACTTGAACATGTTGACCAACTTATCATACATCTCCTTGGATGTGCCCAACTCAGATATGTAGGCAACTAGACTCTTATGAATTGAGTCCTTGATCATCGGCTTTGCTTTGATTTCCCCCTTCTTATACTTTGACTTGGTGGCAACAGGTGCAGTGGATGGAGGCTCTTGGATTTTACACTATACATAGTCCATGACATCTTGGTCTTTCAGCATAAGATCTAATGTCATCTTCCAAGGATGGAAGTCTTCCTTCCCAGTCAATTTTTCATTAGCTTTAAAGCCATTGTAGTTTGAGGTACCAATGCTCTTCTTTGGTGATTGCTACAAACTTGGGTTTTGTCTTCACCTCAACTCTGATACCATGTAAATTTTTGTAGATGTTCTATGCTTAATGCAACTTTACTTTATATCCCCAATATCAGTTAACGATCACATAAACAATAAAGTAAAATGCAGATAGAACATACCAGTAGATCGACAGAAGACAAGCCAAAAATATATATGAGTGTTGGTGCGTTACGGTGGTCAACATGATGCTTCAACTAGCAAAGTCTCAATATGGTCAGCCAACTAGAAGTGTCACACAACCCTCTCAGACAACAAGGTTAGTCAACACAAAGTCAAAGCTGTCTCAGTCAATGTGCAATGCAAAACAACAACAACAAGAAGTCAATGCAGCCAAGTCAAAGTCAACGGTCAACCTCGATTTTAGTGCCAAAAAATGTAGACGAGGGAAATCAAAATTTTGACCAAGTTTGGGGTCAGTTTGACAAGGCATTGACCAAAGTCAACGCTGGTAAAATATGCGCTGAAAAACCCTAGGTCAGAAATAGAAATCTTCTTGCTGGGTAAATTGGTACATCTATTTCCTGGGGTCGTGACTTTGGCATACTATCTTCGTTTGACACATATGATACATCGTTAGAAAGATCTATCTGAGGACTACAACTATTAAAAATAAATGTTTGCTTATTTTCCGAAGGTTTCCTGCCCAAAAAAACGTCATTTAATGCCTCAAAACGACTCTGGAAGTTTAGGACCCGAAAAACTACAAAAAATAGTAAATTTTGCTACAATTAAGGAAACTAAAAAATTGAAAGAAACAATGGTGAGGGTCCAAATGGAATAGGCGGGTGGCCACCAATATCCACCTTGATCACACCATGAGATTGACCTTCAATTTATCAAATTCAAATGAACCTCTTCATTTGCCATTACATCTGCTTTTGGTTGTTTTCCCTAAGCACATGATATACATTGATGGAAAGAAAAAGGGGAAGATAGTTTTGATCCTTTTCATTATGCTTTTTAGTGAGTTTTCAAGTGGTAAAGAATCAATTACTATATGATGGATAAGGAGTTTAGAATATCCAGTAGAAATTAAAGCCTAAAAATGACGCTCTTTTGCTA